>CM021103.1:680052079-680721155 GCA_007115665.2 Sequoiadendron giganteum | reverse complement strand
TCTCCCTCCCACTCTATCTCCCACTCTCTCCCACACTCCCCTCTCTCCCTCCCACTCTATCTCCCCTCTCTCCCTCCCACTCTATCTCCCACTCTCTCCCTCTCTCTTTCTCCCACTCTCCCCTTCTCCCTCCCTCTCTATCTTCCACTCTCCCCCTCTCTCCCTCCCACTCTCTCAGAAACTCCTATACTCTAAAAAATACACTAAGAAAACCAAATTTCACATAACATGCTCGCGTTATAATGCGAGTGCGTTTTTTACTCCACTAAAATGGTAAAAAACTCTATATACCCATGATTTGAAGGCCCACAGTCTGCATATTCCCCTGGTTTTGTGCATGGTCCGACAAAAAATAGCTTTTTGATGATGTTGTGAAGTGTGCAAGCATCTTTTTCACATTCCATCACCTTTTCCATGATCTGTTTACCACCTTTGCATGAAATAGCAGAGTTTCCACGTTGAAAGACATATAATATCAATTGAAGTTTGAATTCCATTGAAAAATGATATACAATTGAAGTGTGGAAGGGAACAAGCTTTTGAACAAGTCAAATTGTTGTGGAGTTTGAAGAAAGAAGAAGCTAAGGCTACATAATTGGGTTGAACTTCTCCATTTGAAAGTTTGGTTTTTAAGGTATGTGAAGTCTTTACACATTTTCTTTCATTCTATTATGGCTTGCTTTCATTTTTGTTTGTCATTATAACCTTAGGTTGTCAATGCACATTTTAAATTACCATTATATACACAATTATATACACTTTCCAATTACCATTTTAATCTTGATGCAGAGCATCTACCAGGATCCACAAATCATCAAGGGTACTTATGACCCTAACTTAAATTGAAGAAGATCAACAAACAAACTCAATCATCTTTTCATCAAAACATTATAACTTGGTTTCAACTCTTTTTCAGACTCAAAAAAATAGATTAACCATCATAAAATTGATTGTAACATAGCATAAAGCTGATTAGAAACTCAGAACCATTCACAAAAATTCATCCTTTATGACAACTCCAAGCCTCTCCCATTCCTCTGAAGGGTCCAAACACCTTCCAATACCTCTGCACAAACTGATGCAGTACAAAGGAAGAAATCAACACCTTTCTTGACATACTCATTCAACTATATTTCCCTTCACAAAACATTTGATTCGTATACTCAAATTAGCATTAAGAGTTCCCAATTCCTTAAGGACCTTCAAAACACCTTGAAAATCTTGAAAATAACTAATTACAATCAACTAGGTTCCTCAAAACATCAACCAATGATTATGTCATTCACAAGTTGTCTTAAATCTTCCATAATGGCACAATTGTTTACAAACACAAACTATAATTCTTAAGGCACAACCAAACCATTATTTTCTTAATAAATCTTTGTTTGAGTTAGTACAACAAAAATGAAACCTTTCAAAATTCCGCCCTTACACACAAACTTAGTTCCTTTGTTCACTATCCACATTACTAGTAGCCAAGCATCTGCAAACTGTCACATGTATCTCCCAAACCATGCACACACTTCAAACTGTGATACTCATTTTTGATGCAGAGTTAGAGGACCCAAAACCATTGAAGATGTCAACTTGCCTTCAAGAGGAATCTAAGAAGATTAAAAAGGTGAATGGACCAATCCCAACACTCCTCCAAGCTGGACAACAAACAAAATCATTATTTCCCACATTTCACCCTTGGAATCTAGTTACTGTGCAAAACCAGTTTTGGGCCCTTAACTCCAAAGATTTCCAAAACACCAAGAAAATAAAAGAATGATTCTAGCACCAATTTCAAAGTTGCAAGACATACCTTAACCCATCACATGACTCCTTTGGGATAACTTTAAGAAAATTGACCTTTTCACTATTTTAGGCCTCCAAGTAGGCCAATTTTACAAAGGAACTACCCTTAGATCTTCACACCAAACTTCCAAACCCAAAAATAGTCTTTAATTAGGTCTCAAAACAAGATAATTTCTATGTCTTAGGACCTTACCCACTCAACTAGGCTTCCAATACAAAAACCCCCATTTTTCAATGCAAAGAGGGGGGGTTTATAGAAACTCCTATACCCGGGCCTTCCCAGACCATTCCAAAGCATCAAACATCTTCAAAATACCCTGCACAAGGTAAAAAGTTCATTACATAGACCACTCCTTCAACACTTTTCCAAAATCACTCCTTGGTTCCTCAAATTCTCATGGAAAAGTGCTTATTTGAGCTAAGAACCCCATCCTATTGTCATTAGTTTCATTCTAAGGAATGTTCAACAATAAAAGACCCTAATCTAACAATTTACATTCCATCCCACCAAAAAACAAGTCATAACAGTAGGTGGGATAGTTATTTCATAATTAAATCCTACTCAAACCCTTGACTGGCTTGAAATGAGCAGTTTCAGAAAATTATCAATTGCTCCCTTCAAACGTAATGTTAAGCCCTTACAATTGATGCATTAGAGAGTTAAGACATGTTCCTACAATATTATATTAGTTTTTTACCAAGGGGAGGCTGTATAGATGCGTACAAGTGCACGAAAGTGCAAAAAAACTAGTGAATTTCTGCAAAAGAGCATTTTTTAATCAAAAAAATAGATTTGAAAATGAACAAAATTCCTCCCTTCGAGCCAATGGAGGTTGTTTAAACCTTTTTCAATGACAACCAACTCCCCCCAATTCCTATAACTAACAAACAACCACCTTTAAAAGCTCATATAACCGGTACATGGAAAATGTCTTTAATGACCCTCTTACAACATGAAGATACCCAAAATTGAATCAAATTTCAAAATGGAAGCATAGATTGTCAAGGTGCTCCTACACCACAAACTTATCAAACACTCACAATGCCATTACACTCATTATTTTTCAGAATCACCATCATGGTTATTCACTCTTAGTTAGGAATGTGCTCTGGCCAGCCTAGTGCTTCCATAATTTGTACACATTTGTCTACATGCTAGGTTAACTTTTGTACACTATGATTGTAAGTATTATTTAAATGAAGCCTTCAATAACATATATTTTTCAATTAACTTCAATGGATACATTTCTTAGGAACTAATATTCGTCTCATTACCATGGTACAGATAAAATTATCCACCATGTCGAAGAAAAAGACAAAGAGGAAACTAACAGACGAAGAGAAGGAAACCTTGAAAGAAAAGGAGAGAGTTCGGGTGGCGAAATATCGTGAAAATAAGAAATTGGAAACGATTGATGAAAATAGCCCGATTGTAGAGGAACCTCAACCATCAAAAAGAGAACGGGAATTGGCAGCACAATAGGCACGAATGCGAAAGCATCGTTGTAAGACAGATTCAAATACCGTAGTTGGAGACACACCCTCTATGACAAGTGAATACAAAGGGACACCATTAAGCACAAGCGAATATGGAGGGACACCATCTAGCACAAGTGAATATGGACGGACACCATCTACTACAAGTGAATATGGAGGGACACCATGTACCACAAGTGAATATTGTTGGACACCATCCAACACATCTCAAGTTGACAGTACATCATCACTCAGAATTGACGAAGAAGGTATGCCATCATCCCCATGTGAACCTCAAGGTATGTATTCTTCTCCACCCTCGATCGAAGGTACGCAATCTAGCCCACCTCAATTAAATATTGATGAAATTCCTAATGTTGAGATGTATGTACCTAGGAGAACACCGCCTAGAATTTTGTGTAGAAAGCCAAAGTATTTGATTAATATTGATGATGAGATTTTGCAGCACATGGAAGGTAAGATTTCAAGACGCACTTGTAGAAGATATGTTGATAATATTTGGGAACGATTCTTTGAAAGGCTAAATGAGACTGCAAGATGTCAACTATTTGTTGAAATGATGCAGGGTGTAAAGTATAGGAACATCATGAAGACTCTTGGGTTGAGAACATCGAATGCATCGAGTGAAGACACTATTGTGAAGAATCTAATGGATGCTTATGAGAGTGTGGGTAAGACCTCACACTCAAAGGATAGTAATGTCGCCCAACGTGTCATTACATTGACTTTGGTAAGCTGTCAAACAAAGAGATCTCATCTAATTAAAAAGACTAGTGAACAAACGAGAATTAGTAGAAAAACTTTATCAAGAGCCATTCAAAGGCGAAAAAGAATTGAGGGCAATGATATAAATGAATTATGGGCATTCTCGGGGAGACTGTCATGAAAAGATAGAAAAGTTGTCCAAGCCTTGAGAACACTAATTGAAGAGTATTGGAAGAATAACACAATTTCGTCTCTGAATCAAAGGGATGTGGGAAGAAGGAGAATCGGTAGTCAGAATCATGAGCCACATCCAAAGAATTTTTTGGATATGACTCAAACCAAATTATTTCGGAAATTTGAAAATGATTATCCTCAAATTAGTATTTCTCAAAGATTTTTTGAAATTCTTAAACCTTTTTATGTCAAGATAAATCACACACGCACTACTTGTTGTTGTAGACTACATATTGAGTTTTCTAACCATTATGATGTTTATCATTCTATATGTTTAGATTTGCATACTAATGATGTTTTGTAGGATTGTGGCATAGAAGCCCCACCAAAATCTTCAAGAGAGTTCTTATCAAAAAATTTATGTGAAATAGAGGATGGCCAGATATTCTATAGGAAAACATGCTTGGATGGTTCATGTGAGCGTTGCGGTGGCTTCCAGCGTATGTCAGTATGTTAACATATGGAAAGCACAGATGAGGTGGGACAAAAACTAGTAGAGTTCGGGAAGTATAAAATAGTGGCATATGCTACAAAATATGGATCTCAAGCAAAAAGGTGTGATTTGGTTATTGAGAAGATTCCAATGTACCAATTTATGACCACATTTCATGACAGTATATTGTCTGAGTATGCAATGCATACCCATAGAGCCCAATGGTTGGACACGCAGTTCAAGCTATGCAAGGACACCTTTCCAATTGGAAGCATAGTATCTGTGGTTGACTTTGTAGAGAACTACACTCTACAGCCACAACATGAGGTGCAGTCACAGTATTACAACTCCACACAAGTTTCGATATTTGTGCACATAGCATTCGTTCATGCATCTGATAGTATAGATGAGCAAAGGAAGGTATTGAGGGAGTACCACTTTTACATTAGTGATGATCACACACATTCTCTAGAGTTCGTGCAAGGTTGCTTCCAGATGTTCTATAGTGGTTTGGCTCAGAGGGGCATAGAATACAATCAACATATAATATGGTCTGATAACTGTGCAGCACAGTTCAAGAACTCGCACATGTTCTACTGGTTGTGCAGGATGCATGTCATTACATGTGTTCAACATATGTGGAACTTTTGTGAGGTTGGACATGGAAAGGGGGAGCATGATGGTGCACGAGCATGCGTGAAAAGAGCATTAGCATGAGAAGAGTTAAAGTATAAAGACAGTGCAAAGTTGACAAATACAAAATCAATTGTCGAGTGGTGTAATGCTTTGATGGGTCTAGGTAATGAAGGTACGTCTTCAGTTCGTAGATTTTTTTGGTTGATGGATGATACTAACATTGCACCATATGAAGACTATTGTACACTAACAGGATCAAGTGAGGTACACTCTTTCCTTAGCTCAAAATCAGGTTCATGGAGTATCGATACACAAAAGATGGCATGATTTTGTTCTTCATGTACAATGCAAGCCTGGAATGATTGTGAGTCAGGGGAGTGGGTTGACAAATGGTTCACAAGTTATCTTAGCCCACTTCACACGTATTGCCCTCCGACGACATTGGAACTGACACAGATGGAATCATTGGTCGACTTTGACCACGTATCAGATCTAGTTCAACCAAGTGACATATCTACTTTCTTAGTTGTTGAAATTCCATATCGTTATCTTACTTTGTACTGTATTCTTAATGTTGACAAATTTCAAGAGATTTTTTGCACATATCAATGCAAGGCATGTTTATGCAGTTATTGCAGATGAAGACAATGAAGAGGGAACAGACTATTACTTGTGTCATTGTGTTAAGACCAAAAAAATATTGGAGGCCCCAGTTATAGATGGAGAAAACATCGAATACCCTGCAGGCTCAGTTGTGGTTACTGGAACATGGCTTAGAAGGTACCCACATTCAAGTGTTAAACATTGGCTATTTTAGGACTTTGACATGCATCATAAGATTCTTCATTACTCGAACCTTGTTGTGGCATCGATGGGGGTAGACCTTTGAACAAGACGTTATGGAAGGTCCGTGAGTCTGACCATGAGGCAATACTTGACACAATAAAGAGTAGAGCAAACCCAGATGGTTCGTTGGATTAATTTGTAAGTATATGCACATTGGTTCTTATTAATTTATACTTGTATGCACATTAATTTGTTTGATGCCAATGCTATCATTTTCTTTTACAGTGATTGGTGTCCCCTTGCAAAAAAAATAGATATATGAGCCATCCAAGAGAATGTTAGCCAGAAAAGCAATGCAACATCCTTATTTTGATGCTTGCATGCAACATCTATAAGTGCCTTCCATCTATTTTTATTTTATTTCCATTTTGGATGCTCTTTCTTTTTCTCTTTTACTTTGCGTATTTGTAAGTAAACTACTAAAAATTGATTAATCTTTCGTTGCATAAAATGCTGATTGAAGAGCCATCAAAGAGAATCTCAGCCAAAAAAGCAATGCAACATACTTATTTTGATGATTTTGACAAATCTCAATTTTGATTTCAATCCATTATAAGAGAGTGTGTGAAGCTTAGTGAGGGAATCTCAAGTTACTCATTTGAAGTTAACCTCATAATGAGCACCTATGATGTAGACATTTAAAGAGAATCTTGAATGTATGAGTGACATTGTAAAAGATCTGAGAGAATGAAGTGCCAGAGGCATTGTAATAAGATTTAATTACATAATGAGATATACTCAAATATTTTAAGGTTGGATTTCATGTTTGGTGTAGTAGCACCTTGTTCTGTAAATGCCTTGAGTAGGAAAATTTGCAAACTTTGAATTTTGAAATGTAAACAATGTGAAAAAGGTCATATAAAGGTCATGTAAACAATTCGTACACATTTTTTTGCAACTCGTGTGACCAAGCAGACTATTCCAACACGTCTGAATAGGTATGTTTATGCTAGGCATGGTCCTCTTTCACACCAAAACACGTAGAATTGCTCTGAGCTATGTTCCACCGGATCGATCCCTTAAGGGTCCAAAGTGCAAAATGGCTGCAAACTTCAGCATGCTATTACTCGAACACCGTGACACTTAGAAACTTCTTGTCTAATCCTACAGAAAGACGTTGCCCCCCTCTAGAAAAACCTCTCTCGGTTTTGGCTATCTTGGAGTGGTTTTCTCATGGCGGCGGATTTTCACTTGATGGAAAAAACATCAAATTCAAGCAGTGCAAAGTTGCAAAGTGGTGCAACTTTTGTTCTGCAACTTGTGTGACCAAGCAGACTATTCCAACACATCCGAATAGGTATGCTTACGTTAGGCATGGTCCTCTTTTGCACCGAAACATGTGGAATCGCTCTGAGCTATGTTCCATCGGATCGATCCCTTAAGGATCCAAAGTGCAAAATGACTGCAAACTTCAGCATGCTATTACTTGGATACGGTTACACTTAGAAATTTTTTGTCTAATCCTACAGGAAGGCATTGGGTCCCTCTAGAAAAACCTCTCTTGGTTTTGGCTATCTTGGAGTGGCTTTCTCATGGCGGCGGATTTTCACTTGATGGAAAAAGTTTCAAATTCAAGCAGTGCAAAGTTGTAAAGTGGTGCAACTTTCGCTCTACAACTTGTGTGACCAAGTGAACTATTCCAACATGTCCAAATAGGTATTTTTATGGTAGTAATGGTCTTTTTTCACACCGAAACACGTGGAATCGCTCTAAGCTATGTTCCACTGGATCGATCCCTTAAGGGTCCAAAGTGCAAAATGGCTGCAAACTTCAGCATGCTATTACTCAGATACCGTGACACTTAGAAACTTCTTGTCTAATCCTATAGGATTGTGTTGAGTCCCTCTACAAAAACCTCTCTCGGTTTTGGCTATTTTGGAGTGGTTTTCTCATGGCGGTGGATTTTCACTTGATGGAAAAAGTGTCAAATTCAAGCAGTGCAAAGTTGCAAAGTGGTGCAACTTTCGTTCTGTAGCTTGTGTGACCCAGCGGACTATTCCAACACATATGAATAGGTATTTTTATGCTAGGAATGGTCCTCTTTCACACTGAAACACGTGGAATCGCTCTAAGCTATGTTCCACCGGATCGATCCCTTAAGGGTCCAAAGTGCAAAATGGCTGAAACTTCAGCATGCTATTACTCAAATACCGTGTTGCTTAGAAACTTCTCATCTGATCCTATAGGATTGCATTGGGCCCCTCTATAAAAACCTCTCTCGGTTTTGGCTATCTTGGAGTGGTTTTCTCGTGGCGGCGGATTTTCACTTGATGGAAAAAGTGTCAAATTCAAGCAATGTAAAGTTGCAAAGTGGTACAACTTTTGCTTTGCAACTTGTGTGACCAAGCGGACTGTTCCAACGCGTCTAAATAGGTATGTTTATGGTAGGCATGGTCTTTTTTCACACCGAAACATGTGGAATCGCTTTGAGCTACATTCCACCGGATCAATCCTTTAAGGGTCCAAAGTGCAAAATGGATGCAAGCTTCAGCATGCTATTACTCAGATATCGTGATGCTTAGAAAATTATCGTCTGATCTTATAGGATCGCATTGAGCCTGTCTACAAAAACCTCTCTCAGTTTTGGCTATCTTAGAGTGATTTTCCAGTGGTGGCAGATTTTCACTTGATGGAAAAAGCATCAAATGCAAGCAGTGCAAAGTGGTGCAACTTTCGTTCTGCAACTTGTCTGACCAAGTGGACTATTCCAACACATCCAAATAGGTATGTTTACACTAGGCATGGTCCTCTTTTGCATCGAAAGATGTGGAATCCTCCGAGCTATGTTCCACCGGATCGATCCCTTAGGTTGGAGGAGTCTAAAGTTGCAAATTTGTAAGTTGATTAAAGCAACAAATTTGAAATGATATTGAATGGCCCAGTTAGCACTCATTACATCTAGGTGATGCTCATAGAGGTGAGGCACTAGGCCTTCCCGGGAGGTCACCCATTCCATTATACTCTAGCTCAAGCGCTTAACCACGAAGTTTTTTCCCCAACGTTAAGCCCACTTAGCTTGCAACCCCATTTGCAAAACCTTCATCAAGTGTTGTGCCTTATGAAACATTCATTATAGAGCCCCTTTAGCTCATCAATTGATAAGTAGGAGGTATTTTCTACAATGTGTCAAATTGTGATATTGCTATCAGGATTCCGTTGAGCCGTCATTTGTAGTATTAGATATAGCTCTAGCTTCTACAGTATTGCACATGATTGCAGACAGTTTCAAAGATCTAGATGACATCAATAGTTCACATTACTCAAGAAGGATGAACATCTTAAAGAAATTTGCGGAAATAAGGACAAGTAACCTTCTTGTGGACTTAGGGTTGCAATATTTGATCTACAACATGTTCCACCATTTCTTCAGTAGGATCAAGAACACACATGTAATGAAGGTGTGTTTGTAGCCATGAAAGATTATGGTTCGAACTATCCAGAAGAGTGATGTTTTATCTCGACCAACCATATCTATACCATGGTTTGTTTGGAAACAAGGATGGGTTCTCTCTTCACCAGCATATACATTATTCCTTGATGTGTTCACACCAGTGTTACAAGACTAGGACTCGCCTCAGACTTGACAAGCCATTTTTTGACTTGGACTCGGGCTCGGAGCCTAGACTCAATAAATAGAAAAACCTAAGAAATTCAAATATTTTTAAGGATTTAAAACTTGTTTCATGCACCCTTTAATAAATAAACCTTAAAGACACAATAGCATCATCAAATAGAAATTACTATGATCCCATACACAAACATACATTAATCACATAAGTATAAGCACAAATTTTAGTTGAAGGAAATAACACATTTAGATATATAAATATTGTGATATTGCTATCAGGATTCAATCGTGTAGTTTTACAAGTCAAACTCATTGACCCATGATTCATCAATAGTGGTTCACAAGAACCCATCTCATGATAATGAATGGTTCATAAGGAGGAAGATAAATCTTCATACATTTCTTCTATCACAAATGAGATAAGTGTTTGGTTTCATGAAGGTCATGAGACAACCATTAATGGGGAGTGGATACATGAAGAACTGATGGAGAATGATAATGGCTTCAGACCTGCTATAAAGGAAAAAAAAATTGTTTCAATGATGCAAGAGGTTTTTGGTTTCACTACCAAAATGAGCCTATGAAGAATGCATGTGAAACTCCTTTTGACCTTGAGGGTGTTCTTACTCCATCTCAAGGATCATGCATTGAGGATGACATAGATCAATGCTAGGGCTAACCAATTAATAATTATACACATGAATAAGTCAAACATGTACATGTCAATAAGGGAAGTACAAGTACTCAAAAACACGTGAGCCTCAAAAAGTATACACACAAATACATAGTATACACAAATTAAAATAAAGTATATGCACAAATACAAGGTATATGCATGAAAACATGTAAGCCACAAAGTATACATTCGAATGCACATAAGTCACAAAGTATACACGTAAGTTGTAAAGTATACACTTGAATACACGTAACTCATATCTATCAAACCATCAATTTAGAATGCAAATATGGACAGGCATCGATAAAAGATATTTGTATTAACCAAAAAGCCATGTAAGCATACATCAATATATGTCGATATAAGTATGAAATATATGTACAAAATAGCCATATAGGATTATGAGAATGCCATTTAGGCATACAATGTCAAATATGTCCAATAAGAAATATGTACAAAACTGCCATGCAGGCATACAACAAAGGACTCTGGAATCAAAAGTCATTGCTCTCCATGCCCTGGAAATAAAGTATTTCCCTTTCCTTTTCACTCAGATGGTGATAGGTCTGTCACTCATTTTTGCTACGCTCGTGGAGTGCTCTTGCTACTCCTCTTAGGGTTTAGTTCATGGTGAAGTTTTAACTATTACAATAAGAAGTAAAGACATGAATATATAGAAATTACATTATAAAAAATGATATATTTGACAAAATAATCACTTACAACCATCTCACGATCTCTCTCCACGAGGGAAATATTCTCACACCCATGCTCAGGTGTGCTCAAGCCCTGTATAAACCATACAAATAGAAATTAAACTACATGAATCAATAATGGTTTGATTTTTCACTAACTAACATCTATAACAAAAAATGTAAATTGAAATTTACTAATTTGCCTCATACCTCTTCTGCCAGAGCCATCGAGGATTGTATAGTAGATGTCACACCAATATCCATTTCCCTCATCACATTCAGAGGTGTATCATCTCACAACAACTGAAAATAAAACAACAAATTATTCAACATAATCAATGATGTGCATGTATAAACTACACAAATCTATTAAATACTTGATTCATTAGTTAAACTCTTTAATCTATTACCTACATGAAGGTTTGAGTAAATCCACCGCCACTGGGAAGTGTTCCATCAAAACCTCCAATATTAGTCTATTCAACATCCAAAATTGCATATTAAATTACCATTCGTAAAACAATGCCATTAACATGCAATAAATTTATAATTGTTTACTAGTTACATGCCCTAGAGATAGGTGTATTGCAGAAATAGGTTGGTGGGGGGCCGGTGTATCTAGTCTCAACACTATGACCCTGCAATTTTATTAAAATCATAAAACATTTTTAGTTAATCTTGCATTTCAAAATCAAAATTTAATAAATTAAATTCAATGAACACATGCGCTAACTTTTACCTGACTATCAATGCCATATGCCTCATGCAAAATGTCAGCTGCCCTCTCCATCTCCATAGCTGCAGACGGATCCTACGTACCAGTCTCCTGAGGGTCAGTGGGGTCATGTGAACAAGTAGCCCCACAAGATTGACACACATGTGTTCGAAGGCCACCACTCGAAGACTCCCCTGGATGGCGTTCTAGAATAGGCCTAGTATGATGGATGACACTCGGATCAAAGTGTTGATTGCCTGCAATGTCTCTACGTTAGCACTTTCCTTCACGACGGAAGACATAACAATGTGCTCACAAGGTGGCCTAGCGAGAGCTTGTCTACCTTGCCGCATAGGATCCGATTGTGCATTAGGTCTATCTTGAGCTGACCCCCCACCTCTCCCTTGGAAATCCCTCATATCAAAATAATTTATGATTTTTTTCAATATGAACTCACTGTATATTTTCCTAAGGAAATATTGCAGGACCTTGCAATTGTTGCATGGTGGGTAATCAAAGACCATGTACCACCTATCATAAAACCGGTCCCTAATCAGTCGGTGGTGGCACCAATGGATAGGAAACCTCTTCGCATTGAGGGTAAGATTTTGATTTGTGCGTGGGTCGATGAATAATGAGCACAAATCACCTTTTGTAATTTTTAAATCCTTCACATCCTTGTATGATAATTTATTTGCATAATAGTCCCTAGCCGCTTGCCTCCTATCTTCCCATCCAGTTATTTATTTGCTAATTGAATCTACATGTTCTAACATATCTTTCAATGAATTTGCTAGGGTGATTCTTTCTTTGGTTGAACCATTTGGATCACTCAACCTATTGATCAAATCCTCAATTTCACTCATTAAATTTTATTGAGTGCCAGGAGGGGGTTGAGTGATTGGTGGAGGAGGTTGATGTTGTGGTTGATTTTGATCTTGAGGATTTGGTTGGTCTTCCTATTGAGGATTTTGAGGGTTTACAAGTTGATTTGCATCTCCTAAAAATTCAAACAAATAGATATCAAATTCAACCTAAAACTAACAAATTCAAAACAAAAACCATAGAATCCTTACCTCTCATAGCTCCTCGTCATCATGGCGCCATCGTTGTGAAGAAATATGGATTGTTGGTGAAGAGATTCTCCTCGTAGAACGTGAGCATGATATTGTGGGGTTTTTGGCTGTGGGTGCAACAAAAAAACCAGTCGAAATGCAAATGAGAGATTTGCATTTGTTTTTTTGCTTTTAACAGTAAATAACGCAAGCGCATTATAACGTGCTTGCGTTATTTCTTTTTAGTTGCCTAGACCTAGCCTAGGCTTAACGTAGACATAACGCGAGCACGTTATGGTTTTCAAACTCTTTTTTTGAGGGTGTCCACGGAATTGCTACCCATTTCCATGCACCCGCCCATGTATTTTTCTCTAATTTTTTAAAAAAGTTGGCGTTATTTATCGGGCTAGCGCCATTTTTTGCACCGATCAGGACAAGTAGGCACTAAATCAGGCACTAATTAGCGCCGGATTTAGTGCTAGATTTAGCACTGGGTTTAGCACCGGATTTAGCGCCAAATTTAACGCTAGACTTAGCACCAAATTTAAACAGTGGCATATCGGTAAGAGATATTAACTTATCTCATCGACACCGGCAACCAACATCAGAGGAACATAAGATCTAATATCAATGAGACATTGAGATATCAGTAAGACAAATAATACTATCTCATCGGCACTCTTCAAGTAATCATCAAAAGCATACACTGCTATACCGCCGGGAAGGTGAGCAACATATGTGGTAGAGCGGTATACACCGCAACCTCGCTACTAGAAGGCTTCCATGGGGTCATGGTATGTCACACTACTACTAGACAGTTAGAATCCTCTTGCGGTATGGCGGTATACACCGCACTACCGCTAGGCAGTAAGAAATCTCTCGTGGTATCGCGGTATTAGGCAATTTGATTTAGCGCCGGATTTAGATAGTGGCATATCGATAAGAGATATTAACTTGTCTCATCGACACCGGAAACCAACATCAGAGGAACATAACATCTAATGTCGATGAGACATTGAGATATAGGTAAGAAAAATAAGATTATCTCATCGACACTCTTCAAGTAATGATCAAAAACATACACTGCTATACCGCCGGGAAGGTGAGAAACATATGCAATAGAGCAATATACACCACAACCCCGCTACTAGAAGGCTTCCATGGGGTGGCGGTATACTGCGCTACCGCTAGACAGTCAGAATCCTCTCGCGGTATGGAAATATACACTGCACTACCGCCAGGCAGTAAGAAATATCTCGTGGTATGGTGGTATACCATGCTACCACACCTCTCTCACAATCATCCAGTAGTACAGAGGTAAAAGCATGAACTTAACACATTAATTTAATAGATAATAGTAATTGTTTATTATAAAATATATGTATTTTGTTTTCTAAATTTGTTTGAATATTAAAAGATTTAATGATTAAACATATTTGAGTTTTTTCACATCAATATTTTTGCCGCCATGATTTGAGTTTTTTCACATCAATATTTTTGCCACCATGATGAGTTAGAACAAAATACCCAAGCCTTAATTTTTAACTCTCATTTTCACTTGGTTTTTTCAAGCTCCCTTGCCTTGCACATGCCGCCATCATTAGAGTTTGAAACCTTGAGCTTTCTAAAGGAGTAGTTGTTAATTTTATCACTAATTTTGAGAGTTTTCTTCACATAATTTTTTATTGAGACTGAATCAAGTAAAGCTTTCATGGTTCATCATTTGTTTCCACTTATTTGAATGCATTTTCAAAGACATTCCTTCTCGGATTCTCATGCATTTTTCTCTTTCTTTACTCTGTCAATGCCTTGCTTGTCTTGAGGCTGACATCAAAGCACTTCTGGAGCTTGCATTTCTTTGAACAACAAGAAGTTGAGTAAGTTTCTATGTGCCCTTTCTTTGTATCTTACCTCTATTTTTTGTCAGAACAAGCTCGATTTGGACTCAATAGATACAAATGAATGGGTGTTTTATTTCTACCATGCATCCTTATTTTGTAACCCTTCTATCTTGGCTCAACTTCTCTGGACTTAGCTCACTAGCAAAAGAAATGAAACAAATCATACTCTCCATATTTGGATTGATCAAACGATGAAAGATTTTTTTATTTCTGCATTTTTTCTCTTTCTTGGTGATAGCTTGGTCGTGGCCTCTCTAGAATATTTTTTCTATTTCCATAAAGAACAGAGTGTAAACTTTTCTTTATTATATTTTTGAGCCTCCTTCATGGCTCCATGATTATGGTTGCAGGCTCTATTCAATGGCATTCCGGGTTTGTCTTTGATCTGGGGTTTTTTGAAAACCTGTGACTCCTATTGCAGATACGAGCTCTCAAAAAAATAAGTGCAAGCCTTTTGGAATGATCTTTCACTTCTCAGAAAGAAAAATAAATCCTTCCACATTTGGGGCTCAACCCATAAGTCCTAAACCATGGGTTTGTAATATTCTGCATATCCTTCTCCTTTCTTGCAAGTATTTTACATTTTCATTTTTCAGAACCCACTTCACAAGACAATTGCACTATTTTTCTATATGTTCATTTTTCTCTGAACAATACAAAAATGGAGATGATTGATGCAGAGCATGGTGGGCTTCAAAGGTCTTCAAAGACACAAACATAGATTTTTGCAAGATCACTTATGTAAGCCTCTAAGAAGCTTCTCAGGCTACTAATTTGTAATTAGTTTGCAAGGGATTGTTTGCTCTTTCTTTGGCAATTTCCTACTTTATAGGGAGTTATGGTCTGTTTCTTTCCAATCACAAGGTGCATTTCAGTGAACTTGACCATTCTGAATTATTTAAATGTAGGCACCATATGGTCGATGGTAAATGCTATTGTTGCTCCAAGGCACTTTGACTTCTTACTTAGATAGTGAGATTCCCTCAAGACATGAGTGTGGTTATCATAGCTCTAAACACTCATTTCAGCATGAAGAATGCATCAATGTGTAGTAGAATTTGTAAAGCATTTGTCTCTGATTATGAATGTTTTAGATTGTTACATATAGCCATGGTCATATTCTCATGATAGATTCCTTTGAAACTTGTGACAGGTATATATTTGAGGACCAAATTGAGTTTATCAAGGAATCGGTACTTGAAGGAGAACAGGTACTTTAACAAATTAGCTCATATGTTGATGTTTTGAATTGTATATCAGATATCTTCTTTTGATTTAAATAGTAATAAGATATATGTTTCTTGCTTTGGTTGATTGGACTAAAATTTAGAGAACAAATGGAAAATGTTTTAGAGTTTTATATGTATTTTTATAAGACTTTTTAACTTTACAGCATAGATTATGTATTATTCACTTTTGTTTTTTTGTAATTTGCTCATTATTGATGTTTTATCCTAAATCGGGCTAAGGGTGATGATTTTGAAAAGGATTATAGGGCAAAAAAAATGTCACACAAACTCTAGGTGGGATGCATTTTCTTAATGCCTGAAATGAGTGTAGCATTTAGCTATAGAAGGCATCAGAAATAATTTTGCACCATAAACTATTTAATGTACATATATTATATGAATCAACTACTTTTAATTTTCATTTTACTCCACTGAAATTCAATAAATCCTCATTTGCAAACATTAAGCCACTGGAAGGAACATTATTTCCTTTTATTTTATTCCTGACATAACAACAACTAAATTTTTTCATGTTATTTTCAAAATTGTTGGTTATTTGATGCTAGCTTAAATTTTCTTGCAATGGTTGTATAGGATGAAAACAATAGCCATATCAAATTCCTTTTTCCCAAGTCCTACTCTCTCAAGGTTAACAATCTCAATCTCACTAATAGTGATTACTAAGAAAGGTAATTCCACCAACTCTACCAAACAGTTTATCGTAGGAACAATAAAAGTAGACGCTTTGAAAGGAACTCCATGAAAACCAAGCTCTCTAAATGGTATATCAAACTCTAGTTCAAAATATTTTATATGAGGCTGCTCCCATAGCTCTGTTACTCGCTTGAAAAATCCTTGAAACTCTACATTGATTTTATTTTTCTTGTCCCTCTCTTGTTGTTCTTCCTCAATTTCATCAAGATCATACATTGACCTTCTTGCCCCTCCTAAAGTTTGGACCACATCCATTACCTCCACATAAAACTGGACATCCTTGGTCTTCTTGGTTCACACTGTGATATGGTTATGCAAATGAAAATGAAGCAAAGTAATCATCTCCTTCTCCATTGGCTGGAAGAATGCATGCTTAATGTCTTGATACATGATATCAACTCTCTCTTCTGCTCTCATGGTTGAATATCGAAATCCATTATGGTGGGCCTCCAAAGTTTCAATCATCTTTCTTCCTCTTCCACCAAATGCTAGCATATTTTACTAACGTTTATTAGAATTGTTGCATGTTTTACATCATTGGAATGACATATTAGTTGTAATGTTTTTGAAATTTTATTATGGTATGTGCACTTTGATATGATGTAATATGATTGTGGTTTTTTTTCACATGTTGTAATATTAGATATATAACGGAAAAATAAATTATTGCATGAAATAAATAATAACTTTTCATTTTAATTTTATTTTTTTGCAGAAAATGGGTCTTCCAGAAGATCAAGATGATCCTCATGATATAGATCCAGAATATGTTGGTTTTGGTACAAATCACATGGTAGAGGATGATGATGACGTAGATACAAAAGACACCAAGGCCGATGACGATGATGATGACGACAATGATGATCATGATGGTGATGATGATGATGAGGCAGTTGCTAGTAGTAGCTAGTGACATTCATGATCATATAGACTGCATCATTGATCATTGTTGATATATCGTTATGATGCCTCTTTTCATGGTTACTATAATATGTATCATTTTCACGGCTTGCAGTACCATATTATTGAGTTGTATCATTTTGACATGCATCATTTTGACTTATATCATTTGGCCATGTATCATTTTGACTTGTATCATTTTGACTTATATCATTTGTACATGTATCATTTTCACTTATGTCGATTGTTGGACATGTATCATTTTGACATGTTATTAATCTAGTGGCATATTTGACTCACTTGATTTAATCACTTATATAGATATTTGACTCACTTGTTTTAATCACTTGTTTTGATTTACTTATGTATATATTTGAGTCCCTTTTTTAAATTATAAATGATGATCATGTTATAATAATTATCTTTTTATTTAATCATATGAGTTATTTAAGAGGCATGATATATCTAACTAATTAAATTGAAATAAAACATATTAAATTAATAAATGGAAGCAAAACAAGAAGCATTTTTAGAAGCAACAATGGAATCCAAACTAGAAGCAAACTAGAAACAATCTTGGAAGAAAAACTTGGCATTATCTAGGAAACAAAAAAAGAAGCAATTCAGGTAGAAAACAAAGAAGTAATAATGGAATTAATTTTAGAAGCAACAAAAGATGCAATAATAGAAGCCATATTAGAAGCAACAAAAGATGCAAAAATGAAAGCAAAGCTAGATGCAAGAAGTAATGTTATATCAGAAGCAAAATTGGAAGCAAAATTAGAAGTAAAATTGGAAGCAAAATTGGAAGCAAAACCGAAAGCAAACCTGGAAGCAAAACCCGAAGCAAAACTAGAAGCAAAACTAGAAGCAAAACCAAAAGCAAACCTGGAAGAAAAATCGGAAGCAAAATTGGAAGCAAACGTGGAAGCAACACAAGAAGCAAAACCAAAAGAAAAATTGGAAGCCAAACTGGAAGCAACAAAAGTCAGCTAAACCTGGCGCTAAATCCGGTGCTAAATCTGGCGCCGAAGTGAACATACCAGTTTGCGCTGAGTTTTGCGCCAGCAGATGTTCCCAATTCATGAAATCAAATGCACTAAAATCTGGCGCTATTTTAGGCGCTAATTGCATGTTTTTTTTGTAGTGAGGACATTACAATGGTATCAGAGCCAAGATCTTGTCAGCTTGTGGGGTATTGAGTTTTGATGTGAATCATGGGTTTCTTCAAATCAATTTTTAAGAGGATGATACAAAATGACAATGCAAGAATTTTTTTTGATTGGTATGTAGAATACCAAAGTATTAAGGAATTCCCAACATTTCAAGAATATTTAGAATGGATGGAAAGAACTATGCCCCAAAATGAAGAAATTGTCAAATTCTTTGAGGAGTTCCAAAGTTTTTTTGAAGATTTCAGGACTAAAGAATCATTTTATGAGTTCTTCATATGGGTTAGGGATGAGGAAGAACAAGAGAAGATCAAGGAAAAAGAAAAATCAGAGGTAAAAGGTGAAGCATGTAAGAATGAGATGATGGATCTAGAAAGGGTGATGGATACATCATTGCAAATTCAAGATAAGGAAGAAGATTCAAAATCTGAGGTTGAATGTAATGAATTTGTAATTAAAATGAATATTTCAGTAGTGAAATCTCACAACAAGAATGTGTTCCTTTTGGTGAAGTTAATTCAAGATCAACATTGCATGTCGATTATGAAGCTAATTAAAAAGTTTTGAATATTGTCAAGGATGGTACCCTTTGAAAATAGTGAAGAAGAAACTTTTTTTGTGCAAAAAGAGAATGTATCTAACATGTAAGATGATGGAATAGGGTCACTTGTTCAAAGTGAATATATCGACAAAAAGAAAAGGGTAATAGCACTTGGTGATCCACTGATGGAGTTATAGAGCAACATTTTGTTTAACCTGAACTCAAAGTTTCTAGATCAAGAAAATAATTTTTTTGAAGACTTCCCAATGAAGTTTATTTTGGGCAATGAGGATGAGAATTCTACTTGCAGCCAAAGGTATGAAAATATTTCAGATTTGTTTCTTTCTATGTTACCACAAAATTATTTGCATGTTGGAGAGAATGCAAAAGGGGGAGATCAATCTTTTAATCTTCAGAGTTGTTTGTATAGAAGAATGTGGGACCCAAGTGAGAAGATAATACAAATAAAGGATAAAAAAATTGATGGGTTGAATACCACATTGATAGAATCACTCCATGGAACAAGACTATCAAATTCCATTTATATTAGAAAGGCACAATGGAAGCATGTTGGTGTCTCCCCAACTTTGAGCTTGGCAAAAGAGGAAGAATTCCTTGTTGGCAATGTAAGGCATGGAAAGAAATTTCAATTTTCATATTTGTTGCTTTCCATGGGAAAAGATCGAGTCTAATGACTACCAACTGGAAAATGAAGGAGCTTTTCACTCTAGGGAATTTGGGGTTATTCATACAAAGGACTCAAACAAAATTGTTAGGTTCATGAAAAAGTATAAGTCAGGTTGGCTTGGTATGAGGTTTCAACCACCACTTATTATTGAACCCACACTACTGTGGGTAGATCCATTAAAGGACTATAGATTTAAAAAAAGGTTAGAAGATGTGGAAAAATATAAGTGAAATGCATATACTGAAAAGAAGAATTGGGCCATGTATCTTGAGGAATATAACTGTACAAATATATTATTTCAATCAAATTATCAAAGGTTGTATATTGGTGCAGGAGGACCTACAAATCCTTAAGTTGGGGGGAAATGATGAGAGCTAGGAAAGACTACTCTAATTTTTTTTAAAATTACCTCTTTTTTTTGTCTTTCTCCCACCTTGTCCAAAGATTTGTGAGAAAAAATATCGCAAGGTCTTATTTAATTATTTCAAAATATAAGTTTAATACCTTAAGGTATGTTTAGATTAAGAGCACAAATTGTAGGTTAGACTAATCTTTAATTTTGGAGAAGGCATACGTTTTTTTCAAAATAGGGCCATGAAAATTCCCCACTTGGAGTTTATAATATTTCAAGAACATTTTTGAAGTTGTGGAAGATCCTCTTGATCTCTACGTGTATTTTGAAATTTCAGAAAATGAATAAGATGTCATCCACTTTCCAAAGAATGACCAAGTGGAAATTAGGGGGAAAACTAAATGGCAGTTCCAATAAGACTTCTCTAGAGATCCTTCACCATTCTTATCGTCTACACTAAAGACCAACTACAAATGACTACTGAGGATGTGGAATTTCATGATAACCGCATTGCATAAATTTCCTAAATTCATTAATAGATGTAACTGATAAACTAGAGAATAATTACTTTCATCCTTTTTGAAAAACCAATTTAGATTTAGTAATTGTAGAAGAAACTTAATTAGAACCTAATAATTGTTGACCTTATGAAGTAACATATATGATATATATGTTGTATTATAGATGTGAATGATTTCCCTCTCACTTGCTTTTTATTTTTCACAAGGAAATTAGAATCAAAGTTCAAAACTCTATTATTTTTTAATTAAGCATGTAACATGTTCCACCTAGCAAAATAAAAGAAGTTTTTCCAAGATATTGATTGTAGACCATTAATTAGCCTCTCTTCAAAGGTGGAGGAAGGGCCCTTTTTGACCAAAGGGTGGAGGTTAGTACCTTTAGCATTAGGATATTTCATTTCTTTTGTAGTTAGTGCTAATTATTGAATGTTCATTTGATTTAATTTTGTTTTCTATTAGTTGTAGCTATCCATTTTGAATTCATAATTTACCAAACTAAAAATTTGTTGTAAGCTTTTTTAGTGGGATAGTTTCTATTCCAATAGATTAGTTTATTTTCAACGTATTGGATTAGCTCTATTGTATTAGATTCCCTTTCCTTTTCAAGCATTAGATTATATTATTTTCAAAGAATTAAATTAGATTATATTTTTATTAAATTATCTTTTACCAAATCCTATTGTAAATAACCATGGGCATTGCTCTAGATTTAACATTGGAATCATAAGTCTATTTAAATGCAACATGAACGATAACCCTTGTTACTATGTGGGACAAAACAAATTAAAAAATGAATTTGACTATGTTGGAAATAAAATAATGATAAATTAGATTTAGGGGAGAGGACCCAATAGTTGGGCACCCTAACTTTGTGCTTCTCAAAATCCTACTTGGAAATTTCAAATCAATCCCAATTATTTATAGTAGTTTACTTGGCAAGTCTCCTACTTATAACTAAGTTTTTAGGACCACATAATCAAATATGATGCCACATCAACATGCATTTTGTTGAGGTGTCCAAAAAATCCTAAAAAATGTTAGACTAATAGTTGCACACTACACACTAGGTCATGTTTTATTAACTTGCCTTGGTGTGGAATCACATGATTTATTGCCTTTTAGAGCTAAGGAATACATGTCATTCAGTTATGGGTACTCATAATCAACACTAACAACTTCAAAATCAAAACTATTTGTTTAAAATATTGGGCATTAGATCAACAAATGTTATAATGGCTATTAGAACATGCTCAAATTTTGGTCCCTTTCCCCTACAACTATTGGGCCATTTCCCCTACTTATGTAGAAAGTGATTCAACCAAAATGTGCTTAAAATTAGGTTCTAAAGTTGCTTATGAAATTTGGAATTGATTAAACTTAAGGAGAAGGCTACCATATGCAAAATTACCTACCTAACAACATTGACTAGTATTGAGAGCCACCATAACTGTATATACTTGGCATTTGTAAAAAATCCCATTGACCAAGTGTCTTTGCTTCTTAGAAGTGCTCACCTATCAATGACAAACATAAGACATGAAATTAATAATAAACTTAAGAGTCTTTGCTTCTTAGAAGTGCTCACCTATCAATGACAAACATAAGACATGAAATTAATAATAAACTTAAGAGGTCTTGATAAACATGAATGATAAAGCAAATACAAGCTGAAGAAATAGAAAGGTTTTACCTAGTAAATGAAATGAGAATGATCTAAATATGACAAGGATTAATGGTAACACCATGAGGAAGAATCTACAATTTTTTTTTTTTAATCTAATCAATGTGTAATTTTTTAGCATAGATGAGTCCCTAAGCCTAATATAGATTTTTATTAGCAAATTGGGCTAAAAAACCATCCAAACAAGGCCTAAAAATAAAAAATGATAACCTATAGGGTAGCCTTGACCTCTCTTGACAACCAACATTGTGGAATTGTCTATGTCATACATAACTGTACAAATTATATGAGTTCTTGATCAATAAATTTAAAGAGTACTTTGGCATTGGCACTTTTTATGAAACTCTATATAATCTTTTGAACTGACCTACAAGCACACTTTCATGGATGAGAATTTTGTAAAAACAAAGGTTAAGGGGGAGTCTACCTTTGTCAATACCCTTGTAGTATTTCAAGCATAAACCCACATTGAACTATTGATAAATAATAGTCTATAAAACTAATATTTGCAAATAAATTAATCTAAATCAATATATAACCATTAAAACTTGTAGGATGATGGTATAGGGTACATGGGAACTTAACAAAGCTAGTAGGATGATAGATTGATTTTGGAAGAAAGGTGTTTGATCACTCTTAAAGGTTGTTGGTATGTTAAATAGGGCTGATATGGAAATGGTAAACTGCAATTTGGAAGCATCTTACGAGGGTTTGACATGGTAATGGTTCTGAACTCCAAAAGATGTGACAAATGGGCTTGCATTCACAAAGGGTTAATGGGAAACATATTGAAATGTTAAATTGTCTTGATGATGACTTTAGGACAATAAAAAAAATATAGTTTGAAGGTTTGTAGTGTGAAATACAAAAGTGGGTTAATTTTTTAATTTGAAAAAACCAAATGGAAATGACAAAACATTAAGGCAAATGCTTGAACAATGAAAATGGACGACGTGGAGAGAGAAAATGATAAATTGGGTGATAAAAATGGATTGTGAAGAATTGGAAGGGTTTACTAGAGAGGTTTGAAGAATAAACAATAGAAAATTAGATAAATTACTTTATTTGAAACAAAATCCATAAATGGAAATAGCTCACCCTATTGAAATCCTTAGAAATCAACAACATATTGAGAGAGATCTAGTTACAACATTGTCTAGGGGCCAAGGAAAAAATATTTGACTTTGGGGATAAAGGTAGCTCACTCTTAAGATTATTGAAGTAGTGTTGGGGTGTTTTCCATGAGAAAAATAGCTAAAACTATGTGAACAACTCAAAAATTATCTTTTTCTACGTAAAATGAGGCAAAGACAATATGTTTTAAAGAGCTTTCTTTGAGATGTTTGAGATGAAAACATATTAGTCGGGAAGACCTTATAATTAACTATCTTGTGCATTCAAATATTATGGTGTGAGGATGAAAATTCAAGGTTTCCATATTAGGTGGCAAATTATGGAGTATTGTTCATAAATAAATTTTCAACTCAATTTCCTTGTGGACAATAGGCTCGAAGGGGGGGATATAATGGTGGGTTTCCTCATTATTTTTGTGTTTATTAAGGTAGGATTTAGGATAGGAAGAGGTTAGGTTTACACAAAGAATGAGGTTAGGCATAAAATTTAAAGGTTTGACAAGGGGGTAAAGGGGGATGAATCAAAGGAAATTAATATGGAGTTAGGATATGGGATAGGGATAAAAATTAAATGAAAATGAACATGTTAGAACTCTAAGTAGGGCCATGAGATCAACATAGGAAATGGGATGTGTAGAGCTAGGGATGGCATAGGCTAAGAAAAATGGGTTCAAACAACACAAGATGCACACACATAAGCTAGGGGCTAAAATGGACACAAAAGTTTAATACGAAAGTTGCGGGATATGCAAATTCTAATACGAACAAATGGAAATTGAGAAAACATAACTTTAGAAATAAAGGTGCTTTACCCTAATATGATGGACCATTTTATGAGAACACATTCCTATCATTCAAATAAACATAGACTATCAAAAATAAAAACTTGTTGGTGCAATTAATTATTTAATTACACTCTATTAAGTTTACTTAGGTTTTGCTTAGGTAATAATTAGTTTACTTAATTAATAAGTAAGATTTATTTAGTTGAGTTGTTTTAAGGTCAACATTAGGGTTGCATACCATTGCTTTTATAAAGCAAATCATCTCTTGTAATATCTTAATTCTGAATATATCAATTTGCACATCTTCATGCAAAACTCTTGTTTTTTATTGTTTTTCTCTTCTGTGGAAGGCCTTTTGGTTTGCATGTCTGATCTTGGTTTCTAACATGGTATTAGAGCCTTGACATGCAACCCCTTCTCAGATTCTGGAGAAAATAATTGTAGAGTTCGTTCAGGGTTCCTCGAGGATTTCATGCCTTGAGTTCATCTATGTGGCATTTTGGATCAGATCGGGCTTCACCATTGGATTTAGAGCGTTGGAAAAAGTCAGGATTGGCTTTTATTTTGCAGATTTTCGTCATTGTTTGCCAGATTTGTGAGGGTTTCAAGTTCAGTGTTCTTTTGGAAGCTCTGGAGGTAGCCTATTTTTCAGAGCATCTTGGAGAAAAATAGAAACTACCATCGCGTTCGTAGCGCCCCAAAACCCTAAGATCGTCCTTCGTTTTGTCAATTTTGGCGAAGTTGGTTTCTGAGGCAAATTTTTTTTGCCAGTATGGCCTCCCAACACGCTTTCCGAGGCGTGGATTGAAAAAAAAATCAATTTTTTGCAAGTTTCCTGCGCCTGCAGTTTTGAGGACTCTGTCGTCGAAGTGCCACCCAGTGGCCACCAGGCGGCCACTGCCGCCAAATTCCAACGCTCCCGTGTGCTAAGCCCCCACGGGCCCCTAAACTGAAGCACTCAGTCATATCGAAGACCGCGAGCCCAACGGCCAGCCCCCGCTAGGGTCCTATCGCCAACCAGGAGCTCCGTCGGCCCACCTTAGCCCCTGTAGCGGTCATATGGAGAACCAAGGGCCAGTCCAACGACCCTCAAATTTTTGTAGTGGGGTCGAATTTTTTTTCGTGACGACCAGATGGCCGTCAAATTTATGCTCAGTAAATGATGATGTCAGCATGATGTCAACGGCCATACGACCCTGTTTGCCCCCTCCTAGTCGTAATTTGCCTTTAAGGAGCAATTTTTTTCTTTTTGGCACAACTTGGGCATACGGTATCAAAATTGGGCAAACGAGATATCACCGGAAAGATGGTTCCAAGCACTATCATGTGATGTAGTTTATTTTTTAGTTGCATTTATTCTGTTTGAATTCAGATGTTTATTTTTTGCTTTCGAGCTCATAACTTGTTACCACGATCTCTGATTTTCGCTATCTTTGCGGCATTGGAAAGGTATTGAGGAGATCTATGTTGCTTTCCATGCATGTTTTTCTGTATCTATCCCAAGTTTATCGTTATTCCAGATTTGTCCCGATGGGTGTTTTGGAGATTACTTGGATATTTTGGTAGTTGGGAGGGTGCAACTTGCATCTTTGTACTTCATTTCAGTATCACATCATTCATTTTATCTACTGAGATTCCAAGGGTGTTCTCGTTTGGAGTTTTCAAGTGTTTCGTGGCATCGGGTCTGTTGTTGCAATATTATGATTCCGATATGGTTTCTTGTAAACAAAAGTATCTTTCCTTGCTTGCCGGATTCAGGTTCCAGTGTTACTCCACAGTGTTCTTCCAATGCTTCTTTGCAGCAGGTCATCTCATTGAGGGGGGGGGTTGTCCCATTGGGTTTTATCCTCTTTCTCTTACTCTTTCATTGCATTTGTACATGGGTACTTGATCAGACCTTGTGGCCGGGACCCATTCATGCTTTCTTGCATTCATCTTAGTTTTAGGTGCATGCTTTTTTAGTCTCCCTAAGTTGCACTTAAGGGAGGGTGTTGGTGTAATTAATTATTTAATTACACTTTATTAAGTTTACTTAGGTTTTGCTTAGGTAATAATTAGTTTACTTAATTAATAAGTAAGCTTTATTTAGTTGAGCTATTTTTAGGTCAACATTAGGGTTGCATACCATTGCTTTTATAAAGCAAATCATCTCTTGTAATATCTTAATTCTGAATATATCAATTTGCACATCTTCATGCAAAGCTCTTGCTTTTTATTGTTTTTCTCTTATGTGGAAGGCCTTTTGGTTTGCATGTCTGATCTTGGTTTCTAACAAAACTTGCACATAGCCTGAATAAATTACCTTTGATACAACAAGAAAAGGGCTCTAGGTTTGCTCCATCCAATTATGCAACTCAAGAAGAGATGGCCATATAGAGCTAAATTGCCCTATCAATCTCATCTATGACTAATGATCTCCATTTTGATCTATTCATCTTCACGTAGCTCCATTAATTATTTTTGGGTTATTTTAAAATTGTTAAACCCCACATTTGTTGCCACTCCCTTGTACATTAGATGTCTCTTTCCCATATTTTCATTCTAAGACTACTTGCTCATGATATCCACATAAGTAAGGTTTTTCATAGTTTTTTCTATCTAAAATATTGGAGCATATAAAGACTCCATGATTTCCCCCTCCATCTTGTTGCTAATATGGAATAATAGACATGATTTAGCCTCTAGTAATGAGACCCACCCAAGAAACTCAAGCATCCACCTTCTCTCCATTGGGATACTCCAAACCATCATCCCCATGCTTACCATCCTCTACAATAGAGGTTGATGCTTGTTTCATATCTACTTAATATGCTATTATTGCGATTTCACTTTCACATTTTCTTTTGAAAACGTATTAGGGTTACTTTCATTCTCCATCCTTCCAATTAGGCTTACACTCCCTATTAACATATGTGGAATCCTCACTCGATGTCCTCAATTTAATATTATATACATGCAGTAGTTTGGATTAAATCAAAGTGAACCTAGTGTTTTGTCAAGTAGCATGTCAAAGGAGACAACCTTATTGTGCCTCAAATAGTCTTGAAAAACTATCGAGAAAAAATGAGGTCCAATAAGAGTGCAAAAAACTGAGTTTTCATGTATTTTTCAATAAAAATGCACATCTTAACATATTCAAACATTAAATAAAAATTAGTTAAAAAACAAACAAAAACTATTAATCAAAAACCACATTATTAATCTCTATAATCAATCACCATTTAAAAAGTAAATTACTACATTAAGAACCTTCCTTCACCAAAAATTAATAAACAAAATAAAATATACACCTATTTTCAATGTTGAGAGAACAATAAAATTAACAATATAAAAATAAATTATAATTATAAAACATAATTTTAATATTAAAAACACATGAATAATAAAATCAACATTCTTCAAAATATATAGATTTTAAATTAAATAATATATTTAATAGGTCTTTGTACAAAACATTAGATATAATAGTAAAACTTGTCATTATCATGATTATCATTAAATGATAAGCAAAAAAATTATTTACACAATGTGAAACAATTTTATTTCAAAATTTATTATTTTATAAACAAGTGTTTATATTACTATTTATACCAGCATACATATATTAATTAATAATATATATAAAAAACGTTGAAAGTAACATTAATTTCAAAAGTAATATATATGATTTCATTGTTTCTTTTCAAAATAAAGATAAAAAATAAATATTAAATGTTTAAAAATATGAATTTAATTTTTTTATAATTAATTTTTTTTTTACTTAATATTGTTCTTCTTAAATTTTAAATATAAAATATTTTTCAAACTTTTTTGATCTTATACAGTTCTTCAAATAAAAAAAAGTTATCAAGGTGAATAAATTAGTCTTTATCCCATTCTTAATTAGCCTTCATCAAAACGTCAAATTAAATTTGTTGAGTTTTTACTGACACATACTCGTTGCTTTCACTGTTTAACGTAACTAGCATACCTATATTTAGAAAAATCTATGTAAAATACGCAGAGAGATATCCTTCTCGAGGTGTCTATTTTAAATTAAATTTGTACCATATAAATGCAATAGGTCTCTCAGAAGTATATCTCTCAACATATTTTACATAGATTTTTGTAAACAATAACTATGTAATTTTAAAAAAACTGTGAATGTTGAAAAATAATATTTGATTTTTGCTATTTACCATTAAGATAAATGAAAAAATCTATGTATGTTGACAAACAATGACTATGTTTATGCCTCAAAATTAGGTTGATAAAAAATAACATGCAACAACAATATCAACAATTATTTTAAACCTTTCCTTAATGATATGAGAATCAACATGTCAATTTGAATTTGTTGAGTTTTTACTGACACATACTCGTTGCTTTCACTGTTTAACGTAATTACTATTCATCGTCAATAATTCACTGCGGGAAAATTCACTCTCATGACAAATTCACCTCAACGAAAATTCACCACGAGCAATTCACTGCCATGACAAATTAATCGCTAACTTTTAATGCGATGCAGTAGTGAATTTTCTTTGAGATGAATTTTTCTTGGGATGAATTTGTCATGACCTCTCGAATGAATGAATTATTGACCCTAAAGAATTTTTCCTAAAGCCTATAAAATAATATTACACATATTAAAAAATATATAGAAAAAATCATACACGGGAAAAAGGCATACCCTAAATTCAAACTGAACAACAGCCGAAATATAAGACTATTTTCAATTCGAAAATGAAAAACTTGTTCACCAAGTAACGCATTGTTTTTCGTTGATTCGAATCACTTACGTCTCTTCGTAAAACACAGAACAAGACAACAAAAGTCGCTCTCACATTGATTTTGAATTCAATGCTTGTTAAATGCTTTCACACCTCTCATTCACATTTCCTTTTCATGCGGATATTTCCATACAACTCTAACTTGACCAGGCAGACAATGGTAAGGTACTAAAACGTTTTTCTAAATTATATTTTCCCTCAATTCTAAACATACATTTGCAAAGGGCAGAGTTTGTCTAACTAAGTTCTTTTGTAGGATTTCAAGCATGAATTCATATTGAAAAAATAAACTAATTTATAATCTAAATCAAAGTATAATTATCAAAATTTGTAGAATGGTGGTAAAGGATATAGGAGAATTTAAAAACACTAGTAGGGTGAAGAATAGTTTTGGAAGTGAGGTGGATCATCATTTCTAAAGGGTTTTGGGATATCAAAGAGGATTGATATGGAAATGCTAAATCACAAGTTCGAAGCACTCTAATGAGGTTTTGATATGGTAATGGCTCTAACCTCCAAGTGGTGTGACAAAAAGATTTGCATTTGCAAAAGGTTAATGCGAAACACATTAAAATGGTAAAATGGCTCCATGATGATGTCAAGACAATGAATGAAGATGGTTTGAAAGTTTGCAAGTGTGAAGTACGAAAGTGGCTTAGTTTGGATCTAAAAGATCCAAGTGGAAATGGCAAAACACTAAGGCAAATGCTTGAACAAAGAAAATGGACGATGGGGAGAGAGAGAAATGAATTGAGAGTGATAGAAATGGATGGCGAAGGATTGGAAAGGTGTGGGAGAGAGGTATTCAAAGAGGAACCTAACAAAAACTAGATAAATAACTTCATTTCAAACAAAAACCATAAATGGAAATAGCTCACCTTATTGAAATCCTTAGAAATCAACAACCTACTAAGAAAGATCTAGTTGCAACATTGTCTAGGGCCCAAAGAAAAAGCATTTGACTTTGGGGATGAAGGTAGCTCATCCTAAGATTTTTGTAGTGTTGGGGTGTCGTCTATGAGCAAAAATAGCTAAAACTATGTTAAAACTCAAAAAATATTTTTTTCTATGTAAATTGAGGCAAAGTCAATATGTTTTAAAGAGCTTGTTTTGAGATTTTTGAGATAAAATTATTGGGTGGGAAATCCTAGTAATTAACTATCTTGCATTCAAAGATTATGATGCAAAGATGAAAAGTCGGCATTGCCCTATTAGGTGGCAAACTATGGGTATTGTTCACAAATAAAACTTTAACTCAATTTCCTAGTGGACCTTAAGCTTGATGGGGGGAATCTAGTGGTGGGTGTCGTCATTATTTTTGTGTTTATTAATGTAGGATTTAAGAGAGGAAGAGACAAGGTTTACACATAAAATGAGGCTAGGCATAACATTTAAAGGTTTGACAAGGGGGTAAAGGGGGATAAATCAAAGGAAAATTAAACGTGGGGTTAGGACATGAGATAGAGATATAAATTTAATGAAAAGGAACATATACAAACTCTAAACAAGGTTATGGGATCAACATAGGAAAGGGTATATGTATGGCTAGGAGTGACATAGGTTGTACGAAAAGGGGTTAAAACAACACAAGATGTACACACATGGGCTAGGGGATAAAAAGGATACAAAAGTGTAATAAGGAAGTTGAGGATAAACAAGTTCTATTATTATAATTATTAATTTATCAATAATCATCTGTTTTATAATTGTATTGTTTTCTTAAATCATAATTTTTCTTACCTATATTTCTTTTTCTATCATGTTTGTTGTACCCAAACCGAAATTTTTGCTTCATTAAGGCATTTTGCTTAAAATGGTCTAAACCTTGTAAAAGTGGGGTCAAAACTCAGTTTTTGGGCAAATAAAGTATGGCTTTTAGTCAGTGTGATGCCAGGAAAATACTGGCAAAATTTGAAAATTTTGAAAATTAGGGTTTCTGAAATCTATTTTTAGCTCGAAACCCTAAAAAATAGGAACTTGTCCGAATTGGCTGAAATTAATTTTGATTGGCTTATTTCACATCACAATCATAGTGGTGAAGTCAGTTTCAGTTAAAAGTCAGTTTAAGGCTGGTGGGTGGTTTTCACTTTTTCAGGAGAAAAGTTAGGATCTTCGGGGTCATCAATGGTAGTCGGCCAGTACCAGGTATCAATATCTAAGCCTGAAACTCAAAGAGGAACGCTCTATGATAAAAGATGTTGGAAATAATGTTTTTTGATGGAGGGGATTTTCAGATTGGCAAAAAGTGCTAAAATATTCTAAGTCTGGGAACTTTTCACTATGTAACGTAGTAGACACTTGCGCAATCAACGTGCAAATCAACTTTATAGTGTCCGTACATGTGAAAATGATGAAGTATAGTCATCCACACACCTTAGCAGTCACAACGCTTCGATGTGGTCAGACTTAGCAGCAGATACAATGTTTGCAAAGTATAAAATGGTGAAAATCAATGAATTCAGAGCAAATCCGCTCCCCTGTAGCCTAGGGGCGCCCTTCCTTTTGAAGGTCAAGATTTGATTGTTTTGGATTAAGAACACATTCATTGTTTTATGTTTTCAGTTAATTTTCCGACTAGCCATGAAGCAGGATCATCCGAGTTGCAGAACTCCGGCAAACAAAGATAGAAGCAGAGGTTATGAAGAGTGTTTTCATCATGGAGACAACTCAGAAATGCAGATCCACTCCCTTCTAGCCCAAGGGCGATTTTCTTTTTGAAGGCCCAGATCTAGATGCATGTGTGTTTTGATGGTTTCAGTCTTTGCAGAATTAGTTTGGCTTTTCAACGAGCTATCAAGCGGAAGCGTATCCAGTACATAAATCCAGTTATCAGCGTTAGAAGTGGAAATTGCAGGCAGGATACATGTCAGAAGAAGTTTTTTAGAATGCAAATCCGCTCCCCTATAGCCCAGGGGCGATCCTGAATAAGACCTGTTTGATGGATGAATTTGCAATTGAGGTCTTCCTGAGATCTCTTCCAACTCAATTCAGTTTTGCAGTGTACCCGTTCACAAGATGATCCGATGTTCTGAGTAACTGTGACAGAGGTCCTACCGAGCACGTAAAACAGAGGATGGTGAAGCGTAGCTACACAAAGTTGCACAGCTGTAGGCTAGGGGCGATTCTCCTTTAGGCCTGCCAGACGGGGTTATTTGCAACTACAGTCTTCACAAGACTTGTGTGCAATTACTCAAGCTATCCAACGAGTCTAGCCGATAGCCTCCGGGATTTGGTGAGTGCTCGTACATGTGAGGTCAAGATGATAATGCTATGAAGAAGAGCTGATTGAAGGCAGTTCAAAAATGACTAAGTGTAAGAATATAATTTCCTTTGAAAAAGGCGATTTTCTTTTAGAGGCCTTAAAAGCAATTTTCTAGCTTCGTCATCTCCAAGAACATCTCTTGCAAGTTGACCAAACTGTACAACAAGACAGGCGGCACGCGTATCGAAACATTCCAGTTCCCGGTATCAAGGGTCAAAGTATGGTGTTCAGATGAAAATCACACTTTTGTCAAAATGGTGTTTGAGCTATCATAAAATAGGGGCGCTCATTCTTTTGGGGTTCTTAATACAATTTTCAGATCCCTCACATACAGTCATTGGATGCAGAGTACTTCTAGTCACGCAATGAATCCATTATTCAGTCAGCGTGGTTCATCATTCACCATTAGCTGCAGTTTGAAGCATCAGAATGGCAAAAACAGAGAAATGGCTAAGTCTGGAGTCAAAACATCAATTTAATCAGAGGCGCCTAATTTTCTAAGGTATCAGATGATGATTTTAGCAGTTGTTGCTCCCAGCAGACATTTCATCCTTGTCATGCAAGCTTCACAGTGGATATCTCAGCACGGTCGCAGGATCATTCAATCATCCGGAAATCAGAGTTGAATAGGGTCAGTTGTAACTTTGCAGTTAGCTACAAAATAGGAGATTCTTAAAAATCTCATAACTCTTGCAAATGGAAGCCTAAAAGATCAAAATTTGACTTTTTAGAATCAGGAAAGTGTGTTGAGCACAACAAGATGCTATTTTTGGCAAAATGATAAAAATAATATTTTTTGCATGCAAGGCATTAAAAAGTGACGAATTTCTTCAAAGATAAATATTGGTGCCACTTTTAGTTCTTTGCATGCTTTGAAATTAAAATATTATTTTTAGTCTAAAGACTCACAGACAGAAGCAGTTCAACTGGTAAAGGGCCAATCAGATTCCTTCTTCACAGTTAGGGTTTGAGCTTGCAGTCTTGCTTTTGTGGTACTATTTTTCTCTAGTTATGCAAGCATGGCATTCATCATTTCATTCATCTAGCTTGAGCAGAGGTGAATTCTTTCCAGAGTTGGGCGAATTTCTTCGGCGGTCAGTTGTGAAGGCATACAAAATATTCTTTTGCAGGTACAAGTCAAGATTCATCAGTAGAATTCAAGGTAGAGTGGCGATTTTGACAGAAGAAGATAATAAATAAATAAAAATTGAAAAACATCTTTCTTCTTCTCTAGATTTCTTCCATCTTCTTGTCTTAAAATTTTCTCACATGTTTGAAGAATTGGCGTTTTTGGCAAAACAAATCATCTAGGTTGATTCAGAATTGCTTTCTCAGCGAAACCCATGTGCTAGAATTTTCAAGAAAAATTTGTTCCAGAGCATCAGTTCTTGAGGCTTTGATTTTCTGAAGTGAAATTCCTTTGCATGGTGGAGTAGAAGTCGATATTTTTTGAATCTAACGTTGTGGGTTGTCTTAGAAATATCTTCTGGACAAAACCCATATCTCAGATTTTCTCGAGAAAAATGTCCTCACAGCCCCTCAGATCTCAATTGAAAACCTTTTGCATGCGGGCCTAAATCACATTTTTTCACAATTCTGACATTGTGGGTCATCTTAGAATTTGATTCTACATAAAACCCACGTCTTAGAATTTTCTGTGAAAATTGCCCTCCGACAAGCTATTTTTAGCCTCATTAGGAGATATTTTTGGTTTTTTGGAGAAGTTGTCAGAATATAGCCATGTTCACAGTCATCAGGCGAGTTTTTCAGGATGTAGTTCACGCAGAATGAATTCAAGACTAAGTCAATCTTAATTCATGATTTCATCAGAAAAGCTGACATTGATTTGTATCAAGCGCATCAGAAAGGTTGACAAGAGTAGTCACTCAAGTTCACATGGTTTCATGTCTCGTATAGCTGATTGTCTTCCAAGGCCAGTTTAGAGGGTTGATACCATTGGGTTTTTGTGTATGCAACATGTTCATTTGTATTTCTTACAACCAAAGAGTTCGCAGTTTCATTATGCAACACCCTTCCATAAAGAAAAGCATAAAAAACGTGAGAAGCATCAAGCTGCAGAGGAAATAGTGGCCATCACTTCAGTTACAAAGCCACCATAGTTACCAGCCAGTGAAGGGCTAGTTTAAGTATACAGAGATTTTTAGTTTTGCTTGAGTTGCTACGAAGCAGTGAATTGACAGTTGAGACATGTGACGACCTTTAGATGGTGATGCAGTCACTAACCTTGTGGAGGGGTTACTTGCTTGAGATCAGGGTCAGTGAACTTCAGTTCAAGGCGTCCCACCTTTTTCAAGATAGACATTAGACACAGGAGTTGAACTCGAGGCTTCTTTCCGAGTTAACTGGTTGTTACACATTGGATGCATGTCTTTCTTGGAAACATCTACGTACACTTGGAGCTTAGATTAGATCTTTCAGTTAACTGATGATAGCATTCCAGTTGACTTGCTTTCAATAAGGACGTGCATGTTGTACCTTGTCCATTTAGATTAGATGTTTCAGTTAACTGATGGTAGTTTCCCAGTTAACTGTGTAGGTTCATTCAATTAGGTTTAGAGAATAAGATCTTGCATGTCTTGCAAGACTGTAGTTGACTCAAGGTGATTTTAGGGTTGCCTAAACCTTGATGTCTATAAATAAGAGCTTTCAACTCATTTGTAATTAGCTTTTCCTGGTGATAGAGAATTGTTGCGTTGTCGGCAACATGCCTATTCTCAAGATTGGTTCACCCTTGTAAATTAGAACCTTTGCTTGATAGCATACATGTTGTGCCTTCCTTGCCTGTAGTATTGCTATTATTGTATCTGTTCAAAGAGTAATTGCTGTTATAATAAATTGCTACGCCTACCTTGCCTTCGTGTTATTGTCATGGTGTTTATTCGATCTTAGTTAAATGGGGTTGCTGGTTTGATCGTTATTGCATGCGTATTGCGTCTATACAATATACTGTCCCAGTTGCTTACCTTGTGTTTTGTTTATCATGAGCCTATTTAGAAGAGCAGATAGTTGCGCCTACCTTGCCTTCATGTTGTGAAGTTGTACCAGGTTTACTGTTTATTTGTTTGTTTTAATAAACTTCTTCCCGGATTAGCAAATAGTTGTGCCTCCCTTGCCTTCATGTTGTGAGCCCGCACCTGAAGTTTATCGTATAATACATTCCTACTCCATTTCCTCATGCTCTGTTTCTTGAGGAAACTGGATAGATTTAAAGAAGTTAGCTTAGTTGCAGTTAGATGATCTGCGAAACCAGAAAATACTTAGCTGCAACGTTCTAGGTTTTCTTAACCTTGTGCCTCTACCAGCTGAGAACAAAAAGATAGGACATTAGTTTAGTTTTCTATTTCATGCATTCCAACACAACGAGGGAGCTTCCCCTCCTAATTTGAAGAGCACTCATTACGTAGTGTGCATAGCTGTCCAAACTTACACTCCAGAGGTGTTAGTTTTTATGCCAACAATGTTATATATAATATTTTTAACTAATATATAATATCCCCCCACCATCCCCTCAATTTTAGAAAAAATGTCATCCTCAAAAAAATTTCCCTGTCCTCCCATCCTCCCATCTTAGAGTCATTGAGAAAAAAATGGTATAACATAAAACACATGGATGGGCATGATAAAGACTGTAGTGCATAACAAAGGATTAGTGATACAATCCCAATCACTATTGTTTCCTAGAATAGTGGTATAATCCTCTTTGAAATAAATCTACTCTAAGCATACTTGCATCTTATAATATTCCTTTAAAGCAACATATGATCATTGTAAAAGTTCTAAGTATTGTCTCTCTATCCATTTTCTCTCCTATTTGGGATCTTTTCCTCAAGACGTCAATATGCACTACAATTTGTTGCAAAACTTCATCATCTTTTCTTTCCTCTAAAACATTTACCTTCCATTTTCAATCATTGGGCCTTAACATCCTCAGTTTGGGAAGCTTGCTATTTATTATTTCCTTTGTCTTTTGAGCACTCCAAATCCACTCCTAAAGAAGAACCACCATTTGATGCTAAGGGCTTCCATCCTTCCACAAATAAGATTGTCCTAACAATATTTTAGATTTTATGCATTCTTTCACCTTATGGCCTACTTGGAGAATTATAAAAGGATAGTTTATCATAATCTAATAATTGCTTCCATATTGCATTCCCTACTTTAAACTCCATTTTTTTGATAGTAAACCTTAAATCCATTTCACAAGAAGCCTTTCTAAATTTGTAAGAATATGCCCATGGGTATCATGAGACATAACCATGAACTTTCCTAGAGAATCACCCATCTTTTACAAAGTAGAGTGTAACCAAGACTATGAAGTGAGAATTAGAAGCCTTACCTAAATAGGCACAACCCTAATTTTTAATGAATAGATGGAAATTGGGGAACCACAACTTTAGAAACAAAGATGCCTCACCCTAATACTAAGGACCATTTTCTAAGAGCATATTCTTATCATTCAAAGAATCATAGACTATCACAAAAAAATCTTGCATATAGGGATAAATTACCATTGATGCAAGGGGTTCTAGGTTTGCTCCATCCAATTATGTAACTTAGGAAGACATGGCCATAAAGAGCTAAATTGCCCTATCAACCCCATCTCTAAGTGATGCTCCATTTTGATCTCTCCATCTTCACCTAGCTCTAGTAAAAAAAATTGGTCTATTTTAAAATTGTTAAACCCCACATCTACTACCACTCTCTTGCACTTTAGATCTTCCTTTCCCATCTTTTTGTCCTAAGACTACTTACTCATGATATTTGCATAAGGCTCTTAATAGTTTTTTTTCTATCTAAAAGATTGGAGCATAAAGATTGCATGCTTGTGCCTCTCCATCATGTTGCCTATGTGGAGTAGCCAATGCCATTTTGTCGTTAGTAGTGAGACCTACCCAAGAAACTCAAGCATCCACCTTCTCTCCATAGGGATATTGCCCACATTATCCTCACACTTTTCATCCTCTACAATAGAGGTTGATGATTGTTTTGTATCTACTTATGCTATTCTTGTGAATTCACTTGCATGCTTTCTTTGGTATTAGGGCCACTTTAATTTTCCATCCTTCTCACTAGGCTAGTACTCCCTATTAACATATGTGGAATCCTCATTCGATGCCCTTAATTTAATATTATGCACATTCACTAGTTTCGATTAAATCAAAGTGAACCTAGTGTTTTGTCAAGTAACATGTGAAAGGAGATTGAATTATTATGTCTTGAAATAGTCCTCACAATATGGAGAGAGAAATTGAGGTCCAAAGTGCAAAAGAATGGGTTTTTAAGTAATTTTCAATAAAAATACACAACTTAACATATTCAAACATTAAATAGAAACTAGTAATAAAACAAACAAAAATTATTATTTAGAACCCACACAATTAATATCTACAATCAATCACAATTTAAAAACTAAACTATTAGACTAATAATCTTCCTTCAACAAAAACTAATATGCAAAAAATAAATTATACACCTATTTTCAATGTTAAAAAGAACAATAATGATATAAAAATAAATTCTAATCATAAAACACAATTTTAATATTAAGAGCAAGTGGATAATAAAATCAACATTCTTTAAAATATATAAATTTTGATTAAATAATATATATTTAATAGATCTTTAGACCAAACACTTTAATATTAATATTAAAACTTGTTATTATCATTATTATTAAGTGATAAATTTTTAATTAAAACAAAAAATCTATAACATTCACAAAGTCAAAAATAGCCTCATTTTTATTTGTGATGGGAAACATTTGGGGGGGAGAACCCTCATGCCACATATTATGAGAATATTCAACATCATTTAACAAGGGTTCCCAAGAGATTGGACAAATAGTCTAGCGATACCCCTTTTTAAGAGTGGTGATGTTAATAATCTTTTCAATTATAGGACCATAATGATCAACCCTTTGTTTGCAAAGTTATTTGGTAGTATGGTTGAAAACAAAATCAGTAAAAGGACAGAAGAAAAACAAAATTGAGCAAACGGTCAAGTAGGTTTTAGACCTAAACACTATGGTTGATCACATAATCACTTTGAGGTATATCAATTAAAAAGTTTGGGGAGAAGGGGAAGATATTTTTTGTTGTTTTGTTGACTTCAAAAAGAATTTTGACACAATCCCCAAGGATAAAATATGGTGTAAAATGAAATAACTTGAGATTCCTACACATTCGAGAGTGACTGTTCCTAGACTTTATGAAGAAGTTAAAGTCAAAATAAGAACTTTGGCAAGCATTTCAGAAAGTATTAGGAGTGACATTGGGATCAAGTAAGGGTGCCCCCTATCCCCAACACTTTGATTTATATATTGACAAACTTGAAGAATACCTAAATTGTTATGGTGGAGATGGTGTCCGTTTGATAAAGTTTGTGGTAAAGCTTCTTTTATATGCTGATGACCTCATTTTGATTGCTAAATCAACTTACAGATTGCAAGAACACTTATATGCCCTTGAACATTTTTGTAGAGCAATGGGGATGCAAGTCAATACTAGCAAGACCAAAATCATGATTTTCTCCAACAACAAAAAGAAAAAAACAACATCAATTCTACTTCGATGGTAATAATCTTGAAGTTGTGATTGAGTACAAATACCTTGGGATTGATTTAAATGACAAGATTAGTTGAGAGAGTTGTAGAAAGAAAAGAACTTTGGGAGGTTGGAAAGCTTTATATGCCCTTCAAAATAGGTGTACAGAGGTTGAATTATGGGATTAGAAAACTACTCAGATTCTTTTTGGGCTTTTAGTGCTTTTGGTGGTGCTCTACAGGTGTGAATTGTGGGCTAGCAACACCTCATATTCAAACTAGAAACAAATTGAGAAAATTCAAAATTGTCTGATCATAAGCAAGTTCAAAATAAAATGTTCAGTGCCTTACGAGATTATGTTGAACAAAACAAGGGTTGCTTCTATTGAAACAATTGCTATGGTGCATCTAATAAGATATTTAAAAATAGATGAACAAATGGAAGTTAGTAGATGGCCTAAGGTTGTTTTCAATGACACCATTAGCAAAATAAAGAAGACATGGATGAAACAAAACAACAAATGGATGAACAAATGAAATATATACTTGTATGCCTACCTCACAAATAACAAAGAGTTAAAAACTTTTGTTTTGGATAAGTTCCACAAACAAATATGGGTTAAAGTACTAGGCATAAAGAAGAAATATCATCTTGAGGTGTTCAACCCCACATATGGTCATCAACAAAAAGCATACATAGTGGCTAATATCTCATGGAGAGCCAAGATTCTTATTGCTCAATTAAGGACCAACTCTCAGTATCTCCAATGTGAAACGGTGCGATAAAAATGACCTAAATAAACATGGAAAGAAAGGGTGTGTATTTTTTGCAACAACAGGGCAATGGAATCAGAAAAACACTTTTATTATGAAGTGCAAACATGACAATATCACGACTATCCAAAAGATGAGGATGCTCATAATCTAAAATGACAAGAGTGACTGTCCCATAAACTATTTTGATAACCCTTAATTTTCAATTAAATTAAGAACTTCTCCATTGCGTTAAGAAACGCATTTGTTTTCGTTGATTCGAATCACCTCCTGCTCATGGTAAAACACAAAAACAAGATGATAAAACTCGCTGTTACATTGAGTTTGAAAGCTTTTAGAATTCAATGCTTGCGTATGATCGTGTTAAATGCTTTCACACCTCTCATTTTCATCCCCCTTATCATGCCAGAGATTTCGATACATTTTCGTCCTTACAAGGCCGGAAAATGCTTGGAAGAGCTGCTTCGCGGAACTCAGTTATAAAAATTATACGTTTAGACGTTTTATTTAATGACCATTTATTTAGTTTATTCAATCATATATTAAAATTAAATTTGACCTGGTTGAAAGAATCTTTTAGAGATAAACCTACTTCCTGTGTTACGGAGTTGGGTGAAGTGTATCATAGACTTCATGATCTGAAGCAGCGTACAACATAGACTTGACCAGGCAGACAACGGTAAGGTACAAAAACGTTTTCTTTAATTATATTTACCTTCAATTCTAAACATACTTTTGAAAAGAGCAGATACCAAATTTAGTATACGAGATTCACATGGTTATTCGGTAATACGCATCTTCGAGGTTTGAGGTGATTTATTTAGAATTCATGCTAAATGTTTAAACCTCCGATCATTGGTCGAGAAAAACTATTGCAAATTACAGTTTCTATTTTGTTTTTAAGATTTATTCTGTTCTAATTGAAAGCAAATATGGGTGAATTGTCTTAGTGAGTACAAACCAGGGTGGACAAATATTTTTATGGATAAATATTTTTGATATCGGCCTAGAAATTCTGTTGCAGTTTAAAGAGAATATTTATTTTGGTAGGCTTATTATGTTCAACTTGAAAGTAGAAATGGGTGATTTTAACCAGTTGGATAGAATCCAGGGCAGTTAGCAATTGTTATGTGGTTGGTACTAGTTATGATGTAGGTAATTGCATACAATTGTTTTAGTATTTTTGAGTCTGCACCCAATTAGGTAGGATAGACTCTGTGTCAGGCTTTGAACCCACGACCAGTTGATTCCTCTGACAATTAGGTGTAATACTGAGACGGTCTTTCTCTACTGGTGTGTATGACTGGATGAAGAATTTAAATTTTCCCCACAACCCAACTAGAATTCACCAGTGCTAAATTAAATAATGAAATTGAATATTTATTTAACATTTTACTCTTGTGCTTGTCAAGTTTTCCTTTTTCTCACAGTGAATATATTTTGTAAGTCTCTCGTATGTTCTCTGAGTATTCTGTATTCAAGCTAATGAAATGAAACTCATTGTTTGGATTATAGTTGGGTCCTGAAGCTACACACAGTTGAAACTTGTAATATTGCTGAAGCTCTGTTCAACTTTGGACAAACCATTTTATTAGCAGAATTCTTCAATAGATCAACTTTTAACTTGAAATAGGAAAAAACTTTCCCTCTGCAATTAACTTCAGACGAAACTTATGTTAGTGATAAATGATTCATCTTTTTGTTCATAATATTGCACCAAGTTTTAGGCACTGGGAGACTATCACAATAAATACGAAAAAAAGCATGGGTCAACATTGAGTACAATGATGACCAATACCCTAAAAAGCCTAAGTGGCAGGAAAAGCTGCAACCAACACAAACCTCCTATACATCTTCTGACATGCTTCATAGCCCATTTAGCCCCTTACTGTCTTTGCCCTCTTGCTGGCATTTCCTTGACCTAGGCGAACTGCCAGTTTTCTTTAGGTGCTGGTTACAAAACTGCTGCAGCAATTTTCCAATCACCATGGTAGTTTTGAAATCACTCCCTGCTGAAAACTGGTAGTTTTGTCAAAATCATGTGAATGGGAAATTCCAGCACCAAATGACCTTGTCTCCTTGTTTTCTCTTCCCCAAACATTTCATTTCGTCTCTTTCAAGCTTATCCCTTCATAGCACCTTTCCCCTCTATAAATACACCCTCAAATAGCTTGTAAAAGGTTGGAAAATTCGGGTAAATTCAGCTGTCATTGTCATGCCCTAGGTAGCTACAATCAGCTCCTATTTCTACCATTTTTAGTCATCTTTCATCAACCCTTGTTATCTTCCCAATGAGCTGGAATTTTTTTTTTATCCTAAATATTATAGGTAGCCAAAAAGTAAAATAAAAAATAATAAAAGAATTGAAAGAAAACAAAAAAAAGATAACAGCATGTCATATCTGATATAATACTAAAATATTGGGCCAAAAGGTGGCTGCTAGCCTGTCATATCTGATATAATATTAAAATATTGGGCCAAGAGGTGGTCACCTTGGAAGCCACCTCGCTAGGGCCAAAAGCCACCACCCTAGTAAAAAAAGAGGTTATAAAACAAGTGGAGGCAGCCAAAAAAGGAGATCAGACTTTCATTTTCAGAATTCTTATTTTGAGCATTTGTGTGCACTCGATCCAAAGGACAAAACCTCCCGAGACCCATGGATGAAAACCCTTGAACATTTCAAATAGAGAATGGGAATGAAAACCTCTAGGTTCCCAGTTGGTGATTCCAATTGAGAATACTCTACACCATGCAATATTTGGCTGAATATTATAGCCACCCAAGATCTAGAAACTTCATGAAAGCACAAGAGAGATCAACTATGAGAGAATAATGCTATTCTATCAAATGATGCAAATAATAGATATGATGATAGGATTGTTGATTTACACATGAGACCACCTAGTTATATAGCCAAGTGAGACAAAGGATTAGACAGGATCATGACAAGTGTCTTAATCCTATGTCATGAGACAACTAATATTAAATGACAAAAGATAAGATAAGATCTAATGACAACTAACAATCTTCTAGAAAGATTCCCTAGGACCTAAGCGAACTTAACATATAAATAAGACCCACTAGTGATCTAGTTAGGTAAAACATATATTTACACCAACACAACCCTTACCCATTCCTGAATATAAGTGGGAAAGTACATCATTGGATTTTATCACAGGACTCTAAAAACATAGGCTAAGGATTGTATTTATGTGGCGATGGATAGGTTAACAAAATATGCACATTTCTTTGCAATTTCAGTGGATTACAAGGCACCAAAAGTAGCAGATTTTGTTCTTTAAAGAAATTTTTAGACTCCATGGGTTGCCAAAATCAATTGTAAGTGATTGTGAAAATATGGTTAAAAGTATATTTTGGCAAGAATTGTTTCAGATAGTGGGTTAAATCTCTAGTTATTTCTTTTCATTCTTTTATATGAAATGGTAGTCGTTATCGCTTAAATCTTAAATATTTCCTTTATATAATTGAATTTCTTGTTTGCAACTGTATGGCAATAGTAAAATACTAAAAACAACATGATATAGTTTGCCTGGATATAAAAATAAATGGTGTATATAGTTCACATTGATGGCAGGCTGGCAGCCCCTACTGGAACCATACATGACTTATTTATTCTAGATGATGGGTTGATATTCAAGGCACTTATCAATTGTGTTATGCTTGGATTTTCAGCTTTCTATAAAAAAAGTCAAGGAATGATTAACAGTACTTTATTTTTATCCCTTAGCAAATTGGAAAACAATCTAGTTCTTTCTGCTGTCATTTTTTTTTTATATAATGTCTCGGAACGACATACAATGTTTAGTCTCATCAATTTTCTTCCAAGTAATTTTTCTCCCTTTTTTGTTCGTAATTAATACTAATATTCTAATTGACAGGGAATTTATACCATAAATTGGGATTCAATATCCTTTTAGTTTATTTTCTGTAGTCAATTTGATTTTTTCATATCTAGAAAATATGGTTCTCATACAATTGCATTACTATGTCAAATGGTATGGCTTTCTTATCATGCTATATGCAATGTTGCAAACTCAGAGCCCATCATTTCATTGGGTGTATGAGAAAACTGCTCAATGTTATGACACCTAGCATTTAGATAATGTCATGAATTCAAAGAGTATATTCCTTTTTTTCAGTTGCAATAGATTATAGCTATATATGCTTTTGTTCTTTTCCATTTATGTTCAAATAATTATTACCATGATGTAACTTGGTGTATGCAGAATTTGAAGACAGCATGTATCAGCATATGAGGGCATGGATACTTCCATGCATCTTGTGGATAGCAATAGTGCATGCCCAAATAACAACAGAGACTTCTTTAGATCTAAGTGCTGGAAAACTCAAGTCTACAGTGTTCAAGTCCCCAGCATTTATTTTGGGACCTGGACAAGTCCAAGATAAATGGTATTATGGTATTGATTTTCCCAAAGGCCATATTGCACTCAAAGGTTTTGATGCAGAGGTTGTAAATGAAGATGGAAACTCAGTCCCTTTGTCCGAGACTTATCTGCATCATTGGGTAGTTAATAGGTTTTACCATAAGAAACCTACAACAGAAGAACAGAAAAAGCCAAAAACTAAGAAACTTCACAGTTCAGACTATATCTCAGCGGGAAATGATGGTATTTGCCAAGGTGACATTCTTAGCCAATACTTTGGGCTTGGATCTGAAACACGTCATACCAGTACATTCATTCCTGATCCATATGGAATTATAGTTGGAGATCCTAATGAAGTACCCGAAGGATACGAAGAGTCATGGTTGCTGAATGTGCATGCTATTGATACAAGGGGTGTTGTAAACACCCTTGGTTGCACAGAATGCAAATGTGATCTCTACAATGTTACAGAAGATAGATATCATCATCCACTTAGAAAAAATTACACAGGAGGCTTAAGTTGTTGCTACGATGAGACCCAGTGTCAACTGAAAGAAGGGGTTCAAGGAGAGAAAAGAAAACTTTACTTAAAATACGCTGTATATTGGATGGATTGGGAGGAAAGTATCGTTCCTGTTAAAGTATATATTCTTGATGTTACAGATACCGGAGAACGGTCTGTTAATCAATCAAGCTCTCGTTACCGTATTGGTTGCCATGTAAGTTACCAACTGGTTTAGCACATTTTATTTTTTTGTTTTCATGTGCAAGTAATAATGAAGTTCAAAGAATGTGGTTTTAGTTAGTGTTGAGATTTTCCACAATTCTAGTACTGAGGGAATAAAGTTACTAAGTAAAAGCACTAGTTTAACTGCATGTAAGGTTGGTAGAAAAGAAAAAAAGCAATTATGTTAACGTCCACAGGTGACCTCCATTATTTGTTTCATGTTCCATCTTGAATTACTTCCAACATAATTTAGCTACTTTCCCTGTAACACTTATCCATGCATGGGCTTAGTCATCTATTGTTGGCTTGTTTTGGCCAATTCCAATGAATCTAGTCATTGTCAGCTGTTTTCCTATTGTGCTGCCTCTTCTTCCTTTCATATTTCTTTTAGGGGACAGAACAACTACCAGTTCAACTTGCATAACTGTTGTGGTGATTCTATAAACCCCAATGACAAACAAAACCACCTATTAACGTTATATAACTGTTGGGGATGAGATCCCCTAGTTGTGGCCCCACCGGCTTGATTCAGTTAATGCATAGATTCACAAATTAAAAAACAAAAGGATATACTCCAATGTCATAAGGAGTATTGGACATAGCACACAAAATAATCCATCACGATGGTAATTTCAATTGGGCATATTTTCCTTGCAAATGAAATCAATGATAGTCCACATAAAATATTCCCTAGCATAGGTAAGACTTTTCAATACCAATTTTGATAGTTGTGTTATTTTTTATCAAGTGGAAAATCCGTAAAGAGAAGAAATTGTTGATCCCATTTATTGGCCAACTATTACTTTTAGGGCATCGATAGATTGAACCAAGAAAACAAGTTGGGAAATGGTTGGTTGAGATTAAAGATATTGTCAAAGCCAACAATAGGGTACCTCTGGACATGACGAGAAACTCAGCCCATTTAGCAATTATAACTTTTCAGCAGAATTGGACCTTAATAAAGGCTTTGAATAATAGGGGTTTCCCAGTGAAGAAGCTTCCCCTTGTGGAAATTTTGAAGACTATTGCAGAAGGAACAAATGCAACATAATCTAAGAACCAAAAGAAACAACTCCAAGCAAGTAGGGTACACAAGAATAAGAGAAACAAAATTGTATTGGTGTCCCTAGGCTTAAAGAACCATTTTAAATATAATGGAATAAAATTAGAAACAAACAATGATCTTAGCATGTGTGTATATAAGCTTCTAATTCATTAAGAAATGAAGACACTAATAAGGCTCAATATTTATTACACAATGCAAAAGGTGTGCAAGGTTGCGTGGACCATAAATAAGAATATAGAGATAGGTCCCCTTTAGGCTTTAAGAGTAGACCTAAACATCCCCCCCTTAAGGTTGACTATTAGTCTACTATTGTCACCTTACTCTATATCATCCTCCTTGCAAGGGAGCTCTTATAGTCCAATATTTGCATGGGGCTTAAGGAACAAATCCTTAGGAAGAGCCTTCATGAACATGTTGGCGAGCTGCTCAATAGAGGAAATGTGCTGAAAGTATGCATAACTTTCTTGAAATAATTGCTTGACATAGTGCATATAAATCTTGATGTGTTTTGTCCACTAAAGGTGGATGAGATTTTGTATCTTCTGAACGGAAGTCAAGCTATCACTATGTATGATTGTGAGGATTGTCTAAACCAATTTGCAAAGGACGAGTGTGTAATATCCCCATTTTCGATCATGTCTGTGTTGATTGTAGCTATTGGTTTTCTTAGCGACAATCAGTGTTGTCAGAGGGGTTATCTGATGTGCAAGTAGCTTCGAAGTGTTTTGCCACCTTCAGTTGTTGCTTCCAGTTGGGTTTTCGTGTTTTCCACAGTTTAATTGTTGGTGTGGAAATATTTTAATAATTAAATAATTAATTAAGTTGTTGAAAAAAATAGAAAGTAAAAGGCAACTTAAATTAATTATTTTGTAAAAAAGTGATTTACAGCTTGAAAGTCAAATATTTTAATTCACTTTTTGGGGGAAATAAGGAATTTAAATTAAAAGTAAATATGGGTTTTCAAGAAGCAGGGAGTAGTAACAGAAAGTGGGAATAAAGTGTTTTGGTAGGCTCATTTGGGTTTTCAGGGCCTGGTTTAATTTTCTATTTGGATTTTGGAAAGCTTCTTGGAGCTGAAACTCAAGGACAAAAACCCTTGAGCAGGTGGGTTGGACAGGAACCAATTCATCTTTTGGGATGGATTCATTTTAGAATTCACCATTGGATTGAATCATATGAAATTTGTGAAGTTTTCTATGAAGACAAATTTCAGAGATTGGATGAGTTTTCAGAGTTTGGAGAATCGGAAAGGTGTTTACTGGAATTAATAAAATATTATTTTCAATACTACTGCTACATCAGTACCAGTTAAATAATTATCTATAATTCTTATCTGAGTTTTCGATCTATATATATATTGGCTGAGAAGAGTTGGAGTTTCCAAAAGGGGTATTTATGTATTCACTAATTATTATGCAGCCTTGAACAACTGCCACATTTTGTTTTGAGTCAGCCTTTGAGCCAGATTAGTGGAAGGGCGTCAACATATGCATAGAAAGGAGGAGACGCGTGAAAGAAGGGAACTTTGACCAAGTTGAAAACTTTGGGAGGTGTGTGGCCTTAATCCTCAGTGCCATATACTTCAATCAAGGATGATGTGTAGTTATAAACTGCAGCCATGCCTTATTTGGAGAATTTCCACGACTGCACATAAACCTTGCCGAGTGTTGAAGGGTCGCAATGGGGAAAAGTGAATAATGTCGCCACTATGAGAAAATCAATGTTTCAAGCAAATTTTTGAATTCATTGAAATCTGACATGGCATTCTGTAGTCTTCACCATCCTCCAAAAAGAAATTTGAAGCATAAGGGGGAGTTGCAGTTAAATAATTCAGTCGCAACTATTGGGCAGGGTTTTGAATATTAAAAGAGGACAATATGTTGGTGATGTGGCATTGAAAGTCTTTAGAAGGAATTACGGTAGCTGGGAATGGTGCGCATCAACTTGGAAGCTTTGAATTTACCTTGTGACTGCCGCTTTCCAACTCTTGGTCACAGCACCTGTATATTGGGAATTTGGGCACCATTAATATCGATTAGGTTTCAGCTGCATAGGATGATATTTGGGAAGCATTGGAGAGGAAAAATTGGCCTTTCTCCAGGTCAGCATCTCATTGTCAGTATTTGTTGGACATGAATGGACGGTAAATATTATTAGTTAACCATTTTTTGAGCTGTTTAAAATACCAGCTGAGTATTCATTAAGAATAGAATAAATCTATATGTGTGTTCTTTGAAATATTTGATTTTCTGAATGTGAAATGGTGAGGAAACTATGTGGTGTAAACCTTGCATAAAAATATCCGATGAAAACAAACTGAATATAAATCCAGAACAGCATATATACAATCTGTGTGACGAAATGCCCATTCACATACAATGGTGAAATCAAAAAAAATTTACATACAAATTTAGGTTGGGATATTATAGAGTGTGAATCCATATGAGCTGGCATGCTTCCTCCTTTGCACTGAAGTAATTATCCTCAACATAGATGAGGAGATAGAAGCTTGCTTCTTTATCGTCCAATAGATTGGGCTATCCCCAAGAGAAAAAAAATTAGCCAAAGGTACCGTTCTAGCTATCAAGATCCCTTGCATAGTCAACATTATAGAATTCTAAAAGAAGAGGAGTATTGCCTGCTAAATAATGAATCCCAAGTTGAAGAGTATCCATGGTGTATTAAAGGATATGCTTAGTTGCCTAAAGATGAAAAACATGCGTTGTCGGTATTAACCCTAAAACTACATTGTAAGGACCCTTACCCAGTTTGCCCTAAAATTCGCTTATAGATTAGGTTTAAGGTTTCTTCTTTTCCAAATGAATTTTCTCCTAATGCAATAACCCTAGATTGGAATCCTGTATTCACCATATTAACAACATATCTGTTAGCATTGTATCTAGATATCCAAAATATAAGCATAATCACAAAAGTAATAATGAAGACAGAAGAGGAGTGGCATGGGTAGATCCTCTCGAAACTATCCATCTAAGCCCAAGGGAACAAGCATCTCCTTAGGACAACCCACCCCTTGGCTCCGAGCTGAACATCCAAACTAAGACCATTCCATACTCGAAGTGGCATGCTTAGTGGAAACACTGGTACCTGCTTTCTCTACCCATGTCAGCACCTCGGAAGACACTTGACTTATTGGGTATAGTTGGTGTTGGATGTTGTGGTTATGTTGCTGATATTTGGTTGTCATTGATGTCAACACTATTAGCATTAATATCTTTAAGATTGTATATGTCAAGGATATTGAGAAAATTGTAATAAAATATGTTGCAGGTTGTCTGTGAAGCAGTGAAGATCAGTATGATGGAAAGTTCAGTATGCTGATGATGAAAAGTTGCAGATTAAAGGGTTTGTTTTCAGGTGTATCTAGTTTATCCACCGAAAGTTTTAGAGGTGCACATGAAGATTTGAGCAAGTTATGAGTTTTTGTGTTCCAACAGTTATTCTGTTACTGTAGTTGGTGTTCCTAGAAGAAGATAATGTGATTCTGGTAATCTGAGTTGTTGCATATGCTCATGTGGTGTTTGTGGATGTTTCTAGATCGTGCTCTATCTGTGTTGCACATTCACATTGATCGTTGTGCTTGTGATCGATGATTTTCTCTTGCGTGTTCATGTTTTTCATGTTCATGGCCGACAAGGTGTTTGTAGCGTGTTGTGGAGCTTCGAGGAATAATTTTTGAAGGTGTTTTGTGTTCGAGGATATTGTTTTGGGTCTCTACTATGTTGTGGACGACCTTGGTAGATTCGCATTAATAATCTTTATTGTTTTGGGCCGACAGTTTGTATTTATTTTATTATTTTGTTGAAGCCGACATATAACGATGTAATTCCTTGTTGTGGATATATATAAGCGATTGTCTCTTCATTTGAATGTGAGCGAGCAAGTGTGTGTGTGCGAATAATGTTCTAAATCTTTCGAAGGTGGAGCAGATTGTGAAGTAGAGTGAAGAAGAGTGAAGAAGTGTTCATGTGCTTAACCGGAACTGTAATCAGGCATTAGCAGATGCTATTTTCTCAATTCAAGATCTTTCAGATGGATTTAATCTGAATATTACTATAAGACAGTGAGTCTTCCCTTGGGCAATAAGCCTTTTTGTAATTGAGCAGTGAGCTCTAGGCAGTGTGCCTGAATGCATGTGCATTCCCCATTTTTCCATATTTTTAACAGAGTATAAACTTGTGGATTAACCTCCACCGTGGTTTTTTCCTTAATAGGGTTTCCACACAAAAATCTTGGTGTTATGTGTGTTTCTGATGTGTTGTTGATTTATGCTTTCATGGTTATTAATCAGATATGAGAATAGGGGTTAATAAATTTAATAAGTTTGAAATTTTGTGACAACTGATTCACCCCCCCTCTCAGTTGTCTGCCCTTGTGTTGCCAACAATTGGTATCAGAGCAAGTTCCTTGGAAGAAGTTTAATAGCTTGAGGTGATCTAGGATGGCAACATATAAGAAGGATAGTCTGAGATTTGATGGAACAAATTATTCTCTGTGGAAGACTCAAATGGAGTGTCATCTGAGATGCATTGGTGAATCCTACTGGAGCATTACAAGTAATAGGTATGTTATCCCTCAAAATGGTCCTACTACTACTGCTGAGATTAGGGATGTTGAATACAATATCAGGGCTAAGGAAGCATTGTTGAGTGCTTTGACTGATTCTGAGATGACGAATATTATGGATCTGAAGATTGCTTATGAGATCTGGAAAAAGTTGGAAACTTTGTATGAAAGTGATGCTAATGTGAAGATTGCTAAGCTACAAAGTCTTAAAGGGAAATATGAATTGTTGAGAATGGGTGATGATGAGAATATTATTACTTTCATGCAAAGAGTGAATGAACTTGTGTGTGGTATCAGATGTGTTGGTGGACATTTGGATGAATCAGAAATTGTTGCTAAAGTGCTTAGATCTTTGCCTGATGCATACAAAATCAAATTTATAGCTATTGATGAGATCCGGACTGTGACAAATGTAACCAGAGATATGTTGATCGGTAAACTTACTGCTTTTGAGTTGAGTGAATTCGGTGATACCCTTCCTAAGATAGAATCTACATTCAAAGCTACTACCGCTGGAAGAGATAAGCAGAGATATGATTCAGGTGAAAGTTCTTCTAGAAAGGTATTCAAGTATGAGGAAGAAATGAGACAGATTGAAGAAGAAAAGAGAGAATTGAATGAGCTTGAAACACTTATTGTCAAAAGAGAAGCCAAAGGACAAGGTAAGTATAAAGGAAAGTTTCCTATTAAATTTTTTCTTGCAATAAAATAGGTCATTTTGCATCAAGGTGTCTAGAAAGAGTTCCTAAGTCAAGACCGAACAAGCCTAAATTTCAAAGGAAGTGTTATTATGCTGCTGATGAAGCTATGATAGATGATGAATCTGATAAAGGGAATGTAAGTGAAGATGAGTTTGTGTTTATTGTTATCAAGGAAATTAATCCTATGTCTACTGAATCTACAAGTTGTACAAATGTGGAGAAAGCCCTAGTTGCTCAAATTGAAGAGAAGGATGAATGGGTAATTGACAGTGGATGCTCTCATCACATGACAGGTGATAAAAGAAAATTTGTGAGCCTGGAAAAGTATGATGGTGGTGTTGTAAGATTTGGTGATAACAATGGTGGTATAATCCGTGGCAGAGTATGCATTTCTTTTGATGGCAAGCATAATACTGATGATGTTCTTTATGTGGAAGGTCTGAAGCATAATCTTTTAAGTGTCAAACAGATGGTTGATAAAGGATACAATCTTCAATTCAAGGATGGAAAGTGTAGAATATTGGGAAGTTCTGGAAATGTGATTGCTTCAGGTACAAAAACAAAAGGTAACATCTTTCACCTGAATGCTGCTAGTAAAAGTTGTCTGATTGCTCAAGTTGAGGAAAGTTGGTTGTGGCATAGGAGAATGTGTCATGTAAATTCTGACAATATTATCAAGATAAGTTCTACTCAGGCAATGAGAGATCTTCCTAATTGGTAAAACCCTCTAATGCCATATGCAAGGAATGCCAGCTAGGAAAGCAAACTAGAATTTCATTTCGGAGCAAACAACATTGTTCAAATGAATTGTTGGAGCTTGTGCATACTGACTTGTGTGGTCCTGCTAGAATTAGAAGTTTACAAGGTTACAGGTATTTCATGTTGCTTATTGATGATTATTCTAGGATGATGTGGGTTACTTTCGTAAGGGAGAAATCTGAAGCTCTAGAGAAGTTCAAGATCTTTAAAGCTATGGTTGAGACAGAGACAGGTCTAAAGATTAAGTGTCTGAGATCAGATGGAGGTGGTGAATTCACTTCCCATGAGTTTAATTCTTTTTGTGAAGTGCATGGGATAAAGAGACAATTATTTGCACCGCGGACCCCTCAACAAAATGGAGTTGTGGAAAGGAAGAACAAGACAGTTTAAGATGCTACTAGGACTATGATGCTGGAAGGAAATGTTCCTCATATCTATTGGAGAGAAGTTGTGAGTAGTGTTGTTTATATCCTCAACCAGGTACAAATCAAAGGTGATACTGGTAAGACCCCTTTTGAGTTATGGTTTGGTCATAAGCCTACTATTAGATATTTCAAAATCTTTGGGAGTAAATGCTATATCAGAAGAGACGAAGATATAGGAAAGTTTGATGCTAAGAGTGATGAAGAAATCTTTCTTGGTTATTCTACTAAGAGTAAGGCCTACTGGTGCTACAATAAGAGATTGAGGAAAATGGTTGAAAGTGCAAATGTTAAGGTTGATGAAGACATTGCTAGACCATCCAGAACCTATGGATATGATTTTGATGATCAGAATGACAGTACAAACAAAGGTCAGACTTCAAATCAAGTTTAAATCATTTCGGTGAATCAAGAAGATCAAGAGGAAGGAGAAACTAGTGAAAGTGCAGAAGAGAGATCACAAGAGCCTGAAATTCAAGAACATCCTAAGACTCCAAGGTATGTGAGATTAAATCATTCAGAAAATTAGATTATAGGTTATAAGAACAAAGGTGTCCAAACTAGGAGAAGAATTGCAGAAGAATATTGTTTGATATCAAAGACTGAGCCAAGTAATGTAAATGAAGCATGCAAAGATGAACATTGGATTGAAGCAATGAAAGAAGAACTACATCAAATTGAGAAGAATAATACATAGATTCTTGTTCCTAGACCTAAGGACAAAAATGTAATTGGAACTAAATGGGTCTTTTGGAATAAACTGAATGAGCAAGGTGAAGTTATCAGAAACAAAGCGAAACTAACTTTCTTCACCTTGTTTTGCTTTGTTCACCTTGCTCATTCAAGAAACTGACTTTCTTCACCTTGCTCAGACAACATGGAATATTCTCAGATGGAAGAAATTGACTTTGAAGAGACTTTTGTCCATGTTGTTAGAATTGAAGTTGTGAGATTGTTTCTTGCTTATGCTGCTTACAAAAACTACAAGGTTTATTAGATGGATGTTAAGTCAACATTTCTAAATGGTGAATTGGAAGAAGAGGTGTACATTGAGCAACCTGATGGATTTCAATTGACTAATCAGGGAGATATGGTTTGTCGGTTGAAGAAAGCTTTGTATGGACTCAAGCAAGCCCCTAGAGCTTGGTATGCCAGATTGGACAAGTATTTGCTGAAGCTTGGATTTAACAAAGGTACTGCTGATAGTAATCTGTATTTCAAGATTGATGATGATAAAGATTTGATTGTGTAAGTCTTTGTTGATGATATCATTTTTGAAGGAGATGATGGTTTGTGCATGAAGTTTGCTGATGAGATGCAGAATGAGTTTGAGATGTCAATGATTGGAGAGATGAAATTCTTTTTGGGATTGCAAATTGCTCAGTTAGATAAATGGATCTTTATATCTCAGTCCAAGTATGTGAAAGAATTGCTAAAGAAATTTGGTATGAAAGATTCAAAGCCAGTCGGTACACCCATGGTGACCGGATGTAAGTTGACAACAGATGATGATTCTCCGAAGGAAAATTAGAGTAGATACAGATCAATGATTGGTGGATTGCTTTATTTGTTTCAAACTAGACTTGACATCATGAATGTTGTATGTATTGTTGCAAGATTTCAAGCCGATCCTAAGGAATCTCATATGACTGCTGTGAAGAGAATTTTCAGATACTTGAAGGGAACAGTTGATTTTGGCCTGTGGTATCCTAAAGATGATGATCTTACTTTGAGTGCCTTTACTGATGTTGATTGGGCAAGAGATGTGAATGACAAGAAAAGTACTAGTGGTGGTGCATTTTTCTTGGGAAATAAGTTGATTTCATGGTTAAGTAAAAAACAAAATGCCATTTCTTTGTCTACTGCAGAGGCAAAATACATTATTGCTGCTAACAATTGTACTCAAGTATTGTGGATGAAGCAGATGTTGAAAGATATCAGAGTTATGTATGATGAGCCTATTGTTATATTCTGTGATAATTCAAGTGCAATTAACATTTCTAAGAATCCAGTGCTGCATTCAAAGACCAGGCATATATCTATTAAGTTTCACTTTTTGAGAGAGAAGGTGAGTGAAAAGGAAGTCAGATTGGAGTATGTGCCTACTAAGGAACAAATTGCAAACATCTTTACCAAGCCGCTGACTAAGGATACTTTTGAGTATCTTAGAGGGAAGTTAGGGGTGACTACCCGTCCTAATTAGAATTAAGATGCATTGTCTTGCATCAGTCTGTGCATTTCATAGTCATATCTTGATTCGGATTGATGTTGTGATGGTTGCTAGTCAGAGGGAGTAGTCAAATGATTCAGATATGCGGTTCAAAGCTTGTGTGTACCTTTGCCATTGATGTCAAAGGGGGAGAAGAGCAATGTGAAAAACTGGGAATTATCTGAGGAGAAAAGAGTCAGAACCTAAGGGGGGGTAAGTGTTGAAGTTAGTTGCATTGATGGTGCTTTTCACATCATGTGTTGCCATCAATGCCAAAGGAGGAGATTGTTGGATGTTGTGGTTATGTTGCTGATATGTGGTTGTCATTGATGTCAACACTATTAGCATTAATATCTTTAAGACTGTATATGTCGAGGATATTGAGAAAATTGTAATAAAATATGTTGCAGGTTGTCTGTGAAGCAATGAAGATCAGTATGATGGAAAGTTCAGTATGTTGATGGTGAAAAGTTGCGGATTAAAGGGTTTGTTTTCAGGTTTATCTAGTTTATCCACCGAAAGTTTCAGAGGTGTGCATGAAGATTTGAGCAAGTTATGAGTTTTTGTGTTCTGACAGTTATTCTGTTATTGTAGTTGGTGTTCCTGGAAGAAGATAATGTGATTCTGGTAATCTGAGTTGTTGTATATGCTCCTGTGGTGTTTGTGGATGTTTCTAGATCGTGCTCTATCTGTGTTGCACGTCCGCATTGATCGTTGCACTCATGATCGATGATTTTCTCTTGCGTGTTCATGTTTTTCATGTTCATGGCCAACAGGGTGTTTGTAGCGTGTTGTGGATCTTCGAGGAATAATTTTTGAAGGTGTTTTGTGTTTGAGGATATTGTTGTGGGTCTCTACTATGTTGTGGACGACCTTGGTAGATTTGCATTAATAATCTTTATTGTTTTGGGTCGACAGATTGTATTTATTTTATTACTTTGTTGAAGCCAACATGTAACGATGTAATTCCTTGTTGCGGATATATATAAGCGATTGTTTCTTCATTTGAATGTAAGTGAGTAAGTGTGTGTGCGCGAATAATGTTCTAAATCTTTTGAAGGCAGAGCAGAGTGTGAAGAAGAGTGAAGAAGTGTTCATGTGCTTAACCGAAACTGTAATCAGGCATTAGCAGATGCTATTCTTTCAGTTCAAGATCTTTCAGATGGATTTAATCTGAATATTATTGTAAGACAATGAGTCTTCCCTTGGGTAGTAAGCCTTTTTGTAATTGAGCAGTGAGCTCTAAGCAGTGTGCCTGAAGGCATGTGCATTCCCCATTTTTCCATACTTTTAACAGAGTATAAACTTGTGGATTAACCTCCACCATGGTTTTTTCCCTAACAAGGTTTCCATGCAAAAATCTTGGTGTTATGTGTTTTTTTGATGTGTTGATGATTTATGCTTTCATGGTTATTAATTAGATCTGAGAATAGGGGTTAATAAATTTAATAAGTTTGAAATTTTGTGACAACTGATTCACACCCCCTCTCAGTTGTCTGTCCTTGTGTTGCCAACAGTCGGGAGAACGGATAAGTGGCCAGAGCCTACCACCCCTACATGGCTGTAGCGGACTATGAGTGGAACCCCCACCCCTCCATGGTCCACCTAGACCTTGGGATTGGGCGGACTATGAGTGGAATTTCCACCCCTCCAGGGCCCGTCCCTGCCTTGGGTTTCGGGGGCAGACTTAAGTGGGGTTTTTTAGGCACCACTTTCCTCACACCCTTCCTCCCAATAAGCTTGCAAACACAAGGAAGACAATATTTTAGCAATCAAATACATTTGCTTTTATTATTGATTCTTGAAGTCAATATCAACATCATTATCATCATGATAATATTAAAGAAAGCATTACGCCAATAATCGAACTAACAATATTTGTTTCTTATATTCAAAATATGCTAAATATTATTGCTAAGTAAGTACATCACCTGAGTTGCTATATCTCTCCATGTTTCCTTACTCGCCTCTTTCAACCTTATACTGAATTGATCATAGGATGAGGACAATTCATAAATATACATAATCTACTTATGTTTATATTAAGGAGTCATCATTACTTATAAGTATCATTATTGCATAATCCTGTATATATATATATATATACACACAATTATTCTTTTACTTATATCCATTAGTATTCATATATATGTTTATATAATTATTCTTTCCTTATTCATATATATTCTTTATTCATTGCATATTATTCCTTATAAAATTTATCTATATCTATGCATATATACTTGTATGCCTATTAAATAATATATATTTATTAAATGGCTCTATATATTCCAATGCATATCAATCATTGTTGCTGCTATTCTGAATCGCTGATCGTATTTCTCAATGTCTTTCCCTCTTCCTTATTTTTCTTCCATCTATTTATACCATTCAAGGTAGGTGACTCATGGGGGGAATGTATTGTTTGGTGAAAGAGGTGACTTTTCATAAAATATATCCCTTTGTTAGATTTAATTGCTGCCTTTAAAGGCTTATTATTACAATAATATCTATTTTTGAAAATAATATATTATTACTAATAATTATGATATTTCAGATTATATACTTATTTTATTATTTTATTTTGATGTTTTATTGAACATATTTTAACATTAAAGTTAATAATAAAACCAATTTGTTAATATCTTATTATTATTTTATTCTAATGTATTACAATATTTGATGTGTAATGATTATAATATTTATTTATTATTATTATTTTTGATATTAAGTTATTTAATACTAGAATTTAATAACAATAATTTGCCTATGTATTATTATTATATTTGTTATTTCATATTTATATATTTATATATTGATATGGTACACATTTATTTTATATTTGATATTAATATTGCTATTTATTTAATTTATTAATTTATTTGTATTTTAACACTTGGTCTTTATGGTATTGCTATTTCGGGGACATGACACTCCTCCCCGCCCAAGATTGCTTGCCCTCAAGCAATCATGATCTAAGATGTGTGATTTTAAGATGTTCCTTGCAGTGATGCTATTATCTTTGATAGGAGTTGGAAGCTCTAACCCAAGTGATTGTTACTCTGGTTATGAGGACAATGTATTGACTAATATTCTTAAGTTCTACTATTTCCCCATAACTCCCAAAAGCAATGATTTAGAGTTTGTGACTCAGTACAACTTAAAACCACATGAATCAAAAATTAGAGCAAACACCCAAGTAGCTCAACCAAGCAGGCAAGTAGCTCGAGTAGGCAAACAAGTAGCTCGAGTAGGCAAACAAGTAGCTCAAGCAAGCAAGTAACCAACTCAAGCATACAGGTAAGTAGCTCAAGCACACAGGTAGGTAGCTCAAGCACACGAGTAGGTAGCCCAAGCACACAAGCAGGTAGCTCAAGCACATAGGAAAGTAGCTCAAGCACATAAGTAGCTCAAGCAAACAAGCAACCAGTCCAAACAAGTAGGCAACTAGCTCAAGTAGACAAGAAGGGAGCTCAAACATGCAAGCAAGTAGCTCAAGCATGCAAGCAAGTAGCTCAAGCAAGTAGGCAACTATCTCAAGTAGACAAGCAACTAGCTCAAGCATGCAAGCAACTAGCTCAAGCAAGTAGGCAACTAGCTCAAATAGACAAGCAGGTAGCTCAAGCATGCAAGCAAGTAGCTCAAGCAAGTAGGCAACTAGCTCAAGTAGACAAGTAGGTAGCTCAAACATGCAAACAAGTAGGCAGGTGGCTTGTCTACATGGTTTGCCCTAAAATTCGCTTGTAGATTAGGTTTAAGGTTTCTTCTTTTTCAAATGAATGTTCTCCTAATGCAATAACCCTAGATTGGAATCCTGTATTCACCATATTATCAACATATCTGTTAGCATTGTATCTAGCTATCCAAAATATAAGCAAAATCACAAAAGTAATAATGAAGATAGAAGAGGAGTGGCATGGGTAGATCCTCCCAAAGCTATCCATCTAAGCCCAAGAGCACAAGCATCCCCTCAGGATAACCCACCCCTTGGCTCCAAGCTGAACATCCAAACTAAGACCATTCCATACTCGGAGTGGCATGCTTAGTGGAAACAGTGGTACCTGCTTTCTCTACCCATGTCAGCACCTCAGAAGACATTTGACTTATTGGGGATAGTCGGGGGAACGGATAAGCGGCTTAGGCCTACCACCCCTCCATGGCCATAGCGGACTATGAGTGGAACTCCCACCCCTCCATGGCCCACCCAGGCCTTGGGATTGGGCGGACTATGAGTGGAATTCCCACCCTTCCAAGGCCCATCCCTGCCTTGGGTTCCGAGGGCGGACTTAAGTGGGGTTTTTAGGCACCACTTCCCTCACACCCTTCCTCCCAATAAGCTTGCAAACACAAGGAAGACAATCTTTTAGCAATCAAATACATTTTCTTTATTACTGATTCTTGAAGTCAATATCAACATCATTATCATCATGATAATATTAAAGAAAGCGTTACACCAATAATCAGATTAGCAATATTTGTTTCTTATATTCAAAATATGCTAAATATTATTGCTAAGTGAGTACATCACCTGAGTTGCTATATCTCTCCATGTTTCCTTACTCGCCTCTTTCAACCTTATACTGAATTGATCATAGGATGAGGACAATTCATAAATATACATAAGCTACTTATGTTTATATTAAAGAGTCATCATTACTTATAAGTATCATTATTGCATAATCCTGTATGTATATATATATATAATTATTTTTTTACTTATATTCATTAGTATTCATATATATGTTTATATAATTAGTCTTTCCTTATTCATATATATTCTTTATTCATTGCATATTATTCCTTATAAAATTTATCTATATCTATGCATATATACTTGTATGCCTATTAAATTATATATATATATTAAATGGCTCTATATTCTAATGCATAACAATCATTGTTGCTGCTATTCTGAATTGCAGATCGTATTTCTCAATGTTTTTCCCTCTTCCTTATTTTTCTTCCTTCTATTTATACCATTCAAGGTAGGTGACTCATAGGGGGAATGTATTGTTTGGTGAAAGAGCTGACTTTTCATAAAATATATCCCTTTGTTAGATTTAATTGCTGCCTTTAAAGGCTTATTATCACAATAATATCTATTTTTGAAAATAATATATTATTACTAATAATTATGATATTTCAGATTATATACTTATTTTATTATTTTATTTTGATGTTTTATTGAACATATTTTAACATTAAAGTTAATAATAAAACCAATTTGCTAATAGATCTTATTATTATTTTATTATAATGTATTACAATCTTTGATGTGTAATGATTATAATATTTATTTATTATTATTATTTTTGATATTAAATTATTTAATACTAGAATGTAATAACAATAATTTGCCTATATATTATTATTATATTTGTTATTTCATATTTATATATTTTTATATTGATATGGTACACATTTATTTTATATTTAATATTAATATTGCTATTTGTTTTATTTATTAATTTATTTGTATTTTAACACTTGGTCTTTATGTTTTTGCTATTTCGGGGACATGACATACATTGATAGCGAAGGAAATTTCAAATAAGCATGAGGTAGATGAGATTCCCATCATAGTGTGATCAACAAGAGGTGATTCAAGCATTGGAGAATCCTAAAGCTGAGTACCTATGGGTTATAATCTTCAAGATGAAACCACTGAAGAAGATCCAAAGAATATTTTGGCTTAGATGAAAATTCTAGCAATAGTTTGAGAGTTTTGGATTCTTAAGAAGTGCAAAAGGTCAATATTGATCATTTCAAATGAATCATGTAATTTTCCTTTGAACTCTCAAATGAGATAAGGCAAGCCTCCTATAGTGATCATGTCATCAACATACAACATGATTATGAAAATATGGCCATCTCAATGGCAAATGGAGAGATCATAGTCAAACTCATATGGAACAAATATGTAGGAATGAAAAATTGATGGATCTTCTCTACCAAAGTTTAGATCCTTACTTTAGTCCAAACAAAGAATTCTTGAGTTTGCAAACAAGTGGAACGTTGCTATTTTTCTAAAAACCCGGTGGCTGCTCCATGAAAATCTCCTTCTATAGATACACACAAATAAATTTACTCTTCACATCCATTTGATGAACTTTTTGCTTAAGGGTTGTAGCAAGGGAGAGAACATGAATGGTGTTCATCTTGGAAATGGGAGCAAAGGTCTCATTGTAGTCAATCCCTTCCTTTTGAGAGAATCTTTGAGCCACAGGGTGTGTCTTATGCTTGTCAACTTCCCTATGCTCATCAAATTAGGTCCTGTGGACCTATTTGCAACCCACAATGTTGGCCTTCTAAGGCCATAGGACAAGACCCCATGTATCATAATGCTAAGTGCCTCATACTCTTGCTCCATTGCCTGCTCTAAAATGTCCCACCCTAGGTGGACACTTGCAAACTAAAATTTCTGCCTTGTTTGAATGTTTGATTTTCCAAAATATTTGGGTTTTGATTTTCAAATGATAATGTATTGCCGGGAATAACAAATAACATGTGCAAATACCAATGAAGAATATGGAAAATTAATGCAATGAAAGCCAACTGCTGTAGCAAGCTCTTTTTATAAAAATTGTCAAATCAGATTTACATCAACATGCAAAAAACACATTCATTTCAGTTCTTTATACAATGCTTGACATACTATTAAATATCATACCTGGGAAGCTGTAGATAAATTCTGGAATTTCTGATATAAATAATCAGCATCAGCAAACTTCAATAATTCCAACGCCTGGCACAAACAGAGGCTTCCTCCACCTTAATTCTGATGCCAGATAAGTGCAACCACCAAAGCACCCCTAATGGTGAAGAGGAAGGGCTAATGCCTTTGGCGTTCTTTTCTCTAGGTCACATGTCTCAGCCAGGACAGGTGGTACGGCCTGCTACAGGAATGGTACAGCTGTAGAGGCCCACGTGGCTATTAAAGACAATGCTATCAGCAACAAGGAGAGCTCCAATGATTATGCTTTCAATAAACAGTTCCAGCTCTTCAAACCCTATCAGTTTCTGAAGATGATTACTTTAAATCTGTACACTTCAAATTCCCACATGCCAAGAATAATGTCTTCTAACAGCAATGAAAGTTCTCATAAATGATTGTCTTCAATAACTTGAAATCTGCACTCCAAACCCTTACAAGATCTGGTGATAATCTCCTCTTTAATGCACAATGTGACTTCTGAGATAAAGCCATCTGAATTAGCAAACCTCAGATGATCTTTCACACCCTCCGAAAGCTCGAAACAAAGAGAAGCTACGCTCTCCAAGATCGATTTGCAGCAAAACCCTAGGTCTCACCTCCAAATGCCAAAGCATCCAAAAGCCAAGTGTTGAAAAATGATCAAAGACAAATGAATTCAATTTTCTTTTGGTACCTTTTATATTCTCCTTCAAAGAGGTTGATTTCCCATGTAGCTTTTAATCATTTAATATAACATACTTTATTTGCTTTTGACGACTTTATAAAATGTCTCTTAAAGTGGATGCCCAATAAGACTTAAATGCACTTTTAATAATTTGACTTTATAATCATTAAATATCCCTTTCATAATAAAGTAAATAAAAAACATTTAATGATGTGCACTTTATAATAATTAATTATAATTAAAGCATTACTTTAAAAATAATTAAAACTCCATAACTCCAATAATAAACCTCATAAATCAATTCCATCTACGCCAGGAGGTAACCCACTGAACTCACTGCTCACCAGGGTGCCTTACTATAAATAGTAAGGTTGGCCTCTATCATCCAACTGACTTACTATAAATAGTAAGTGTATACAAATGAAGCCAAAAAATCCTGAATAACATCGCCTTTGAAGAAGCCAAGGATCTGGAGATGCCAAACGCTGCAAACTGCCAACTGAGATACCAGATATCTCCAAAACAGGGCCCTCTAATCACCATTATTAGCCTACAAAGACCCGATGATAGGCTAAACCTCCAACTTTGATGCTCGTTCAAAAAGGGGACATTACATGCTCTTGCTAGGCATACCCATGAGCTTGCTTATAGGAGATAGGATCAAAATGTTGAGCTATGAGAGCAATGTTTCTTAGATAGAGTCTTGTTGTGTGCCTCATCGAGAACTTGAAGAATAAAAGCAACATCCTCCAATGCAACAATACACCACTTGGGAATTTTTCTTGAAATGGAATGGTAGATTAAGGAAACTTTTGTTGAGAATGAGACCATAGTATCCTTACACTAGTTAGGCATCAAAGAACCTTCTAAGTAATGGACTGATTGGCAGAAAATTCATTAGTGGAAGTTAACTAAGGAATAGTAATGCTCTCGGGAAGGAAACAATTTGGAATAGTAGGTGGAGTGATGGGTAAATTCTCTCTGCTATTATCAGCCAATGTATGAATCATCTGAGATTGCTTTTTAGGAGATAAAAATTCAAGCAGCTCTATAGAAAATACTTAGGGGAGTCTTTGAGAAAGACAATACCCCTCTCAACAACAATATCCTGAGTGTCATGATTGAATAGCCTATATGCTTTGGACTCCTTGCTATACCCAACTAGAATGTACTTATATTTCTTAGGTTCTAGTTTGTGATGGGTTTCATCTTGGGTGTGGGCCCAAGCATCAGGTACAAAGACTCTTAAATGAGAAATGTTTGGTTTCTCACCTATAGGCCTTTGAAAGGAGTGTTTTCCTTGACCTCGTGAATTGGATTACAATTGATGATATGCATAGCATAGACTACAACTTCTTCCCAAAACATCAAATCGATATATTTGGTATGTAGAATGCATATAACCATTAACTTTCCATGACGACACAAGTTTTGCTCTTAGCCACCCCATTTTGCTGCGGGGTGTAGTATGCCATGCACTAGCAAGTTATGCCATGGTTAGTGAGAAATCACTTATCACTCAAATTCTCTATTGATGTACTCTCCCATTGTTTGATCTAGATGCACTCTATTCCCGTATCCATCTGATTCTCTTACATGGCCTTGAAGTCCTTGAACTTAGAAAATGCTTCATCCTTGGTTTTAATGTAGTAGATCCATAGGAATCTAGAGTAATTGCTAGTGAATGTCGAAAAATATTTGGCGTCTGAGAAGGATATCCTCATCTGTTCACAATTATATTTATGAATGAGATCAAGTGGAGCAGAGGCTTTGTAAATTAAGCTCCGCGTAAACACTTCTTTGTGGTATTTCCCCAAAATACATCTCACATGCTTAACTAGGAGGGTAAGATGGAGGGAAGGCCTCAAACAATTTCATGCATGATCATGTTCTGCTTGATCTAAACTTGGTGCGTTGCAACCTTTGATGCCAAAGAGAGCTTATGGCATTTGTCCTTGCAACCTTGGTTGCATACTCTGATGTTCTACACAAAGTGTTTCCCATACATCTTTCACATACTTCACTAGTAGGGTAAGATGGAGGGAAGGCCTCAAACAATTCCGTGCATGATCATGTTCTGCTTGATCTAAACTTGGTGTGTCCCAACCTTTGATGCCAAAGAGAGATTATGGCATTTGTCCTTGCAACCTTGGTTGCATAATCTGATGTTCTACACAAAGTATTTCCCTCCCCTAGTTTGTACATCCGATTTGCTACATCACAATGCTTGGGAGCCGTGACCATGTGCTCATCATCTAAACCCTTGTCAACCCACTTGTCTAGGCAAAATCAAACCTTTTTGTTGGTGTGTGTATTTTGGCACACATAAAGCAATATAGGACCATTAGACACTGAAAGTTGCATTGCCAATGGAAAGTTCACCAGTGTTGGAGATGGTGGGTGTTGAATCATCCCCTATTGTGATGCATTCACCCTAATGAAGACGAGATTAATTTGTGATCAAGCTCATGTAGGTATTCATATGTCAGCTACATCTTGAGTCATTTAGCCACTTTGAAGAAATCTGGGAATGGGACATCATAAAAGGTTGTGTGAGTTTTGACTAGAAACTCGTTGCTATGATTTTGCATAGCATGCTCCTTTAGATCTCAAATTATTTGTCAACAATGACTTTTTGAATCAAATCTCACCACAAGGCAGCACGCCCTTTCAACTTAGTGGTGGCGTACTTTAGATGCTTTGGATCATCTATGGATTCAAACTTGAATTTTTTTTCCAGCTTAGTGATCCAATCCAATAAATCTTTCAGATTTAAGCTTCTTGAGTGGCTTGGGAGATCAAACCTTGGTTTGTTTCATGGTCTCATCAGTGTTAAGGAAATTTTTTCCTCAGCAGAGTTCTTCCTCTGAACTTGAGGCACCATCATTCGATTTTTGATCTACTTGCTTGTTATTATTGACATCTGCAGCCACAATCGTTTCTTGCCTTTTTGTGCAGTCTTAATGGTTTGAGCCTGGCTTAAATGGCCCTCAATGTGTTAGCCAGATCATCATGCTGTGCTCTAGCATTTTTGTCATGTCTCCTACCACCTTTGTGGGCCATTTTCACTTTTGGCCCACTTGTAATGCAACACGAACACAAATTGTCTTAACTATTGAGCTCAACTCACCTCTTTCAGGACTCAAAATTGATGCTTTAATACCAATTGCTGCAGTGATGGTACCAAGTCAAACGAACAATCAGTTATTGCATGTGCAGAATACACAATGGAAGAAACAAAAGAGAATATCTCAGAATTAATGCCATGATTATCACAAAATATGTCAAAAAAATCTTTGGCTACTCATTAATAGCAAGTGCCAACATAGATGTTTAAAGACTCTTTGCACATGAACCCAATAGTGGTTAGTGATCGCCATCAACTAGTTCAATCCACAATGTAGTGACTTCCTCCTCAAAGCCAATGTATGCATTGCAACCTGATTAATGTGGTTATGAATGTTTTACTGTAAATGAGTGTTACACTAGTGTCTCTATGGCTCACAATTCTCCCCTCCCCTAGCTCATTTTTTTATAGTTTACTTGATATTTTAAAACTTTCTCTTAGTTATGGCAGTGCACTTTCATGTTAAGTTGGCATAGAAATGGTACATGAACGTCCTACTGTAAATGATTGGTACACTAGAGTCTCTATGGCTCGCAATTTCCCCCTCCCCTAGCTCATTTTTTATATAGTTTCAATAATTCAATAAAATCTGCAAGCTAGAGGTTAGGTAATAATATCCTAACCCAATAAACATTATCTTTTTAACATTAATGCAAAAGACAAACTCTATTAACAGTAATCCTCTTACAACTGGCAAAAGAAAACTTGCGATTCATTCATACAGTTTGGAGGATCAATTTGCAAAAGATTATAATAATAAAGCTCTAGTAAAAAAAGGTTAGTTATTTTACTAAAACTGTTTTTCCTGTGGCATCTAAAGTAGGATTTCATCTACAGTGGTTATTTTAATTTGTAACCAGTTATTTTAATTTGTAGGCAAATATTACACAAGCTACATTACATCTTCCTGTAAGACTTCCCGTATTTGTAGTTTGCTAATCCCTTTTGAAGCAGGTTGAATATGATGTTCCACAATGTAGTGCCGGTATTCATTCTACTGGTGATTGCATTGACATTCGTGAAGCACATATGGCCATACCACAAGGTGGGGATGTAATTTATGGTGTCGCACACCAACATACTGGAGGGGCTGGTTTAACACTTTATGGCCAAGTATGAATTTCTTATCTCAACCAGTTATAACTTATGATAATGCTTGGGAATATTAGATAGAGAGAGATTTTGATCTCCTTGATTCTGTGTTTCTAAGTCTGTTTCAATGACTCTAGTTCATGATTATTGCTTTCTTGCCAATCGATGGTACATTGTATATTGATTTAACATAATTTATATTGGTTAGGATGGTCGGGAGATTTGCACATCTTTGCCACTTTATGGTGAAGGAAGAGAGCCTGGTAATGAAACTGGTTATATTGTTGGAATGAGCACATGTTATCCAGAGCCTGGGAGTGTACAAATACATGGTGGGGAGACTCTAAAATTACAATCCAAATATAGCAAAGAACGCAGTCACACAGGTGTTATGGGTCTTTTCTATCTTCTCATAGCAGATCCCATGGAAAGCAGGGCTCTCCATTCTTCTCAACCAGTAAGTTACTATTTAAAATTTGTCTTCTTTCTGTATGAAGTGTCCATGTTCCAGTTTTTTTTTTAGTTTTGATTCTTCTGCTGCCTGCTATATTACAGCGAAGAACATGAAATCACAACAGCTAAGCAACAAGATATTGTGTTTCATGTTTTATTCTTCACAGACTAAAATTTTCGGATATAAAAAGATCAAATCAAATTTGCAATAGAGAAATAATTACTGCTCATCCTTTTAAATGCAGGAACAAACAAGCTCGCTTCATGTAAACGGGTTTCTTTCAATTGGCCTTCTGATCGCCTTTGTCCTCATTGCTGGGTTGGGCTTAGCTTATTCTATCAAGAAAGGGAGAGAAGATGGTTATGAGTATATTATTGATGGTTATTAGTATATTACTGCATGAAATGCCGCAAATAAAGACCATCTTTAATGTTCTACCAGGGATGCTACTTATTTTCTAATGTCTGATTTAAAAATTGGAATTTTTTTTTTTTTAAATGTTATTTTGAAAACTACTTGTGTATAGTATTATATACTCTAGTTACTCTGGTATTTATTGTATAGCAATAAGAGATTCACACTTGCAGTAATGATATTTATATATTATATAACGTTGTGTATATGGTAAGTAACTTGCCTAGACAGTGAATTTTATTGCATCCTGTTATATGTTTTGTTTCCATTCCACCTAGAAGAAGTGTTGAGCTGGGAAAATCAGATATCATTAATTAATAATCTGCGTTTCTAAATATCCCAGTGTGACGTATGGTGGGTTTCTTTGATATGTGAATGGTAGCTTATAGATTAAGGTCCTCTAACAAGAATAAATGGTAATAGTAAAAGAAAATATAATCAGTACAAAAATAAAACTATAGCGTAGAAACTAACTAATCATTGGAATATTCTACCTTTGTTTTGATATAGGTAATTAACTGCATGGTCCCATGGGGGGCTTGGGCTTCGGTTTTCACGGAAGCAGGTGGTCTCATGGGAAAAAAAAATTCTGCTACAGGATTAATTGGAATCTTTTTCAGCTGGTAGCAGAAATTTCAGCTGGTGAAAATGGGGTGGGGTTAGAAATTGCCCCACCTGCTTAAGAGTACCTTCCTGCCACTTGTCACAAATTTGAAGGGAAATGATGTTTATTTATTAATTTTTTATTCCCAGCACTCCATTCCACCACCATTCCACCACCAGCTGAATTGCACAACTAAATTCATGGGACCATCAGCTTCAAAATATTCTGCTAAAAAATTTAAACTAGATTATGCCTCAGATTTTTAGGAAGCCCCCCTCCATGGAACCGTACCCTAAGACTGTTTTTCACCCGGGGTCAGACATCACCTACAAAAAACTGAACTGCAAGTCGGTATGTACGGCAGGCCTGTCTTGGCTATGTCAAACTGGCATGTCACCTCAAGCAGCAAACCTTTCTACTATATCCACTACCAATGAACACTGGAATGCCCACCTAACTCATAGTTTTTTTTTTGATTAATTTGTCTACTTAATTAACTTCCTTATGACCACAATTATTATTCCTTGCCAAATGATGAAAATCTTTCTGTGTTGATAGTTATATTTTTAAAGAAATTGAAGTAAATTTTGGCTTTTCAAATAGAGAATATTTTTGAAGCAAAATTAACAAAAACAACCACTTGATTATTGGTTAACCATTGAGATTTTATGAAGCTATTGGCTCATTAAATTGCCAACTTGGAACAAAACCAGAAATCAGGTGCATATGCTGTATCAATTCATAATTGAAAAAGAATCATTTGCATTTATTCTCGTGATTAGATGATCTTGACAAACCCTAACTTCCATGGGAAGAGATCTAAAATTATTACCTTTTATCAAAGAAATAGATATTAAATTTTATTCTATGTACACATTCCCATGGATTTGGGTGACATGGGACTCAATGATTTTGGAGGGGAGATCCTCTTCTTATCCCTCCTTTTCAATAGAGTTGGGGTTCACTAGCATTCCCTAGTCATACCCTAATCTCATGTCCCCATGCGGTTGCTTAATTTCATTTTCTGCTTAAATTTAAGCAGTGGGAGTGTTCTCATGCATAAATTTTATTGTTGATAAAGGATAATTTAGAATCTTTTTCTATTTTAATGGAGCAGCTACTGTCTAGGAATTGAAAATAAGCAATGGGAAAAAAAAGGGGGCTGCATTTTGTTAAAAATTCACGTGGCTTCACAAATTTCTTGCCCTCTTTTTCAAGATTTGCTTCTTTTTTTCTAATTTTTTTCTGGTATAAATTATTATTAATAGTGTTAATACAAATTTAAATTGGCTGTTAAAAAATAAGCAAAAAAATTAAGCATTCATGTGGCCATTAGCTCCACAAATAATTCCTAAATAAGTTGAGCAGTGTCTACTAGCCAAAATAAGCTAAGCAGTCGCATGGGGACATGAGGTAAGTGTCTCAACACCCCTTGGGTGTGCAAGGAATTTCATTTTACCCTCCTTATCAAATACATAAGAAATAGCCAATAAAATTAATAAAATATTTTCAAACAAATAAAACTTTAAAGGGGGCACCACCAAGGCCCCCAATGCAAAACAACTTTAAAAACATTGTTGTTTTGTAGTTAACAAAAGAGAAGAGAAAGAGGAAGAGGAAATGAGAGAGGAAGATCAACAATGACTTCTTTAATTTCATTTTTTTTTGGCAATGCTTAATATAAATCATGTTTAATATGTTTATATATTAGATAGATTATGAAATCAATATTATTATTGTATTTACTCTTTAAAATTTGAATTTTTTTTGTGTAGTTTATATTATTTATAGTATTTAATTTTATTTATATTTTAAAATTTAAAATATTAATTTTATATGTTATTTTAATATCTATCCCCAAAATTTGGGAGAAACTTTGTTGTTCTCAAAACCTATCCCCAATGCTTGCATTCCTTATTAAGTAAGGTACTTTGTATGGTGGTTGGAAGACAACTAATTCTAGTGATGAAATGGATGAAAGGCTAAAAGGCTAAATTGGATATGAAATTAATTTAAACTCTTCATTAGTTGACCTTGAGTTTAAAATTTGGAATATTTAGATTACACACAATCATAATTAAAAATAAAAAATAAATATGATAAAAAATTGATTGAAGTAATAAGGTAAGTACTTGGAATGGATATTATGATATTTCATTTTTTTCTAGCATAAGTATCATTATTACATAAAATAAGGGTTAATTTTTTTCTAATTAAATGAAAAAATGATTTTTAAAAGTTTGGGGAGACTTTGGGATCATCCTGGGTACATCCTAGATGTACTTGGGGTGAACTCACAAGTGTAGATAGACCCTAGGTAGACAATGCTTGACATGGTTTGAGATTTATAATTAATTCAACTATGGATTAGGTTCTGATTGAATGCATTAATAGAGGTAATAAATTATCAAAGTTTGAAGCATTATACTTAAGGTAAACCCACATGTTTGAGTAAAGCCCTAGATGAATCTCCAACCCACACCCAACCCAAGATCCATGTCTAGCTTAAGTACATATTGGGTTCTTTAAAGCAAACTCAATAACAGAGGTAATAGACTAAAGTTTAAAGCATACCCTAGCGATTCCTACATTGATTTAGTCAATTAGCATGATCTTCATATATTTCAACAATGGCTCACCATGTTTTTCACACTGTCACATCAAAATATCTATAAGACCAAAAGTCTAGTGAGAACCAAATCATACAAGCTAGATTAAGTTGAGTTTTGACAAGATAACCACTCGAAACCCTAAAAATTTAAAATAAAAAGAATTCTTAATAATCATAAAATTTGTATTTATTGCATATTAATGTCTCATTGACCAACAATTTAATAATATTGTAAAAGGAGAAAAGAACAAGTATCCAAACTTAAGTGAATATCACTCTAATTTCATCCATTTCATTGCTTACAAACTACTACAAAAACGAAATCTTAATTAGAGAATGGAATGCTCCATCAAATACTTTCAAAGCTTGTATGTAGCTATTGCTATAACTAGCATAGATATATTAAATATTAATATATATAAAATACGCAGAGTTATCATTATCATTGTCATGGATAAATTTTATAATTTGAATTTTCAATTTTAAAAAATCAACTATAATTTTAAGTGGAAAGAAATTTAAAATTATGCAATCATTTTTTACAATATTACAAAATTATCATATAATTATTAAAAATAATAATTATAACTTTGTTAACACTATTGATTATTATTAAAATTAAATAACTATGTGATACATGTCATCTTAAAATGTTGCCCATATTCAAAATACAATATAAATAATGTTTCCTTATAAAATAAGACACAAAACAATTTTAATTTTCTTAAGAAAGTTCTATTTAGATAATGGGAAAAAATCTATGAAAAAATATTTGTATATTCTATTTTTTCAATAGGTGGCGTGGTAAAAAAACAAATGGGATTGACAATATAGAATGTTACTTATTATAAAAAAATAGAAAGATTTGCTCCACAATATGAGCCAAGAAAACAAAATATTTTTTTGAAACTTCAATTTATTTTTTCCAATTACAATGAACTTATGGAAAGAGAAATGAATAATAATGAATACACAAAGATTGTAGAGACATACAAAACAATATAAGTAGAACCGACCATGCAACTCCTTAATGAATACACTTTTTCAATATATGTTGAATTCAATTATTCATGTATGATAAATCAATTTTTAAAATTCATCCAAACTTTAAAGATTATACAATTCCATACTCTGTCAATTTCAAAAGGCATATCCAAGAATTAGAAAGGTGTAGGTGCAAGCAAAAGGGTGAATATCTGAACCCAGGGATAAGTGCCTTTCCTATACAATACAAACTTGTTGGCATCTAAAGCTTGAATCAAGATATAATAAGTAGTCTCTTTGTTTGATGTTTCTTCCACTTTAAAAAAATCAAACCAATTGTTCAAGATTAATGCACAATTACACAAATACTTTGATCATTAGAACAAACTATGTGTATCCCAACTACTGTAGCTCATAACCCAAATCCAAAATTTTCAATTCAAAGAAAAGAAAGGAAAAAAAAGTGAAAAATAATCAATTGTCATTACATGGAAAGTGTTATAGTATGTTAGAGCACAGTCCACTAGTTTTAGAATAGTTGCATTGGTTTGAAAATCAAGAATGTCCACAGCCTGGTCATTCCTAGTCATTCCAAGCAGGCTGGAATTTGACGGTCAACTCTACTTGTTATATGCAAATTTTATGACGGTTTGGTCATTTAAATACCTTTCATTTCACATTTTAAGAAAAATATAAATTGTCAAAAAATAATTGTTTAATTTATGATTTTTTAAAATATAAGTCTATAATAAATTTTTACGATTTAATAAAAATATAACAAGTCAAACTACACAATCTAATAAACTTTAAAATTGTAATATACTGTCTAAAATTGAAGCTATAGAAAAGGCCTTGAAGCCATTTATAATGGGTTGATCAAAGATAAAAACATTTTTAAAGTAGAAGGTCGTGTACATATCTACAACACCTCTTATTTATCCAATTGTTTTTTTTGACAAATTTCAATGTTTCTTTTATTTTGCTAATAATATATATGTTTATGTAGAGGATGATTTGTGTGGTTAGGTGGAAGTAGAGAGTGATTTGGGAAGATTTTATGACTTTAAAAATACCATATCTAATACAAAAAAAATCAATAAAATTAAATATTCATTTAAAAATAATTCAACAATTACTAATTATAATTTTAGAATAAATTATGATAAAATGTATCTATAAAATCAATTTTTCTATTTTTTTTCCTTTTAGTATAATTATAAAATAAAATTATACTTAAAAAATGCATTTAAAAAAATCATAAAATAATTTACATAGGGAAGTTTTTATTTAAATCTCTTTAATATGTTTGCAAAAGAAATCACCACAATATCTTGAAAAATTAAATTAAATTCTATTTTATTTTTTCCTTGTTTTGCATGTAAATCATTTCATTTTCTAAAATGATACTTAAAAATGCATTTTAAAACAATTATCAAAACATTTACATAGGAAAGTTTATTGCGTTTCTTTTTTTCAAAAAATAAGAAGATAGGATTTAAGAGTGGATATGGATTTGCATGTCATTTGAATTCCAATTTCTAGCTCAAGAGTTTTTCCTTACACATTGCTTTTTGGTGGATGCCATTGTAATATGCCTCTCGACATAATTATAAAATACAGCCCAAATGTCAATTATAATGGATCTATTGATCTGCTCACAAAAGTTGTTCCTATCATAACAATAGTCAACAAATCATCTAATACTTAAAAAAAAAATATTGCACATAATTTTTTATCTTAAAGCAATCTAAAAAATGTATTCAAATGATCTATTATCAACATCACTAGAACTAAAAAGAAAGAGTGGTGTCATGCGCCGTGCGTTCTTGAAACCCTAGGTCTTTCAACCAAAACTTTATGAATTTTTATGCTTTGCGAACGATTTCATGTTCTTGGCAAGCATTCCTTCATAGTCCTTCCTTGTTTTCACGCTTGCTTGCTTACTATATGGTCCCATGGGGGGGCTTGGGCTTCTATTTTCATGGATCAAGCGGTCCCATGAAGAAAAAAAAATTGTGCTACGGGATAATTAGAATCTTTTCGAGAAAAATAGGAGCCCCTACCTTTTAGAAATGAATCTTTCAGCGGTGAAATTGAGGTGGAGCTAGAAATTGCCCCTATAGCTTAGGAATTTTTTAGAAAGTTTTTCTGCCACTTGTCTATCACTTAAAATTTTAAATTCCTAAAAAAAATTAAAAATGAAAGAATTTTTATTTATTTATTAATTTTTACCAAAAATACTCTAGTTCGATCCTTAAATTTTGGAGCTCAAACTTTTAAGCTGAATTGCAAAATTGAATTCATGGGACCACTAGCCTTAAAATATTCCTAAAAAATCTAAGCAACACCCACTGAATTTTTTTAGGAAGCCCCACTCCATGGGACCATACCCTTAGTCCTTGTTCTATTCAAGTTTTCCTCATAGTCGTGTTTGGTTTACACGCCTGCAAGTTTTTTCTTTGGAGATGTGGGTTGGGGCGAGGCTATGGTCACAATGGACCCTTCTCTATTTTGGCCAGAAAGGTAGGCAGGGTTGGAGGGTGATTTGAGACTGTTGTAATCTCCCAATGAGACTAAAAGCTAAGGCTCGTCATTCTGAGGCCCTTATTAAGGCGGATGGTGGGGAGCACAACGGTGAGGCTGAGTCGACAATGCTTGAAGACGAAAATAACATGCTAGCCTCCATGAACACAATATGAAGAACTGGTGAGATTAACTGTGCAACTGAAGAGACCCTCAACCAGGATAAAGGTAAAACCCAGAATTTTTACTCCCACATGATGTTATGGACTGCATTTATGAGTGCCAACATAAAACTATGATAATGTTCTTTTTAAGAGGCATCCCATGTGAGTCTGATTTTTTCAAATGGACCAAATTAAACTGGGAAAATCGAGGGTGGGAAATTGAATCAATGAGAGGTTTAGGAAAGGGATATGTATCCTGCTCATTTATGTTTGTCGAACATGCTCAAGCAGTATAACAGTATGGTACTTGGGTCATATGTGGTCAAATATGCTATTTGCAAGCTAGACTCTTGAGTTTCACCCAAAGGGCCCTTCCAGGTCCCGTTATCCTATGTGGGTGGAACTTCCTTTTTTGGGTTTGGCTTTCAAACCTTTCCTTGGTGAAATTGTTTCCCAACTTGGCAGGGTTATTTGGTGCAAGAACAACTCAGACAAGTTTTATAGTTTAAGGGTGCATCCAAGAGTATGTGTCGAGAAATGGACTTGAACTAGCCATTACCAGAAAACATTAAACTCATTGGACCAAGTTTTGAGTTTTATCAGCCAGTTGTCTATTTGAATAAACCTAATGCTTGTTTTTACTGTCGTCAAGAGGGTCATTTGATCAAAGATTTCCCTGTTAGAAAGAATAAATTTGTTCAGACCTTTGTTGATATGCCACCCACACAACCACAAAACAACAAGTTGCTTGTCCATGCTTCTCTTAAGGGTATAGCTCATCCAAAATTGCTTGATCCACTTGCTGAAACTTAGAAAACTAAAATTATAACCACAAATAACCTAGAGTCTAAAGATGAAGAAATGCAGGATGGATGGAAAATTGTAAGTAAGAGGAAAGAACGCTCTAGTCCGATTTCAGGTCAAAATGGGGAAGTTGTGTCAAATGGTGAAAGTGTGTCTCTAGGCCTCCAACCTTCACCCTCTCATCACAGTCATAAATCTGGAAATGAAGCTTCTAATTCCCCCCTCCATTTGCAAGACAAAGATCTAGGTCTCCTCCTATGAAAAAAGACTTGAGTAGCTATGATTTTGCGATTGTTTTAGTCAATCAGTTTGAAGCATTGCCACAAGAGGAGTGTCTTTCTTTCTCTTCTTTACCATGAATTTCAAAATTTTGTCTTGGAATGTAAGAGTGATGTCTCTCCCTCACCGTAAATATGGGGTAAAGGATGCTATTGTGAAGTGGAAACCCAATAGTGTTTTTCTTTAGGAGGTTAAACTTAATGGTCTCCATCTTGCTTCTTCTTTATCTGGCGTATGGAGAGATGCTTCTTTTCTTTATACTTCACATAGAGAAGGTAGGGGGCAGTGATTGGTTTTGCTTCATGGGTCTATAAGTTTGTCATTGATAAAGTTGAGGACCCTTCACATAGTTGTGAGTGGGCCCTGACCTTTATCAATGGCCAACCTATTGGCTTTTGCTTAGTTTATGCTGCAAACTCAACTAAAGTTAGAGCTGATTTGTGGGGTTGGATGGCTAAAAATATTCCTAATGTAGATTGGGTTATAGGAGGTGATTTCAACATGGTATAACACCATCATGATCATAGTTGGCTCAGTCATATCAATTTGAATAATAAAGAATTTGACCAATGGTTGTTATGCCACAATACTTAATGTGTGGTTGACCCAATTCTGAACAAAAGGGACAGTCATGACAATAATTGGTTCACTTGGTCTAATTGCAGATTTGGGGAGGATAGGAAGCTAAGTAGACTTAACAGATTCTATATTTCTCCAAAAAAAATTGTTTCCCAAGAGTCCTCAGGGGTGGTGGTCAAAGTTGACTATTCTGCAACTCTTTTTTATCATTACCCCATCATTTGTATAGTTGTTGGAGTAGATAACAACAATATGCACTCTGAGTTACCTTATAAGTTCAATGTTTCTCATTTAAAAAATCCTTCTTATGTGGGAGCTTTAGTGGGCCTTTGGAATTCCTTCCCTAAGCCAAATGAAGGGGAATACTATAGATAGTGGTGGCATAATGCTATTTCAAAATGTGTTAAATTCCTATAGGCCTTTGGTAGAAGACTTGCTTGGAAATAGAAGCGGAAATTAAAATCCCTTCAGGGAAGTTAGAGCATAACATAAAATTACTTAATAACAATCCGTGTGATTATAATTTACAAACTTCAGTGGCTGTTTTAGAAACTCAAATTCATAAAATAGATAATTATAAGGGGCAAGGAGCCAAAATCAAGGCCTGACTACACTAGATTAAAGAGGGGAATAGAGGCTCTAAATATTTCTTTAAGTATCTTAACTATAAGCATAAAAAGGAATATATTGGTGCTATTCAAGACGATGCCAGTTTGGTTCACACCAATCAAACTAAGATAAAAGGGTTGTTTCAAAAATATTATGAGGAATTATTCAAAGAAGACCCACATTGGCAGGATGCTCAAACTATCTTGGAAGATATGCTATGAGATATTATTCCTAAGAGGGTGGACTCATAATATAGTGATTTTATTGATCATATCTTATCTCTTGAAGACTTAGAGCATGTTGTGTTTTCCATGTCTTCTTATAAAGGTCTTGGAGTTGACGGGCTGCTAATAGAATTTTATCAAAAAATGTGCAGTAGACCAGACCAAACCACAAAGACAAAACGGTCTTTGCGTAGCCATTCATCCATAATATTGAAAATAAAGTTTGTTCCTCTTTGGAAGACTTTCCAAGGGCTATAGTCATAGTGATCCTCCTATTTAACTATTCCAACCTTTTTCGAGCACCCTATCTAATAGAATCAAAGGGTATACGCTAATTTGTATATTTATGGACAATTTTTCATCCATCATCCCTTTCAATAAATCAGGTTCTGAAGATTCCTTATTGGCACATATTTTATTCTATTAAACTCAACTAATACAATATAAGTAAATGTATGATAACTCGAAGTTGTTTCTATTTCTTTTGGCCCAGTCCGTATAAGAACCGAGTTGGTAAGACAAGTCCGGGGGTCGATATGAGAGCAGATCGAGTTGAGAATTTGAGTGCGCCCAACTTGGTGCGAGAATTCATAAATCGGGGTGTTTGACCATTTCCATCGTCATCCTACCGATTCTTGGGAATCAGACAAATAGCTTATATAGGGGGGTATGTGTTCTCTTTTGGCCCAATCCACATAAGATGATTTCTACCTGGTCTACATGGAGGCGTTGGAGCATGGTTCTTTAGGGCCTAACATAAACAAAGGTCTAATTAAGCTCCTTCCGAAAGGGAAGAATGAGGATACTATTTCGGGTTGGCATCCAATTACTTTTCTTAATACCTCTTATAAGATTATTTCTAAAGCATTAGCAACAAGAATTAGACCAATTGTTAAAGAAATAGTCAGACTAGAAAAAATTGGGTTTATTGGCGGGAGATTCATTTTGGATAATCTAATCCTTGCTTGGGAAATGTTGGAATGGGCTCAACAATTTGGTCAATAAGCTCTTTTGGTTAAATTGTATTTTGGCAAAGCTTATGATAGAATTTGTTGAATTCAAATTTCAAGACAACGACAAGAGGTCCAGAACCGGGAGGTTGAAAGGACATGAGCCCAAGGCCGTTTCAAACGTCAAGTGGAAAATCATCGACAAAGAGAGACCCAGGGTGCGATGGGTGGAACTCCAGCGAGGGACGGTAGTCTTCGAAGAGAAAATTCATAACGGAGTCCTGGGCAGGGAGATCCAACGGAGCGGGTCTGGCATGATCGAAAGACGGTCGGTTGCAGCAAAAGTTATGAGGACAACGGGCAAGGAGCTGGGTCTCGGGGCACGGAAAGGTGAAACTTTTTGGACGTTTTGGAAGAGTAGATGTAGCCTGGAAACCCGATGAGGGAAACCCGCTGTGATAGACCCGGAAGGTGCCAAAGACGCTAGCAAAGGCAATTGCCAAAGGAACTCCGTGAGGACCCAAGACTTAGTAAATTTGGAGGGGGTGAAACATGGTCAACTTGAGGTGAGACTTTGGAGGCACACTGACCATCTATGGCACCAAAACGAGGGCATGCAAAATGAGGCGGAGATAAAATGACCCGGCAAGGCGAAGGAAAGAGAGGGTCCCTATTCTGAACGGGGCATGTGTGCTGAGGGCACAACAGATGTATGAATATATCCGGATTGTCAAGAGAAAGAAAGATCATATTGATTAGGGGACTCAAATTAGTGATGAAATTCATGATCAGCTAATAAATGTACCAACCAATCTAAAGTTCTACATGACTTCTTATTTGGTGTACGTTTTCACAGTAATGAGGCAATTTTTGGAGCTGTCTACAAAGGGAAAAATATATTTTGTGGTTGTTTATGAGTACTTTTATTAGTTGAAATTAAGAGAAAGTCTTCATCATTTCAGGAGGGTCACAGATGCCTTCTTTGCACCCCTACTATTCAATATTGATCCAACTCTCGAAAAGAAGAGAGTGTCAGATGAGGCATACAAAGTGGTTAGTAAAGTTGGGTGTTACTTTTTGCAATTTCAACCTTTCACCTATATCAGAGTGGGTTGATATTCTAGGTGTTTGTACATGTTACACAAATATCCATCATATAAGTGGATACTCATGGAGCTATGTAGACAATTGGTTTCAGTCCATAAGGAATGCATGAGAATTCATAAATCGGGTCTCAAGTTCCCTCTGACAATTGGAAGGTATACTGTTCACAGTGTGTAAAAGGAAAAGTCAGTCTATGCAAAAATACAAGTCATAACTATCAAAACATACAAATATAGGTTTGACTTTGACTACCGGGATGTGAAGAGGAAATTGAAGAAAGATCACTGACATGTTTACTGCTTTGAAGACATATGGGCGGATTGTAGAGATGAAGAAGATATCCACAAAATGGACTTTTGCAAGCTAACAGTAGACCAAATCAGAGAGCTAGGTATAGCTGATCTACCAGAGGATTTTTAAGATCCTGAAGACATCCTAAACTCTTCTTATGAAGAAGATGAGATTTCTAAGAGGCCCTTACCTCTAATTTGATGGTCTAAAAAGGAAAGTATATTTATCATGGAAAGTCTTGCTCCCATCTTGCATAACATAGTAGTGTTAGATGCTAAAGTTGTATTGCTGATATGTGGTTGTCATTGATGTCAACACTATTAGCATTGGTGATTCTGAAGGCTGTATATGTTGAGGAGATTGAGAAAATTGTAATAAATATATTGTAGGCAGCCAGTGAAGCTAAGAAGGTCAAAGTGGTGGAAAGTGTTGTAAGTTGATAATCAACAAGTGTGCATTAAAAGATTTGTTGTTGAGTCTATCTAGTATGATTTCTGAAAGTTTCAGTGGTATGCATTAATATTTGAGAAAGTTATGAAGATCTTTGTTCCTACAGTTATTCAATTTCTATAGCAAGTGCTTCTGGAAGATGTGATTGTAAGTCTGGTGAATTTGGTTGTTGCGTATGTTTCTGAGATGTTTAGTAATGTTTCTAGATCATTCTCTATCAGTTCAATACATCCACATTGATCAGAGTGCTCGTGATTGAATATTTTTCTGTGTGTGTTCAAGTTTTTCATGTTCTTTGCCAACATGATGGTGATAGCATGTTGTTAATCTCTATGGATTAAAGCTTTATTGTTTGGCATGTTCGAAGGTGTTTATTTGGGTCCTCACTTTGTTGTGACCGACTTGTTTTGGTGTGCATTGAGATTTATTTATGTATTGAGGCCGATAGTTATAATTTATTCTTTATTTGTGGCCAACAGAGTAGTTGATGTAAATCCATGTAGCGGATATATAAGAGCAGTTTTTTTCCTCATTTTGATGTATGCTCGACGTGTGTGTGAAGTACATGTGCAAATAAAGATCAAATCATTTAGGAGCAAAGTAGAGTGTGAAAGAGATTGAGCAGAGTGTGGAAGAGTTTGACCAGAGTGTGTAGAATTTTTTTTGTGCCTAACCAGAACTGCCATCAGCCTTTTGTAGAAGCTAATTTCTTAGTTCAACCTCATCAGATGGATTTAATCTGATTATAATATGTAAGGTAGTGAGCCTTCCTCTGAGTAGTGAGCTCTAGGTAGTGTGCCTAAATGCATGTGCATTCCCTATTTACTCCTCATTAGACTTTTAATAGGGTATAATCTTGTGGACTAACATCCATCGTGGTTTTTCCCCTAATAGGGTTTCCACATATAAAATATTGGTGTTCATGTGTCTCTGATGTGTTATTGATTTATGCGTACAATGTTAATTATCAGATCTGAGATTAAAGGTTGATTAATGTTAAATAAGTTTGATTTTGGTAACAACTAATTCACCCCCCCTCTCAGTTGTCTATTCTTGTTTTTCCAACAATTGGTATCAGAGCAGGTTCCTCTAAAGGGAAAGCTTAACAACTTGAGGTGATCCAAGATGGCATCATACAATAAGGATAGTCCTAGATTCGATGGAGCAAACTACTCTCTGTGGAAAATCAGAATGGAATGTCATTTGAAGTGTATTGGTGAGCCTTTCTAGAAGATTACGAAGAATGCATATGCTATTCCTCAGAATGGTCCCTCTACTGCTGATGAAATCAAAGAAGCTGAAACAAATACCAACACTATTGAAGCATTGATGAGTGCTTTAATAGATTCAAAAATGGCAAATGTGAGAGGTTTGAAGACTGCACATGAGATCTGGAAAAAAATGGAAACATTGTATAAAGGAGATGCACTAGTGAAAGTTGCTAAGTTACAGAGTCTAAAAGGAAAGTGGGAGGACATGAAGATGAGTGAATATTAGAACATCCTCTCTTTCTCTAAAAAGATAAATGAACTTGTGATGAGCATTAGATGTGTCGATGGAGTCTTAGATGAAGAAGAGATTGTGGCTAAAATACTTAGATTTGTGCTTCCTTCCTACAAAACATAAGCTCATGCTATTGATGAACTCGGGACAGTGAGAAATGTGACAAGATAAATGTTGATTGGAAAACTTGCTACCTTTGAGTTAAGTGAATTTGGTGAATCTACCCCTAAGACTGAATTTTCCTTCAAGGCTACTGTATCCGGGAAAATCAAGCAGAGATATGATCCGAGAGAGAGTTCCAAAGGGACATTCAAGTATGAAGATGAGATGAAACAGATTGAAGATGAAGAAAAAGAATTAGAAGAACTGGAAGCATTGATTGTGAAAAGACAAGCCAAAGGTCATGGTAAGTACAAAGGAAAGTTACCTATCAAATGTTTTTCTTGCAGTAAAATAGGTCATTTTGCATCAAGGTTTTTTGAAAGAGTCTCTAAGTATAAACTTGATAAGACTAGATTTCAAAAGAAATGCTATTATGTTGAAGAAGGTGTTACAGATGATGAATTTGATAAAGAAACTAGAAATGAAGATGAATGGGTATTCATTGCTATCAAAGAAAATGGTCAGGTGTCCACTGAATCTACTAGTAATGTGAATGTTTAGAAAGCTCTTGCAACAAAATTTGAAGAAAAGGAAGAGTGGGTAATTGACAGCGGATGCTCACATCATATGACTGGTGATAAAAGAAAGTTTGTAAGCTTGGAAAAATATGATGGTGGTGTTGTAATATTTGGAGACAACACTTCTGGTGTGATTTGTGGCAGAGGCACTATTTCTTTTGGTGGTAAGCACAATAGTGATGATTTTCTTTATGTAGAAGGTTTAAAGCATAACTTGTTGAGTGTTGGATAGATAGTAGATAAAGGTTACGATCTCCAGTTCAAGGATGGTAAGTGCAGAATAAGTGGAAACTTTGGAATTATAATTGCTTCAGGTACAAAGACAAGAGGTAATATTTTTCAATTGAGTGTTGCTAATGAAATTTGTTTAATTTCTCAAGTTGATGTAAGTTAGTTATGGCATAGGAGGTTGTGTCATGTGAACTTTGATAAAATTGTCAAAATAAGCTCTACTCAAGCAGTCAGAGATCTTCCTAAGTTAGTAAAGCCTACTAACTCTATGTGCAAGGAATTTCAGATAGGAAAGCAGACCATAAATTCCTTGTAGAGAAAACAGTATAACTCTAATGGTGTATTGGACTTGATACATATTGACTTATGTGGTCCATCCAAAAAAAAAAGTCTTCAAGGTGAAAGGTACTTTATGTTGCTTATTGATGATTACTTTAGAATGATATGATGATTACTCTAGAATGATATGGGTTACTTTCTTACAAGAAAAATATGAAGCATTAGAAAAGTTCAAAAGCTTCAAAGCTATGGTAGAAAATGAGACAGGTCAAAAGATCAAATGCCTAAGGTCAGACAGAGGTGGTGAATTCACTTCCCAAGAATTTAATTCTTTTTGTGAAGAGCATGGAATCCAAAGACAACTATCTGCTCCCTGGACCCCTCAACAGAATAGAGTTGTTGAAAGAAAGAACATAGCTGTTCTAGAAACTGCTAGAGCCATGATGCTGGAAGCAAATGTTCCTCATTTATACTAGAGAGAAGCTGTAAGTACTGCTTTGTATACCATTAACCAGGCAACCTCTTTCAGACGAAAATCATCAAATTGGTATCGCACTCTACCGGCTAACTCCATTGGCACATGGGATCAGCTCAGAGACCCCTTTTTTGAGATATTCTCAAATGATGGCGATAGATCTTAGTATCACCAGCTAGAGACCATAAAGTGGGCCCCGTATGAGGCCCCGACTGATTTCAACGCATGGTTCCACATAACTTGGCAAAGAGATCAGGCTGCAATTTGTCTGCCACCTGACTTGGCATTTATGTTTTACCTAAAATCCATCAACGCCGATATTTCCATGATGATTCAATCCCTTGGTGAAACCACATTATCGGATGCATACAACATAGCGGTGAAGGCATAAAGCAATCTGATCGACGCTAGGAAGCTTCCACCTCGACTCATCATGCCTATATTCCCCAAAACACCAACTTCTACCCAGACAACACCACCTACCGCACCAGCTGCTCCTCCTCAATCTATGTACACATATGCAGGCACACCACAGAGCTTCGTGCCTAGTTCCTCAAAGGATAAGATGAGTGGCATAAAGGAAATGTTGTAGGCTATGACCAATGAAATAACCATCATCAAGCGCAATTAGGCCACTCCTCCAAAGTGGTATGGTAGTACTTGGTTTTTCAGGCTCACATGTTTTGTGGGTATTTTTTGCTTTGCCTTGTTATTTGTTCGCCTAATCTTGTATGTGCAAAAGATCAAAGAGCAAGTTGAGTGTAGTTTATTATATGCCGCCATGGGTGGTGCTCGTTGCAGAGTGGAGTCAAGCTCTTGTGAAGAGTTTAATAGTAATAAACCTATCTGGTAGCATTTGGAGAAGGGTGGAGTTTGCCCCTATTTGTTAAAGCTAAATGGTCCTAACCCTAAGGTGACGAAGGCTTTCGTTAGTGGCTAGAACAATAGGGTTTTGTGCTACCAGGGCGTGGAATTCAACATCGATGAGGACTTCATCACTGAGATTATTGGTATTCCTTCCAAGGGTAGGGAATTTTACAGAGACCGGGTTGCGGCCAAGATGGCCTTAGCCAATTTATTTAAAGGCTCAGAGAAGCAAAAGATTAGGTTTATTGGAAGCAATGGGTATGCCTGTAAATCTATTAAGCCACTTTGGAGGGACATTGCTTTGGCTATTATGCAATTTTTCACTCTGGAGAGCAAGTGTTATATTATCTATGGCTATCACTTCATGTTATTGAATCACTTCCACCATAACCCTCAGGTTTCATTTCATTTTTACCTCCTTCTTTCAATGGAAACTCTTATCGAGGATCATAGGAAGAACCCTAAGAAGGCTATTCTTCATGAAGGGCTTATGAATCTCATTTTTTATCACATTAAGTTGAAGGTGTTATTTGCTACTCCTAAGACCCTTGCTCGTAAAAAGGGTGGAAAAAACATTGGGTATGATACTAGTGAGTCGACGGATGAGTGGGAAGGGGATTTTGAGGAAGAAGACTCTGATTATGAGGAACATTCAAAGGATGAGGGTGAGTTTGTTGATGAATTAGAGGACTCAAAATCCTAGTCTAAGGGTTACAAAATTGATACTGAAATGAGGGAAGTTGTTGTGCCTTCGATGAAAAAGAATGTGAAGGGGAAGAAAAGATGCCCCAAGAAAGGGAAGCGTTTTATCAAGAAAGTTGTGGATGATTTAAGAGGTGTGAAGAATTCCCCTGTTCCTAATGTTAAAGAAGTCTTGAGTGATGGCTTTGAGGGTAACGAGCAACCAATGGCAGATATTGGGCAGGAAAATGAGGGTATTGTGTGTTCCAAGGTGGCTGGTCCTAGCCAGGTTGAATTTGAATCTCCTGTTGGTGTTGAGTAGGTTCAACAAAGTGATATTAAGGCAAAGTGACTTGAAATTATGGCTAACTTGGTGGACATTTCTGATAAGCACTATGTGAAAGTGGAGGTTATTAAATTTGAGGATTCCCCTACTGAGGAGGATTTGGAGGCCAAAGAGGGGGTTTAGGAGGAACCTGTTGAGAATTTTGATTTTCCTGCTATGCAACCGGTCAATTGGGATGAGACTAATATGGACCTTTTTTATAGAATGGCAGAGGACAAACTCATAATTTTTTCTCTCTTGTGAAGTGGCTTTTCTCGGAAGTGAAGGAGCTCAATTATAAGCTTAAAAATTGGCAAGATGTTTGTGTGGCATTAGTGAATTACAACCAAAAGGAATGGTCTATTAAAGGTAAGGTCAAGACTATGAATGTTATTCTGGATAGATTAGTTGTTGATGCTGATAGAATTGGTAAAATTCATGAGGAAAGGTTAACCTCCATGGAAATTTTTGTTCAAAAGATTAATGAGGAGAGGATTGTGAATATGGAGGAAAGAATTAGTAAGATTAGCAATGATTTGTAGACCGTTGTTCGAGTCAGTGACTGGTCTTTGAAATCTAGTGCTAAGGGTTTGTCAGTTTTAAATGATAAAGCTATAAAGTGGATTGGAAAGTCTTTGGATCTAGGAGATCATGAGAAGGCCATTGTTGAAGTTAATCGCATGAATTTGGAGGAGAAGATTGAGGATAATGGTCCCAATGAGGAGAAGAATTTGGAGGTTGGCCCTTTCCTGAGAATGAGGAGCAAGACTAAGAAAAGGGCAACCATTTTGTTTGAGGATCTTCAGGATGTGGTTGAGATGCACAAGGGGGTCATTGCTGAAAATATGGCCTCAGCCAATGTTCTTGATAAAATGTTTTAGTTTTTTGTTGTTTTTGGTTGTTCAGCCTTGTTACTGATGTTTTGTTGTAGGGTTGCTGATGGGTTCTCTGGTTTTATCTTTTGTCATAATTTTGAATTTTGTGGGCTGTGGGTCTTAATGTTTCTATCTTTTTAGCAAATTTTCTCCATTGTAAAGGGTTTCGGGGTCCCTTCAAAACTTATTTTCCTAATAAAAAACATTGGCCCCACTAATTTTTATGGCTATATTTACTTTCTATTTGAATAAACAACTATTTAATGCAAAGTAAACTAATTAGATTGTAATGTCCCCATTTTAAGCTATATTGATTTGTGAACAATTAGCTAGTTTCCAGGTTTCGTCGAAGGATAATTGGTGTGCTAGGGGGAACTCCAAACCTCTTAGAGTGCTCAGGATTGATTAAATAATGACTTTAGTTCTTGGTAGTGAGCTCAGTTGGCCTGGGTGAGCCTTGTGACACTTTCAAAATTGATTTTTGGTCTTTTGGGTGCTCTTCAAATTTCTTGAAGGAGTAGGCTATTTTTAGTAAGTCACTTAGTTGCTTTAGTTCATTGGCCTATGCCTTTAGTATCATTGTGGTATGATCAGAATTGCATAATCATGTCATTTGGATACTTTCCGCAACTTGGGTAAGCTATTGAGTTATTATTTAATTAATTCACTTAAGTTGTCTAATGTTGAAAATATTAAAAGGACGACTTAGTGTAATAGATTGTAGAGAAGATATCAAGTTGTGTTTTAAGTTGGACAACTAGGCTTTGGGACTTTACACATGAAAAATAATACCAATTCTCCTAAAAGGTCTTTGTGAGGGAAAAAAAAATTCTTATATTTTAAAATTGGTTATTTTCCTCCAAAAAAAGCAGTAAAAGAAGGTTGAGGGCACATTTGTGAGTTTAGCCATAAAACTCTATTTTCTTTGTTGTTGGAGAGAACATCAATTCTTCCAAAAATTATTGAGGATGAAAACCCTCTTGGAGTTTCTGATTTTGAGGACAAAAACCCCCTAATTGATCTTGGTGATTCCATCCAAGGATTATAGTTGAGCTAAACTTAAAGTTTTTTGGTTTGGTGATCAAATGGAGGATTTGGATGTGTTTTGAAGAGAGTTGTTGTTGCAAATTTTTGGGATATTGACTCATGTGTTTTGGAGAGGGTTGTTGTTGCAAATTTTTGGGAGATGCACAAGGAAATTGTAATGTACGACCTAGCCACAAGAACCTTCAATCCTCAATTTGTGTTGTACAATTTGTGCCTCCTACTAAATTAATCCATGAATCTTTTGAATTACTCAATGAATCTTCTATTGCATATGTCCAACCTTCTACAATTGAATCTTCCTCAAAATGGATTTGACACCAATAGTGAATTCTTCCTACAAACTTGTGAATTGGGAGAAGGCACTTCTCAAGCCTTTAGGAGAACTACAAACCATTTCCTAATGTGGCTAACTTTGAAGTGCCTAAAGTGTTTCATAGGTTCAATGATCTATTGAGTAAAGTATTCTCAAAGTTCAATGTACAATCTGATTGAATTCCTTGTTTGTTTGGTCCTCAACTATAGTTTATTAAATTGTATGGCCATTGGCGATGCATTCTTCATATCCTAGCCTAAATTTTGTTAGTCTTAGGATCATAAATTAAATAAGAAGATATAGAACAATTTTAAATTATTTGACACAACATATACCCTAGGAAAACCCTCCAACTTGAGGGAGAAAAAACCAGCAACAATATGTCACTTCTATATTGAATAATGAACAGAAATTCACTTTACAATGAGTCCAAACACAAGGCCGATCTGAATTGACAATAATGACACCACACTCAAAGAATATCAAACTTCTTCTTGAATCGATCTACTGTAGATGAAACTAGATCACTTGCTTGATGCAAACTTACTTAGAAAAACTGAATATATGAATAGAAATGAATAAGTAGAGAGCAACGCCCTCTATAAATACAACATAATATGCCTTTTCCTAAGCAACGCATCTTTACCCAAAGGTCGACCTCTTAAAAAGATGCGACTCTTTCTCCAAGATAAGTCAGTCTCATTAGATAAATATAATTTTTTATTTTAGTGAAGCGCCTCTTCACAAAGTCGTCTCCAATAAATTAAATAGCCAACAACTATATTTCATTTATTGTTTATTAAATAAATCGCAGGAAGTATGGAGCCTGCGGCTATAACATCAACACATTCTAGATATGCTGGTTCATTTCAATCTACTCATGATCAAAGTTTCCTCCATCAATTTTTCTTCTTACTTCCAACTAAATTAATCACTCTAGATCTTCATTCCTCTTTTTTCATGGAATGTTCACTAGTTGTGGAAAGATCAAGTTATGATCATGCTATTCTGGCTGCCAACAAAAAGCATCAAATCAAAGTTCCTCCTTGCTCTACAACGTCATCACAAACCTAGAAGACCTTACCTAATGATAATTGATAATTGATGATTACTTGTTTTCTTTTTTGTCTAGAAGATGAATTTTCTTGGTGGGTGGGGGCATATAATCAACATACAATTCCTTTATTTTATTTTGTTAATATGGTTGCATTTGAATATGTATGAATTTATTTATTTTTTGGGGCAAAAAAGATAATTAATATTAATTTATAAAATTGAAAGAGTTACATAATGACTTCCATACCATAATAGTTATCATTAAAGCCCAAAGAACAAAAATAAAAGGAGGTTTGTTATAGATCCACCCCTAGCAATCCCTGTAAGAGAACACAAAAACAAAAGGCCACCAAGAACAAGAAAGAAAACTATTAGCTCAAATCATGATGGAGAGAAATAAGTTTTGAGCTATGAGCTAAAGAAAGAGATCCCCAATCCATAACATTCCATCTATGATCAACACCAGAATCCCATTTAGCAAAACAATCTACAATAGCATTCTACTCACAAGGAATATGAATAAAAGAGATGGAATCAAAATTTTGTGCCATGCAAAGAATTTGAGCCACATAAAGAGACAACCTCCAAGAAGACTAAGAAGATTTACCATTATTCAAAAGGGAAACCAAAACCATTGAATTCATCTCACAAATAACATTTTTCCAACCCATCTCATAGGATTTCTCCATAGCTACTAAGATAGCTTGAGCCTCCATGTGATTATTTGTAGCAATCCCCATAGCTAATGAAAAAAAGAAGTGAGCTAACCTAGTACTATATTTTTTGATTCCACCAATACCTACTACCCCTGGATTACGTTGTGAGGAACCATCAATATTAATTTAATAAAATCCCAAAGGAGGAAGAGACCATTTACCAACTTTTTTTACCATATTCAAAGAGATAACCTTAAACTTAAAGTTAGTTGAGAAATTCATTTGCTCCAAAGTTAACTTTTGAAAAATTAGATTATTAGAAAAAGAGAACTAGTCTATAAGGTATCTTTCAGTGAACGTGAAACCTTTTTCCAAATATACCCAATAAGACTTTGATAACCTTGAAAAATTCGATGATTTTTTCTCCAACCAAATTTTCCAAAGGATGAAAGTAGGTCCTATATCCCATGCAATCAAAAGAATAGAGGCTGAAGCAAGAGGGAAGCCCCGAGAAGTCCAAAATTTAAATATAAAAGAAGCATGAACAAAAGGGTGATTCCAAATAGACCACCATTGTCTCCACAAGCTAGCTAAAAAGGAGCATTTAAAGAAAAGATGAGACACACTCTCCTCACTAGCTCGACAAAGAACACATCTGGAAGGACCTTGAAAAACCCTTATTTGTAGTTATTCCAAGTGAGACATTTATTATGAGAAAGAAGCCAGATAAAAACATTACATTTCGGCCAACAATAATAATTCTATATTTTTTCCACCAAGGAAAATCCTCATAACCATTTTGCTCTTGCAATAAGATTTTATAGCCATTTGAAATTGAATAAGCTCTTTTTGGATCATAGCCCCAAGCGAGAAATCAACCTCTTGTAAAGAACAAGAAGGTCGGTCTACCAAAATAGAAGAGAGAGCAGCCCAATTATTTTAATTACACCCCACAAGCCAACAACTCATATCTTTTAAAGAAAAAAATTGAGTGTTACCCACTAGACGAGAAGACTTGAAATCAACAACTCTAGACCAACCAGCTACTAAAAAAATCTTACTTAAATCAAGGAGGTGAGGAAAAATTTGGAGAATAGGGGGATAAAGTTCCTAAGATTCCATCCAAAAGAGACCACACTCCAAAGGTACTCCTTTTTTAATAGTATTTGATATAATAGATCCTCTTCTACCCAAAGTCACATAAGGAACCTCTTCAACTATAACACCACCCAAAAAAATTTATTGAAGAATTTGAGCACAAGGTTGATCTAGATGCTGAAGAATACCACGCAACAGACTGGGAAGAGGTTGTGCAACATATGTGAGAGTAAAATTATGAAAGAATAAAGGAAGAGAAGGTGTAGGATGTACGAAAAAAAATACAAGTGTAGAAAATTGTAGAGAAGAACAAAGTCACATAACACTCATATTTACGTGGAAAAACCTCGTAAAAATATACCAATAAAAAACCACGGGAAAATAATCTTTCGTATTGATTCTCAGGAATTACAGAGTTACAAGAACCTCAAATGAGATCTAGCCCCTTCTTCAAAAGGAGGGAAAGAATACCTCTCAAATCTATTCTAGCCTTTAGCCTTCTTTCTACTAATTACAAATGAGGGAAAGCTCCTCTATTTATATATAAATTTGAGAAAATTAAAGCTATAATTAAGTTCTCAAATTTTCCACCTCTAACCCTTCCAATGCCACCACTATAGTCATATTATTGACTAAGCCTATATGTGGCTCTCAATCATCTACAAGATTGACACATATAGAGTCCAACTTGATTCTACTATGAATCACTTAATAATTTACTAAGTCAACACAATATGACTCACTCAACTACATGTATGACACATATAGGAGTAGAGTCCTAATTGAAGACACCTTGTATGAAACGTACAAAATTAAAGTTCTAATTGACTTCATATTCCGACATTCTCCCACTTGAAGTCAAATTTCAAACCCATGAATAATTCCTCTACTGAAAGACCATTGCCAATGTTGCCTATCATCACATAATCTACAAACCAAGAGAAGTTCTACACCAAATGAACTTCTCTCTACCAATAGGTTTCGTCATAATATCTGTAGGGTTTACATCAGTGTGAATTTTGGCCAAAGAGATATGTCCTCCTTCCACCACTTCACGAACAAAGTGATATTGAATATCAATATGTTTTGTTTTGGAATGGTATGTTGAGTTCTGTGCTAAGTGTAAAGCACTATGACTATCACAATGTAGTTCCATGTTATCTTGCTTCACTTGCAATGCACCCAGAAGTCTACGAAGCCAGATTGCCTCCTTGCTAGCTTGTGTTGCTGCCATATATTTTGCCTCAGTAGTAGACAATGCCACCACTGTCTGCAACTTTGACACCCAACTAACAACACCTCCAATTATAGAGAAAACTTAAGCTATTGTAGAATTTCTCTTATCTCCGTCTCCACCAAAATCTGCATCCACATACCCATTAACTTGAAGACTACTCCCACTGTAACAAACAACAACATGTGAAGTGCCTCTCAAATATCTGAGAATCCACTTCACAATTGTCCAATGATCAGTACTAGGATTCACCATGTACCTACTAACAACTCCCACTGCTTGTGCAATGTCTGGTCTAGTGCACACCATGGTGAACATAAGGCTTCCAACTGCTGATGAGTATGATGCATGAGACATATGTGTCTTCATTTCTTCTGTGCTAGGGCACTATTTCAAAGACAATTTAATATGAATGGGAAATGGAGTATTAACTGGTTGTGCATTCTGCATATTGAAGCACTGTAGAACTTTCTCCACATAAGTTTTCTATGAAAACCATAATTTCCTATTATTTATGTGTCTATGTATCCTCATTCCAAGAATCTGATTTGTACTACCTAAGTCCTTCATCTCAAACTCCCTAGCAAGATGAGTTTTCAAATGGATGATTTTATACATGCTAGAACCTGCTACCAACATATCATCAACATACAATAGTAGAATAATAAAACTACCATAATCATACCTTTGAAGATAGGCATAATGATAAACCTCACATCTACTAAAACCTAAAATCATCATGAAGGAATCAAACCGCTTGTACCAACACCTTGGTGCCTGTTTCAAACCATACAATGATTTTCTCAACTTGCAAACTAGATTCTCCTTGCCTCTTTCCTCAAAACCTTCTGGCTATTGCATATAAATCTCCTTAGAGAGACCACCATGTAGGAACGTTGTTTTAACATCTAATTATTCTAACTCCAAATCAAGACTAGCAACAAGAGCTAAAACAACTCTAATAGTACTTAATCATACAACAGGTGAAAAAATTTCATCAAAATCAATACCAGAATTTTGTGCATACCCCTTTTCCAACCTCTCTCCCTCTCCCTCTCTCTTAGTTTTCTCCCTCCCACCCCCTCTCCCTCCCTCTCTCTCACTCTATCTCTCCATCTTTATGTCTCTACCCCTCTCTCTCCCACTCCCTCTTTCTCTCTCTCACTCCCTTTATCTCTCTCCCACTTTTTCTCTCTCCCTCTCTCTCTCACTCCCTTTATCTCTCTCCCACTTTTTCTCTCTCCCTCTCTCTAATGTCTCTCCTTCCCACCCTATCTCCCTCTTTCTCTCTCTCAAGTATCTCCATCCTACCCCATCTTCCTCTCTCTCTTTGTGAAGTCTCCCCCTCCTACACCCTCTCCCTCTAACAGTGACTCCCTCCCTCTCTCACTCCCTCTATGTCAAGCATATTCCTCCCACCACCTCTCCCTCTCTCTCTCTCAAGTAGAGGGTTTAGGGATTAAGGGTTGAGGGTTGAGGGATTAAGAGGGTATGAGGGTTGAGGGATTAGGGTATAAGGTTTAAGGTTTGAGGGTTGAGGGATTAAGAGGGTATAGGGGTTGAGGGATTAGGGTTTAAGGGTTGAGTGATTAAGAGGGTATGGGGGTTGATGGATTAGGTTTTAAGGGTTGAGGGTTGAGGGTTAAGGTATGAGGAGATTAGGGTTTAAGGATTGAGGTTCAGAGGGGATTAAGGGTATAGGGGTTGAGGGATTAGGGTTTAAGGGTTGAGGGTTGAGGTTGAGGGATTAAGAGGGTATAGGGGTTGAGGGATTAGGGTTTAAGGGTTGAGGGTTGAGGGGTTGAGGGATTAGGAAGGGTTGAGGGTTGAGGTTGATTAAGAGGGTATAGGGGTTGAGGGATTAGGGTTTAAGGGTTGAAGGGTTGAGGCTGAGGGATTAAGAGGTATAGGGGGGATTAGGGTTGAAGGTTGAGTTGAGGGATTAAGAGGGTATGGGGTTGAGGGATTAGGTTTTAAGGGTTAAGGGTTGAGGGTTGAGGGATTAAGAGGGTATAGGGGTTGAGGGATTAGGGTTTAAGGGTTGAGGGTTGAGGGTTGAGGATTGAGGTATTAAGAGGGTAAAGGGGTTGAGGGATTAGGGTTTAAGGGTTGAGGGTTGAGGGTTAAAGGTTGAGGGATTAAGATTGTAGAGGGGTTGAGGGATTAGGGTTTGAGGGTTGAGGGATTAAGAGGGTATGGGGATGGTTTGGTTATAAGCCTACTATCAAATATTTCAAAAAAATTGAAAGAAAATGCTACATCAAGAGAGATGATGATATAGGCAAGTTTGATGCTAGAAGTGATGAAGGAATATTTTTAGGCTACTCTACTAAGAGAAAAGATTACTGGTAAAAAGTTGAAGAAAATGGTTGAAAGTGCAAATGTCAAAGTTGATGAAGATATTGATAGACCATCCAGATGTAGTGGATATGATTCAAATGATCAACATGATAGTACTAACAATGGAAATAATGTTCAAAAACACAATCAACTTCAAATTATTCTGGTGAACCAAGGGAGTCAAGAAGCATAAACTAGCAGAAGTGTAGAAGAAAGAACACAAGAACAAGAAGTCAGAGAAAATCCTAAAACTCCCAAGTATGTAAGGCAAAATCATTTTGAAGTCGGATCATAGGAGATAAGATCAAAGGTGTGCAAACTAGAAGAATAATTTTAGAAGAGTATTGTCTAATTTCCAAAACTTAGCCTAGAAATATCAATGAAGCATGCAAAAATGAATATTGGATGGAAGCGATGAAAGAAGAACTAATGCAGATAGAGAAAAATGATACATGGGATCTTGTTCCTAGACGTCATAACAAAAATATGATTGGAACCAAATGGGTGTTCCGGAATAAGCTGAATGAACATGGTGAAGTGGTAAAAAACAAAGCAAGACTGGTTTGCAAAGGGTACTCACAGATGGAAGGCATTGATTTTGAAGAAAAATTTTCCATTGTTGCTAGAATTGAAGCTGTAAGATTATTTCTTGCTTATGCTGCTTTCAAGAATTACAAAGTCTATCAGATGGATGTAAAGTCAACATTTCTAAATGGTGAGCTAGAAGAAGTCTATGTTGATAAACCAGATGGATTTCAACTAACTCACAAAGAAAACATGGTATGTCGATTGAAGAAAGCTCTATACGGACTTAAGCAATCTCCTAGAGCTTGGTATGATAGATTGGATAAATACTTGTTGAAGCTTGGATTCAATAAAGGTACTGTTCATAACAATCTTTATTTCAAGTTGGACCAGAATAAAGAGTTGATCATTGAAGTCTTTGTTGATGACATTATTTTGATGGGGATGATGATTTATGTATGAAATTTGTTGATGAAATGAAAAGTGATTTTGAAATATCAATGATAGGAGAACTGAAATTCTTTTTAGGACTGCAAATTACTTAGATGATGGAATATTTATATCTCAGTCTAAGTATGTGAAAGAGTTACTAAAATTTTTTGGTATGGAAGATTCAAAGCTAGTTGGTACACCTATGGTAACCAGATGCAAACTTACATAGAATGATGATTCTCCTAAAGCAAATCAAACAAGATACAAGTCAACGATTGGTGGATGACTCTACTTGACTCAGACCAGGCCAGATATAATGAATGTTGTACGCATGGTTGCTAGATATCAAGTTGATCCTATAGAGTCTCATGTGACTGTTGTGAAAAGAATCTTTAGATACCTGAAAGGGATAGTTGATCTTGGTCTTTGGTATCCTAAGGATGATGATATTATCTTGAGTGCTTTCACTGATGCTGATTGGGAAGGAGATGTGAATGACAAGAAAAGTACTAGTGGTGGTGCATTCTTCTTAGGGAAGAAGTTGGTATCTTGGCTAAGCAAAAAGCATAATTCTATTTCATTATCTACTCCTAAGGCAGAATATATTGCTACTGCAAACAGTTGTACTCAAGTATTATGGATGAAGTAGATGTTGAGAGATGTCAGAATTGAGTATGAAGAACCCATTTCCATATTTTGTGACAACTCAAATGCCATTAACATGTCTAAGAATCCAGTATTGCATTCAAAGACAAAGCACATATCCATCAAATATCACTTCTTGAGAGATAAAGTAAGTGACAAAGAAGTTAGACTGGAGTATATACCTACCAAGGAGAAAGTTGCAGACATCTTTACTAAGCCATTGCCTAAGGATACTTTTGAGTACCTTAGAGGCAAGTTAGGGGTGATTTCCCCTCCTGATAAGAACTAAGTGATGCAGGTCTTTGCATCAGCCCGTGAATTCATAGCCATATCTTATTCTGGATTGATGTTGTGGTGGCTGCTACTTAGGGGGAGTAGTCAGATGTGCTAAATATGTGGTTCAAAGCTTGTTTACCTTCGCCATTGATGTCAAAGGGGGAGAGGAGAAATGTGAAAAACATGGGTGAAGAATAAAGTGGAAGGAGAAAATAGGAAATGAGTGCACAATCTAAGGGGGAGATTGTTGGAGAAGAGCTAGTTGGGTTGATGGTATTTTTCACATCATGTGTTGCCATCAATGCCAAAGGGGGAGATTAATAGATGTTGAAGTTGTATTTCTGATATGTGGTTGTCATTGATGTCAACACTATTAGAATTGGTGATTCTAAAGGTTGTATATGTCAAGGAGATTGAGAAAATTGTAATAAATATATTGCAGGCAGCCAGTGAAGCTGAGAAGGTCATAGTGGTGGAAAGTGTTGTAAGTTGATAATCAGTAGGTGTGCATTAAAGGGTTTGTTGCTGAGTCTATCTAGTATGTTGTCTGAAAGTTTCAGTGGTACGCATCAATATTTGAGAAAGTTATGAAGATCTGTGTTCCTACAGTTATTTAGTTTCTGTAGCAAGTGCTTTTGGAAGATGTGATCGCAAGTCTGGTGAATTTGGTTGTTGTGTATGTTTTTGAGATGTTCATTAATGTTTCTAGATTATGCCCTATCAGTTTAGTACATCTGCATTGATCAAAGTGCTCGTGATTGAATATTTTTCTGTGTGTGTTCAAGTTTTTCATGTTCTTGGCCGACATGATGGTGATAGCGTGTTGCGGATCTGTATGGATTAATGCTTTATTGTTTGGCATGTTTGAAGGTGTTTATTTGGGTCCTCACTATGTTGTGATTGACTTGTGTTGGTGTGCATTAAGATTTATTTACATATTGAGGTCGATAGTTGTAATGTATTCTTTATTTGTGGTTGACAGAGTAGTTGATGTAAATCCGTGTAGCGGATATATAAGAGTGGTTGTTTTCCTCATTTTGATGTATGCTCGATGTGTGTGTGAATTACATGTGCAAATAAAGATAAAAGCATTCAGGAGCAGAGTAGAGTGTGAAAGAGATTGAGCAGAGTGTGGAAGAGTTTGACCAGAGTGTGTAGAAGTTTTTATGTGCCTAATCGGAACTGTCATCAGGCTTTTGTAGAAGCTAATTTCTTAGTTCAACCTCATCAGATGGATTTAATTTGATTATAGTATGTAAGGCAGTGAGCCTTCCTCTGAGCAGTGAGCTCTAGGCAGTGTGCTTTAATGCATGTGCATTCCCTATTTACTCCTCATTATACTTTTAATAGGGTATAATTTTGTGGACTAACATCCACCGTGGTTTTTCCCCTAATAGGATTTCCACGTATAAAATCTTGGTGTTCATGTGTCTCTGATGTGTTATTGATTAATAGACATAACTCCACGCAAAGAACAAACAAGCAACTACTCCTTCTTCTCAGAAGGGTTCTCAAATCAAGTTCACCGTTGGTAAGAAAGTTACACAAACTGTTGAAGAATAGGAGGCAACAAAATCTGAATCTACACATGCATCAGGGAAAGAGGTTCCTTTTGAGGAACAAACTTTTGAAGAAGAAGGAAACGAAAGTGAAGAATCCAAAGAAGTATCAACAGAAGAAGAGTCTACCGAAGAAGAGGAGTTTGAAAAAGATGAAGGAGAAAAGGAAGGTAATGACGAAGAACATGGGCATGATAATGAACAATCTCTATCCCCACATGAGAATATTGTTGAAGATCTTCCTCGAAGCTCGTCACCTATTACTTCAATTGTTCCTCATACACCTCCCAATCCTAACACTCCTTCACCTCCTCTCCCTACTTCACCTCCCACATTTAGCACACATGTAGTGGGCGTTTCTCTTCCCCCTACAACATCAACCGTTCTTGCCACTCCCCCTATAGTTTCAAACACACAAATAGTAGATGTCTTACCAATCTCTCCTTCATCCATCCCAAGTTTGTCATCTCCATATTTTGATGTTTCATCTGAAGCTGAATTCGATAGATTTATGAATGAGTCTTTGTAGAGTCAACTTGGTATGTAGTCTACTAGATCAATCATGACAAATACTACCCCAATTGTTACCATACCAATTATTTCTACAGAAGTAGCTACGACGCATGAATTGACGGTAAGTCAAGAAGCATATACTTCCTCCCTTCCTCCTTGGTTGGTCTCTTAAGTATCAAAGTGAAAGAAACAAATGATCTCTCCAAAAGAGCTTGATCTTGAAGAGATAGCCTCTCCAAAAGCCAAGGGGAATAAAAAGGAAAAAGTTCATTCAAGGCTTCATGTTGACAAAACCGGTCATAAGTTTGTGGAGATTGGTCTACCCCCATAAGAAGAAGGTGATGTTAATATGGAGGACTACACAATCACAAGAATCCAACTCAACAAAGTGACAAATGAAAGTGAAAAGATAGATGCACAGGTGGCCCTAGATGCATTAGCAGAAAGGCTTGAAAAGATGGAACATGCCCAAGATGTGTACAAGGAAAAGGTTGAGCGTTATGCAACTATTTGAGGAAACTGGCAGACTCTTCAAGAAATGCATAACCTTTGACTATGGTATTCGTTGATGAACCAATAGTACAAAAGGTGGAGAAGTTTGCCTCCAAGGGTAAGGCATTGTATGATTTCATTGATGAAATGATAAAACATGGTTCACAAGTTATCCCTATTGCAGATGAGAAGGCCACTCAGATAGCCAAGCTAAAGTCAGAGCCAGATAAAGAAGAAAGCATACTTTCCCGAGAGCAAAAAGAAATGGAAAAACACCTCTCATTTTGGTCACAAATGAAAGAGGAAAAGCTAAGTAAGTTGGTGGAAGTTGGGGTAATTCCCGAAAAACAAAAATATGTGAAGGTAAGAGAATCCCTCAAGCATCGCATTGAAGTGATCAAGTCTCTCATCGAAGATATTTGGACCAAGTACAAGAATATTTCGAAGGACTTCATGTTATACTAGAAAATGAAATTAAGGAGCTATTAGGTAAGCTCCTTGATGAAGACCATATTTTCCTCCCGACCAGTGAACTTTCATGGATCTACAAGGAAGTCGTAATGAAGCAAGTAGAGGATTACAAATTTCCAAAGACCTCCATGCATGCAATTTGTGACTTTGGCTTTCTCTTGATAATCTCAAGACGCATCTTGATAGATGCAAAAAGCTTCACTCATTTTCTAGAGTTCACACCATAGTGGATTACACTATTGGTCCATATGAGGCATTCATCCTAGAGATAAATAAGAGATATGAAGACTTCCACACCCAATCCAAAGAACCATGAAGACTTCTTTTCATCTCCAATGTTAGATAGTTTTTTCTTTCATTTACGCATTTTGTAAATAGTTCTCGACATTTTATATGTCCTTTTGAGAAATGTGATTACATGTAAAATCAAAGATGTTTTCCTATAAAGGTGGATGACATTTTTGGAATAAGTCAATTAGTTAGGTCAAATTTTCCTAGATTCGCTCTTCTGATTTTCCTAATTTTGCTCTCCTCTCCCATCTATAAATGTGAGAGGATCCTATTGTAATCTTTTATCTTTTATCTTTTGCAACGAAGTGCTACCCATTTTGAGAAGAAAATACATGAAACTTTGTATTCATCTTTGTGTATCTATTTTGATCAATAAATAAGAAAGTTGCATACCAGACTTTGTGTTGGAATCAATTATCTTTTGGATTTGATTGATATTGGTAGTGATTAGTGATTGAGATCTAAAGGGCTTTGAGTAAATTCATGTGAACTTTGTGTTACACTATTTTATTTGAATTTATGTTATTTGATTGAATGTTGTTGGTGAACTCTCTACAAGAATTTGTGCTTGTATTTGTTCATATTGTTATTGGATCTATCATGGAGTATCTAGAAGACTTTTATGCTTCTAATACAATGCTGGTTATATATCTCAAAGGGCTCATTGGTGAAAGCTATGAAACGACTTTGTGCCTTCGTGAGTTTTCTATTTTTATCATTTATCATTATTATGTTAGTATTCTTGGTCTTTGCTTTGACAAGATAAGAATATCAAAATTACTACTTTATTTTTAGTTTGAAGTTATATTGAATTAGGAACTCAAAACCGTGAAGCATTGTAAAACATATTCTCTGAAAAAAGAGAGAATTATGAATGTGACACACCCTCATCTCTTAATTGTAGTGTATGTCATTGTGAATACTTAATTAGGTTTACTTAGTTTCAATAAGAAGTAAGAAGGGTGCCTCCCCTTTTTGAGAGGAGAGATTGTATCTCACATAGTTGTGGCTAAAAGCAAGTTTTGTAATTTGTTAAAGGGATTACATAATTTTCACCCAACATGGCTTAAAGTTGATATATCTATAGTGGAGGGAGTCTTCATGTATCTATGCAACACTTTTTTATATTTTCTATCAATGAGGTATTTCAAATGATTTGCAATAGGGTATTGGGGAACTTGTAATACTACGTTGGGGAACCTACAACAAACTAATTATAAAAATACATGCAACATTAAATTCAACAATGAAAATCTACAACATACTATTTGTAGTATGGGAAACTTGAAGCATACCATTCCTAATAGCACTTGTCACAAGTTTGATAGTGCTACATTAGACATGTAACACTCAATGCATATACATGTATTTGTAGACTTTGATTCATAGGAGATGTTGATAGTTATAAGAGGTATAGTAATGCCTATGTTTTTACCTTGTTTGGTGTTACAATAGGTTGGATGAGCACTATACAATCTATGATTTTTATTTTGACCTCAAAGGTGGAGTACATGATAACTAATCATGCTATTAAGGAGTCAATCTAGCTTCAAAAATTATGTTTAAATATTAAATTAAACTAGCATATAATTTTGATTTACTATGACAACTAGAGTATCATTAGCTTGGAAAAGAATCCAAACTTTCATGCATGGGCTAATCACATTGATGTGCAATATCAATTTTCTCATAGAATTATGGAGGAAAAGAGTTATGACTAAGAAGGTGGAAATTTTTGTGAACAATACAAATTCATTGACAAAGTCCATGAGAACATAAAAGTTCAGATGGTGTAATTTGACTATGAGAATTATACCTAGCATTTAGTTCACTTTGTTGAAACCTCTTATAATTCTTGCAATGTATACAACAAGGTTGATATTGTTATGATTAAGTTGTGTACAACTAGCAATTCCTAGATCTAGTCACCTTTTTTAACTATTTGTGTAACATCATAAACATTCTCACACAAAAAATACATTCCCACTTGGAAGCAATCTTGAGATTCCTTAGTTGACACTATTTATTATGTATTATTAGTCTTATGATAGTTGTAAGGAGTCACAAAATAGGTGGTTACAAGGTGGACTATGACTAGAATCATTAATTGGATATTATTAGTAGTGTTTAAGAGGTGTAAAATTAATTATTGCACCTACATCAAGTGATTTAGAGTTACTTGGACCAATCTCAATGTCGGGGCTCAATCAATCAATTGAGGAGTTACCTTCTAATATTGGATGATTACTCTTGGAGAATAGTGCATGGTTTGCAACTTTACCATTTGATACAAGTAAATTAGCTCATGGTTTTAAGCCCATGTTTTTGGTAAACTATTCATGGTTTCTTGAATCTCCTTGGCCTATCGATCAAGGTCTTGGAATGGAGATTGCATGGTATTTTTCATACAATCATATTGTTTAATTTTCTCTACACTCATAATGTAGATCAATAATGAAGCATTAAGGATTTATGGGTATATTGTAACTATTTGAAGAACTTATACACTATGTGTCATACTTTGGAGGACATGGTTTTACCTTATGAGAGATTTTCTAGGGTATATTATATGTTCTATTTCTTTATTTCTCTTCTCATTCTTATATTTTTTTATGTCATTGCTCTACTAAAATTATTGTCAACCTTAGTATATAAGAATTATTCTCATTTAAGGATTAAATAGAAATTTGTTACACTTTTATTATATTTGTGTCATGCATAAGTGTGGAGAAAGATGTATGATCAAGTAGTTGCACATTATCCATGTGTTATTATTTATCCTAACACATGTATAAGTCATCTGGTTTTTAATAGAAAGTGTCCACATTCACTTAAAGAAATATTATAAGAAAGTGTGAAAGGATCCAAAGGAGGGCCTCATCAAAAAGTGTTATGTCTTCATGGTGCATAGAAAAATCCACAATATTTTCCAAGGACTTGGGATATCACTAGAAGAGGAAGAATGAGAATGATGATTAAAATATGCTCTAGAGCCAATAATAGAGTGATATATGAATTTAGATAACAAATCATGGAAGAATGAATGATAAGTACAACATGAATCAAACAATTGTATAGATCTATTAAAAAGGCATGGCAAAATGCATGCAATGACATGCTATGTAATTACCATGTGTTCCCTACATTGAGATATCTATTTTTGATATTATATTTTTTGTATGTTGCTTTGAGAGCTAATTGGTGTTTAGCTTTACCATTTTTATTATTAAATATTGTTGTGAGTGATTGTATGCATCAAAGGCATGATAGCCTTATGCATGGAATCATGAATAGAATTCTAATTATTTTATGTATTTTGAGATCCATATATTATTCTTGCTATGACTAGATAATCATAATGTGGCGTTATTGTATTGCTATCCATATATACGTTTGGTATTTACCTTTGTATGCTTTTACATGATTACATTGAGGTATGATATTAGCAACGTGTTGGAATTCTAGATAATTATAGGTATAATTTTTTAGTCCATGAAGAATAGTATGAGTGTTTTTGGATTAAAATGTGTCAGCTTTTTTTGAATTGATGTTTTGAATCACACTCAGTGATTCATCATTAAGATGAGGACAATGAGGAATAGGATTGTATAAATGGTCTTAAGAAGAGTTAAGGGGTAGGAGAAGGGGGAAGGGAGAGAGCAGAAAATGAAAGAAGAACTAGAGAAGGTTGGAGAAAAATAGAAAGAAGAGAAAACTATTACTTAATAAAGGTATAACTACATAAATAGCTCATTCTTATAATAAAAAATATTAAAGGATTGTACTTATAATAATATGTAAAGATAAGTAATAAAATATGTAAAAAATATATAAAGGAAAAATAATATATGATTGTATATTTATTTTGATAAGGTAAGCAAGGTTTTGAAAGGACAAAGAACTTTTTATAGAGCTAAGAATAGGACACTTCCAAACAACAAAGTCTCAAACTTTGCCAACGAAACAGAAAAACAACACTAGCAGAAATATTGCAAAAACACAGTAGAAAATAAACAACACCTGGTCAGCAAATAACCACGAGTGATAGAACACACAGAACCAACAATAGTCCAAAGACAAATACCAACAACCCATTCCTGGCACCAAAACTAGGAACAATAGAACACTTGGGACAAACAACGGTCCTAAGACAAAGTCAAAAAAACCACATAGGCCTTGAGACAAGGAACAACCCACCACACAACAAACCTTGAAGATTGATTGAAACAACCTGGCCACAAACCACCTGCAGTAGTTGGACTGCAACAAACATTCTACTCAAGTTAGACAAAAGTGAGCTTAACAGATTCCCACCAAAAGAGGGGTAAGAATCACAAAAATCTATAGAGATACATTTTTCAAAAATGCACCAACCAACTAGACACCAACCCCAAAACCACCTCAAAAGGATGGGGCTCCCCTCTATATCTATAGGAGAGGAAGAATTGGGACCAGAACTACCAAAGAAACCTCCCTCCAAAGCAAGCACACGCCACCTCGATAGGAACCAACAAATGAGAGAAGCACTTCCCACCATATCTACAACCTCCAACTCCACCTCAATAGGAGATGGCTTCACCTTAATAGGAGCAATATTCACCTCTATTGAATACAGTGTTTGTAGAATATGGTAGCAAGAAAGAACTCTAGTAGAATAGGCAAACACCTCCTCCCAAAGCATCTAGACAAAAGAAGTAAGAACAAAACAAGCAGCGACATTACTTATTAACCTTAACCCCGCCTAGGTTGTGAGGAAAAGCAAGACTTCCAAAGGAGCTCTAAAACAAACCCCCATCAAACACGCCTGCAACAAGGAACTAGCAACACAAATCCATCAACACAAACCATTCTGCACTGCACCAGCAACAAACCCCCATCTCTCCAAAAGTGGACAAGAGATGGTGTCACAAACCTTCAATCCCAATAACAAGAGGAAAGTTATTAAGAACAAAGTAGCAAACAAGATCACTGCTCTATCGAACATCTTCAACCAGGCTATCACATAGCTAGCATCTTTCACAAACCTACCCAAAGGCAGCAAACCATCATTCCCCATAAGGGGCTCAAATCAGATCACATCAAGAAAGAGAGCAACTAGAGAAAAAAACCCTTGACCACACTCTCAAACACCACCTCCACCTCAAAAGGAGGGATAAGCACCTCAATAGGAAGCCAAGAGGGCAGGAAGAGAGAAGAAGCACAAGTGAACAGGGCAATAGAAACGTCCCTCAAAAACAAACCCAACCAAGCAGAGCCAGCAAAGGCAGAACTGTCCAAACACCAAAGCCCAACACCAAACCCGACAAGCCACATGAGGCATCTGTTATGAAATTTAAGCCAGAATGTTAAAAATAACAGTAGTAATAAAAATAAACACAATAAATAAAATAGACAGCAAAATAAGATATTGTGAAGAACACAAAGATTACATGAAAAACCTCCAATGTGGAGGAAAAAGCTTTCAAATGAGATATGGAAGCTTCTATTCGAACTAGATGTTTCTAAATTGGAAGTGGAAACATCTATTCGAAAAAGAAGTTTCTTAATCTTAAATTTAGACTTCAAAAACTAACAGCATCCACGAAGGACAACCAACCACATATGAAACAAGGGAGAAGTACAAAGAAGCAATGCCTTTGAAACACCCCTAAACACCAACACCACCGGGCACCAAACACATGCAACTCCCACAAACATGCAAAAACATAGTAAAGGGGTGGAAAGAGAGAACTGGGCAACAAACTGCCCATAACAACCATCATAGAGAGACACCCGAGCTACAAGAAGCAACCTGTCAGCAGGGGAGCAGGGGTGAAGCTTCTCGGAAACCCAAGCCCCCGCACAAGCAAAAGGAGACACAAAGCCATTTTTGAGGAGTGCCTCCACATGCAGCAGAATAGAGACAACAACCACCAACCTCCAACGAAAGAGATAAATCTGATGCAGCTCCTGCTTCACCACAAACACCGCATCAACAACAATAGACCAACAGTGAGGAAGAAACACAAAAGCAACTCCCCCAAACCGCCAAAAAATGAGGATGAGAATATCATCCACCATCCCCACACCCAACACCATATTTTCAGCACGAAAGGCTAGAGGCCCAAAGTGAAGAAAGGATAAATACCTCTGCACCAAAGCAGCGACAACCATGATAGAAAGAGGAAAACTATCCTCATCAACATCAGAAGAAACAACGCTCTACAAAAATACAGACCCAACAAGCAACCGAGCCACAAACAACTCCAGACAAGGCACACTCTTGACCACGAAACCTATCCACCACTACACCAGCCACACCAGAGGGGGAGGCCTGCCATCAGTAACCGCCAAAGCCCCATCGTCACCATTTGGATCTACTTCCTCACCCTCACTGTTGCCTTCAAAATTCAAACCTCTATTTTCGTGCCCAAGCCCACTCTGCTCAATCTGTTCAAAGAATGTTCATATATGATTGTATATTGCATTAGTTGCATAATTTGTAATTTATTAGTAAAATAAGTATATATACAGTTATGATAGCTAGAAGGTTAAAAGTCTAATGATATTAATTATGGAAAACTTTAACAATTATATAGTTTGATTATATATAATATCCAATAGATGTCACATTATATATTATAATAGATTTGTTTGAGAGTATGAATTAATATTATAATTATGAAATATATAAAATTTATTATATTATCAAACAAATCTATTATTGTTATATAATGTGATATTTATTGGATATAATATATAATCAATCTATACAATTGTTATAATTTTCCATAGTTAATATCATTAGATAATGAACCTTTTATCTATCACAATTGTATATATAAATGTTTTAATAATAAATTACAAATTATGCAACTAATGCAATATACACATATGTTATTTTTCTTTTATATATTTTGTACATTTTCTATTACTTATCTTTGCATATTATTATAAGTATAATCTTTACTAACCTTCTCTAGTTCTTGCTTCGTTTTCTAGTCTCTCCCTTCCCCCCACTCCTCTCCTACCCCTTAACTCTTCTTAAGGCCATTTTTACAATCCTATTCCTCATTATCCTCATCCTGATGAGAAATCATTGAGTGTGATTTGAAATGTCAATTCAAAAAAATCTTACAGAGTTTAATCCATAAGTACTCATACTATTCTAAATGATTACCGATGATCATATTTCCATGATTATACAATGTATGTGATAATGTGCCCCATTGGGTGTTTGTGTATTGCTTCAATTATTATATATTGAGTAGGTATACTCCTAGGTTTTCAATGGTAGATATCTAAAAGCTAAATGCAGATTTTATCAAATAAACCAGAAGTAAAACACACAGAAAAATAACACAGAGAATTTAACGTGGTTCACCCAATGTGGGCTACATCCACCAAACCGCAGCCATCCAATGATATTATTAACCAGTGCAAAACCCTATTACAATATCATGAATAATCGCCTGTTTCTTATGATACTGTAACTCTATCCTAAACCCTTTATAAATTAGGGTTATACAAAATCTGGGTTTTTTTACCTTTTTGTGATTTTTCCCTTTTTCGGTAATTTCGCAAAAAAATAGACCACGGCGAGGATACATGAAGAGTGTACAGTATAGAATGATCAGTCGCCACATACCAACAATCTCCCACTTGGAGACTGAACCTGGACAACACCGCTACACTTACAGCTCCCACTGGAAATAAGCACCTTGGACCCTGCTGCTTTCTTATACTTTAATTCAACCTTGAAGGCCAACCGAAGCTGAAGAGGAGCTCAGCTTCTCCCTTATCACTGCCTTAGTAAACATATCCACTGGATTTACATCTGTATGTATCTTTTCCAGCTTTACCTGTCCATCCTCCAACACTGACCGAATGAAATGATACCTCAACTGTATGTGTTTGGTTTTAGAGTGCAAGGCAAAATTCTTTGCAAGATGTATAGCACTCTAGCTGTCTGTGAACAAGTAATTTTCAGCCTGTTGTTTTCCCAACTCTTCCATGAAAAATTGCATCCATATCATTTCCTTTGCTGCCTCTGTTGCAGCCACATACTCTGCCTCTGTGGTGGATAAAGCAACCACCTTTTGCAATCGAGATATCCAACTTACTGTTGTCCCACCAACGGTAAATACATAACCTGTGGTACTCCATCTGGTATCAATATCCCCTGCCAGATCTGAGTCAACATAGCCTTTTAAATCTGTATTAGAGCCCTCAAAACATAAATGTTTATCCGGTGTACCTCTCAAATACCTGAGAATCCATTTCACTGCATTCCAATGCTCAATTCCTAGATTACTCATATACCGGCTAACAACTCCTACATCATGTGCAATATCTGGTCCCGTGCATACCATGGCATACATTAAACTACCTACAGTTGAAGCATATGGTACCTTGGACATTTTTTCTTCCTCCTCTTGCGTCTTTGGACACATATCCTTAGTCAATTTTACATGACTGGGCAAAGGTGTGCTGACAGCTTTTGGATTCTCCATATGAAATCTCTGCAACACCTTTTTAACATAATCAACCTGAGATAAAAACAATTTCCTGTTTTTCCTATCTCTTGTAATCTTCATACCAAGGATTTGTTTTGCTGCCCCCAAATCCTTCATAGCAAATGAATTTGCTAACTGTTGTTTTAACTCCTTTATGTGATCCATGTTAGACCCCGCTACAAGCATATCATCAACATATAAACATAAAATAATGTAGCTATCTTCACCTAGCATCTTAAAATAGACACAATGGTCTGAATTACACCTATTGTAACCTTGCTCAGCCATAAAACTATCAAATTTAAGATACCATTGTCGAGGTGCTTGCTTCAAGCCATATAAGCTTTTCTTCAATCTGCACACTATTTTCTCCTTACCTTTGACCTCAAATGCTTGTGGTTGTTCCATATAAATTTCCTCTTCCAAATCACCATGGAGAAAGGCAGTTTTAACATCAAGCTGTTCTAAATGCAAATCTTCAACATCCACAATACTTAACACAGTACGAATAGAGGTCATTTTAACAACTGGAGAAAATATTTCATCAAAATCAATACCTTGTTTCTGTGCAAATCCCTTTACAACTAATTTGGATTTAAATCTTTTCTTACCTCCATCCTCCTCTTTCATCCTATAAACCCATTTGTTTGCTAAAGTCTTTTTACCTGCAGGCAACTTGCATAATTCCCAAGTCTAATTTTTCAGCAAGGAGTCCATTTCTTCTTCCATTCCATGCTCCCACTGAACCTTGGTATCCACCTGCATAGCTTCATGATAACATTCTGGTTCACCAGCATCAGTTAATAGAATAGAGTACAAAGAGGGAGAAAATCTTTCTGGAGGTCTACTTAACCTTGAAGATCGCCTAACATTCACTGGAGTTTGTGGTATTTCTTGTTGTTGTTGTTGCGGAGCATGAGGAACCACTGGAACATTGTTGTTTGTAATATCATCCAGCACTGCATAATCCTGTTCTTTCTTCTCATGCTGCTGCAATAGATCTTTGTACAACATTTTCTCATTGAATATGACATCCCTGCTTCTCACAATTTTCTTATTTTCAAAATCCCAAAGCCTATAACCAAATTCATCTATGCCATATCCAACAAATATACATTTCTTTGATTTTGCATCAAGCTTGGTTCTATTTTCAGAATCTACATGTGCAAATGCTTCACAACCGAAGGTTTTCAGAAAAGAATAACTCACCTTCTTACCTTTCCATGCTTCCTCTGGAATACCACAACCCAAAGGAATAGATGGACCTCTATTAATTAAATAAACAGCAGTGTTTACAGTCTCTACCCACATGTTTAAAGGCAACCTGGCATGCAATCTCATAGTCCGTGCACGCTCCATTATTGTTCTATTCATGCGCTCAGCCACTCCATTTTCCTGTGGATTCCTTGGAACCATTTTCTGCCTACAAATACCATTAGATGAACAATAATCTTCAAACTCTTTGCTGCAATACTCACCACCATTATCAGATCTAAGACATTTCAACTTTTTACCTGTCTCATTCTCAACCAAGCTTCTTCATTTTTTAAAAGTTTCAAATACATCAGATTTCTGCCTAATGAAATAAATCCATACCTTCCTAGTTGCATCATCAATGAATGTGACATAATAATGAGAGCCACCGAGAGAAGATACCTGAGCTGGTCCCCATACATCCGTATGCACAATCTCCAATTTTTCATCTTTCTTTTGTTTCCCATCCTTGAGAAAACTAACTCTCTTTTCTTTTCCATAAACACAACTTTCACAGAAATCCATATTAACACATTTTAGACCTGGTAAAACATTCTTTGAATGAAGTACTTTCATACCTTTTGCACTCATATGCCATAGTGCTGATTCAGAATTCGCAGCAACTATCTGATTTTCTTCCTACTGAACTGCAGCAACTGTTCCTGAACATTGATTTTTATCTGCAATAGCTAAAGTAGAAGGAACAGTATGACCTGTACAAAGATATAAGGTGCCTACTTTCGCACCTTTTGCTACTACTAAGGCACCTTTTGCAACCTTCCAATTTTTATCACTAAATGTAACAACACAACCTTCATCATCTAGTTGCCCTGCAGAAATTAAATTTCTTTTTAGCTTTGGAACGTGCCTTACCTCATGTAGTAGCCAATGATTCCCATTCTACAACTTGATCTTGATTCTTCCCTTTCCAACAATCTGACAGGGTTCATTATCTCCCAAATAAACTAGCCCAAAATCCCCTTGGACATAATCAAGAAAATAATTTCTATGGGGCGTAGCATGAAATGAAGCCCCTGAATCTAACACCCAAGAATCATCAGCATTATCAAGAGAAAGAATCAAAGCATCCTCATCAGATTTATTACTTACCACATTTGCCTCTTTATTTTCTTCCTGTTTGCCTCCTTCTTTATTTTTTCGAGACCAACAATCTTTCTTTACATGCCCTGGCTTACCACAGTACCAACAATCCCTCTTGTCTCTAGATTGGGACCTTTTGTCCCTTGATTTTCCTCATGACTTCCCACGACTCCCAAAATTGTTTCATCTCTCATTTGTTCTGCCCCTGCTTTCTGCATTCAAAACACTGCTTGATGTGGATGTTCCACCTGAGCTTTTCCTACGAATTTCCTCGCTCAAAATAACACCAACAACATCATCAAATTTCAATGTATTTGAACCAGAAACAGAATTGCTAACTGCCATTACCAAGCTATTCCAGCTTTCAGGCAAAGAACACAAAATCAAAAGAGCCCTAACTTCTTCATCAAAGTTAACTTTTACAGAAGTTAATTGACTAGTAACCGTATTAAATTCATTCAAATGATCAGTAACTGATCCACCTTCTACCATTTTCATATTAAATAAATGCTTCATAAGAAATACCTTATTCGAAGTGGAAGGCTTTTCATATAACTTTGCTAGGGTTTCCATCAACTCTAGAGTTGTCTTTGTTGTTGTAATATTGAACGCCACCGATTGTGCCAGGCATAAGCGAATACTGCCAAGTGCCTTTCTATCCAAAATATCCCAGTCCTCATCCGTTATTGTTGTGGGTTTCTTGGTTTTCCCTTCCAATGGCCGCCATAAATCCTTCTGATAGAGATAGTCCTCCATCTACATCTTCCATAACTGATAGTTCTGCCCATTGAACTTATCAACCTTCATCTTACCCTCGTCTGCCATTGCTCCCACTTAACTGTGAGACTCCCACTCAACCGTGAGACTTTCCTACAAATGATAATCGAAAACAACCCGCTCTGATACCACTTGTTAGGTTTTCAATGGTAGATATCTAAAAGCTAAATGCAGATTTTATCAAATAAACTAGAAGTAAAACACACAGAAAAATAACACAGAGAATTTAACGTGGTTCACCCAATGTGGGCTACATCCACCAAACCGCAGCCATCCAATGATATTATTAACTAGTGCAAAACCCTATTACAATATCGCGAATAATCGCCTGTTTCTTATGATACTGTAACTCTATCCTAAACCCTTTATAAATTAGGGTTATACAAAATCGAGGTTTTTTTCCCTTTTTGTGATTTTTCCCTTTTTCGGTAATTTCGCGAAAAAGCAGACCAAAATTTTTTGTGATACATGAAGAGTGTACAGTATAGAATGATCAGTCGCCACATACCAACAATCTCCCACTTGGAGACTGATCAGGCTCCACACCTAAACATATACTTGATGTGTGTGTTGAGTATACATGTATAGAGTTATTTCTATACTTAAATATGCAAGTCTGAGTTATTCTTCAATGGTGGTTATTTTGGAGATATCACATTAGGCCTTGTTCATTTTATTTTTCCTATTGTATTTGAATTGAGTGTGATATGTGTCATGTGTAACCCTATGTAAATATAGATTGGAATTGATGACAACTCTAGAGTCTGTTTGTGTTGTGGGTTACTCATAATTATATGATTTTTGACTTAATTTTTGTTTGCATGTGATTGTGTTTTGGTGAATTGGTTATTACCTATTATCTATTTGAAATGTCTTTATGAAATTGACAATAAAAAAAATGAAAAAATAATGTTAATATAATTACCTTAAGAATTATATTTAAATTTGTTGCAACTAGTTAGTTGGGTCTTGGGAAATACTCTATTATATTAATGAAATCTGTTTTATTATAAAAAATAGCAAGCAATGCCTTAAGTGTTTTAATTACTCATGAAATTAATTATGGGGGAAAAGTGAATATAAAATTGTGAATAAAAGAAAATGGAAAAGAAGGAAATTAGAAAAGAAAGCATAAAGGAAAGGAATTTATTCTATTTTTCTCATTCTTAGTCTATTTTTCTCATTTTTGCATTTTGGAAGGAAAAATGGCTCTCAAACCCTCTCCCTGCAAATTTGAAAATTGGTGGATTTTTCTTGCCTTGGATTGTATGGTCTTGGAGATTGCATTGGAGTCAGAGGATTAAAAGGTATTTTATTTTGTGAGTGGTTCCACTTCATCAATTTGTGTAAAATTGAAGAAATCAAGAATTGGGTGAATTTGGAAATTGAGGTAAATCTCTTCCTTATCTTTATTTATTGAATTCATTTGAATTTTGAATTCCATGTTTATCCTTAAGGAAGCATATGGATTATTTTATAGATTGACTTATAAGTAAACAAAATAGATTTAAGTTTTTATTTATTTTTTAAATGACAATTTTGTGTCCTCACTATGGAAAAATAGTCTCGAAATCTTTGAAATGTGAATTTTATTTCATGAAATGGTTCTTGTTCAGCCTAGAATCAAAAGGGTATGTTTTGTTTTTCAAAAAAAACAGCAACAACAAATTAGAAAATCAAGCTTTCATTAATAGAGCTTTGAGGAAATTAGTGGTTTTCTTGGTAAAATTAAATTGGAAATTTTAAATTTTGAAATTGAATTCAAAGGAGTTGAAATGGGGGAATTCATGTCTCAATAAATTTTTGAGGTGAATGTTTTAAAATTGTGTTCATTAGATTATGCCAGTTTTGTGCTTTACTTTTCATGCCATGCTAAAAATTATGTTGATATGTGAGGAACCTGGGATATAGGTAAAAAGACTAATATGGGAGTGGCTCTCAATGTTTTCCCCGGTCTAAATTGGATTGAGGATATAACATATGGTGAGCTTCTTAATTAGGTGACAACTAAATACATTGGATAATAAAAATAACTAAGATGCTAATGGCATGGCACACATGGAAGTGATTATAAAGATTCAAGTGTGAGCACAAAGGACATGCCCCACTGTAGAGGTTGCTAGAGATTGTCGAGGACATGTCACTCTATGAGGATTGGTGGATCTCGTTAATTGATTATGCATACTCAATTCCAATTAGTTGGTATCATAGCATATTGTAATGACAATCCCCACCTCATCTCTAGGAACTCATCCTTGTTACTATTATATTTTGTGTTAGATGTGAGTAACTATGTGTTTTGGTTAAGTGATTCTTGTATGTTGTTCGTACTCATTTTGTATGCACTATGCTTGGTGTGTGTGTGTAAGAATTACTCCCATGTTTGGTGTGAGTGTACTTGGGGCCCTTGTAACTATCTCCTAGTATGGTGGGGTGCCCCTAAGGGTACCAAATGGTTGGGTGGTGTAGAACCATCATTGCGGATTAGTGATTCGTGGAAGAGCTCCAAGATCATGATTATGGATGGAAAATGCTTCATTTTTTATAATTTGGTTCTTGGATATTATTTTTCAATATTTATTGTAGGAAATTTGATTCCTCTCATCATAGTATAATAAAAGTTTGGAACCTCCTAAGTGAAGGATTATAAATTGACCACATAAGCAGTATCGATGTCATATTGCTTTTACCACGTTTTAGTGCTGGTGTTGAACACATGCATGTCATTTTCTATGATTTTTACCTATTTAAAATGAACTAAAGCACATTTTAATTTATATCTAAAAATGAATGGAATGCTTAGAAAACATATAATTTGGTAATATTGAATTTTTGGTTCTCTTTTTATCTCTAAGAGTGTTTGAGGCTGAGAACCTACCTCATTGAGGTATTATTTTGGGTTCTCCTTAGGGTCTTGGAATGTAAGAGAGGTGTTGGACACCTTCTCCTTCATTCCCTATGTCATTGGTCATGTTTTTGAGTCCCGTGTTGACTCCCCAACCCTTGGGATTTTTCTCCTTAATGTACTATTAGGTTGGAGATCAGTTGTTAGTGCTCTCTTGATATCATGGTTGTTTTCATCATTTTTAGTTTATTTTGTGTTGCAATCCTGTCCTTGTGGGTCTTGAGTATTATAAATGGTTTGGTGATATAGAAATGAGTATTTTGGTTCATTGATTGAGACTATAGTGTAGGAATAGGACTCCAATGCTAGGATTAGACTACAATACACTTTTGGGACTTTAGCTTAGTCTTAGGACACAAGTGTGTAGTGGTGTGCTAGTGTCCTTCTATTGTGATAGTGTTTTCTCTAGGAATTATAATTCTCTAGCATGATGTACCATGTTTCATTAGACAATAGGTTATTCTAGTAATTTCTCAAAGAAACCTTGTATACAAAAGTTGTTACTCTTGGCCTAGGGTTTCTTCCCATGTTGTCGCTTTATTGAAAAGTGTCATAACTTGAGAGTTATGACATGTTTTGCATTGGGAAGCATGTTATTTCTTGAAAGAAACTCGTCATGATTTTAGTGGGTGGATAGCTTGTGCCTCCTAGTAAGGTAACCTCTTGTGAAGGTTTTCCCTTGTGTTTTGGTGATTTTTAGTCATTATGGAGTGGATTGCAAGTGGTCGTTAACCTCATCCTCTCCTCATTCAAGAAACTGTTGGTCATATCATCTAATAAATATGTGACATCTCCTTATCATTCTACCATTTTAATAGGTTTTGTTTTGTGTTGAGGTATTGTCTTCAAGTGTGTGTTGGTGGGGATTCAAGGTTGATTATTCCCTCATCTTAGCCTTGTGTTGTATTCGCAAGATAGAATGATTGTGGGTTAGCACACAATTGTCATTTGGGTTTCATTCCACTCTCTCATAAGTTCATCATGGTGAGTTCATCCCATGATTGGTAAGTATTTCATTGGTTCCACTTTGCTTGTAGCAATGGTGAGTTTATTATTGTTGCTAGAATACTTGTGTCATTGTGTTTGACATGACACTTAAATGTGCACATTAGTGTGCAATACACCATGTTATTATTGTACCTTATTCATTAGTGTTGTTCTTTAAACAAATTATTTGGTCGACTAATGTCCTCGGTTTGTGGCTTGGGGAATTACATTCTATCATCATGCATATAAGCATAGAATTAAGCTATGAATGATCTAACATGTAATATTTATTACCCCAAATGACTTTATCATAAATCCATTAGAACAATGTGAATCAAAACCAAACCATTATAAAACAAAGAATCCTCAAAATTATCATGAGAATAAACAAAAATAACACTATAATCAACATTAAACATATTATTGTTTGAATTGGCTATGGAAATAGCATGCCAAGATCTTAAGGCCAAATGGAAAGCACAAAAAGAAATTATGAATATGACAAGAATAAATTGTATTATCAATTATGATTCAATATTGATATGTACAATGTAGTAGAGACCCCTTGGTTATATAGCCAAGGTGAGATAAAATATGTCATAAGATTATGACAAGTGTCTTAATCATATGATATGAGACAACTTATCACACTTACCTAGGTTCACATGTATTACAAGTCAAAAGATAAGATAACAACTAATGACAACTAACACCTTCTAGAAATATTCCTAGGACCTAAGTAAACTTAACATGTAAATAAGTCCCCTAGTAATGAATTAACTAGGTACAAGACTTTATTTACACCAACACTGGTGCAGGAGCACCAACACCTTGGCTTGGTTCTAAGAGGTCAAGTGTTAGGATTTAGGAGTTGTTTTTGGGTCTTTTGTGGTTAATAAGGTCTAATAATACCATTGCAATATTTTTGGAGTCATTTTTGAGTTACTTGGGTCAAAATGTCAAAAAAGTGCAAAATTTGTAAAGGTTGTAAAATGCAATTTTGCAAAATTGTCAAGAATGCCATGTAAAGGAAGTTGAAGAGTCATCATGTTGTTGGAAGTTAAAAAGGAAGTTGTGGTAAGTTGAAAAGGTTATAATGGATTTATAAAGGACTTTTTGAACGTTGTATAGGTTTTTGAACATGGGAGATTAAAAATTGAATAACAAACAAGCCTCTTTCCACGTTTTTACTACAATTTTAGAGTTTCAGACCTCTTGTACCAGCCGTACAACAAAATTCTTGGCTTGAAATGATTTTTTTTTATAGTATATTATTGTGAATATAATTTCTTTCTTTTTTGTTTGGTGCAAAAACCATTAAGATTGGTGGATTTTAGAGAGGTTTTACCATAACTACATTTATATTTATGAACTTAGGGGTTTGAAGGTCATAAAAATGAACTAATGTCCATTCCACCTACTGTCAATCATTTTTCCTTGGTGGAATGGAATAAATATGTGTCTTTAATTTGTGTGAAATAGTAGAAGTGTTGGGGAGGTCGTTTGGTTGGTATTTGATGATGCCCTAAGTGGCAAATAGTGCATTTTTGGGTGAAATTGGGTGGTTTGAGTGAGCAAATGATAGAATTCTTGTGGGAAACAGAGATTTTTTAATATTTTGAGTTTTTGAAGGTATTTTATGAAGTTTTGGAGGCATTGGTTGGGTTAGATATGTCTTGGAAGGTTGTTTTTCAATAAACCCCCATGTAAAGTGCAAGAAATGAGGGTTTCATGGTAGGGTGCTTTAGGAAACGTGTCTCTACAAAATAATTGTGGAATTTGGGATTATGTTGGCTGGTGAGTGTTTCCCAATATAAATTTTGGTAAAAAGGAAAGTTTAAGACATAGGTCCTTTGTAAAAGTGACCAAATTGGGGGTCTAAAACGATGAAAATTCTGATTTCATGGTGTTGGTCCAAAGGAGTGATATGTCCATTTGAGATATGTTTTGATTGAGCCAAATGGGTATCTGAAACCCTAAATATTATGTGGGTTTGTTAAGTGGTCTAGAAGTTGTGCCCTGGTTTTGGTGTTTGGACACCTATAAGAAGGTTAGTCAAATTGGTGAAATCTGACAAGATAGGGTTATAAGACCTAAAAAATTGATTTGGAGTAAATTGTGATTGTGGTTTTGTTGATCCACTATAATTGCATCAAACATCCCCCTTAAGTGCAACTTAGGGAGTAGATGATTATTATGCAAATGACACAAAGATGCAAGAATGGGTCCTGACTACTAGGCCATGTTAGGTACCCATGTACATAGGAAAAATAAATCTCTCACAAATAGAGAAAAGGAGAAAACCAAATGGGACAAAACTCCTCCCCAAAAGAGAGATGAAATACAAAAAAGTTAAATGCTCTTAATGATGCATGAGAAGGCCAAAACCCCATGTGAGAAAAAAGACCCCCCATAAGAGAGAAGTAGATGCAGCCCCCCCTTAATTTTGAGTCTTCAACAATGATGGTAGAATACTAAAGATGATCCAATCTTTTTGAACAAAATTGCTCCCCTTAGGAAGAAATAAAACTAACAATGTAGGCAGGATGTCAAGAAGATGAATGATGGATGATGTCTCTAAAGCATGCTCAAGTGTCTCCATCTCGATGTTGAAAGCTATCACACTCCAAATAGGCTTTCTAGGCCACACTGCTGAAGAGGACAATTCAAAATCTAGTAGAGATGAAAGTAGAACATGATCCAAAGACAAGGATATCCCCTCTGAAGACAAAGAAGCCTCCTCCAAATGTCGTCCAAAAGGATCTATAGTCACATCAAACTATGAAGAATGATCATGTAGACATTAAACAAGAGGGTCAAGGTGTTCCCTCAAAACAACTGAAGAAGGATCTTCTCCATCAAAGAGAAGATGAATGTCATCAACAATGTCTCCCAAATTTGTAATATGAGACTCCATAAACAAGTCTGAAATACTTGTCAAGAAGCCATCACAAGTAGCCAAATCTGAAAGACAATATATGTCTTGTTGCACTAAATCACAAGGAACCAAAATTGTTGAATCACAAGCATCCTCAGGTACAACAATAGATGAAGGAAATGAGATCTTAGTGAATTTCATTCAACTACACCTATCATCCCCCATAGTGTCCTCAAAACATGATGAAATCGATGATTCTGACAATGTTGGATTACAAGAGTCTTCAGGCTCAAGATGTTGACTCATAGATGAAGAAGATGAACCCTCTAAATTTGGATTAGGATCCATAGAAATTGAAGTTTCAATAGATGTCTTTGTAGGAGGATAAGGAGAAGGTTTTGTGTCATCAAAACTTCCATACCTTTCCCAATCAACAAGTATTTCAGTTGTTTTATCATCAATAGGTCAAAACTTTGCAAGTCAAACAAGATAATCCACAATAGGATTCTCTAGGAATGGAGGTTCATTCAAGTCTCCATACATCTCCCAAAGTTTGGTCATAAGGTCACGAGGGATCTCATTACCATCAGTGGCCATTTGTGTATCAATATCACAATTACAACCAATTACTCCCAGGATATGTTCTATTTTTGTGTCCCACACAACTCTCTTCCATTTTGATGAAGGTTTAGGAACTAGTCCATAGAGATATGGAAAATGGTTAAGCCACCTACAATGTGTTAGGACTCCATCTTACCAAGATTTAAAGTTCCATCGATTTAACCTTATTACAACATGATATGTTTTGATGCCCATATTAAACTCCTCAACTTTAGTCACACAATAGACTAAACAAGAGACATAAGCCAACAAAGGAAAAAGATTACCCCCCCTAAATTACTCAATCATGAAACCCCTCAAGCAATATCTAATTTGTGGCACTTTATACTTAGTGCGATTATAGTTGCCACTTTCCAAAAACAATGAAGTGGACTTTGATCTTGGTACATGCAAATGCAAAAAATAGGCCACAAACTTAAATTAAAATTTCTACAGTAGATCAAATCAAGTTGATTACACCACTGGAAAGTTCACAAAAAAATATGCACTTAAAAAAATTCAGTCATAAATGTTATCGTAGGAGCAAGATATGAGCTCCTGAAGTTCCCAAAATGAGAACAAAGCAACAATGCCTATGAGAATCTAAAATTTATGTAAAAACTAGACATCAAAACCAAAATCTAATTACACCACTGCATAGGGTGCAAAAAATTAGCCAAATTAAAAAAAATGCTGGAAAAAATGAGTCAAAATGAGCAAGTTATGGGTGTTTGAAAATCAACTGCAAAATTTTTAAATACCTGCTAACGTCATCAATTTGTCGAATTAAAATTGATGGCTAAATGGACGTCATTCACTTGTGCGAGCTTAAAACTGACATCCTAATAGATGTCACCGTGTCGGTCAACCCTTTTGTCGAAATCTCCAAAAGGTATCAAAATATGCCTTTTTGCTGCCCAAAATCTTGAGCGAATATTCTTTTGAAATCTTAGATACCATGCTAGAATTGGCTATGGAGATAGCATTCCAAGATCTTAAGGCCAAATGGAAAGCACAAAGAGAGAATATGAATATGACAAGAATAAACTATATTCTTATCAATTATGATTCAATTTTGATGTGTACAATGTAGTAGAGACCCCTTGGTTATATAGCCAAGCTGAGATACAAGATGTCATAAGATTATGACAAGTGTCTTAATCATATGATATGAGACAAATTATCACACTTACCTAGGTTCACATGTGTTACAAATCAAAAGATAAGATAACAACTAATGACAACTAACACCTTGTAGAAAGATTCCTAAGACCTAAGTAAACTTAACATGTAAATAAGTCTCCTAGTAATGAATTAACTAGGTACACGACTTTATTTACACCAACAATTATTAAGAACATGAATCATAAGATATAGAAGGAAGATTATATGAGCTACATGGGGGTAACAACCTCATATGAAGGGGAACAAGATGTATCATATGTTGGAGAATTCCAAGATCAAAGAGTGAAAAAAACTTCCATAAGTGAACACAATAAGAACAATAGAACATATCTATCAATATATAATGAAGAGTGTATAAATATGTAATGATCAATCCTTGCATATATAGGCAAGTATGAGGAGGTGAGAAGGTAGGAGTGAAACTATGACTACCCCTTTAAAGATGGGACAATTGTGAGCTCACTTGAAAAGTGTGTGAGAAAGTGTCAATAGATGTCTCAAGTGGCGAGGACACATATATCAACCATATGAAGTGAGACAAAATTAAAAGAAACGTAAGTAAACTTAAGCTAGGTGTGAATAGGTTAATCCTAGAAAAGTGATTAGCTAATTAGGTAGATAATGAGTCTATTTACACTAGTTCACGCCCCCTTAAGTGAAACTTAGGGAGTAATGTATTCATTAATGATGAGTCCTGACTACTAGGCCATGTTAGGTACTCATGTACAAGTTTTTCATAAAGCAAAGAAAAGGAAAAAAATCGAATAGAAAATAAAAACCCCTCTCCAAAAGAGAAATGATGCAATGAAATGAAATCTACAAGTGAAGAAGATAGAAGGACTCATGATGAACCCACATGAATACTTCTATCTTTTACTTGTACAAGAAATGTTCCCCCCATAGGGGAGAAAAAGAGAGACTATGGAGCCCCCCATAAGATCATAGAACCCGCAATTTTGAGTGATGCTCGAAGAAGAATGCAAAATGTGTTCCATGTGAAGGCTAATGTAGAACATGAACCAAAGATGTAGATGGGTTGACAACAACATTGATGTAGTTGTCATCAAAGGTGCATGCCAACTCTATAAAATGGGATTCACTAAAAAATTCTGATATGCCATACAAGTAATCATCCAATTCAATTATAGTGGAAACACAACTATGAATATCTTGTTGTATTGAAGCATGAGAAACCAGTGATGTAGGAACACTCATTACTGAAGAAGCAAAATTTGAAGGAGATGTGATATTAGTGTAAGGTGAAGGAACCGATGAGGAGGATAGAACTCCATGGTTTAAATAACCAAAATGTAGCTCCTTATGCATGTTGAAGGTATCAACGTCATCTATACTCAAACCACCATCAATTTTGATAGAAACAAAGGAAGAAAAGGAACGCAATATGAAATCATAATCAACATGACCCATGACAATGATGTCTCTACTCTACAAATCTCTGATGATCATGGAATGTGGTGTGAAATCAATTGATTTTCTTATGCTACTATGTGCAATATGATAAATGGAAAGGATATTATTGGATAAGGAAGGTACATAAAGTAAATCATTGAATGTTCCTACTCTAATTTCAATAGATCCTTTTCTAGGAGCTGACATATAGGTGTTATTTTCTATCAATATTGGTGGGAATGAACAAGGCTCAAGTATAGAAAATAATTCCCTAGATGCAATCATATAATGCAATGCCCCATAATCAAGAAGCCACTTGTATGATGTGTTGTTTTCAGAAGCAATGAGTGCCATACCTTTATTCTTATTGTTGGCTAAATATGCAAATGATATGGATGCAAAAATGGAAGAACCACCTATCTTAGGCATTGAATTTGAGTTTGTTGAAGAAGAGTCTTCAAGTCATTAATTTCCTTTTTATAAAATTGATATTATTCATGCCCTAATCAAGTACAATAAGTACATTTGGGCTTGTCCTTAGAAATATTCCCTTTTGATGAGTGGGATGAATCCAATGAAGTGTTTTATTTTGATCCCTTGGCCTAATCTTTAGTTTGTTTCTTTCTGTTAGATGATTGATCAAATAATGCTTGACTTGTTAAAGAGGTGATAGCATCCATATAGATTAATTTAGATTTTCCACTTGTGATTCTATCACAAAACTATCCAAGAGCATCCATTGTGAGTAGAAAGAAGAAGAAAACATTTGATAAGAACCTTTTAGTTTTGATAAAATCATGAAGAGACATTCCTTGTCTATTGTTGTTTTACCACAACCCTAAAGTCTAGAAAGAAAAGAATTGAATTTAATCAAGAAATATTCAATAAAAGAGAAGGCATCATGAAACAACATTGTTAATTTTGCATCCAATTATAGAATCTTGAATTCATCAAATTTACCAAAGAGATCATCAAATTTGTTCCACGTTTGCTTAGGAGTTGTACAACTAGAAATGTGAAATTGCAAATTATTAGAAACAAGAGGACCTATTACACCCATTGCTTCATCTAACTTGTTTCGATAAGTAAACTACTCAATCTCCCTAGTAAATTGAATTTTTTGTCTATTGATCATTTGCCATTATCTATTAGATTGAAGTAGTTGTTGTACTTTGACTTTCCATGTGTAAAAATTGTGTGGTATTAACAAATCAATTTTTGGATCCATGATGAACACAAAGCAAAGCACTTGAATTGTGCCTTACCAAACCCCTCTAAAATTGTATTAAATTTGAATGTAGATCCCTCAGAAAGATGTAAGACATTATTTACAAGCTTTTGTGATGTTTGGAAGCCAAATCACCCATTTATAACTCATGAATATTTTTACAAATATTGAAGGATAGGATTTACAAAACTTAAATTTGAATACAAATCTAAAATCCTTGTAAACTTTTGATGAATTTTTAAAAAAGCTTGTCAATTTTTGACAAATAGGGTGAAAGTTATGCCCTGTCAAAAATTGCACAATATTACACTGATTTCGGAGGTTAAAAAATAGATTAAAAAAACACAATTTCTAAAATATCTTATCATGCTAGTTTACTTGGATTGGAAAGAGATTTTTGACGACTATTCACACTTGAATTTAAAACACCCCTCGTTTGCAAGTTATGCAAAAATGAAAAAAAAAAAAACTTTAAAGACCCCCTTTACAAATTCTATTATGAGCTAAAGATTAATCTTGGCATAAAAGTTATTAACTACCAGAGATCATAATAAATGTCACAGATAGTATTTATTTAAGGTTACAATGAAGTTAACATTAAATGTTAACATAACCCAAAAAAAAACTAAACTAAACTAATAACTTATGCTAGCTATGTTCAATATCATAAATGCGATTGTAGGAACAAATGAAACCTTGGCCCTAGAAAAAAAACATTGAGATGTCAAAAAAAGGTGTTGTCAAGTGTTTTTGACTGGGTCATGGGGGAATTTAGAGTGCCTGGCGCCTTGAGACCGAGTCTTCGCAGGTGTGGAGATTGGACTCTACTGCTGCATGGAAGCCAAATGGAAATGACTTTGTAAGCACCAAAAAAGAATATGGAGGATGCAGGCAGGTGCGTTACTAAGTGTATTGTATCTGCAACAAAACAAACTCACATAATTCTCCATTCTCCATGCAGTTTGCACTTTCCCACGCGACCACATTGAAGGGCGATGGTGTCGATGGTGCACCCGACTATGAATATGCCACCTTTTTATGTGGTGGGCGTGGAGCATTCAATGCATGGAGAGACTAGAGTGTGAGGTCCGTTGAAAGGGCGTTTGGAGCAGGTCGAAGGAAGTCTCTTTTTGCTTAGCAAGTCGATGGGGTTTGCAAAGGGCAGAGGTGTGAGAAGTGGCCAATCTGAACTTTTGCCAAAAAAGAAACAAAGGCCAAGAATTGTAGTTGCAAATTCCACATATCAGTGGCTATGGCGTGTGAGAGGGCCGCTTGGGTAGAGATAAAGGTTACACAATGGTCAAAGGAAGCCTGTGTTGGAAGCTGCCTCTAGATTTTAATAGAGGCACAAACTATGGAGGAGTAGGCCTCTAGAAAACTTTTGCCAGGATCTTCACACAATATAGGTGTAACCAAAACCTGCAAAATGTGAAAAATCTACTGCAGTTATTGATTATTAATCTCCTATTTATAAAGATTATTTGACTGTCGAAAATTAATTCACAGCAAATACTGAAAAATAATACAACTGCAACTTCACAAATAAAACTCACAAAAATAGAGAAGAAAACATGCAAACTAATAAACACAATTCCTCGGAGGGAAAATCAGTACTGTAGATGAAGAATTATATTAATCTTCAGCAAATTAAGAGATACAAAAGAACTGCTTGCTTCTTACTGACAAAGCTCCGACAATATTCTTCACCGGAAATTCTTCTCTCAATTTCTCTTGCTGAAATTCCACTGCTGCTACCTCCAATGCTATCACTGCAAATATTTCTCTAACTTGTGTCTATCAGTATGTATTCTCCAAATGCCCAATGACCCCCTTTTAAACTATTCTCATTGGAAAACCAATGGTCAAGATTTAATTTCAATCAATGGCTAAGATTAATTAGACTCTAACAAACCCTAATTAACTGGTTTCTAGATGTCTCTAGAGGAATCAATTATTTAATTAAATAATTAAATATCTGGACCTAACTAACTTCTATCTAGAAGTCTCAAGAATTAAATACTAATTCTTGGAATTGGAGAAACAACTGTCCGAACTACAATATAAAATTAACATGCCAATAAACACTCCAAATTGCAATGTTGTTCTACAACACAACAATAGAAACCCTCCAACAAGGGTGAATAGGCCAATGTTTTTTTGGCAGAAACTATTTTTTTTACGAAAAAATAGCAAATAGGAAGATTGGAAGAGGATAGATTGGTCGTATTAATTTTTAATTTTATTTTTTATAACTTTTCTACAATTCGCAGAGAGCCCCACAAATTGTGAGGTGAACTTTCAATGTCATGTCAAGAATATTGACCAAAAAATTGCAAAAAATTAAAAGTTATCAAATTTGACAGAACGAAAGTTTTTTTTCTTTTATTTTCTTTAGCCTTTTGGATGCAATGATAGTGCTAGTTTGACTCTATGACACTCTTTTGATAGGGCTATGTGCAGGAGTCACTTCGATGTGGGAAGGAACGTGTTCTCGTAGATTTGATACTATGTTGGAGAATGTCAAAATAAAAATAAAATGAGACAAACTTTTACAAGTGAACAAAATAAACACAATAGTATGTCTATCAATATACAATGAAGGGTGTGTAAATATAATGATCAAGCCTTGCGTATATATAGACAAGGATGAGGAGGTGAGAAAGTAGGAGTGAAACTCTTACTACCCCTTCAAAGATGGGACACTTGTGAGCTCACTTGACAAGTGTGTGAGCAAGTGTCAATAAGTGTCTCAAATAGTGAGGACACATGTCTCAACCATATGAAGTGAGACAAAAGAAAAAGAAATTTAAATAAACTTAAGCTAGGTGTGAATAAGTCAATCCTAGAAAGGTGATTAGCTAATTAGGTGGATAATGACTCTATTTACACTAACATCATATATGTAGAAACTTCAATAGTGATAGAAGAAGTGTACTTGTCATAAATCTCATCTCTATGATAATCATCATAGATCTAGGTGATCCTAAGTCAACAAATATATTACTAGGTATGAGATAAAGCGCATCATCATCATTATATATACTTGAAGGTGAAACATGCCTATCTATCAAGTGGACAACATTAAGCTCCTCAAGGAAGGATGGATCAAGAGAGGCATATGGAGGAGAAATATCATGAGATGATAAGGTTAAAGTTGTTAGAATTGTGAAAAACATGAGCCATAGGATAAAACAACACACAAATACACCTTCCACATAAGAGATCTACAAACAATATATGCAATATTCCTCAACAAAAAAAAGCTACAAAATGAACCTCAAGAATTTTCAAGAAAAATAAAAGTCCTCAAAGATTGAGAGTTTTATCAAAGGCATGATAATACAATGAGGGTTGAATGCTATATAGGAGCAACCCTAAATGCTAAAGGGATTAGATCATGAAAAGTGTCAACATCACATGTGATGAGACATAATAATCTAATAATATCCCACTTCAATTAACATAGAAAAATACTTAGTTAACTTAATAAAGAACTCCTAAGTTTAGCTTAAGTGCATGAGAATAAATTAGACTAATAATTAATTAAATAATGTATGATTACTCTAACACCCCCCTTAAGATGAACTTAGAGTAGAGCTAAAAATAGGAAATTAACCAATTGGATCTTCCAACTCGCACAAGGATCAATATGAGGCACTGATATTCATGGATAACACAAAACATACATCATTCAACCTTCCCTGAGATACACAACACAAAATATTAACATAAAATCTTCATGAGAATCAATGAGCACAAAATTGTTGGATGCTTTGTTCTTCCTTAACTGTTTGCAATTTGACTGTTGGTATGATCAGATGATGATGCGTGGATTCAATCACAAACTAGGGTTGTCATCAATGACAAACAAGACCATGTGAGGTACTCATGCACAAACAAAAGATCTCTCAAAACTGGAGAAAAAGAGAAATTTGTATGGGAAAAACTCCTCTCCAAAAGAGAAAATCAAATGAAGGATTGAAAAAGCCTCCAAATCAAGGTGAAGGACTAAGAAGCCTCCAACCAAAACAATGTCCCAAAAAAGAGGAAAATGTAGAACATCAGTGAAGCATGAAGAAGTTGTAGACGGTTGTCAAATGATGACTGATATGGTGTTGAAATGAAGAACCTCCTTTGAAACAAATGATGATCATGATCAAGATAACAAGAATTTGCATGAGTGCCCCCAACGACGCTAATCAAATCAAATGGAAAACAAAGGAAAAGATTTGGAATTTGAAGATACAAATATCAAAATCAAGAAGACAATAACCTACATGAATTCCCCCAATGACACTACTCAAATCAGATGGAAAACAAACACAAACATCTATAACTCGAAGATACAGATGACACATGAATCTACATGAGTGACCCTAATGACACTACTCAACATGCAAGGTGCAAGTTGAAAATACAGGTACCAATAAGCTCTAATCAAATAAAAATGGAAGGTCACCTCCAAAAAATAGTAATGCAAAAGTGTCCATATGGCAAGTGCTCCATCTCATCGAAATGCAAGGTAACCAACCGCTAATGTACACTGCATTTGAAATACTTAAGAACAAGAGTTATATACATAGATCACTTCAAAATGTGGAACCAAGGAAGCATTAGCACCAATAGTAGAAATCTCCCATAATGCTAAAAAAGGAGAGCCAAGACAAGTACACAGAAACTATGTGAAACCAAAAAGTGCATGTAGGAGAAATAACCTGCAAATAAAAGGGTGTGTAAACTAAGACACACATGCATGAGACAAAAATCACTAGGATTCACTGTTGTTGTGGAAGAGACACTCATTGACAAAAGTATGATGGAAAACCAAAGGCAACCAAAAAATCCCCCATGGAACTTTACATCATAGTGCAAGTACAAAAGACACAACAAGATATGCAAAATCCCTAAAAAAATATACACTAGAATGACACTTTATCTCAGTGTGTCTACATAAGAGAATATGCATGAAAAAGATGTCTACAATGCCCAAATAAGACATAATATTGGAAATACATATAGAAAAATTCAAAATGAGTCATACCACGCAAATGAAAAGTTTCTAGGAGCTAAGACGTCTAATTTATTCAAAAGAGTGTGAAAACACCAAAAATTGAATAAAATGTCGGTGGATATAAATTTGGAAAAAGTGCATGGATGGATGTGAAGAGCTTAGAAAGATCGTCCCAACGTTGTTGAAATTATGAAAAAATAGAGAAACAGGTCAAAAATTATGAGATCGAGATTGAAAACAACACCTTTGACTTCAATAGGTTGTAGAATGCACCACAACAAAAATAGGTGATGAGACCCACACCACTGGAAAGTTGGTAGAACCAACTTTATGATGATATCTTGTTTGTCAAAATCCGACATCGTACGCCCAAGTTATGGCCAAAAGAAAAAATACATCCTTCAGGGCACAAGGAGGGTTCAAAGGGGGCCAAGGTGGTAGGTCGTACTATTGACATCAAGTTGATGTTAGCAAAATATTCAAGGAATATTCTCTATCACCGAAAAAAAATCGGTCTCTAGTGAAAAAAAGATGACGAGCAGAATCTTCGATATGGTGTTGGAATATACCAAAAATAGTGGGTCGGATGAAAAATGTTGTCGGTAAATATTTCGCAGTGGCCGAAGGAATTGTCAGGTTTTTTTTGAAAGCGTCGATAAGAGGACCGGGAAAAATTTATGACCACTAGGAATAAAGGAAATGGCCAGTGGTTGGAAATGGCCACCATCGGTAGTGAACAACTCACTGAATGACGGACATGTACTACCACTGGACGATAGGCATTTACTATCACCGCCATGGTAGATGGGGCCTGTAGGGATAGATGTACTCTACAGGTACCTTTTTGAAATACCTCACAAATAAAAAATCCCTGCTAAAATATTTAATATGTCATCCTTTTAAATTTTTCAACATGTAGTGTTATAATTGATTTTTTTTAATTTTTAAAATGCAAACACCAACGCTTCCTGATTTTTTTAAACCCATGCCCAGAGAGGCGTACAAGAGTCGTACGACTCTTGGGGCAATTTTTTTTTCCTTAGAAGCTCCTGATGTCGAAATACAACAAATTTATATTTAAAATTCATCAAATCGGCCTTTTGAACCCAATGGCAAGGTCATTTTTGCACCAAAGTGCACCAAAATCGTAGCCACTCTTCAAATCTAGAAAAAAACTACTTCAAACCCTCACAGATCTGACCTCAAGAGTCCAAATCAAGCCAAACAAAAGGAAAAACTAACTTTTTCAATAACTTTGAATCCAACAATGAGGTCTTTCTTGTGCAAAAATGCACCCAATATTTGTCCACCTCCAAAATTGCAAAAAAGTAATAAAGAATTCAAATCTGAAGCCCTCTAACCCTATAACCCTTGTTGAAAAAAAAAACATAAATTGAGAAGGGATTCACTTGATCTTAGCTCTAATACCATGTTAGAATTTTGAAAAAAAAAAGCCACAAGATCAAACAACGAACAAATACACCTTCCATGCAAGAGATTTGCAAACAATATATGCAATATTCTTTAACAAGAAAAAGCTAAAGAATGAACCTCAAGAATCTTCAAGGAAAACAAAAGTCCTCAAAGGTTGAGAGTTCTATCAAAGACATGATAATACAATGAAGGTTGAGTGCTATATATGAGCAACCCTAAATGGTAAAGGGATTAGATCATGACAAGTGTCAACATCACATGCGATGAGACACAATGATCTAATAATAAATCACTTTAGTTAATATAGAGAAACACTTAGTTAACTTAACTAGCACTTGCACCAGAAGGTGTGCAAGTGGTACGCCGATAGATAATTATATGTAAGTAAACATATCAAGAATTTTAGTTTGTAGTGTCTATATAAGTTTGTAATAGGAGTTAAAACACATGCACGAGATATTTCATTTACATATTGTTTGGAAGGCATAAAAGTGTGTTGTATTACAAATTTTCTTATAGCGAATTTAAGGATTGGAGCATAACAATTTCAAATATGATGCTTTTAAAGGCGACGGTTTGATGTTCCTGTATGAAAAGAGTCGACACAAAGATTTGAGTTGTACATCTATTTGTTTATACACATGGAAGGAAAAAGTTAGTAGACATACATCATAATCACATTGATTTTTTTGTGAAAAATACATAGTATAGTAAAAATGTAAGTAGTTGTTAGAAGAAGGAAATGTAGGTGAAGAAATATATTTGCTAAATCTCTTATCATTCTTAATTTGTAGAACATTGTAGATATTTAGGTTCAAGTATGAAATTAGTATTTAAATGATATTTTTTTAAATGTTTGGTTTGGTAAGCTTGTCATTTTACTTGAACTAAGTGTTGTTCACCAATTATTCTCTTGAATTAATGTCTAATTCATACGTAACTTAGTATATACAACTCATATATATCCTAAGGTGTAGGATCATTTTAAATCCAGTTGATGAAAATAAATTGTCAATTTGAATGTGACAGTTAATCTAAAATAGATGTAAACATCCAAAAAAGAAAGTTGTCAAATATTCAACTTGAGATCAAATTTGTACATATAAAAATAAATTATGTGGATAACAAGTATCAAACCATAAAAAAATATAAAAATATACATTGAATATAAGGGTAGATTTAGATAGATTTCATATTGTTCAAATTATAAGTTAACACTAACAAAATCTTATATCACCTCTTAAACAAATAAAATAATATACAACTCCATCCTAATGAAATATCCTTATATTTGTAACTCTTATACCTCAAATTCCACATAATATATTGATATTATATTGAACAACTATCTCTCCAATGGTCAACTGGAGCAAGTCCACAAATTGGTTGTATTGTAGGCTACCCTTCATAATTACGTTTCAAGAATTTGGAAAAAAAAGAAAATTTATCCTAAAAAGAGTAGGTCAACCAATTGTCCAAGGGGTTTCTAGATTCTTCAAGGCAACCTACGTCCCCAATAATTTCCTCATAGACTCAGCTTCCCCTGACAAATTTCTTTTCTTTGTATCTTCAGTGTAACTAATAGCGATGAAACCCATCAAGGGACTTGCCAAATTTTCATATATTTGATTTCCTCGAATCTTTATTTTCAACAAGATTAACTTTGAAGTGGATTATTGTATTGAAGAGATCTGAGCATTTGACTATGATCAAGATTGCAACTAAGTGACTTTTTGCATAATATCTAGCCCTTAAAAGAACAAATTTAATTGTTGGATACAAAATACATCTCAAATGTACTAGATATTATAGGATAGAAGAACTACCCACTGAAGAATTCTTGTGATTCTTTATAATAGGGCATCCTTCCAGTTGCATGGTTAGTTTTCACTTGGCTTTTGACTATTCGGCCTACTTGTGCTCCCACACAACTTCCACGACAATGGGGGCACCTTTAGCTTATGATGAGAAAATGGAAGAATTCTAGAAAAGAAGACTTTTTTTAGTTTTTTTAAATTATTTTTATTTGGTCTTCTTCTATCAAAATCGCCACTTTGCCTTAAATTTTGTTGTTGAATCTAGACCTTTACCTGCAAAAGAATGTTTTTGATGCCTTCAAACTTGATTGTTTGATGAAAATTCATCAATTTCTTGAAGAAATTTGAATTCTCTAAGCTGGATGAATGAGAAATGGTGCCATATTTGCAATAAATAGACCAAGTCGTCCCATAAAAGCAAGACTGCAAGCTCAAAACCCTAAATCTGGAAGAAATAATTCGATTGGTCCTCCACCAGCTGAACTTCCACTGACTTTGAGTTCAGGATTAAAATAATATTAAAATAATCTTCACATGCAAATTCAAGAATAAACATTAAAAGAGGCGCTAATAATTATCTTGAAGAAAAATGCCTTTCAATATTGTGCATGCAAAAATATTTTATATTAAAATATTATTTTAATTATTTGGCCAAAAATAATGTCTAGATGTGCTCAACAAAGTTCATTGATTCCAGAAAGTCCAAATTTGACCTTCTAGGCGTCCATTTGCAAAAGTTATTAGATTTTTGACTATCTCTTATTTTATAGCTGACTGCAAAGTTACACCTGGCCATGTTCAGCTTTGATTTCTGGGTGACTGAGTGAACCTGTGACTGATCTAAGATATCCATTATGAAGCTTGCATAGCGAGGACAAAATGTCTGCTAGGAGCTGCAACTGCTAAAACAAACATCTGACACCTCAAAAAATTAGGTGCCTTTGATTAAATTGATGCAATAATTCCAGAGCCATTTCTCCATTTTGCCATCTGACGCTTCAAAATGCCTTTGACGATGAACGATGAACCCTGCTGATTGGATGATAGGTTCATTACGTGACTGAAAGTACTCTACATCCAATGACTGTATGTAAGGCATATGAAAGTTGCATTAGGAACCTCAAAAATATGGGTGCCCCTAGCCTGTGAAGGTGCAAATACCCCTTTGACAAAAGTGTGACTTTCATCTTAACACCATACTTTGACCTTTGACACCGGGAACTGGAGTGCTCTAATTTGTGCACCATCCGTCTCTCTGCGTAGTTAGATCATCTTGCAAGGGATGTCTCTGGAGGTGAGGAAGCAAGAAAACTGCTTCTAAGACCTCAAAGAGAAGGGCACCTTTTTCAAGGAGATTGGTACTTCACATACTTAGCCATTTTCTGGTTGCTTTCACCTTTCAACATCACCACACTGACCTCACACGTACAAGAATTTTCCAAGTCCTAGAGGTTGATGGCTAGACTCATTGGATAGCTGGAGGAATTGCGCACAAGTCTCATGAAGACTGCAAATGTAAATAGCCCCATTTGGCAGGCCTAAAGGTTGGGCGCCCCTAGCCTATAGATGTGCAACTATGTATTGCCATGTTTCTCCATCCTCTGATTTACGTGCTCAGTATAACCTCTATCACAGTCACTTGGAATGTTGGATCACCTTGTGAACTGATGCGTTGCGAAGCCAAACTAGATCATAAAAGATCTCAAGAAGACCTCATCTGCAATTTCATCCATCTTGGAAGCCAAATTCAAGGGCACCCCTGAGCTATAGGGGTGCTCAAACCATGAACACTACAACTTATGTGACATGCATCCTGCTTGTAGTCTCAGCTTCTGTTCTTGATAAACAAAGTTCCGCACTATGTACATCTTCGCTTGATACTCGTTGGAAAGCTAGGCTAATTATGAAGAGACTAAATCCATTAGCAAGCACATGCAATGAGATCTGAACCTCCAAAAATAAGGGCGCCCCTAGGCTATAGGGGCACAAATCTTGTTTTCTACTTGAAAATTCATCTGTCTTTGCTCTAAAAAACACTCCTCTGGCCATTGAATTGACCTTGTAGAAGTATAATCTCATCGTGAAATGCTCCTTCATCATTCATGTTCTGTTATGGATCTCAGGTTCAGGTTCTATGCTTCGGGTATTCACCAATTTCTGCTAACGACTGACATGACACTGACCAAAGTCGATACTTGACCAACCCAAAAACTAGTATTTTGACATCATTTTAACAAAGTTTAGACTCTTTAAGAAAAATGCCTTAATGAAGAAAAAAATTTGGTTTGGGTACAACACCCTTCAACTCTGTTTTTTATAAATTCAGAGTACAAGAAAAGTTGTTTTTGAAAAATGAGATCAATTAATTGATGATACCATACACATGGTTGAGGAAATTAGAACAAACAACCTTCTTGAATTACTCCTAGTTATAAACCCTTAGAAGTGAGTCAATGCTTTCATGAATGAGTAATTAGAGAGCACGTTGAACATAAATACAAAAGATGGAGATGATAAGGATACCATCAACACCAAATATATCATCAATCAAACACCCTACTAGTGATATGTGGTCTACATATTATCAAAATATTGATGTGAATATAACATCCTTGGTTTAGAGTATTCTATTAAATTCAAATTTCAAAATATATGATAAAGTTCAATTTCAGTATTTGCTTAAAGACTAGGCATCATCATTAGAAACACAATCATGATAAAAATTTCCATGGTCACTAGCTTTAGAGTATAAATTTTATAGACAATCAGATCAGGGCACATTCACGCATAGACATAAGCCTGTACTTTCCAAAAACCCTAATTTTGAGAACTGCATTGTCTTGTATCCAACCATATACAGTTTGGCAACCTTGCTAAAATATTATGTTGCCTAGGGTCCAAACCATTCTCCCCTACATATCACCATTGATGCCTATGCCACAAGAATAGACCTATGTCCACCACTAGCTTGCATAAATGATGGTGCTTTATTGCCGATAGTTATACTTTTCATAATGAATGATAGTGGATCGTTATTCCATCTCCATGATACAAGTATCCTCAGGGTTTTGATACTAAATTTATTTGAAGTATGTATGGGATTTAACATGATTAGTATTTCCATAACCAAACCTCAATTTTTGTGACAGTGAAAAGCTTAAGGTCCCTTGGGGTTGAGCTATCTTGCATCACCCATAATGAATTGATTTTATGTTTGTGTATGTGAAGTGTGCATTGAGTGTTTTGGTTTGCACTTTTGTGTGTTATAGGTTTGGGAACCTAAGGAATCTACCACAATGATGCAACGGCCAAAGATTCAGATGGTGTTGCATGGGCACAAAAGTTGGAGCAAACTCTTTCCTTTCAAACACAAAGTGTGAATTCACATGGAAGTGTTCAATGCGGAGCATGTCACATGGGTGTCATGTATTGTTGCATAAGCTTGGAGATGCCTTGGAAGACAGTTAAGCAAAGAAGCCATTGGGAGGTTGATAGTTTGATAATTCCAAATATGTTTTGTTGGTTATGTCAAATGGTGCAGCTAATCAGATGCACATGAGTAGCAAGCAAAGACATTTTGGAAGCTTTCAGAAAATAAAAAGGCAAACAAATGGGAGTTGAAGAATCATAGAATCTTGAAGTTTCGGTTATAGATTTTAAGCATGAAAGTTAGTGTTCTATTGCCACACCTATGAGGAAGCTAAAACATCAACGCAACAACTTAAAAGTAGTTTAGTACCTTCAGAATAGGCTACTGAAGTTTGTGTTGAAGTTGAGAGCTAGGATTCCTATTGAACCCATAAGAAGTGGTTATAGGTTGGACAGAGTTTCAAAGAAGATAGATTGTAATGTAGAGAATGTTTACAAGAAGGTTGAATATAGTTGATTGGGTGAAATAGGTTGATTAGGCTCCATACATTTTGGAGTGGTCCATAGGGCATGTAATTCTTCTACATATAATAAAAGATAAAGGCTTTTCCAAATTATTCTTGTTCTTGCTTGGTCTTGTTCTTTTGTTGTGTACTCTAGGCAATTGTTAGCTACTTGTTCATTTGACCCACTTATGTTTTCATTAAATAGTGCCTAGATACTATCAATACATTACTTGAGTTTATTTTAGATATGAGGCAACCATTCTAAAATATCAAATCCATCATAGAAATTTAAAATAAAACACTTAAAGAAATAATGTGATCTTATAAAAATAATTATTCTAGTTTTTGTACAATAAAGTCATTTTCTTCTAATACTTTGTTAACCTTTTATAAGCTTAAAGAATGGGTTTGAGGTGGATTTAAGCTTCCATAACCTCTATGGTGTGAATTGATTTTGAAATGAGGTGATATTGGTCAAGTCATCTAGATCATTCCAAAGATGAAAAATACTGAGAAGGACCTAGTATGGAGGCAAGTCCAAAGTCCCTAAATAAAATAAGTTTGAATTTACGTGAAGTGGTGATTTAAGTGCACATGAGAGGATAGATAAAGCAAAGGACAATCAAAATTTGTCTTGAAATCCTTGACATCCAAGTAGGACCCTCTTCCCTTTTTTTTTTTGAGATTAGAGAAGTACTCATAATTGGGTTTCAATGTATTCCGTTCTACCTAATTTGAATTGGATTATGTAAGCAACTTAAATTCACTTCAACTAGGTCACCAATCTCACTTAATTGCCAAAACAAAATAGGAAACTCAAAGCACTCTCACTACTCTTAATATCATGATTCAATAGAATCTCAAAAATGTTAGACAGTGGAGGGATAAACAAAGAATGAACATAGGTTCTAAGGTGATCCAAGTAACTTGAAGCCATGAGAAAAAAAAGGAAAAGGATCCACACTTGATCATACAATAGGTTTGGCTTCAAAAAAATCCTTATCACATAGAAAATAGAATGCAAATAGGTTTGTACTATGCCAAACATGTGCAAAAAAGAAAAAATAGCAGACTCAAACAAGTCCAATAAAAACCAAACTGTTGGAATTCTATCCTTTCAAAGGATGGTTTCTTTTAGAGCCTTGATCAATCCATTTGCCGAATTTCTATAGTTGTACACCCTTTGAGGAGAGCTCATGCAATTTTTCTTGGTTGACTATTTTTGTAATTGTAACATGTAAATGCAATGTTGAGGAGTGGAGAGAAACAATTTGAAAATAAAGGAAAGCTAGGAGAACATGTTTTATGTGTTCTTAATGTTCGGATGTCTCAAGAAGGAAAAATTTCTTGTAATATTGCTAGAAGATAGTGGAAAGAAAGTCACAATCTTACTCTTTTGGAGTTTTCTAACATTTGATTTCTCCAAGGTAATCTCTCTTTTTGAGCTCTAATTTTTGTTTGTTTCATTCCTTGTTTCATTCTACCATGAGAAGAAGGAAATGAGAGAAATCCCCACATACTAGAATTGGTGTACACATTTATTTACTAATTAGGGAAGGAGTTACATCCATTATAACGTACATTTATATAAGTTACCTAATTGCATTATTAGATATAATAACTTACATTGTATAAGTTATTTAGTATCATTAAAGATTAATACCTTATATATATAATGTCTCACACCCACTTAGTGACTATATTAGAGACAAACCCAAGCTTGTCTCAAAATTTTACAAATTTATCAAAGCCCAAGTGATATTTAGTCAATATATCTACAAATTTCTCCTAATTGTCATAATTATGAATAAAAGTGTTCTCAATGTCAACTTGCTAGTGAATGTAGTGATAATGAACCTCAATGTGTTTGGTTTGGGCATGATATACTAGGTTCTTCACCAACTCAAACCGCTATGATTATCACAACACAATAGATTTGAAGTGGTTGGATCTAGCTGCAAGTCACAGTAGTTGTTGCAACTATATGGCCTCACAACTTGGACAAATGGCTGCCTTGTACTATGCTTTAGTGCAAGACAAGACGTCTATATGATTGAGTTTTCTTTGCTATCAAACTGCTCCTAAATTCATGGGAAAAACATAACTAATAGTATATCTCCTTGTGCCAATAGAACTATCCCTATTAAATTATGTTTATCCATATAGCCTGAACTCTAAATAGTGCTAGCACAAGATGCCAAAGTCAATTGTTCCTTTGACATAAAAAAGTACTCATTTTTCCTCTTTCTAGTGGACTGATATCAGTTGTAACAAAACTGAGAAAGATAGATGACAAAAAAATAGAGCCAATTGACTGGGATGTAAGATAGATCAAAATGCCTACAAATTGTCTACATGTTAATTCATTGACCGGTATGAATCAAAGGGAGCTAGAAGTTTAAGCCCAAACACTATAGTTGTAGACAAGGGATTACATTTTTCTATCTTTCTCTATAATATTTTTAGCATATTTTAATCAAGAGACAAAGATACCATGATCAAGTTGCCAAAACTATATAATTGAGCATAAATCCAATTTCACTTCTTGAATAAAATCGGCCCCACTACTAGATTTAACATGGAGCTGTCATCGGGTGGAGCTGATGCTACGAATGCGGATGGTGCATTGGGTAAGGTTTTATCAATTTTTTTGAAGGCGGGAAGCCCTGTTCTTGGGGCTGGTGTTAATGGAAGAGGTCATGTTGATGTTAGGAGGGTGTCAGACGGTTGTCCCTCGGATGGGACAACTTGTGGGTCCTCTCTGTTAGATAACTCAAATGTTCTTCCTCTCTCTGGAGGTCTAGGTCTTGATGGTACTTCTTTGGTCAAGGTGGGGTCTCTCTCTATGGCTCTCGAGGCTTTTGTGGATTCTAGAGCTGTTCAGAAAGTTGTTGCTTCATTGGAGGAGAAGACTTGGTCTAAGATTTTTGGAGTGAAGCTTAAGGAGAAGAGTTCCTCGCCTTTGATGGACTTCTTTGCAGATCCATCTGCTGGTGAGTATTTTGTCTTTGTGCCGGATTATATTATTGACAAGGGAATTTTGTCTATGGAGAAATTGCTAGTTGGTAAGTTTTTGGGGCCCCGCCACAATATTAACTTGGTTCGAAACCTGTCTAAGAATCGGTGGCACCTGAAAGATCAGGTTGAGGTGGTGGCCCTTGCGAAGGGCTTCTTCTCTTTTTCATTCTCTTGTGAAGAAGATATATTGAAGGTATTGGTGGGGGGCCTTGGCTCATTGGTAAATCTACTTTGGTGTCGAAGAAATGGGAGGCAGGCTTCTCTCCGAGTTCTTGTTCTTTTGATTCGACTCCTATGTGGGTTCGCTTGTGAGGGCTTCCGCTTGAATTATGGGATGAGCAAGTCTTCAAAGGTATTGTGTCTACCTTTGGGAACTTGTTATCTATTGATAATATGACTGCTTCGTAGCGTTGAATTGTCTATGCTCGGTTGTGTGTGATTTTGGATCAGGCTACAAATATTCTGACTTCGATCAAGATTAATTCTAAGTTGGGAGTTTTGGGAGTAGGCGATTGAGTTTGAGTCTATCCCTTTTTCCTATTTTCATTGCAAGAAGGTGGGTCACTGGGCAAAGAAGTGCCCTCTGAAGCCTAAGGTGCCCTCCCAAAAGGTTTCATCCCCTTCCCAAAAGGTCTCAACCCCTAGGCTGACATCTATTCTTGCCAAAGTGTGGAAGGAGATTGAGAAATGCCATGATTCAGGGGAAGTGTTGACTTTTGTTGAGCCCTTGGTGGATGTTGTAAGTGACAGTTAGCCTTTGGGTGCCTCTATTTTGGATGTTGGAGTGGAACCTGGTGTCATTTGTGAGGCTCTTGTTAAGATTGCTCTTGGCTCTTCTTTAGAATATGTTGGGATCAGCCCTGTTGAGGAGATTTTATTTGAGGAGGTTGAGTTGAAGGCTTTTCTTGAAGAGGAGCTTGTTTTGGGATTGGCGGTGGAGGCTAGTGGTAAGTCTTTGGCTCTTGTTGTTGAGCCAGAGAAGTTGATGATGGATTAGGGTTTAAGGGTTGAGGGTTGAGGGGTTGAGGGATTAAGAGGGTATAGGGGTCACGGGATTAGGGTTGAAGGGTTGAGGGTTGAGGTATTAAGAGGGTGTGGGGTTGAGGGATTAGGGTTTAAGGGTTAAGGTTGAGGGTTGAGGGATTAAGAGGGTATAGGGGTTGAGGGATTAGGGTTTAAGGGTTGAGGGTTGACATGGTATAGGGGTTGAAGGATTAGGGTTTAAGGGTTGAAGGTAAGGGTTAAGGGTTGAGGGTAAGGGTTAAGGGTTGAGTGATTAATTTTATAGAGGGGTTGACTGATTAGGGTTTAAAGGTTGACAGTTGAGGGATTAGGGTTTAAGGGTTGAGAGTTTAGGGTTGAGGGTTGAAGTTTAGAGATTATGAGGTATAGAGGGTTGAGGATTAGGGTTTAAGGAGTTGAGGTTGAGGTTGAGGTTGAGGTTGAGAGGTTGAAATTGAGTTAGGGATTAAGAGGTTATAGGGATTGAGGGATTAGGGTTTAAGGGTTGAGGGTTGAGGGATTAAGAGGGTATAGGGGTCAAGGTATTAGGGTTGAAGGGTTGAGGGTTGAGGGATTAAGAGGGTATGGGGGTTAAGGGAATAGGGTTTAAGGGTTAAGGGTTGAGGGTTGAGGGATTAAGAGGGTATGGGGGTTGAGGGATTAGGGTTTAAGGGTTAAGGGTTGAGGGTTGAGGGATTAAGAGGGTATATGTGTTGAGGGATTAGGGTTTAAGGGTTGAGGGTTGAGGGTTGAGGTATTAATAGGGTATAGGGGTTTAAGGATTAGGGTTTAAGGGTTGAGGGTTGAGGGTTAAGGGTTGAGGGATTAAGATTGTAGAGGGGTTGAGGGATTAGGGTTTGAGTGTTGAGGGATTAGAGGTATGGGGTTGATGGATTAGGTTTAAGGGTTGAGGGTTGAGGGATTAGAGGTATAGGGGTTGAAGTTAGGGTTTAAGGTTGAGGGTTGGGGTTGAGGGATTAAGAGGGTATAGGGGTTGAGGGATTAGGGTTTAAGGGTTGAGGGATTAAGAGGGTATGGGAGTTTATGGATTAGGGTTTAAGGGTTAAGGGTTGAGGGGTTGAGGGATTAAGAGGGTATAGGGGTCGAGGGATTAGGGTTGAAGGGTTGAGGGTTGAGGGATTAAGAGGGTATGGCGGTTGAAGGATTAGGGTTTAAGGGTTAAGAGTTGAGAGTTGAGGTATTAAGAGGCTATAGGGGTTGAGGGATTAGGGTTTAAGAGTTGAGGGTTGATAAGGTATAGGAGTTGAGGGATTAGGCCTCACTTATCTCACAATCCCTCTTTGTTAGGCCTCACTTACCTCCCAGCCTACTTTCTTAGGTCTCTCCTTCCCACCCCCTCTCTCCCACTTTGACTTCCTCTCCTTCTCTCAGGTGTCTCCCTCCCAGCCTCTCTCCCTCTCTCTCTCTCTTAGGTTTCTCCCTCCCAAGCCCTCTCCCTCCCCCCCCTCTCTCTCAAGTCTCTCCCTCCCACCGCCCTCTCTCTCTCTCCCACTCCCTCTCTCTCTCACTCCCTCTATCTCTCTCCCACTTTGTGTCTCTCCCTCTCTCTCAAGTCTCTCTTTTTCAGAGGAACATATTTGGTGAGCACCAAATGGGTTTTATCTTGAAACGGTAAAAATAAGGCTCGACCCCGTGATTTAGGCCCACATTCTCCTGTATTTGTCTGGTTCAGTGCTTTATCCGAGTCAGAAACACCTTTTTTTAAGCAGTTAACTTCATATTGTACCAATCTATGCTTGATCCATCACCTTTTTACCACCAATCTACATGGTAGACAACGTAGAAGAAGACATTTTGAAGTTTCTACATCATTTTACATTATATGAGGTAATATATTCATTTTGGTAAATTGAAATGTTTGTATTTAGTATATTTTTTTGTTTTTGACAATATAAACTAGATTTCCTTAATGATTTTATTAATCATAACAATTGGACTTAGAATTCAACATTGAATTAGATGATATTTGCATAAAAAAATTCAATTTTTATGAGTTTGAAGAACAAAAAAAATAAAAACATGACATTTACTTAACATAAATTTACTTATGAATTCTATTTGCATTGCTTATAGTAGTCCATTTCCAACATGGCTAGTGGAATTCACTATATTTTATTCATTTTTCAACTAATTTGGAAAACCTAATAGCTTTCATCAATGTTAATGCAAGTGTCCATTAATTTTTTTGTTTCATAAAAAATTCAGCTTCATCACATGTGCTTAGATAACTTCAAGTGAGTTGACATAGTTGAGAATGCTTATTGTCTTTCTAAGTTACCTCATTGCCAAAGAAATAGTGAATAATTATAAGATATAGCATCACAAACCCTTCTTTGAATCCGAATTCTTCATGACTTTGTTGAAAATCAAAAAATTGGTTTTGAGAAAAATAAACACAATAGTCTCTAGTTTTCATTTAGGTGGCAACAATTTATACCCTAGGTTTTTGATGTAGAGCAGGGCGACAAAACCTTCAACAATCATAATTAAATCAGTTTCAAACAATCTTCAATCTCAAAAACCTCAATTCAATGTTGAACTGACCAATTCACATCTAAAACAAAACAAAGATCATCCATATATAACAAGCTATGCTTTTCAAGAAGACTACCATTCTAAACCTCTGGAAGATTTTAACAAAACCCACCATATGTAAGTCTATTGCTCGAAATATTGTATTCATACAATAGTCACTCCTAACAGAATGAAATAAACTCAATATGACTAGAAATTCTAATCCGTGAATTGTTCATCATAACCTTTATAAAGTTCAAGTTCAATAATGCTAGTCAAAAGACACAACTTCAAAATCATCGTTCCAGGCCTCTGGTGTAGGAGCACCTTGTAAGCTCAATTTTATCAAAAATGTCATCTTTAGTTCAAGCATGGTCAAATGCTAGGATTTTAGTTAATCTTGAGTATATTATGTTCAGTAAGGTCAATTATACCATTTTATAATGTATTTGGAGCTAAGGGAGCTCAGTTGTGTCATAGCTTGCAATTTGGCTAAATGTGGTCAGAAAAGTTGCTAAAAGATGCAAAAGTTGCAGTTCAAGGGAGTTGGAATAAAATCAAAATATGCTTAATAACCTTTAATTCCTTGAAGGAGAGGTTTTTGGTTGATTTGTACCCCATTTTTTTTTATCAAGAAGAACGTTATTAAATTCTAGAAATTTACTGGTTTCTCTCACTTTTCTTGTTGTTGTACGGCCTGTACGAACTCTAAGATGATATGAAACTAGTTGGATGTTGTAGATTAATGAATTAGCTTTGATTTTCATCTATTTAGAGGTTCTAACTTTTTGTATAGCAGAAGTTATATTGTTTTTACTGTTGCTACCTACTTTCATAGTGTTCTTGGATTGAGGGGTTTCATTATGTAATTCGACTCATTACACTTTTTCTGCCTACTGTAACTTGTGGAATGGGTCCTATAACTTTTAAAATACATGCCTAACCTATTTAGAATGTTGTGGGGTCAAGGTTGGGTGTTTGGGATAATGTTCTAGGACTATAGCAGGGTCTTTTCATGGTGAAAATAAGGGCTTCAAGTGGTGTTTTGACAAAATGTGGGAAGGACTATCCATGTAATGTATTATTCACCATGTGCAAGGTCTGGTAAGTGTTTTTGGTGCTTTGTATGGGTCTGGAAGGTCCGGGAGATAGGAGTTTCATTAAAACCCCAAGTATTTTTCTTGAAATTGAGGGTTTGGTGTATTAGGGGTCTAGAGGTCTTGGACCTGGAATCAAATCAGGAAATTGGATTTTTTGACACATAAAATACTTCTATGTGAGTATTTTGAGTGAATATGTAGTGTTTAAAAGGTACTCTCTTTGTAAATTAGGCCAATTGAATAGCCTTTTCCAAGGTGGATTTATTGGAAGTGAATGTTGGTCCAAAGGAGTTGATGCTAGGGTTTACCTATGTTTTATAACTTGCAAATGGGTATCTTAATCATCCTTGAGTTTGTCAAGTGTTTTGGAAAATCTTGGTGAAAAGGCCCTTGAACTGGGTTACCTATGCTACAAGCTGGGAAAGCTTGGTAGAAGTTGGGATTTTCAGTTGAACATCTGGTTTTTCTTTGGAATCTGATTGATTTTCTATATCGAATGGTTTCCACCCCTCTCTGCATCAAAAATGGTGTTTCTTGGTAAGTTAAGTGATCAAGTTGTGTGTAAGTCTATTAAGAGCCTTCCTCTAAATCTTTGAACAAGTTCATTGTGGATCCTTACATATACTGCATCAGCCTCTAGGTACTTTGCCAACTCTTCAAACACACTCAAAATCCCTACTCTAATATCTAACCCTACAGACATCTAACTCTATCATGTATGAAAAATAGTGTGTAGCATAGACATGTTTGATAATTCCAAACAGCTCGCTGCCTTCTTTCATAAAATGCTTTGGTGTGTTTCATATTTAATGCAATGTAAGAAGCGATATCAATATTTTTGTAAAATGCATTACTTACTTTTGTTCTATGTGTGTTTGTGAACATGTAGCATTGAAGGTCATGCCGAGGAAATGACTGAAGCCTCTAACACCAGAAGAACGTGCATCTAAAAATGCAAGGAGAAGAGAATCAAAAAATGTAGCTCGTGAAGCAAAGAAATTGCAGCCCATACAACCACAAATTCTTGTGCAATCTAAGAGAGATGTCAAATTGGAAAAAAAAAGGGCACGAATGAGGAAAGTTTGTGGAATGATAGGAATGGATATAGAAGTTGGGGGCACATCATCAACCATAGGTGAAGCTCAATGCACATCTCCAGTTGAAGACACATTGACAACAAAATGTGGTTTTCCAGGTACATCGAAAATCACATCTCCAATTGAAGACACACCATCAAAAACATTGCATTTTGAAAGTACATCAGCAAACACATCTCTATTTGAAGGAACTCCACAAACGACATCTCAAGTTGGAGGTACACCATCATTTACATGTCAATCTCAAGGTATGTCATCAATTGCACCTCCAATTGAAGGTACATGATCTATCCCTAATGTTGTTGACCTTCCCAATATTGACACAAATTTACATTTGAGAACTCCTCCTAGATTTTTGCATAGAAAAACTACATTTTTGATTGATATTGATTCCAATGTTTTGAAATGGATGCCTAATAAGATTCCAAAATATACATGTCAAAGATATGCAAAAAGGATATGGAGTTTGTTTTTTGCGAAGCTAAGTGAGGGTGGAAGATGCCAACTATTTGTTGAAATGATGAAGCAACTCAAATTTAGGCCCACCATGAAGGCTCTTGGGCTAAGAGTTTTGAATGACTCAAGTGAAAATTCCATTGTAAAGAACTTGATGAGTGCATACGAGAGCATGGGTTCCACCTCACACATGAAGGATAGTTGTGCCACATGACGTGTGATGACAAAAACACTGTTAAGCAGTCAAACAAGGAACAAGGTGAACCTTACAAAGGCAAGTAAGTCTTTGAAAACAAGTAGATCATCTCTAATGAGAGCCAAAGGAAGGCGTGAAAGAGTGGAGGATCCAAATAGCAATGAGTTATGGGCATTTTTAGGTAGAGTGCCACGAAAAGACACAAGAATTGCTCAAGGCTTGAGATCTTTAATTGTGAATTATTGGAAGGATAACACAAGGACCTCTCCTAATCAAAGAGATGTTGTAAGAAGGATAATTGGTAGTAAAAACCGTGAGCCACATACAATGCATTATTTGGATACCACTTAAACCCAATTTTTTATTGATTTTGTATAGAAGTTTCCTGAAATTAAAATATGTAGAAGGTATTTTGAAATGCTAAAGCCTTTTTATGTCAAAATAAATCACACATGCACTACTTTTTGTTGTAGGGTTCATATTGAGTTTTCTAACCATTATGATGTTTATCGACATATATGTGTAGATATGCATACTGACAATGTTTTGCAGGAATGTAACATAATGCCTCCACCTAAATCGTCAAGGAAATTTTTGTCTTCCATTTTATATGAAAGAGAGGATGGTCAATTTTTTTACAAAAAATCATGTTTGGATGGCACATGTGATCATTGTGGTGGCATGCAACATTTTCCAATTTTCCAACACATGGCTAGTACACACACAATTGGAGACAAAATTGTGGAATTTGGCAAATATAAGATAGTGGCATACAATCTAAAAGATGGGAAATAAGCAAAGAAGTGTGAATTGGTCAGTGATAAGATTCCAGTGTATCAGTTTATGGGCATTTTTCATGATCAGGTGGTCTATGATTATGCAACGCATACACACAAAGCACAATAGTTGGACTCACATTTCAAGTTATGCAAGGACACATTTCCACTTCGTCATATCGTTTCATTTGTTGACTTCGCTAAGAACTACACACTACAACCATAGAACAAGGTGCAATCACAGTACTACAACTCCATGCAGGTTTCTATATTTGTGCATATAGCATTCATTCATGCAAATGATAGTACAGAGGAAAATAGGAAATTATTGAGGGAGTATCACTTTTACATCAGTGATGATCACACACATTCTACAGAGTTTGTTCAAGGTTGCTTTCATATGTTCTATGTTGATCTGGCTAGCAGAGGCATATCATTTAGTCAACATATCATATGGTCAGACAATTGTACATCACAATTAAAGAACACCAGAATGTTTTACTAGTTGAGTAGGTTGCATAGGATTAGTGGTGTTCAACATATGTGGAACTTCTCAGAGGCCGGGCATGGAAAGGGGGAGCATGATGGAGTAGGTGCATGTATCAAAAGAGCCCTAACACAAGAAGAGTTAAAGTACACAAACAGTGTAAAGTTTATAGATGCAAGATCAATTGTCCAGTGGTGCAATGGTTCAATGGGTCCAGGTAGTGAAGGTAATTCTTTAGTTCATAGGTTTTTTCATTTAGTAGATGATACTAATATTGCAAAATATGAGGATTGTTGTACACTAACAGGATCGAGCGAGCTACACTCTTTTAGAAGCTCCAATGCAGGTACATGGACTATCCATACAAGGAAGATGGCATGCTTTTGTTATGCATATACACTTCAATCATGGAATGATTGCGAGTCAATAGAGTGGGTTGACTAATGGTCTGTAAGAAGTCTAATCCCACTTGACACTTATTAGCTCCCGATGGCTCTACAAATCATGAAGATGCAATCATCCATTGACTTTGATCATGTATTGGACCTACTAGAACCAGGTAATATATCTTACTTACAAGTTTTATTATGTTGCTCAGTAAATAAATCTAACAAGATGAACATATCAATGCAGGGCACGTTTATGCGGTGATTGCAGATGAAGACAATGAAGAGGGTACAAATTATTAACTGTGTCATTGTATCGAGGCAAAAAAGAAAATGGAGTCCCTAGTTAAAGACAGATAAAACATAGAATATCCTACAGGTTTGGTGGTTGTTACTGGAACATGGCTTCGAAGGTATCCAGTTAAGAATGTTACATTTTGGTTGTTTGAGGACTTCGACACGCATCAAAAAATTATTCACTATTCGAACCTTGTCATCACCACCAATGTTCATTTGATCAAATATAAGGGTAGACCTACGAACAAGAACTTGTGGAAAGTGTGTGAGTCTGACCACTAGGCAATACTCGACACAATAAAGAGTAGAGAAGACCCAGATGGTTCCCTGGATTGATTTGTAAGTATGCACATTGAATTTGTAAAGCCATGTTATTGATCACTCTTTTGGACCAACACCTTGCAATAAGGCTTTTTCACCATTACTGCTTGATGTCATATGCATTTACGACTGTCATTGATCCTTTTCTGATTGTGACTGTAGGTAATACTGAAGTTTGTCAAAGTATATAAGAAAAGAACAACATCAGTTGCTGGTGCAAGTGTTCAGTGGTATGAGAAACATCGGTTGCTGGTGCATTTTCTGGTTGTCAATCTTCTCTTTCTTTTCCATCTCCTAGATTTATCGGATTCTTATATGCTACATGTTTTATGTTAAGCCTCTCAGTGATATATTTGAAATTTATACATAGGGTCATTGAGAGATGATAAAGTAGCGAAGGGGTACATCACCATTGTAGGACCTTCAATCGACCTCCTTATCTAGCATGCATGAAGGTGATAGTAGCTCTCGTCAGTTGTATGACTAACATTATTTAATTATTGCTCTTTTAATGATTTTTATGTGAGTCTATGTGTAAGATTGAGAAGCTTTTGTAGGTTTTTTGTGGACCAAATTCCTATGATACTACGCAACCATAGAGAGGCTACTACCCATGTGTTTCATAGGGAGCAAGGGATGTACATGTTTTGAACCATTTTGGAATGCAAATAGTTGGGCCAGCTGAGGTGGAATGGGAAAACGAAACTGGGCAGCAACTCCTTTTGTCCTTTCTCAAGTACAATATATTTCATGATCTGTGTTGGAAATGGGAGGATTATTTCCCTGCATGTATTGCTACAATTATTGACAAATGAGAATATTTTCAAGATGTTCTTCCATCACTATTGTAATATTTTTCATTGACTTAGTGTATTTTTTGATATATTAAAATCATGAGAAATTAACACATGCAAATCTGTATATTCCTTAATATATGCCTCAATTAAATGTGTATATTACATTTAAAATTAGTTGTAATGCTTCATGGTTTACATTTAAATTTGTCTTCATTGAATTCCTCAAAACTCACCTATTGACATATGTTTCCCTTGCAACAGTTGGAAATCAATTTTTTAGACTTTTGGCCTAACTTTTCCAAAACACTTAGGAAACTAATCATGGATTCAAATACCCTATTGCTGCATACACAACCATAGCTCTTGGAGTCTTGAGACACTGAATGACATAGACTTGACAGTCATAGAACATTGACTATGGTGAGTGAATTTGATTGTCAAACACTTTATAATCATACACTCACTGTACTTAACTACTCATCACTACTCATTTCTAATCTGTCCTTTTCATTTGCACATTGCCATGTACAGTGACCCTTCAGAGTTCCCTTGTGTTCATACATTCATGATTCTTGTCTTAATGAATAACCTTCCTGTAAATCTATCGTCCTTTGATGAAATGATGACTGTCTTCATACATCACTTCCCTTGACACTGTCAATTGACTGTACATTTGTTTGTTTCCTATCCAATTCCAGCTCTCCTAAATTGGATCTTTTCAATACTCTGATAATAAGGAAGTGACCGACCTCAAAGAAAGGATATCCAAAATGGGCATCATCTTCATTACCACTTATAGAAACTACATCATTTACTGTTGCACCCTCCTTGCTAAATGATAACTAGGGTTTATTAATCCTTGGCTCTAGTTTTATTCCTTGAAAACTAGCAAGAAACACTAGATTATCTAGCCCAAAAGCCACAAAAGAAAATATTGTATTCATCTAAAGATTGTCTAACCTCATTCACAAAACCTTCTAATGGACTTTCAAATACCCTAACCAACTATTAGCAATGATCTTCCTTGAAATCCTGAATGGTCCCTCTATCTGAACATCTAGGGTTTCTTCAATCTGTGTTATCTCTTGATGATTTGATATGTTGTTGCTATCTTTTTCCAGTTAACTGTCATATGCCATCACTTCACTCCTTTTTGGTATCAAATCTACTCCTTTGAGTTTATTGGCATAGTCCCTTTTGATCTCTACCTATTAGACATTGTCCTTGCCCTTATATTATCTTTTTGACACAATTGTCACTATTGTTCAAATTATCAAAGCATACTCCCTTTGCAGTATTTTGTTCATTTGGGATAACTAAATCTGATGAGAACTACTGACAAAAGATCATAATCATTGTCTGTAGTTTTTTATCTTTCTCATGATGTTGTGCTACTATCTGCTTCTTTGGAGACCACCCCAGAATGATTGTAAATGGTACTCATGTTAACAAGCATGATGTCTTTTATCTAGAATAATGGTTGATTGTTAAGCTCCCCAAAAACTAAACCTACCTCTGCTAAGTCATTTGCAGTAACCTTTCATGCAAGTTCTAGCTCTATGTTTACACCAGCCTTAGCACTCTTTCTCCAACCTTTATTGTGAATAAATGCTTGAATGAGCTTATTACAAGTTGCTCTATTGTAATAAAGGAAATAAGGGTTTCCTAGATAATATTGCTATAAGCATCAAAAACCTCATCACTATTTTTAACTCCTTCAATCTTCCTTCACTTGTCTAGTATTTTTGCAATCTCAAGTTTTGGGACACAAAATTCTTCATAGTGACCTAAAATTCTTAAAGTTGAAAGCCTCAACTTTCTTACCTGACATTCCCAAATCAGTGAAAGAAAACAAGGAATTTGAAATTTTATCAACTCTAAGCTTTGTATGGTATCCTTTTATCTTTGTTATTGATTTGCTTTGTCAATGTATACATGCCCTCTTTAAAATATTTGGAAAGCAATACTATTAGCAACATAAGCATGGTGGTTGTGGTATCTCCTTATAAAAGATATAAGGGTTCTTACAATAAGAAAAACACTAGACTTGTCAAAATCACCTCTACGTGCATGTCCTTGCATGTACTGAAAATGATGATCTCTAGGGCTGTGTAAGCTTTCCCATACTTCCTTTACTCATCATATATGCATTTCCACGTAAAACTGCCCTACAACAATATTTCTAAGGCATTTAAACTGGAAAGCAATGAGTGTGGACATTGCAATACCCCTTTTGATGATGGAAATTAAATGTAGAAGTGTGAGAACTGACATTAACTTCTTTGTAGTCTTCCATTTGAAAGCTTGTAGCACATCCAACTGCCATGAAAGCTCGAAAACCTGGTAGAAGAGACCTAAAAGGTAACAAAACCCTAACGTCTCAACTCAGTCTTTATTAAATTCAATCATAACAAAACAACCTACTCATGCATGTGAATTTCACTCATTCAAGGCATTAGAGTCTAACCTCTTACAAGTTTTAAAAGAAAAGGTTGTTTTGACCCTAAAGGATTGAACATAGACTAACAATTGTAATTGTTTGGATCTACCAATTCATCCCCCCTCTCAATTGATTGTGTGCCCTTCACCCTTGGCCTTTCCATTATTATCATAACTTTGAAAAAAAATATCAAAAACTACTCCAAGTGCCTAACAATGATATTGCCTCACATTCATCATCCTATATTGATCCATCCACTTTAGCCTCATCATCCACCTCACATAAATCCTTTCCAAATATCAAGGTCCAAATACGAGACAAGGCAAGGGTTGTAGAGACTATGGTCTTAAAGGGTATTTTTATGTAGGACAACTCCCATCTTCTCCTAAGACATATGGAAAACCATAACACATAGAAAAAATCCTCTTCTATCATCAAATTTGAACCCATGGTTTTCTCCAAGTGGTGAGAGCTAAACAAAGAGGTTATAGAGGAAGGCATCTCCAAATTGTTGTACCAATATGAGAAAGAGAAAGCAACCCTACCAATAGATCAATGTGGTAAGGGTTTCCAATTCATTAAGAACATGGGGGATTCACATGACATGGTAGCCTTGGTCTACATCAACAAGGAATAAGATAACCCATTTTTCTAGAGAAATGACAAAAATATCAAGGGCTTGGGTATGGTTTATTATACGTTACTCCTAACATCGAGAGTACCCCTAAAATAATATTGCTTAGCGTTGACAAGGTAGGGGCAGCGTATGCCTCATAGAAATTGATGCAACCTAGGTCATCTCTAACATACCTTAGGGTATGACATTCAACAAAACAACTACTATAGTTCAACTGACTCGATCCCTTAAGGGTGCAAAGTGCAAAAGGCAACAATATTTGACAAGGTATTACTCGTAAACCGTGGTGATTACAAAATCTCTGTCTGAACCTACGAGATCATGTTGGACCCCTCTACAATAACCTCTCTCGGTTATTGCTATCTCGGAGGCATTTTCTTGTGGTGGCGAATTTTCACTCGAGGAAAGAGTTGTCAAATGCAAGTAGTTGAAAGTTGCAAAGTGGTGCAACTTTCGTTCTGCAGCTCATGTGACCAAATGAACTGTTCCAACGCATCCGAGTGGGTACGTTTATGCTAGGCATGGTCCTCTTTCGCACTCAAACACGCGAAATCGCTTCGAGCTACGTTCAACCAGATCGATCCCTTAAGGGTCCAAAGTGCAAAATGACTGTGAAATTCAGCATGCTATTACTTGGACACCGTGATGCTTAGAAAATTCTTGTCTAATCCTATGGGATCATGTTGGGCCCATCTACAGTAACCTCGCTCGGTTATTGCTATCTCGGAGACATTTTCCTGTGGTGGCGAATTTTCACTCGGGGAAAAAGTTGTCAAATGCAAGTAGTTGAAAGTTGCAAAGTGGTGCAACTTTCGTTCTGCAGTTCGTGTGACCAAACAAACTGTTCCAATGCGTCTGGGTGGGTACATTTACACTAGGCATGGTCCTCTTTCGCACCCAAACATGCGGAATCGCTCCAAGCTACGTTCAACTGGATCGATCCCTTAAGGGTCCAAAGTGCAAAATGGCTATGAAATTCAACATGCTATTACTCGGACACTATGACACTTAGAAACTTCTCGTCTGATCCTATGGGATCACGTTGGGCCCATCTACAATAACCTCGCTCGGTTATTGCTATCTCGGAGGCATTTTTCTGCGGTGGCGAATTTTCGCTCAGGGCAAAAGTTGTCAAATGCAAGTAATTGAAAGTTGCAAAGTGGTGCAACTTTCGTTCTGCAGCTCATGTGACCAAACAAACTATTCCAATGGGTCCGGGTGGATACGTTTACGCTAGGCATGGTCCTCTTTCGCACCCAAACATGCGGAATCGCTCCGAGCTACATTCAATCGGATCGATCCCTTAAGGGTCCAAAGTGGAAAATAGCTGCGAACATCAACATGCTATTACTCAGACATCGTGACGCTTAAAAACTTATCGTCTATTCTATGGGATCACGTTGGGCCCCTCTACAATAACCTCTCTCGGTTTATGCTATCTCGGAGGCATTTTCTTGTGGTGGCAAATTTTCAATCGGGGAAAAAGTTGTCAAATGCAAGTAGTTGAAAGTTGCAAAGTGGTGCAACTTTTGTTCTACAGCTCATGTGACCAAACGAACTATTCCAACGCATCCGGATGGGTACGTTTACGCTAGGCATGGTCGTCTTTCGCACCCAAACATGCGGAATCAGTTTGAGCTACGTTCAACCAGATCGATCCCTTAAGGGTCCAAAGTGCAAAATGGTTGCGAACTTCAACATGCTATTACTCAGACACTGTGACGTTTAGAAACTTCTCGTTTGATCGGCAAAAACTAAAAAATCGACAAAAAATGCTTTTAAAACCTGCAAAAAAATGCCAATAAAATCGTGTTGAATTTCATGTGAAATAAAAAATGAGACCATAGCTTGTTGCTTACTATTATGCTTTGATAGAATTTTTTCCAAGCATTCATAACTTGTTCGAAAGCATGTGTTTTAGGCTTTTAGCTATAGCAGCAAGACAGTGAACTGTTTGATAAAATGCTTTGGTAGACATGTATGAAAAATGTCGTAGCATAGACAAGGTAGTGAACTGTTTGAAAAAATGCCTCAAAGAAATGCCCTCTCATGGTGATGGAATGCCATGAAAATCCATAGCCATAGGCATTCCTCATGGCATTCTATCACCATGAGACCACATTTCTTCGAGGCATTTTTTCAAGCAGTTCACTGCCTTGTCTATGCTATTGCTTACTATTATGATTCAATAGATTTTTTCCAAGCATCCATAGCTTGTTCGAAAGCACTTGTTTTAGGATTTTAGTCATAACAACAAGGCAATGGAATTGTTTGACAAAATGCTTCGGTAGACATGTATGAAAAATGTGGTAGCATAGACAAGGCAATGAATTGTTTGAAAAAATGCCTGAAAGAAATGCGGTCTCATGGTGATTATTGTCATTGCATTCCATCACCATGAGATTGCATTTGTTTGAGGCATTTTTTCAAACAGTTCACTGCCTTGTCTATGGCTTGTCATGGCCTTCCATCACCATGAAACCACATTTCTTTGAGGCATTTTTTCAAACAATTCACTGCCTTGTCTATGCCTTACTATTATGCTTTGACAGATTTTTTCCAAGCATCCATAACTTGTTTGAAAGCACCTGTTTTAGGCTTTTAGCCATAGCAGCAAGGCAGTGAACTGTTTGATGAAATGCTTTGGTAGATATGTATGAAAAATGTCATACCATAGACAAGGCAGCGAACTGTTTGAAAAGATGCCTCAAAGAAATGTGTTCTCATGGTGATGGAATGCCATGATAGTCCATCACCATAGGCATTCATCATGGCATTCCATCACCATGAGACCACATTTCTTTGAGGCATCTTTTCAAACAATTGACTACCTTGTCTATGGCTTGTCATGGCATTCCATCACCATGAGACCACTTTTCTTTGAGGCATTTTTTCAAAAAGTTCAATGGCTTGTCTATGCTATTGCTTACTATTATGCTTTGATATATTTTTTCCAAGCATCCATAGCTTGTTCAAAAGCATCTGTTTTAGGCTTTCAGCCATAGCAAGAAGGCAATGAACTATTTGATAAAATGCTTTGGTAGACATATATGAAAAATGTCGTAGCATAGACAAGGGAATGAACAATTTGAAAAAATGCCTCAAATAAATGTGGTCTCATGGAATGCCATGACAAGCTAAAGCAATTGGCAGCTGCTCCTAGTTATTAGTTATGCAATGTGAAGTAATTGCATAACTGCTTAGGTTGACTTTGTAAAAAGCTATATTGTAATTGAAATTTTGTCATCTATCAGCATCTAGTTATTCGTTATGCAACGTGAAGTGATGCTTTGAGTTTGAAAGATTTGCAATGCATGAATATAAACTACAAAAATCTATTTTCTACATTTCATTAGTTAAACTCTTTATTTTATTTTTTCTCTATATCTCTATGCTATGGAAATGCCTTTCGATTTCAAAAATGATAGTTTTTATCTCTTGTTATACAATTTTTTATGTTTTTTAATCTCTTGTTATAAAAAGGAGCAGATATACAATGTTAAAGAAGAGTGAAAGCACAACTAAATGTATCATTTCAAAGCAATTTTTTTGATGCATTTTTTCAAACAGTTCACTGCCTTGTCTATGCTATTGCTTACTATTATGCTTTTGATATATTTTTTCGAAGCATCCATAGCTTGTTTAAAATCACTTGTTTTAGGCTTTTAGCCATAGCAACAAGTCAATGAACTGTTTGAGAAGATGCTTTGGTAGACATGTATGAAAAATGTGGTAACATAGACAAGGCAAGAACTATTTGAAAAAATATCTCAAAGAAATTTGGTCTCATAGAATGCCATGATAAGAAAATGCAATTGGCAGCTGCTCCTAGTTATTAGTTATGCAATGTGAAGAAATTGCATAACTGCTTAGGTTGATTTTGTTCAAACTATATTGTAATTAAATTTCGACATCTATCAACATCTACTTATTAGTTATGCAAAGTGAAGTAATGCTTTGACTTTGAAAGATGTGCAATGCAATGTAATCAACGACATGAATATAAACTACAAAAATCCATTTTTTACAATTCATTAGTTGAAATATTTATTGTATTTGCTCTCTATATCTCTATATGCTATGGAAATACCTTGCAATTGTATTTAAAAGGCTTAATAGGTCAGTTAGGTGGTATTTGCAAAATCAAGTTGTGAATGAATGGTAATTAAGAGAAAAATTGGCAAATTGCCATCTTAGAAGTCTAACAAAGAATGGTTATGGTAGTTGATCGGCTCAAGGGGTAGTTGGAAGGTGGTATCAAGATATATTTCTGTAATACCCCAAGTTGAGGGTTGATTTTGTTCAGTTTCTAATAAGAAAATATGCTTTTGAAAACACTGATCACTGGTTTTCTTTGTTTTCCTGAATTTTCTTTGCTTTGCATAGGCCCATACAAGTCTATCATGACTTGAGGCTTTGGATACTTCGTTGCATATGTGTTTACTCTCTTTGCATCTGTTCTGAAGGTTTAAATCCACCGTTGGTATGTGTGGGATCAACAAACTTGGTTATTGCTCTGTTTTCTGTGTTAAGGGTTTTGAGGGCAACACCATGACACGTTAGCCAATCCACCTATTGTTCTGAACTTGTGGCTCAGTGGATTGGCCTGTACCATGATTAGTTTGGTGTATGAATACTTTGGAGGCTGAGAGAATGAATAAACTCAGTGGGGTGTGAAGTTCTAATGCTGTTCAAGGGTGTTTCCACCATGAAAGTAAGGAACTCAAGTAGTGAATTTGAGAAATACTGAAAGGAATGGGATTGTGAGTGTCTTTTAAGTTAGGGTAGAGGTATTGTGGGGTGTTTGAACCTTTGGAAGGATTGGGGGAGGTCTGGAGTTATGAGTTTCTTTAAAACCCTTGTTTTTGTGAAGGTTTAGGACGGTTTGTGAGTAGAGGAATAGAACAAGTTCTTGGGGCTCTTAAAATGGGAGAATCCTGAGTTTGGTGAGCATCCCTAAGACTGTTTCAAGTTTCCTTGGTTTGGAGGTGAGTTTGTGAGGGGGTTCCTTTGGAAATTAGGCCTAATTGTAAAGCCTAGAGCGAGGGAGGTGTATTGAAAGTTCATGTTGGTCCAAAAGATTTGCTATTGGTTTTGGCATATGTTGTGTAACCCTAAAAAGGGTATCTTAATCCACCTTTAAATGGTTAGGTGTTTTGGAAAGGTTGGGAGAAATTAGGCTTGGACCGGGTTTTGAGTGCTACAAGGGTGGATTGTTGGGTAAGGTGTTGAATGAAGAGTTTGGTTTGATGGGGCTTTGAGGTTGTGTAGATTGCTCAAAATAGGTTGTATTAATCTTGTTAGGAGCCCCTTGAAGGTAAGTTGTCAGATTGATTGGGTTTGAGCCTCCTTGCCTTTGCATCGGTGAGGCACAAGTAATTGAAGCATTCCAAAGGATACAAACCACCACAAATGGAGCTTATTGAGCATTCGACAATAATTAATTAAGCATTAGATGTAAAAAAAATCCATGCTTACAACATTCAAGCATACAACTTACACGATACATATCATAACATCATTCAAGAATGGCAGTAGCAAAATACGAGTTTCTTTAATCAAAAATCCGAAAGGCTATACAATGATATATATTGGTAAAAGTATATAAATATGTCCAAAAAAACCATATAGACTTAGTAAAAAGGAGCCATTTGGACATAAAATATCACGTATATATCAATAGTACAAAATATATGTTCCAAAATGCCACATAGGCATACAACAACCAACACTAATACATAGTCATTTCCCTCTAGGGGAAGGAAATAGATCCCGTGCTGCCTTCAAAATTCGGTTGGATGGAGTGACTGTTGCTTGTCTTGTCTTTCGAACACGCTCGCTACTCCTCCTCTCTTCACTCTGGACCTTCAACTGATACAATTAAAAGTAAAGATGTTAAAACATAGAAATTGAATTATGGAATGGCATATAACAAAATATAATCACTTACTGCATACATATAGTCATCATGCACATTTAAAGAATCACCACGTCCACGATCTGGAGTGACAACCAACTGTAGCAACCATGAAGATAAAAATTAAACTACATAAAATTATCGTGAAAATTTTCTATAATAGACCATAAAAGAGCAAATATAATGTCAAATCGACTAATCTATTCCATACCTCTCTCAATGGATTAGAGCTGGCTATTGTTGCAACAACTTCATGGTCCATCGTGCCACCAACATCACCAGGGCTATCTCTTGTCAACAGCTGCAAATGAAACAATATCTCAGGTATCATGTTGATATAGGAGAACATAATGTGACACGATCAAGGAATACTTGAATGCAATGTTTGTGTTTCTCATCAATTTTTTAGATTTGTATATACGCAAAATTACGAAAAAACTAGCTAACATAGATTTACAACACCATTAATGAATAAAGGCTACCTGAGTGTACATTTGAGGATATGAATCATGAGGTGTAGAGGAAGAAGGTGCACCAAGAAACTGTTTGAAATCGGAAGCATGTTATGAGACAAACATTCAAATATAACATTCAACTATTCAAATGCAATAATAATATCTTTAATACTAGTTGCATACCTGTGGACTCATCGTCGAGAATGTATAAGGGTCTGTAGGAATAGAGCATCCCTCATGAATAGTGCGACCCTGAAATTTCATCATATCAAAATTCTACTAATTTAGTTATTCTTAAATTTCAAAATATATTTCAATAAACAACATTAAAATAACTTGCTAAATTTTACTTGAGTGTCAATGCCGAATGTATCATTTAGAATATCATCTATGAAAGCCATCGCCTCTGCAACTGATGTAGGCTGTGTAGCTGCATCACGAGCACCCTGATAATCGTACGTGCAAACAACACCACAAGCGCCACAATGGTGGGGTGGAGCTCGGGGCCTACACGTCTCCTCTACACCAAGCTCTACTAGAGGACTCGCACACTGTAAAATGGTCTGGGTGAGTGAGCCAATCGACTTCATCGTGTCCACCTCTACACTGTCCTTAAAAATGGAAGGAACAACGACATGCTCCACCATGGGTCTGCCCAAGGCTCTCGGTGCCAACTGTGGATTACATCGTGTAGTAGGTCTATCGTGTGTGGAGCCCCCACCTCTACCCTAAAAGTCTAAGATGTCAAAATAGTTTGGCATTTTATTGAGGACAAACTCGCAATAGAGTTTCCTCAAAAAGTATTGCGGCACCTCATGGTTATTGCATGGAGGTTGGTCAAATACCATCCACCACCACTCCCAAAATTTGTTTTTAATTAAATCATGGTGGCACCAATGGATGGGGAACCTCCTGCATGCATCGGACAAAGGTTTATTGGTTTTTGGGTCTTTAAATAGGGCACACAACTCAACTTTGCTAATTTCTAGTTTTTTGACATCTACATATGACAAACCATTAGCATAAAATTGTCTCATCTCATGTCTCTTAGTTGACCAAAAATTCATTTGCTCGCTCATTTCTCTTACATGAGTTAAAATTGACTTCAATGATTTAGCAATCCCTCTCCTATAAGGATGGGTTTCAAAATGCTCAGTTAATTTTCCAATTAATTGTTGAATGTCTTTTTTATTGTTTTCAATTTGATTTTAAATATTTTCTTGTGTTCCTTGAGGATGCCTATGAATTGATGGAGGGGTTTCAGGTTGTTCTTGTATAGCAGGCTCTTCACGAGGGGGTGATTGTGAATTCTCAATGTTTTGAGGTGGAGATTCATTCCTTGAGAATTAGAACAAAGTTTTATTATAAAAATCTATTTAAATTTGCATTCCAAATCAAATTCGAAATAAATAGAATAAAAATACACACCTCTTTGCAATCTTCGACCTCTCCGACATGTTGGCAGCATCCTCGTGGAAAATGGCAAGCTAAGGATGCAAACAATGGAAGAGATTTGGCGAGAGTGAGTTGTAGACGTGAAATCATCTTCCTCAAGCCGCAGGTTGAAGACAAAATGAGGGTTCCAAACCCGATTTTTGTTTTTTATGTCTAAAAAGACATTTGGTGCACGCCAAATTTGGCGTGCGCCGAAGGTCTTATTTCGGGGTTTTTTTGATCATTTTTTCAATTTGGCACCTAAATTGTGTCATAGATTGGTGCACTTACCCTTAACTTGCTTTCAATAAAGACGTGCATGCTTGCACATTGTCCACTTAGATTATATGTTTCGGTTAACTGATGGTAGCTTGCCAGTTAACTGCATAGTTTCAATTATTAGGGTTTAGCAATAAGATCTTGCATGCATTGCAGGACTGTAGTTGACTCAAGGTGATTTTAGAGTTGCCTACACCTTTGATGTCTATAAATAAGAGCTTTCAGCTCATTTGTAATTAACTTTTGCATGAGAGAGCAATATATGTTGTGCCTACCTTGCCTGTAATATTGCCTATTTTGTATCTGTTCACGAGTATTTGTTATGATGATGAATTGTTATGCCACTCGGGTTTCATGCAGTTATTATGGTGAATGCTCATCTTAGTTAAATGGGGTTGCTGATTTGATCGTTGTTGTATGCGTGTCTCATCTATGCAATACACTGTCCCAGTTGCTTACCTTGTGTTTTGTGTTTAATAAACCTATTCAGATTGAGAAAATCGTTGTGCCACCTTGCCTTGAAGTTTAGAATCTGTACCTAAATCTTATCGTGTGATGTGTGTGTGAATAAACTTATTCAACCAAGCAAATAGTTGTGCCACCTTGACTTCACGTTGTGAATCTATGCTTAGTTTATCGTATATTTGTTTGTTCTAATAAACTTCTTCCCAACCAAGCAAATAGTTGTGCCACCTTGCCTTCACGTTGTGAATCTTACTTGAAGTTTATCGTATAATCACATTCCTGCTCCATTTCCTCATGCTCTGTTTACTTGAGGAAACTATATAGATTTAAAGTAAATAGTTTAGTTGTGGTTAATGATCTGCGAAACCAGAAAATCCTTAGCTGCAACATTCTAGGTTTTCTAAACCTTGTGCCTCTTCCAGTTGAGATAAAAAAAATAGGATTTAGAATACTTTACTTTTTCACGCATATCAGCAAAAGAAGGAGCTTCCCCTCCTAATTTGAAAAGCACTTATTACGCAGTGTGCATAGCTGTCTGTTTTGACTTACACACCAAAGGTGTTAGTTATTATGCCAACAAAGGGTATTATGAATGTGAAGTATGTGTTATGCCTTGATTAATCCAATCAAGTCTTTGTTCATATAGCAACAACAACATTCTTATTTTTTTCTGAAGAAGAGGAACTAAATGTTATTATTAAAATCAAATGTAGCGAATGCCCACAGCTCAAGTGGATACCTCGAGTGAAATGTCCAATAGTCTATTGGATCCTTGTGAAAAACAATAATACAAAGCCTTGAATATGCTAAACCCACCATGTATTTGGGCAGATAAACTTTGGATGATAGATATCTCTGTTTTGGAGACATATTTTCTTTACTAATTTGATAGATCTCAAATACCACAATCGCAACCATTTACCACAATTTTGATATATAGGGAAATTTTATCACAAATGGACTTACCTACTCCTCTTGAAGACCAAATTAGGGAACACATGTGAAGAATCTATACCATTATGGACGTGGAATCAATTTTCTGTATGGATACAACTTCAGCATTTTTTTAGTGAGAAAATATCTAAAAACTTCTGACGATTCAAATGACAAGCCTAATATTATATATGTGCATTGTGTTAGCACCCCTACAAAAATTCGCCTTTTGTCAAGTAACTAGGTCATTCTTGTGATCTAATCAATGCGAACCAAGTTATCCTTCCTAGCAAGTTACCGAGTCATTAGCTATTGGATTGTTTTTTCTAGCTGACAACGTTTGCAGGTTACCCATGAATGAGGATTATCAAAATCAGAGAATCAAGTTTTGAATATTTCAGCATGGGGAGAAGAACGGAATATCAAACGATGGTGTCAAAGGCCAAATGAAGCTCTAAGGAAAAACTTACACTTTTTAGTAGTTGGGCCAAGGTAAAAACGCAAGCAGGGTGGCATCAACTAGAGTACAACGTGAAGGGAGGACTGTCAAAGGTAAGCGCCAAAAAGATGGTGCAGCCAGGTAAAAGTGGTGACTAGGAGGCTAGTTAATACCAAAACCGCGACTAGCATGGAAACAAGCATAGAACAAAAGAAAAATCATGCTTTTTCATTGGAATTGACATTCCAAAATGGCGATTCAAACTGGCATAATCAGGGTAAATTTGTAACCATTTAAATGCAAACACTTATAGGAGTCGTGCCAAGTTTTGAGTGGATGTCACAACTTTTCAGTGGCGACACCATTAGGAAAACGTGATGGGTTAAAATGATAAAGTGAAAATCATGACCAACAGACAAAACGAAAAGACACCAGATGTTGCGCCTTTAACTTGGCTTTGCTGCCACATGGTCACGTCTTAATCCTTGGCGAATGTATTGTGCAGTTGCAGCTAGTCAGAACGGCTTAAAATATAAAAGAATCCGCATCTTGATCAGCTCCTAACCACTATACATCACCAAAGCGTGATTCTATGGTGGCACAGTCATAGGAAATGAGCGCCCAGGCTTAAGTGGAAGTCTTGTCACATATTTGGGTGGCATGGCCACTAATTATTTTTTTCCACCTTATTTGCCACGAACAGCAATTTCAAGTTTTCAACGCTACAATTAAGGGTTTTAAAGCAAATAATCATTCAATAGGAAGTGCTATCTTATATCAGCCAAACTATTTGGAAAGAAAGCAGATTTAAAGGCAGGAAAGAGTCTATTTTAGGCTATTTGAAGTGTTTATTGCCTCTAGGATAAAATAGGGGTTGCTTTGGAGGGCTATAAATGTGTCTTAAACATATCGATTGGAAGCACGGTGAAGGGCAGACTTACACTGCAAAAATTGTGATTCAAAGGTTGAAGTCAATTCATTGTGTTTGAGTGTAGTGAAGGATAGTGGATGCAAAGCTTATGTTGCAGAAACAGTTAAGTTGTTATTCAGTAATTGTTAAACTTATGTTTTGTAATTCTGCAAGTTAAATTGAATTTATAACAACTTTTTGTATTCATTTATCAATTTTTTTGTGGAATCATGCAATGTTCATCCATGAAATCATTTCCTATCGATGAAGAATATTGGTCTCTAATTTAGTTTGGAGTCAGCATCTGTTAGTATTATTCTATTAAATCTTTGTTTACAGCCAAAATACTGGTCTCTGCTTTAACCAGTTGGAGGTTGTGCTTGTTCATGCTTGAAATATTTATCCTCTTTGATTTGAAAATGTCATTGCAGTCTTCACAGTTGACAATTTGTTGTTACATCTGAGGCAAAAACATAGTCAGTTAAATCAAAATGTTTACATTTAATGCAAAATCCCTTTGAAATCTTATATAGTGTGCATATTTGTAAATTCTATTAGTTTTAGATTTAGTTGGATTTAGTTGAATCTCAAAAAGCTTCCTCTTATAATTTGAAGAACAGTTCTATTGTACAAATTGTTTTGTTTTGTGTTGTTTCCAAAGAGACAAATTAAGACTCTCATACATCGTAAATAGAATTTTATTTGTTTTTCCTTCAAATTAACTTTTTTACTGCAATATTCACTTTTTATGCCAGTTATATTGTTGAGGTTCAAATGTCTTTTTATAACTAGTGCTTTCTTTTTTAGTTCTCCCTAATATTATAAATTCTGTTGCATGATTTTGTCGTGAATCTATATTTTCTCTAAGTTTCTTAAATATCTTAAGAGTCCATTGTGGTTTCACAAGATACTTCATTGGGGTTCACAAGGTGTTTTCTATAAGCCATAATTTCTATCATATGGTTTCATGAGGTTGATGTTGTGATTGGTTGTATCTCTCTTTGTTGTAGCTATGAAACATGAATGCTAGGCTTCTACAGGACATTTCTTCTGTATAGATGTAATGTTTGGCAGCTATAAATTGTTACTTGTTTTGTAATAAGAATGTTGAAACTCTAAAGGAATTATCCATATTTTTCCACCATACAACTATTTTGTCATGTATAAAGCTGTGTAATGTTGCATGCATAGTAAGTTACCCCTATGATTGCATATTCTCTTGGTAGTCATACTGTTCTTCAAATGAGATACCCATTATTGAAATTGAGTATGAGGTACTGGTTTTATTATGAAATCCTGAAACATGACGATTTTTACTAAACTTCGAGTGCCTTCTGGAATGGCTAAATTGGTATATGTAAGTCTGTAAATGAACCTGCCAATTAGATCAGCTATTGGTTTTTTATCTTTTTAATAAACTTAAATTTTGATGTAATGTATAGTTAAACTTCTAGAAATTTGAGTATCCTTTACATATATTTTAAAATTCCTATATATGTATACATATGCACATCCCTGAAACCTGTCCCCTGCCATCCCATCACCCCTGTCCCTAAAACACCATGGAACATAGGTCTTTATTTCTCGCATTTTTTCTGAGTGGCTATATTTTTTGAGAGGATGCTTGTAATTATTAATAATGCTTTTTATGATGTTGACATGGAGATACCTTTTGAAACCTTTAGCAGTTTTTTTTTTGATCGATAAACGGCAAGGCCAAAATATTAATCATTAAAGTTTTCAGTTACATACAGAGAATACAGTCATCCAGCCAAAGAGAACTCAAACATATCAACTTTCAAAAATCATTAAATCCAAAAGCGAACTATCTATGATTTTGCATTTGCATAATCTGCTCAGCAATGTGTGGAAGTCTTCCTCTTTTTGTGATCTGATGAAGAGGAATTCTGCTCTCTTTTCGCTTCCAGTAGGCCTTCCTCTTCTTCGTGGAGCATGAGATAATGATTCATCCTTCTACCTGTTACTCGGAGGTCTACCCCTTTTGATCACCTTTATTCTTTACCTTCTATTGTAAATTTCCACCATCTTAATTTTGTACCTTCTGCTGCAAGTTTTGAAAGTTCATCGGCCTCTCCATTTGCCTCCCTGTACACATGATTAATGGTGAAGTAATCAAAGTATTCTAAAATGGCCAGGATTCTTTCTAACAGTGCTTTTAATCTCCAATTAGGAGTCATTGTTGTTCTGATTGCATTCACTATAATGGCTGAATCACCTTCCACCTCTATCTTCCTTATTCCTTTCCTTTTACATTCAACTAGTCCAATGTATAGAGCACTAAATTCTGCTATGTTGTTAGTATCTATTGGAAGAGGAACCACTATTTTGCCTACGGTGTCTCCCCTACTGTCTTTGATTATGCATCCTGCTCCAGAAGGTCCAGGATTTCCTTTTGATGCCCCATCAAAATTTAACTTCAACCAACCCTCTTGTGGTGGGTTCCAAGTTGCTTGTTCTCTTTTCCGGTCGTTATTACCTAAGAAAGAAGGAACTTTGAGTCCTAACCACTTAAATCTCATTCTTCCATCCCATTCGGTGAAGTTGCCCTTGGTGTTGAGTCTTAATGCTATCTTGCTATTCAAATTCTCCACAATTGAGCTTTCAATTATGTTAAGGACTGATTCAACCCGTCTTTCTTTGTTATAAAAAATCCTTCTATTTCTCTCCTTCCAAATTTCCCAGATTAGTGTTGAAGGGCTGATTTCCCATAAGCCACTTAGTAGTCCATCCTTGGCTCTGATAGGCCAACTTTGGAACAGTGAAATGATTTCATTAGGCAGAGCTGTAATCCAACCCAACTTGGCACAAAGCCATCTCCAGCATTTTCCAAAGAAAGGACAATTTAAGAGAAGATGGTCTATACTTTCTTCCAGAGCTTTGCAGAGAACACACCTTGAAGGGCCTGCAAAGCCCATTTTCTTAAATTTCTCTGCTGTTAAGATCTTCTTTTTAGTTGCTAGCCAAGAGAAAACTCCTGCTTTTGGTATAATTTTGTTACTCCAGAAAAGTTTATGTGATATGCCCAAGTCATTATTCTCCTCTTGACTAACCAATAAGTTATAACCTTCCTTTGCACTATACTGCCTGGTCTTGGACGCCACCCAAATAAGCATATCATTTCCTTGCCTGAACCTATTCTTTAATACTTCTCTTAACTGAAATAACTCATTATGAGGCACTGGAAGTCCATCAAATCTTTTCCATTCCCATCCTAGAGCTGGATCTCCATCTGGGAAGTTAACATAATCCCTAATATTGTCTCCCCAAATTTGTTTGAGCCAAGTCTTCATTCTTTCAATTGTTAAGACACTATCTATACTCGGATAACCTCCCCAGGAGTCTTCCCAGAATAAACATGATCTACCATCGTGCACATCCCAAGATACAAAATCTGCCACTAAAGCCTTGCATTTTAGGATGAAGTTCCAAATCCTTGACCCCTTGGGTGGATTGCTAACTCTTATAATTTCCTTTGGCTCTCCAACATTTAAATATTTGGTCTGCAATAACCTAACCCATCTTGACTGAGGATCTTTGATCATTCTCCAAACAAGTTTAGCCCCCAAAGCCTGATTTTGTTTTTCCTGATTTCTATGGCCCATTCCTCCTAAAGATTTTGGTTTGCAAATTTTATCCCAGGCTATAAGAGAAATTTTATTTTTCTCTTCTGTACTTTGCCCAAAGAATTTTCTCATTTTTTGAATAATAAAAGCATTCATACCTACTGTCAGTGCCAAAAGTGATAGGAGGTAAATTGGTAGTGCTGATATTACAGTCTGGAGCATTACTAACCTGCCTGCCCATGATAACCATTTCCCTTTCGAAGAGTTTATCCTTTTATCCATTTTTGATTTCAATGGATTCCATAACTTTGAATTTCTCAACCCCTTATCAATAGGTACTCCAAGGTATATACAAGGCAAATTTCCCTTCTTGCATTTTAATATGGCGATAATCTGTGTTTCTTCTGTTGGAGTTGTTGAAAAAAAGTAAACTTCTGATTTGTCTCTATTAATTGCTTGTCCAGATGCTTTCTCGTAAGACCAAAGTAGCTCATGTAATCTTTTCGCTTCTCTCTTGCTAGCTGCCCCCATCAATAATGTATCATCAGCAAATTGTTGATGTGTAACAGTGAAATCTCTTGTTACTCTGATACCTTCAATCTACTTCTTATAATGATTAGCCTTAATGGCTCTGCCTAATGCCTCTACCAAGATTATGAAGAGAAATGGGGACAACGGATCCCCTTGTCTTATGCCTTTGGAAGAACTAAAATATCCCTCTGGAATCCCATTAATCAAAACTGAAAATTTTGGGGTCGATATACACTCAAATATCCAGTTGACCCATTGCTTATTAAATCCAAATGCTTGCAACATCTTACATAAGAAACGCCAATCTACATTATCATAGGCTTTTGAGATGTCAAGTTTGATTAGCATTCCAACTTTCTTAGTGTTTTGCAGAGTATGAATCACTTCTTGAGCAACTATAACTCCATCTAAAATTGATCTGCCTGGAACGAAGCCCGTTTGTTCTTTTGAAATAATGTTGTTTAATAAAGGTCTTATCCTTTTTGTCATGACTTTGGAAAGTATCTTGTATATGGTGTTACATAGGGATATTGGCCTAAAGTCTTCCAATCTCTTGGCCTTTTCTTTCTTTGGTATTAGGGCTATAAATGTATTATTGATTTCTTTTAGAATTTTCCCTGACCTTCTAGAAGCCTCTAAAGCCTCCACCAAGTCTGCCCCTATAATATGCCAACACTTTTTGAAGAAACCTGTAGGGAATCTATCCGGGCCTGGGGCTTTCTCAGAAGGCAATTGATGTAGAGCAGATTCTACTTCTTCCATAGTGATTCTTTCATTTAGTTTCTCGTTCTGCTCTTTCGTGATGATTGATAAAAAGTTATTATGCTCCAATAGATTTGAACTCCCTTCATTATTTAGCAGGTTTTTATAAAATCTGATCACTAATTCCTTTATAGTGGACGGGTCCTCTATTATTTGATTCCCTTGTCCTTCCAGCCTAGAAATTCTGTTGATATTCCGTCTATGCTTGGTTACATTGTGGAAGATTCCAGTGTTCTTATCGCCGGCTTGTAACCAACCTTCTCTAGACTGCTGCCTCCAAAATATTTCTTTTTTAGCAAGTATATCTTCATAATCTGCAAGAAGTTCCTTTTCTTTGATATACTCCTCGCGATGCATTCCTTCTTTGATCACTTCTTCATTTAATTCATTCAATTGATCCTCTATGTTCTTTTTGGTTTGAAAAATATCCTTAAAGTGATTTGAATTCCACTCCAATAGCCTTCTCTTGATTAGTTTTAGTTTTGAGACAAAGCAAAAAAGCTTAGATCCCACAAATACACCTTCCTTCCACCATTGATCTATAAGCAACAAAAAGTTTGGATCCTTAAGCCACATGTATTCAAATCTGAATGGGGATTTAAGAGACTTATTTTCCCTTGAAATATGAAGCATAATTGGGTAATGGTCGGACCTTGAGCATGGCAGCACTTTGCATTCCAGTATATAAGGGAAGGAAGAAAGATCCCCAGTCCAAAAAAATCTATTGATTTTCTCAACTATATTGCTGAACCCTAACCTCCTATTATTGCATGTGAAGATTTTGTCTCCTGATTCCACTTCTATGAGCCCATTTCTTTCCACCCATTCATTAAAATCTGTTTGAGATCTGCCTGGCCTAATCAAACCACCTCTTTTGTCCTTTGATCTTCTTATTGCATTGAAATCTCCCCCAATTAGCAGTTTTTACTTGTATACTTTTTCATCCTTTTTTCAAGGTATTGTGAATGGTTTGAATCATAGTTGAAAAACTCAGACTCCGCAATAACTCGACAGACCCAAAAAATTTAAATACTTGGGACTTGGCAAAAATTCGGAGAAAAACTCGCAATAAGGCAAAATTTTAAAAACTTGAGACTCAACAAAAATTTGGGGAAAAACTCCGCAAATTTATTGAACATTTGAAAATACACAATTTTTTAAAATATTCTTAAAATCGCACATATCAAATTTGCAATCTTACAATTTTCACACATTTGATTAGTTTTTTATTATTAAACAATCTGACAATGTATATGGTACATTCTACTATATAAAATTATAAATGCCCAATTAAACAATAAAATATTGTACTTATGTTAAAAAATCCTAAAGTTGGATTCTAGAAGTATAATATATTTTTATAAATAATAGTAAAACATAATTTTGATTTTACCATTTTTTTGATTTTATATTAATATTATAGAATCAAAAAACTGTTAAAATCAAAATTATGTCCATTGTTCGCTATTATTTTATATTATTCTTATAGAATCCAATTTTAAGTTTTTTTAATATAAATAATCTGTAATATAATTATTTTTACAATATAAATATTTTGGATTCCATAATATAATAAATAAAAATAAACATGTTTTTATTATTATAAATTAATATATTTTAAATTTTTAATACTTTAAATATATAATTTAGTAGCCAAAATATATTGGAAAATCGGAAAAAAATAATTATCGACAAAAACCAATAATGAATAAATAGTCGAATAAATATGCCATCTATTACATTAAAACAGTAATAATAAAGAACAATATTCGATTATATACAGTAAAACAATTAATGGCTGCCGCCTACCATTAACAAAATCGCGGAAATTTCTGTAGAAAAAATGGTGGAAAAAAACGGTAGATTAAACAGGAAGACTTGGAGAAAAATCGAATCCCAAACAATAATGGCGGATTTTTTTCCCCTTGTTTTGTGGCGGCGCTGCTCAGTTTTCCTGGTCGCGTTCATTGCAAAGAATGACGAAAATGTCCACGCGGATTTACTCTAGCCGGCTAATAAAAATAAAAACCCTATTTCCGCGGATTCACAGACAAAAACGGGCGTGGTTTTCCATTCTAAACGCTATTTTTTAGGTTAAAAATCGCAGCGCGTCAATGCAAAACGCGGCTGCGAGTTTTTTTGACGGGCTGCGAGTTTTTCGGCGATTTAATCGCCGCTATGCTGGGCACGCGATTAACCGCGATTCCTGCGCGTTTTTAGCGCGTTTTTCATCTATGCTATTGACTCACTTTGAATTATGACGGGAAGAACTCTATCCATCTTTCATCTGATGGAGAGATTTCAAGTCTTTTTTTATTATTAAAGGTTAAACTATATTGTTGTTATTTACAAAATCCCAAGCCCTTGTCCAAACCAGACTTAGGGATGATGGTGTTATCCAAGATGCACAGCAAATCTGCATTCAAAATGAAAAATCACAGCTATGTCAAAAAAGGTAGACAAATACTAGAAGACACCAAGGACAGCTGAAAGTAAACAGCAGGCACATTGTTATTTGGAGCATCCAAATAACAAACAACATGCTGGCAGTTTAAGCTTCATTGCTGTTCCTACCAAACAACTAGGAGTAAAAGATTAGTATTACTGTAAGTATGCTTCCAGCACTATACTGTAATAATTAGAGAGATGGCCACCATCGGCCCAAAATCCTGGGTATATCCAAATTATGCAGTTTTAAATGATCTGGGTAAGCTGTCATAACATCACAGTCCTAGCATAATTTGTTTCCAAAATTGTCCAAATGAAGTACTATATTAGTTCCTAGGGACTATTGCAATTATGGAAAAAGGTAGGCATTAGTTAGTTTCTCCTTTGTGGCTTTGGAATCTCTTAGCTGATGGAATGGGCTCTACTTCTATTGGAGCTTGATTATTATTATTATTATTTTGTTTCTGGCTGGGGGTTGGAGGTCTTTCATGAGGCCTATAGAGGAGGTAATTCCAGTCATTTCCTCTAATAGTTGTGTCAACAGAACCCTTTGTTTCAGTGCTATGCCATTGCGGATGGACCATCGGTGACTTATTTTTCTGAAGAATGCATTCTTTTCACCAGAAACTGTGCTCCTTTTTTTGTTGAATGGAATTTGAAATTTGAGCAGAACATTTTTTCAGAAAGAAAATTATAATCCCCTCTTATCAATTTTTCCACCAATAGACTGAACGTTCTAAGTGATGGTATGCAGGACCACAAATGAGAGCAAGGTCCTCTCAGGTTCCTCCTCTTCCTTCCTGAGGTTATGGGATCTCCGGTCTGGGTGGGTAGGTTTCAGGATCTCCTGGTCTGATAGTCAGAATAGAAGTTAGAAAGTGTTGTAGTAGGAAAATGAATTGAGCCAACTTATCATGGCTGTAAACTCATGCCATATTGCATAGAGAAAGGATCGATCACATAGAAAATTGAAGAGTAATGAAATCAAGTGAAAAATCAATCTGCATATAGTGATTCTCAAGCTTCTAGAACAACTATACATAACTTTCATTGATATAATCTGAACAAAAAATTCCCAGTTATTTCTTTTCATTATTTTATATGGAATGGTAATTGTTATCTTGTAAATATTAAATACTTCCTTTATATAATCAAGTGTCATGTATTTGCAACTGTGTGGCATTAAGAAAAACAACACAATACAACTTGCTCAGATATTAGAAGAAATGGTAGGTGATGTGTATGGTGATGGCAGCCTCTACTGGAATTAGTCTGGAAACATGCATGACTTATTTATCCTAGACGATTGGTTCATATTCAACGCACTTGTCAATTAAGTTTGCATGGATTTTTCAGTGTTCTATAAAAATAAACTCAAGACCTGATAAACCGTGCTTTGCTTTTGTACCTCAACAAATTGGAAATTCTTCCAGTTCCTTCTGCCCACATTTTTGTTTTTTATTCATCTCTCGGAATTGCATACAATGTTTAGTCTCATCAATTCCCTTCCAAGTAAATTTTCTCCCATGTTTATTCACAATTTATACTAATATTATAATTAACAGGGAAAATTATACCATAAATTGGAATTCAATACCCTTTTTTCCTTATGATCGCAATATTATGTTGAATGGTATGGCTTTTCTTACAATCTTTTATGCAATGTTGTAAACCGAGAGCCTATCATTTCATTGGTTGTATGAGAAAAGTGTTCTCTGTTATGATACCTAGTATCTAGATAATGTCACAAATTCAAAGAGTAGATTCTTTTCTTTCATTTTCAATAGATTCTAGTTATATATGCTTTGTTCTTTTCTATTTATGTTTTAATAATTATTACAAATTACAATTATGTAACTTTCTGTGTGCAGAATTTGGAGTTAGTATGTATCAGCATATGAGGGCATGGGTTCTTTCATACTTGTTATGGATTGCAACAGTGCATGGCAAAATAGTCACAGAAATTTCTTTAGATCCGAGTGCTGGAAAAATAAAGTCTGCAGTCTTCAAGTCCCCAGCATTTATTTTGGGACCTGGACAAGTCCAAAATAAATGGTATTATGGTATTGATTTTCCCAAAGGCCATATTGCACTCAAGAGTTTTAATGCAGAGGTTGTAAATGAAAAAGGAAACTCAGTTCCTTTGTCTGAGACCTATCTGCATCATTGGCTAGTCGAGAGATTTTACTATAAAAAACCTATAACAGAAGAACAGACCAAGCCAAAAACTAAGAGACTTAACAGTTCAACTTCAGACTATATCTTGGTGAAAAACGATGGTATTTGCCAAGGTGGCACTCTTAGACAATACTTTGGGCTTGGATCTGAAACACGCCATACCAGTACATTCATTCCTAATCCATATGGAATTATAGTTGGAGACCCTAATAAATTACCTGAAGGATACGAAGAGTCATGGTTGCTGAATGTGCATGCTATTGATACAAGGGGCGTTATAAACACCCTTGGTTGCACAGAATGCAAATGTGATCTCTACAATGTTACAGAAGATGAAAATCATCGCCCACTTAGAAAAAATTACAAAGGAGGCTTAGATTGTTGCTATGATGGGACCCAGTGTCAACTGAAAAAAGGATTTCAAGGAGAGAAAAGAAAACTTTACTTGAAATACACTGTGTATTGGATGGATTGGGAGGAAAGTATTGTTCCTGTTAAAATATATATTCTTGATGTTACAGATACTGGAGAGCAGTCTGTTGATCAATCAAGCTCTCATTACCATGGTTGCCAAGTAAGTTACCAACTTTTTTAGCTCATTTTATATTTTTGTTTCATGTGCAACTAATTATGAATTCCAAAGAATGTGGTTTTAGTTAATGTTGATAGTTTGCACAATAATAGTATAGAGGGATTAAAGTTTGCTAAGTTGAAGCTCTAGTTTAACTGCATTTAAGGTTGGTAGAAATAATCAATTTTTATGCTGCAAAATATACTTATGACTTATCCATGTGAAACTAACTGATGCCTTATACTTTGTAGAGATGGCTACACATTCAAATATAAATAAAATGCCTCAATTTTTGACTTCCTACAAGTACTTATTATTTGAATTCTTTCAATCTGCAATCCTATTTCATCACAACTTATCAGTAAATGCCCAATTGTTCCAGTTTCATCAGCTTTGTGTGCGTCCAGAAAAAGTGAGTTTGCAAACATAACTCAAGTTGTTTTTATTTATTTATTATATGGGTAAGGCCCTTTATATGGGAGAGTAAATAACCCATTAGATTACATGTTAACATTATATTCAATCTCTAGAAGGAAAATTGAACATAGATCAGTCACATGAATACAAGGTGATTGTATTAATCATAAATATTCCTTGTTTCACTCAGCCACATTTATGTCTGCTGATGACTTGCAGATCTCCATTATATTTTTCATGTTCCAACTTCAATTCCATCCAACATAATTTAACTGTTTCTCCTCTAGCACTGATACATGCATGGGCTTAGTCATCATTTTTTGCGCTTGTTTTGGCCAGTTGCAATGATTCTAGTCATTGTCAGATGTTTTCTTATTGTGTCAACTATTCCTTCTTTCATATTTCTTTTAGTTAAACATATGTAACTGTTGTGGCAAATCCATAAACCCCAGTGACAAACAAAACCTCCTTTTAACATTATGTAACTGTTGTAGCAAATCCATAAACCCTAATGACAAACAAAACCTCCTTTAACATTATGCAACTGTTCAGGATGAGGTCCACCGGTTGTGGCCCCATGGGTTAGGCCCAGTTAATGCCCTGATTCACATATCAGAAAAAAAAGGATACACTAAAATGATATAAGAGAGTATTGGGCATAGCACACAAAATTATCCATCTTGATAGTAATTTCAATTGAGCATATTTTTCTTGCAAATGAGATCAATGATAGCTTATGTAAAATACTCTTTAGCATAGGTAGGCCTTTTCAATAGCAATTTTGATAATTGTGCTACACTTTAGGAAGTGGAAAACCCCTAGAAGAGAAGAAATTGTAGACCCCACATATTGGCCAACTATTACTTTTAGGAGATGGGAATGGTAAAAGAGCACCAATAGATTGAACCAACAAAATAAATTGAGAGGATGGTTGCTTGAAATACGGGATATAGTGTAAGCCAACCATAGTGTACCTCTAGACATGATGAGAAACTCAGCCCATTTAACAATTCTAATTTTTCAGCAAGATGGGACCATATTAAATGCCTTAAATAATAGGGTTTTCCCAATGAAGAACCTTCCCCTTGTGTAAATTATGAAGACTATTGCAGAAAGAACAAATGCAACGTAAACTGAGAACCAAAAGAGACAACTCCAAGAAAATAGGGCACACAAGAATAAGAGACAAGAAGTTGTATTGGTGTCCCTAGGCTTAAAGAATGAATTTAAATATAATGGAATGCAATGAGTTATAAACAATGATCTTAGCATGTGTGTATATTAACATGTAATTCATTAAAAAATAAAAGACATTTACAAGGCTTGATATATATTACAAAATGCACAAGGTGTGCAAGGTTATGTGGAACATAAATAAATATTTAGAGATAGGTCCCCCTTAGGAGAAGACCTAAGTCAACATTGTATACTCCAACATCATGTAATGTCCCCATTTTCGTGAGCGTCAGTTTTTGAGGATTAGCCTATCATTTGACCCTCGTAGGCTAACATTGATGGTTAGAGGGTCCTTCTTGGCAGTGATCAGGGTGCTTTCTTTTCTCCAGAACTCAGTTGATTCAGGTTTGGCCTTCATTTGGCTCAGTTTCACATACTTACTATTTATAGTAAGTCATTCAGCCAAGGTTACTATTTATAGTAGGGCACCTGATTGGGATACATTAGCAGTGTTGATTCCGATATTCAGTTGGTTTGGTGAAATAAGGTGTTTTGCCTAAGTTATAACGTTTAATTATGATTAAAGGAGACTTTAATAATAAATAATATTTTTATGTTATATTTTAACGTTATATTTGCACTTAATGACTTGAGGGGTTTTTAGTCATTAAAAGGGGGCCATTTTATAATTAATTGTTGAGGCGCCAATATCAAGAAGATTATTTAATATTTCTAAAGTGCAAATATTATATTATTTTAATGATTCAAAAAGGCAAAAAGGAGGGAATCGACCTCTTGAGGTTTATTTAAAGAGGCCAATGGAGAAATCGATTTATTCATTGATCATTTGATAATTTGACTTTTATGAATTCTTTGGTGTTGGGAGAAGAGAAACCTAGGATTTTTGCAATTTCAGAACGTATTGGCATTGGAGAGCGTAGCTGCTTCATTGCATCAGCATTTTGAGGTTGTGAAACTATCGGCTGAAGGTGCTTACTATTGGCTTCATTCAGGAATCAAGTTTGTGCATATCTGAGAAGATTTAATCGAGGGTTTGAGCAGACTTCATCAGGGAAGAACTAAACACATTGAAGCTGCATTTTATATCATCTGGCACATCTTTCTAGAGGCCGTATTGCTGTACCTACAGCAGCCGTACCATTCCCAGTCAAGGCGCTTTGTTAAATGTTCACAAACCACCTCCATTGTGGGAACCTATTCTTCTAAAGGCGTTTGGTGAGCATTTTGAGGTGGAGAAAACATTCAAAGAGGTCGGTCGTACAGTTTTGCAGCCACACGTGTTACTCTCTCAGCCTTGGCGTGTTCTATCTAGGGCAGAACACCTAGAGTCTTGAGCTTCCTTCATCATCATTGGTGGCATCTAGCATCTTGGGAGCCTTTAGCGTGATTTTCATGGTGGAGAAGTTGATATTAGAGGTTATCCATACAATCCATGGAGTTACCAGCTTGCTGCAATAATTTCCAAAACTTTGCCAATTTGTATCTCTTCATTGCGGGTATGTAGAGTTGAAGAATAAAGCATTGTATACATTTTATATTCAATAAATAGTATGGCAGCTCATTTATTTTCATCATAGTTCCAGTCATTGCTTCAGTTATTTGTTTAATCATTTGTGCATATTTCTTGCCTAGCACTGTTTGGAGAAAATACAAAAAAATCATATATTATGATAGAATACATTAAAATATTGCAAACCTATCAAAATAAACATTCTATCACACAGTAGTTCGGTTTGCAAGGGTTAGAACCAGTTGGGGTTCTTACACATCCCCCCTTAAGGCTGACTATTAGTCTATTGTTGTCACCCTAAGTTGTTGGTCCTAGTATTAGTTTGGGTTTTGTTTGCGGGTTTGGTCAAAAACTTTTTGGGGGTCGGGTTCGTTTTGGGTTCATCCATACAAAAACATATAAAAATCAGAAATATATACATATTTGCAGCAGTAATTAAGTTCAAAATAGACCACACATAGCATCTTATATTATATAATAAATGAAACCACCATATTAATAGTCAAATATTAGTCGAACTTGAATGTCATGATATATATTAAAGATTAAAAATAATAGTCAAGTGTCAACAATCAGCCATCATTGATAAAAAATAATATGGGTCTTCAAAAACATCATCATCACCATCCATATTAGATGATGTAGGTATTGGTAAATTAGAAGAACCACAAATAGTGCCATTGGCACTAGCACTAGCACTAGCACTCTCATGCTCACTAGTTGGCTCATAGTCATCATCAACATCACAGCAAAGTGAGAAGTGGAAGCATCCAAGTCAATATACTATGGCTCGATATCCCACATCCTTGTGTACCCTTCCTTGTAGCCACTTTGTTTATGTGCAAGGAACTGCAAGTTTGAATGCACATACACCAAGGCCTCTACCTTTTTCAAGTGCAGTCGATTGTGCTTTACTAAGTGGATAAAGGAGTATGTGCTCCAATTCCTCTCAGATGTAGATGAACTAGAAAGCTATTAAGATAAAATTAGAGAGTTAAGAGTTACAAAATTTAAAAATTAAAATTATAAAATTAAAATATAAATAAAACTTAAAAGATAATTTTTTTTTTTTATAAAACTTGTGATAATTTTGATCGCAAGAGGTTGTAGGTGTGTGAATGGTTGGCCATGGAAGTACTGCCAACTATGAGCATCAACCTTATACTTGTCTTGAAGAGCATCAAGACTAAAGTTGTTGGAGCATGCAAAATCCATGAACTCAACTTTCACTGCATCTTGCATGTCACGATCAATGAAGAGTCTATGAAGTGTTGCCTTGTACCCTTGACTGATTTCAACATCTCTATATGGGGTAACTCTTGTTGTCAAAGAAAGGAGCTCAACACTATAATATTTGGGACTCAATGCAAAGGAAAGAAGATGTAGCGAAGTGGTCATTCTGTTCCATCTTCTTCAATGATTTTGTGTAGTTGTTTGAAAAGTTCTTCAAGATCTTGCTCTTTTGCATTTATGATGGCTTTCATCTTCTAAATTGTTGAGCCAATGCCATTATATACCTCAATCAAACAATACTTATCCAAGTCAATATAATGGATCATGTTCGATATGGGCTCAGTGAAACCGAGGAGATACTCAACATGATCCCACCAAATGCCATCTAGGATCATTTGCTTAACCTTTGCTGCCCTTGTAGTGCTAGATTGCTTCCATGTGGACCAATTCGGGTTGATGACCATGTTAGAAAGTGCCTCAAGAACCTTCACAATTCGTTTCAACACAATTGTGTTGGAGGAAAAATGGGTCTCAACAACCTGTTTGAAAATTAAAAAAAGAAAAATTACAACAATTAAAAATAAAAATTTTACTGAAGTGAAACACATTCATTATTTAACTTACCTTCAACAGCTCCAATTTTGATAATGTTCTAAACATGCCTTGTGACATATGGTGGTTGGTGATGAATATTTGGATATCTTTGGCCTCAACATACACCTGTTTGATCCAATCAATTTTGGTGCCAATTTTTTGTAGCATAAGGTTGAGAGAGTGCATAGAACAAGGTGTCCAAAAAATGTGTGAGTAGTGCTCCTCAACCAATGACTCAACAGCTCTACAATTTTTTGCTTTGTCTGTTATAACTTGCACAACATTTTGAGGGCCCACCTCCTCAATGGCTTGATAAAGAATGTTAGCAATAAATGCACCATCCTTCACCTCCCCTTTGCAATTCATTTCTCTCAAAAACATTGTCCCTTTAGAGGACACTGCAATAACATTGATTAATGGCTGATTTTTTGCATCTTTCTATCCATCAAAAATGCTGGATACCCCTATTTTGGCCCACAAATTCCTTATGGGCTTCAAGGAGTCCTATACACATTTCACCTCTATTTCCAATAAGATGCTACACACCTTCTCATAACCTAGGCCCTTCTACCCTTTTGGAGCCTCATTAATTGCTTTCACCATTTGTTGCCAATATGGTGAGTGAACTACATTGAATGCCAATCCATTCGCATAGACACATCTTGCTACATGTTGATCGACAATATCTCGAGACTCGTTATGAAATTCCATTTCCAATGGTCCCTTTGATCTTTATTTTTAGACTGTACGAATCAAGTAGCCCCCTTATAAATTGCAGTGCACCTGGTAAAAATTTTTCACATGACTGGTGATGCTGGTGCGACACACCCTTTGGTACCACAGGGATAGGGGGAGACTAGACCTCATGAACTCTTGCCTACAACAAGATGCTTTAGCCAATTGAGCTAGGGCCCCCGCCTTGGTCCCTTTGATCTCTTATGTGTAGAGGCCACAAGTTTTTCTTCATGGGTGAAAAAAATGGGTGGCTCTCCATAGGTTGAAAATTAGAAGGTGGTGGAGAGGGCTTCATCCCTCAAGATCCTTTATTTAACAAAGGATGATGTGATTTACAGCCTATTGCTTGCTTTGATTTTTCCTTCTCTTCAATAGATGCCAAGACTTGTGTTTTTGGAATGCCACTACCATCTTTGCCTAAACAAAATTTGATGCCTTGATGCCTTGTGTAGGGATCTTGCACAAATGGTCTTTCACTCGACTGTATGAGCTTGAATATCTAACCTTTCATTCACTACAAATCCAAACATAACCCCCACCACCTAGAAGCTTTTGTACCATTTCAACATATTTCCAAAGGGGAGAGTTTGTGTCTGTTTTGAAGTAGGGTTGGCTCATGGAGCTAGAACTGGTTGCCATTGTAATATCTAAGGGTCTAAGACAACAAGTTCAATAAACAACACATTCGAAGAATTGAAACAAATGAAAACAAAAATATATAAACACAAATTAATAGTTAATTCATTTTAAAAAATTAAGCATGTAATATAGATACCTAGAAGAATGAAAAAACCAAAATCTTAAAAAAAAAAGAGTTCATTTGTAAAAAAATTGTAGGAAAAAAAGACCAAAAACTTTAAAAAACCTACCTCTTTTGAAGAAATCTTCCTCTACGATCTCCCTAACAACAAATGAACTCTTGCAAATGCATAGGAATAGCACAACAACCAACTTGGAATGTTCAACCATCAATCTTTAACTCTATTCATGTAATGGAAATTAAGAAAATAAGTTCAGCAATGGAGGATAATACTTTTGTTTTTCATTTCACAATATGAAAATGAGTTTTCTTTTTCCTTTTGGATGTTTTCTATACCATGTTTTAGGGTTTGGGGGGCGAATCACAATTTTTAGCGATAAATAAATAAAAATGGGAAAAATCGACAAATTGGTATTGGTATTGGCCAAATTCGCCCCGTGTTCACCCAAGATAGACTCGTAGGGAATGAATAGGACCCTACCCGAACCCATAAGGAATCCAATCTAGACCCTGAACCCAGACCAGACTAGATCAAGTCCTGGGCTCTATAGGGGCCAGATCAGTAACTTAGTTTTCACCTACCTTGTATCACCCCTTCTTTGAAGGGAGCTCCTAGAGTCCAATCTATACAAGAGGATTAAGGAACAAATCCTTAGGAAGAGCCTTCATGAAGGTGTTTATGAGCTACTCAATAGAATAAACATAATGAAAATACACATAACCATCTTGAAATAATCGTTGGACATAGTGCATATGAATCTTGATGCGTTTTTTCCATTGAAGGCAAATCAAAATGCTGATCATCTATAATTGTGTATGATAGTGGGAACTATCTAAACCAATCTATAAGTGAAGAGTCTGAAGCCACATGAATTTACTTTCTGCCTCCATCAGATTGTAGTAATCATCCTTGACAATAGATAAGGAGATGGAAGCTTGCTTCTTTATCCACCAATAGATAGAGCTAGACCCAAGAGAAAAAATTAGCCAAAATTTCTCTTTTAACCATCAAGATCCCCTACATAGTCAACATTATAGAATCCTAAAAGAAGAGGAGTGCTTCCTGCTACATAATTAATCCCAAATTGAAGTGTACCCATGGTGCACCAAAGGATATGTTTAGCTGCCTAAAGGTGAAAAGAACAAGCTATCGAAATTACCCCTAAAACTACATTGAAGGAAAGAAAAACTCAAATCGAGTATGCTTGAGGTGGATGAGACTCCTCATTGTATTGTGATCAACAAGAAGTGATTTAGGTGTTGGAGAATCTTGAAGCTTACAACCCATAGGAAATGGAGTGAGAAGGATTTTAATCTTGAAGAACTACGAAAGAAAATCGAAGAAAGACTTTGGCTTAGATGAAATTGTAGTAGTAGTTCGAGAGATTTGGATCCTAAGAAGTATAGAAGTTTGGTATTGATCATTTTGAAGGAACCATGTAATTTTCCTTTGAATTGTTGAATGAGAGAAGACAAGTCTTCTATGACGATCATCTCATCAACAAACAACACAATTATGAGAGTATACCTCGATGGTGAATGTAGAGATCATAGTCACACTCACATTGAACAATTCTACAAAGATAAAAAATGGATGGATCTTTTCATACTGGGCTCTAGAGCCTTATTTGATTCCATACATAGGCTTCTTGAGTCTACAAGCAAGTGGAATGTTGCTATCTTGTTGAAAACTTGATGGTTGCTCGATGGAAATCTCGTCCTATAGATACACTCAAAGAAATTTGTTCACATCTATCTAATGAACTTCCCACTTAAGGGATGTAGCAAGGGAGAAAACATGAATGGTGTCTATCTTGGAAATAGGAGAAAAGTCTCATTGTATTTGATCCCTTCTTTTTGAGAGAATCCCTTAGCCACAAGGTATGCCTTACTCTTGTCAACCTCCCCATGCTCATCAAATTAGGTCTTATATACCCATTTGTCCTAGGTGTAGTAGGATAATATTTTATATTTTATATTTCCTAGTTACACTAGAAGTTGAACAGTAATTTAGAAGATGAGCTAAGCAAGCATTTCATATTGATAAATATGTACATTCTATCACATTTTGATCAATGTATGAATGGTTAAGTGTTTCACTGAATAACTTGCTTCTTGTCTAATTCCCATTTATTTTTACATTTAATATCCAAGTTTGACATTGGTAATAGACTAGGTTTCGATGCTTGCCAAAATTCCCTTGAATCTAGAGTAAGTGCATAGTAGAGTTCCATCCCCTTGGCATACGTAGCTGTTCTCAAAAGAGGCATTTGGTTTTCCAAGCATATGAGGGCACCCATACACCCTACTCATTCTATAACACCTATTACTACATGAACTTTATACTTCATATCTGCAACTGCTATCCTTTTTACATTAGAGAACATGGACTATTATTTTCATTTGCACCAAATCCATGCCCCTAATCCCTCCCTCCAGTTTTTATTCATGTCAATTGTTATTTCAGTTTACCCTCATTTTTACAATCCATTTACTAGTACCCATTAGTGTATCATTTCTAATTCCCCTCCCTTTCATCCGCCCAAGACTATTGTTTAAATAATGTGTTTATCCATTGTGTAGGGAAGATTGATCTACCTCATTAGCTATGTTTTTGAAAATAAAATTGGTATAAAAGAAAATTTTGCAACAAATGCATTCATTTTACTGCATTAAGAGAAAAGTGATGTCTATTTGAGTTTTTTAAAGGTTGTGAAATCAAAACTCTAAAGTTGGTGTTCTTCTACATCCTAAGATGCTTCTCCTTTATGATTGGTATCATGGACCTGCTACAAACCCTTGTTTTTCAATATGATTCTTATGCCCACTTGCAATCTTTCACAGGCCTCTACATTCAATCTAGTCCATGGCTTGTGATTCAATCCACATGGGTTGTTTGGAACTGAAACTCCATCTATGGCTCACAAATTCTCATGGGCTCCCATTCCATCTCCTTTTTTGTGGCTCAACACACCTTCCGCCAAAACCTTTGGTTCGATTCTCCTCATGGAAATCACAAAATTTTAGGTTTCACAATCTTGAATCTTAGGTTTTGAATTTTTTGCTTGTCAATGGACCTTTGGTTTGCTAGTGAAGGTAAATGGTTCTAAATAAGCCCACCAAGGATCAGGTCTTGTTGAGCACAAGGCTTTGACACCACAAGGAATGGGGCTAGGATTGTGCCTCAAGTAAATTTGATGGAATGGATACCTGATGTAGTTGCAGAAGGAGGGTCCAAAGAAGGACTGCTCGATTGTGTAGCCCACACAATGAAACACACAAACAAAAAAGAAAACAACACAAGAACACCAAATTTATCCTCAGAAAAATCTCAAGAGGAAAACACCTAGCCACCAAAGGATTCTTCCTTTTATATTAAATCCTCAAAAGTATTACAATCTGCCATAGAGCAACCACATCCTAATTCCAAAAAAAAAAAACACAAATTGGTCACATAGATCTGACGTATTGGTTACACCTCAACCTAAGGACATTCTCACTATCAAAACCTCAATTCTACATGCTTCTCAAATGGTACCTTACATCATACTCTTGTTATTTCTCTCTTTGCTTCCCAATCCTCACTTCCTTGTTGCTACACTTACCTTCTATGCCTCTGCTCTATGCTAGTCTTGTTTTCTTGCTTCAAAAGAATTTGAATCACAAACATTTATCCTTCCTTAGCTTTCCACATGATCTAAATTGGCCTCAAGGTGGTGCAAATCCTATGTAAGAACCCTGCTGGTTCTAACCATTGGCAGCTGAGGTTTAAGTGATGTAATTTTGTTTGTTTTGAGTGATTTTGCAATTTTTATGTATTTTCTCAATAGGATGCCAGGCAACAATGGATTAAGAAATATTATCTAACAAATGCAATGTAACTAATAGGAGATAATAATCTGAGCATTTAACAGCAGCAGCAATAACGAGACTTTTCATTAAATTTCACCAGTCCAAGTGTTTACAATGATATCATAAATTTTTTGAAACTTATAATAGCAAATAGAAGAACCTGGTATGCATCATTCTGCGGCAAGCTTGAAAACTCATAACTGCAAATTCTGAAAATGTAAACCAGCAACTGGCAAATTGATAAAAAGCAACACCCAGCCTCAAAGATGAATTCTTCCACCATTAAAAGTATGTTGAATGTCTTTGCTAAACCCCACGCCAAAGATGGAAGGACAATATGCCGAAAAGGTTAGGCGTTTCAACCTCTAGGGAAACACGCCCTTGGCTGGAGAAGGTATGGCTTGGCTGTACAACAATAGTACGACCCCTTGGAAAGTGTGCCAAGCCCAAAAATATTAAAGCAGCTTCAATGATTTAACCTTTCTCAATGCAATTGCTAAACCCTTGTATGAATCTTCACAAATATGCACAAACTGGACCCCTGTATGAAGCCCACAGTCAAGCAATAATTCAGCTGATAGTTTCACAGCCTCAAAATTGCATAAACACTGAAGAGTTTTTCGTTCTCCAATACTGAAAATGGCAGAAACGCTGGCTTCTTCTCCAAGCTCGAACTCCAAAGACACAAGTTTATAATCTTCAAACATAATCAAATCAATTTCCTTTGATTCCCTTTTATAATTTCCTCAACAAGGTCAACCTCTTCACTGTATTTTAATTGCCCTTTGAAATCCACTTTTAGGTTTTTGATAAAAACTTTATAATATCTCCAAACTTGGGCGCCCAAATCAATAATATAAAATAAGTGTACTTTAAGTGCCCCAGCTAAAAATAGAAACCCTGACTTCCTGAAATGGTGACTTACTATAAATAGTAAGTATGAAGAATTAAGTCTAACGAAGGCCAAACCTGGACACACACTGAGCTCTGAAGGAGAAAACACCCTGATTACTGCCAAGAAGGACCCTCTAACCATCTGTGTTAGCCTACGAGGGTCAGGAATAGGCTAAACCATCCAAAGCAACAACAAGCTAAAAAGAGGACATTACAGTCCGTCCTCCTTGAAATTGCTTGTCCCCAAGCAATCTCATCTGCAAAAAAAACTCTCCTCCACCTGGATCCCAAGGGAAGATTAGCGTAATGTCCTTAGTATCACCAATCGGCTCCTGTAACACCAACTCAAGAACAACTAACTAAAACTGCTGAATCAAATCAATCTCGCCATCAGGTGTCGCAGGAGTACAAGCCTCAAAAGGAAGCAACTCAAAAGACTAACAATACTTGCTTCCAATCTTCATACAAGGCAAGCCATCATACAAACTATCTAGCACATGCGCCACTGAACTGTGCATCTAAAATAGATCATGTACATGAGGATCAAATGTAAAACTGTATGCACTCCTCACTATGTACACCTTAGAAAACTCATTTGTGAGCCCTGTTTGAAATCCTGATGCACTGGAAGGATCCCAAACGCTACGATCAATTCTCATCTCAAGACTAGGGTCAAGAGAGTGATCAGTATCTAACTCAAAAAGTGGATTATCATATGACCATGTAGCATCCGCCTCAAATAGAGGGTTGGTCACAAACTGAACATTACCTCCATGCTGATCGAAATCATACAACTTTGAACCCTTCGAGCCATGAACATACGTGAACTCTTCTTGGATCATCTCACGCTCCTTCTCCTGAACCACCTCCTTTTGTCTCTTTCTGTCCATCTCCCTACAGAAAGAGATAGAATGCAAGCTCCCATCTGTAATTCCCCTCAACATATATTCTAGTTATTTAACTCAAATTTCATTTCCATTTTAGTTACACTAAGGGTAAATTCTTCAATGTCCTAGAGCCATTTCATGCCCAACACTATGTTCATCTCACCCATGTTGACCACATAGAAGTCGGTCTATAACTCATAGTCATTCAACAATAAGGTGAGATTACTTATCCGCCTGGTGCACGTGAGGGTATATCCATAGCAACTCGGATTCTGAATCCATCAAAATCCTCGGTCTGAAGTCTACATCTAGCCACAAACCCCTCATCAATGAAGTTATGCGTTGCTCCAGTGTCAAGCATAGCAATGCAACGTTGTCCATTGACTGTTCCTTTCAATCTGAATGTAGTCTCATCCTGTATATTAGCAAGGAATGCCAAAGGAGCCAAATTCCCACCAGGCCCAAACTCTGCCAATGCTTTTCCACCTTGATCATCCCTTAAAGAAGCTGGCTGATCTGAAATTTCAGAATCGGAATCCTCATAATACGCCCACATTATACGACTTGCCTTTCCCTTAGGCCTCAAAGGACAGTCATGATCTTTGTTGTAAGGTTCCTTGCACCAGTAACACAATTTATTTTTCCTTAATTCTTCTCGTGACTCCTCATCCACCATGGTTGCTGATTTCTTTTTCTTATCAGCAGATTGTTGAGGATTCTCATTGCTGGAAGAAGGAACATCTTTAGGCGTAAACTTGCTTTTTAGGGCTGCGAACTCCATACTTGTGGCCTTCCTCATAGCTTCCTAAAGTGAAGGAGGATCAAAATCTTTTATCCATCCTCTCATTGGTTCCAATTAGCCCTCAATAAACAACATGACTAATCTTCTTTCTGATATGTTGGGAACCATAACCGATAGCTTCTGAAAATCACTTGTGTAAACCTCCAAACTCCCAACCTGCTTGAGCTGAGCCAGGTCTTTGAAATAGGTTTCAGGATCTTTCTTATCAAAGCGTTCGATTAGCATGCCAACAAACTCCTGGTAGGAGGTGATGCGATTATGTTGCAATGTGACTATCCCATGGTACCACCAATCATGGGCTTCTCCCTCCAAGTGTAAGGTGGCATATTTGATTGCATCCTCCTCTACCATGGGTCGTAGAGTCAAGAAAGTACCTAGTTTATGAACCCAAGTCTGAGTTGTGCTCTTACCACTACCATCAAATGTGGGTAATGTGAGTTTGCTGGTGGCTTGTTTCAAGTTTCTGTTTTGGTTTTTTGGTCTCCGATCAGGCCTGGCCCTATAATGCTCTCTCCTTTGACTTACAAATCTATCAAATCTTATGCGCTCCCTAACCTGTGGTGTTAACTCCCATTCGCCATTTGTTGCCATAAGATTGTCTGCAAACATTGCCTCTCCCTCTTCTTCATCATTTCCCTCTTTCGGTTCATCCCTCAAAAAAGTAGGACATGTAGGCCTATCGGTAGTACGAGTAGGAGCCCGTTGTGCCCTGGGATTTCTAGCAACACTACCATTATCATCTGGCTCATGATTCTGTCTTCTGGGAGGGTTCATCTGCTGTAACAGTGCTATAAGTCCCCGCAAAGCATCAACAACCTGTTGCTGCCCTGTTGCCATGTTTCTCATTAATTCCCTTGCTTCTCTTTCTTCATTTCTAGACTCATTCATGGGTGGGCTACCATTTCCTCTGTCTCCCATTGTGACTTGTTGTGTGTCTGCAATTTGATCTCTTTGTTGTTCTGCCCTTCGGTGGGTATACTACCTATGTGGCCCAACTTCTTGTGACTGCATGAAAAGCTTTAACAATCCAGGATGGCAAGATCAAAGCTCCGATACCACTGTAAGAACCCTGCTAGTTCTAATCACTGGAAGCTGAGGTTTAAGTGATGTAATTTTGTTTGTTTTGAATGATTTTGCAATTTTTATGTATTTTCTCAATAGGATGCTAGGCAACAATGCATTAAGAAATATTATCTAACAAATGCAATGTAACTAACAGGAGATAATAAATTGAGCATTTAATAGCAGCAGCAATAACGAGACTTTTCATTAAATTTCACCAGTCCAAGTGTTTACAATGATATCATAAATTTTTTGAAACTTATAACAGAAAATAGAAGAACCTGTTATGCATCGTTCTACTGCAAGCTTGAAAACTCATTACTGCAAATTCTGGAAATGTAAACCAGCAACTAGAAAACTGATAACAAGCAATGCCTAGCCTCAAAGATGAATTTCTCCACCATTTAAAGTATGTTGAATGTCTTTGCTAAACCCCACGCCAAAGATGGAAGGAGAATGTACTCAAAAGGTTAGGCATTTCAACCTCTAGGGAAACACGCCCTTGTTTGGAGAAGGCACAGCCTGGCTGTACAGCAACAATACAACTCCTTGGAAAGTGTGCTAAGCCCAAAAAACTTAAAGCAGCTTCAATGATTTAACCTTTCTCAATGCAACTGCTAAACCCTTGTATGAATCTTCACAAATATGCACAAACTGGACCCCTGTATGAAGCCCACAGTCAAGCAATAATTCAGTTGATAGTTTCACAACCTCAAAATTGCATAAACATTGAAGAGTTTTCGTTCTCCAATGCTGAAAATGGCAGAAACCCTAGCTGGTTTCTTCTCCAAGCTCGAACTCCAAAGACACAAGTTTATAATCTTCAAACATAATCAAATTGATTGCCTTTGATGCCCTTTTATAATTTCCTCAAGAAGGTCGACCTCTTCACTGTATTTTAATTGCCCTTTGAAATCCACTTTTAGGTTTTTGATAAAAACTTTATAATATCTCCAAACTTGGGCGCCCAAATCAATAATATAAAATAAATGTACTTTAAGTGATTTTAATTGAGGGTCATGGCCTCATCGGAAATAAAGTATACTTTTTGACTTTATAATTTAACTTCATATTATTTAATTATCATTAAAGTACCTTTAATGATAATTACTCATTAAATATTTAATATTTCGCCCATCCAACTGATTAAGAGGTCAACACTGCATCTAATACTTGTCCAAGTGCCCCAGCTAAAAATAGAAACCTTGACTCCTTGAAATGGTGACTTACTATAAATAGTAAGTATGAAGAACTGAGTCTAACGAAGGCTAAACCTAGACCCACACTGAGCTCTGAAGGAGAAAACACCTTGATTACTGCCAAGAAGGACCCTCTAACCATCTGTGTTTGCCTACGAGGGTCAGGAATAGGCTAAACCATCCAAAGCAACAATAGGCTAAAAAGGGGACATTACATCCTAAAACCATACAAAATGTATTGTTGACTGAAAGTAACAAACTTACAAATTTCCAATGGTCATGTGCTATAGAATCTCCTTTTTGCTCAACATACACCACTCCAACAGTTATCATAACCTTCCCAAATATTCCTTTTCACCACAAACTCGAAATAGACCTTCCACAAAATAGAAACAATTCCACATCACATACTTCTAATCTATAGTCACTTTGTGAATTGAATTATCAACTTCTGCTTATCCCATGGACCTCAAATCTTAATTGGAGATATACCAACCACATACAAAAATTTTACCACAACTATAGAATTCAATTCTTCAATTTAGTAAAATGCCCTAACTTTTACCACCATAGATTGCTAACCACACATAAAATATTTGACTAGACCACATGCTATCACTTTAAAAAAGATCCCATTTTTTAGGGTGCCCCAAGGATGCACTATACTATCCCTACTATTATATTAATGGAACTACTTTAAAACACATCTTCAAAAAATTATCTAACCTATTGCTCCTAAGTTATTGATTCGTCACTCCCAGTTTCCGAATACGATACAATTCATACAGGATTCGAGATTTGGGTTTGATTTGGGTTGGATTCGAAAAGTTGCTTGCAGATTCGCCCTGGATTCGACCAAGATACAACTAGACGAATCCGTGGCAAATCCACAATGAATCCAGACGTGAAAACACCTAGGCCCCAGAAAAAGTGCATTTTTTGGCATTTTTTAATTATTTTTTTGACCACCAATTGACTTCTAAATAATTAAATATTCATTCCAACCCTAATCTTTGACTCCAAACACACTAAAAAGGTAAAAATACTCTCATTTAAACGCAATGAAACGCAATAGGCTACATTCAAAAAAAGCAGAGGACTTGGTGTATGTGCATTCAAACTTGCGCCTCCTTACAGACAAGCAAAGTTCCTACAAAGAAGGAGACACAAGGAGGTGGGATATTAAGCCAAAGCAGCTTGACTTGGATGCTTCCACAAGTCACTTAGCTGCACTTGATATTGATGATGAGTATGAGCCTGAAGCAGCTACAGAGTTGAGAGTGGTAGTGTCAGTGTTGTTGACGTGTGTTTTATGACAACACCAACATAGAATAAAATGTCCAACGGTCACTCTATTCTCTCTTGATCAAAGTATTCCGCATGCTAAGATTGCGTGAAAGATCATGCGTTCAACTCCAAGGTTCCTTTTATTGCGAATAGACTCAGTTGGTTGATGTGAATATGCTGGGTATTCCAAGGGGACTTACGTAATTGTTTAACTTCGTGAAGCAGATGAAAGATTTGACTGTGATGCTCTGATTTCTAAACTAACTGAGAAATGCTGAATTTAAAAGGATAAGGGGGTAGGGATTCTAACTTCTATTTCTAAAGGGGTGGAATGCGATGACTGACTTAAACAATCTTCAAACCAGACTTTGCTTCGCCTCCCTTCAAACAACTCTGACAAAGTTGGTGCAATCTTCAAAGGGTGAATAAGATGTTCAAATTATGATTCGACATGCGCATCCCATCACAACGATGCAAGTGAACACACGAATCACAACCAAAGTTAAGTACCAATATTCCAATTGACCACGCAGGGTAGACTTACCATCAACAAGCCCGCTAGTGGTGTGGATAAAGGAAGACTTGTCCAAACCAAACGCCACATTCCACGATTAACAACTACTTGCATGAGATAAAAGTCTACTTTACTCTATCAATTTGAATTGGAAAGACGAAAAGGCCTTGCTAGCTTTTCACAATAAAGATAGAACCACCATGCAATGATAAACCTTTGTATTATGAGAGTTTTCCACAACAACCTCTTACAAAACTTTCAAAGGGAAAGCTTTCTTTCCTTTTCAAACTAAGCTAACTTCTAATCTATGCTACTTCTAAGCTCTATCTCCTAGCTATTTCAACAACCTCTTACAAAACTTTCAAAGGGAAAGCTTTCTTTCCTTTTCAAACTAAGCTAACTTCTAAGCTATGCTACTTCTAAGCTCTATCTCCTAGCTATCTCTCTGACTTCTTGATCTAATCTAATAGAATACAAATGAGGGGGGGATGCCCCTTTTATAGTTGGCCCAGTCCAACGGACGGCTTAGATTCAATTACAAAGAAGGGCTCAGATCGAGCCACATATGCCCTAATTAGGGTTTTTGCCCTAAAAACCGCCATAGAGAGGAGTGGGGCAATGAATGCACAGAATATTCTCCACTCCTCCGCAAGAACCACTATGAGCAATTAATGCCCACTATCATCAAAAGATTCTCGTCCAGAAACGTGTTCCCACTGTTCTGCCTGCCAATTCTGTTGCGCTAGGAGGAGGGTAAAAGAGTCTCTAAGATTGCCTCTAGAGTTCGTCCGCTCAGTCGTCCGCATTCATCCCTCCTGTTGTTTCAATTCCTGGACGCATTTCTTCCTTGTAACTTTCACATTTCTCCATCCCACTGCCTTGGGCATATTTAGCCTCATTCTCAATGCCTTAGACAAATCTTCACTGCCATTTCCCTTTTCCAAAGTTGTAACATTATCCATCTTCATCACCTCAATTCCTCATGCTCTGGCTCCGGTGTTCATCCTGCAAAACAAAAAGAAGAGCATCAGAACATTTATAATATAAACTCACTTCCCTTACCTAGTTTCCATGTTCTGACTTCCAAGGTCTGCTTGACCTTTGATAAAAATCATCATTTTCTAGCAAATCCTCATCACTTATCAACATCTGTGTGCTAGGGCGCATGCCATCTTGATGTTTTCATCCTCCTGTCTTAGCAATTTCATTCACTTGCCTTTAGGAGCTTGATGACTTAGGTAAAATTTCACTCGCCTTGAGCTTGAGTGCATTTGACCCCCTCTGCTTTCTTTTTCCATGCCTTAGAAAATTTATCCATCTGAGCCTTAGGAAACTTGCTAAACGGGTGCCAAGCTAAAATATTCGTTGAAACAACATGAGCAAGGTATGGAAGAATTTTAAATCATCTCCCAATGGGAAATGTCCAATACCTAGAAGAAATTTCCCCTCAGAAATCATCATTTTCATGTGTATCCAAACGAAGGGGTAAGTTTAATTTTTATTATTTTTGAAAAATAATAAAATTGCTAAGGTTTATTCAACTTTTAATTCTGGATGTACTTCACACCTGCAGTCTTCATTTTCATGCCTTGGCATTTTTCCCTAACTCCTTGAAGAATTTCCCCTCCTGTTCATGGGCATATTTCATCTTGCCTCTGGAAATTTTGACATCACCCCCTAGGCGTATTTTTTATTTTCTCCTTAGAAAATGCCTTAGAAAAATTTAAATTTAATTCTCTTACCCATGAAGGGCGCATTTGAGCATGTCAACTTCCACTCAACCTCACGCCTTGGCAACCTTTACCTTACACTAAGCGAATTTTCATGTGTTAATTTCCACCTTAGGGCGCATATGAGGTTGTGTGAAGGAAATCCACCAACACTTTAGTATTTTCTTGAAACCACGCCCTCCTTTTGCCTTGGGCGCATTTCACATGTGCTAGAGGAACTTTTGGGCGCATCTAGCATGTGGTGAGGAAATCCACGCGTTAGCATTTGTCTCATCTTGTCTTTACACCTTAGGCGCATATGAGGGGTCAAGCTTCCATTTTGACACTTAGAATATTATTACACCATCACCTTGACCTTGAGGGCGCATTTCTCATAGGGAGGAGGAATCTTTTGCCTTAGAAACTTTTCTTTCATTCCCCTTGCAGCCTTGGGCGCATTTGAGGTAGGGTGGAGGAATTTCACACTTAGAAACTTTTTCATGCCTATAACCCTTGCTGGGCGCATTTCAGCCTTCCAACTTCTATTTTCCACTCCTAGAATTTTGTGTCTGCACCTCAACTTTGGGCGCATTTAGGGGGGGTGTGAAGGAATTTTCATACTTAGAACATTTTCCCTCTGCATGTTAGGCGCATTTGGAGGGGGGAGAAGGAATTTGCAAATACTTAAAATATTTTCTCAAGTCTTCTTTCCATGAGGGCGCATTTAGGGGTGTGAGGAGGAATTTCTCCACACTTAGAAATTTTTTTAAACATCCTCCCTCTTGCTGGGCGCATTTCACCTAGGCTGCTTCCACTCTCAAGCTTGGCACATTTCATGTGGGGTGTAGGAACTTTCATCTTGCTTGAGGGTGCATTAAGCATGTGGAGGAGGAATTCTTCAAGCTTGGGCGCATTTCACCCTATGAGGGGGAATTTTTATACTTAGAAACTTTTCTTTCACTCTCCTCTTTGCTTTAAGGGCACATTTCACCTTGGGAGGAGGAATTTTTATACTTCAACTTTTATGCCAACCCTTGTAGCTTTGCAAGCTTGGGTGCATTTGGAGGCATGAGGAGGAATTTCAAATGCCTTAGCAACCTTTCAAATCAGCAAACCTCCTTGGTGGGCGCATTTCCTACGAGGTGAAGGAAATTTCATTGCCTTAGAAATTTTCTTGCCATCAACTTCTTCTCTGAGCGCATATGAGGGTATGTGATGCAATTTTCCATGACTTAGAATTTTTTAAAGCCTCCTCCATGCCTAGGCGCATCTCTGCTCTTCTCCTGCCAGTTTTCAACTTGAAAATCTTCAACGCCCCAACTCTTGCCATTCTATTTTTAGCAAATTTTGGAGAAGTGCGACTCTTCTTGGCTTTTCACTCGTTCTGAACCTGGAGCTAGCGTGATATGTTTCTCGTGACCTCGCTACCCTGTTTATACCTGTTGCCCAAGCTCATTCTCTATTTTTAGCCCACCTGCTATTTTTAGCAAACCCTAAAATTGCTTGTCTTCTGCAGCTCTGTTTGACTTGAATTTTTCACCACGTGGTCCTCATCGCTTGGTGAACCTGTTCACACCAGCCCCTCATGCTGACCTGCTATTTATAGCCTTGTTCCGAGTGTGACTTACTATAAATAGTAAGTGCTTGGATTGCGCCCAGATTTTACCGGTAGATTGCTTGAAGGATATTGATCGCAGTGGGATACCTTCGGTTTTCAAAATTTTGGCTTTTTACCCCTCTTTTTAGTCATCGAAGTTGGAAACCCTAATCTGTCTTGCATGTGCCTCGAATGACCTCCATTTGACTTGATTTCTGCTATATGCTGCTTTGCTCGTGAAACTGAAGTGTCGGGTGACTGCTGGGGTGAACCTACTATTTATAGTAAGCGCCTGAAAAGTGATCCATTTGATGTCGGATGAGTTTGCATGTCACAATGCCCGTGGGATCTCAAAAAACCCAAAAAAACCCAGAAAACTGGTCAGCATGCGAGTACTGGCTAAAAATAGTAAGTCCCTGAAAACTGATCCATCCTGCTTGCATGTCACATCACTGCGAAGCTCTTGCAAAACCCATAAGGAATATCCAGACATGCACCGAAAATCTCTGCATGCAAACCCTAAAAATAGCCTTTGAAGGTTGTACCATTGAAAGTCACCATCTCGATTTGCATGTCACACCACTGCGAAGGTTTTGAAAAACCCAGATCAATCCTCCAATCATGTATTGGAAAATCATATGTTTAAACCCTGAAAATGGCCTCTGAAGGTTGAACTGCTAAAAATAGCCAGTTGTCTGAATCTGTTCAAATTTCATGTGTAGGCACCCTGAAGTTGCCTAGACATGTTGAAGTAGTTAGAATCCCGAAATCATGAGGAAAGGCCTCCATATTAGGTACTTACTAAAAATAGTAAGTTGTCAGATTTCAGTGGGATCCTGCCACGAGCTCTCTGATTGCAATGCCAAGCTCAAATGTCAATTAGCCAACTCAATTTAACTTTAAACTGGCTTGAAGGATGAAAACCCTAATTTCATAGACTTAGCCAAAATTCCAAATTAGGTCAAAGAACAGGGACATCCACGAAAGGATAGAACAATCAGAGAGGGAGAGAGAGAGACAAAACAACCCAAAAGCCAAAGCCAAAAGACCAAAATGGAGCAAAAATTAGGGGTTCCCCATCCGGCATGGGGTGATGTGTGAAAAGGTCACAACAAGTGCTAGTGGTAGTGCTTGTGCGAGTGCCACTAATGCTATTTGTGGTTCTACACAAAATGTAGTATCTAATGATGCTGCTTTTTTTGATGACTCATATGATTCAGATTGATCAATGATCAATAATAGCTGATTGTAAACACTTGACACTTTATGTTTGAACTTTAATTTATAATTTTATATCATGACATTCGAGTAATCACTAATATTTTAATATTTGACTTAGTGACTATGAAAGTGGTGATGTATTTTTGCTAGGTTATTAGACTATTAATATGGTGGTGTATTCTAAACTCAATTACTACTGCAAATATGTATATATTTCTGATTTTTATATGTTTTTTGTATTGCCGTCTCCAAGCTGTACCCAACCCCAAAAAATTTCTTGACCGAATCCCGTACCGGATTCACATACCCGTACCCGAATCCAAAAATGAATCAGTAACTTAGTATTGCTCCAATACCCAAGAAATATTTCCATGTGATATTAATATGTAACTAAACTAGAGTTCCCTCTTTTACCAAAAATAAACATGTGTAATGACCTACATTAAATATATTGCAACCACTATTAAATAAGGAGCCCTTTTGCAAACTTATATATTGAGGCAAATAAATTAGTGTTCAAATATATTTATATTATGAACCTTTAAACCCATATTTTTTCTTATTGATTCCTACAATAACCCTAAACCTAAATGGAATATATGAAAAATAACCAACCCCCCAAGGAATAACTCATACAATGATCAATCTAGAGAATCTAGGTCAAAAACACAAATTTGCATTCATTGATACTTGTTTAATCTTGATTTACAAACACATGGTTGCTACAGGGCCGTTCTTACATTTATAGAAAGCATGAATACATTACATGTAATGTCCCCATTTAAATGCCATGTTGTTTTGTGGGCGTTGGCCAATTTTCGAGGTTGTTTGTAAATTTCTAGGTGAGCTGGGAGAACTCCAAGGTTCTTGGAGAACTTAGTATTGAGTTTTCTTGGCATCTAGTGGTGTATTGGCATTTAGTTGGCACTCAAGTTGGTGGTGATGCTCTTTGTAATATTTTTGGCCACCTGGGTTGTTCACATTTCTTGGAGAACACGGCTATTTTTAGTAAGTGCCTGTCTTAGCACCTGACATCTTTGCTTGGCATCTATAGCTTCTTGGTGCAATCAATTTCTATTTCTGGTGTCTCAACAATGCTTTCTATAAGGTGGATGGGATCATTTTAATATTTGCACTAAAGTTATAAAGTAATGTTTTAAATATTATAAAGTGATATTATATTTCCCCATGTTGGACGCCTAGGAAAAACTATATGGGGAATTAAGATGTTTTAAAATTATGAAAGGGGCCTTTTTAAGGGAAAATAAATATTTGAACTTTTAAAAAGGGGATTTTCCCTACAACTCTAAAAAAGGGGTTTTGGTTCTCCTTTCATTCATTCGAATTTGCACACATAACAACATGTTGTCGAAGTGAACATTGATTTCTTCTAGGAGTTGATTGAGGAAAAAAACCCTCATCAATATTCACTAGTTTATGGTGCAAGATCCATCCTAGCTGGTTTGGTGTTTTCACTCAAGAAACACATTGATTTTCATGGAGTTTGATCTTTCCAAGGTTTCGAAAAAGGAAAATATATGAGGTTTTTTGAAGTGCATATTTTGGTGTGGTCAATATTATTTTTTCAGAGGTTTTTGGGTGAATTTAAATGTGGTTTGCATATGCTATTTCATGCTTGGTCGTACTCTTTCATGAGTAGGCCCCCTTTATCCTGGTCGACTTGTTTGATGGAGCAACATTTTGGTTGTGGGTATTTGATCAATGGAATCCTCATGTTAAAGTGCCACTATTATCAATTATTTGAAGGATGTTTGGGGCTATCCTGAAATTTGAGAACAAGTAGCCCGGCTTCAGGCCATACAAGACAATGATGAGTGTTCTGGGTTTTGTGCCAGGTTTTGGGGAGTTGAAGACTGAAAGACTTTGTCTACATGTGCGCCTAGACCAGCAGATGGGTTAGTAAATGTCTTTTGGCATTAACAGTCCCAAAGTAATTTATTATGTTTTTTTCTAGCAAATCGCCCTACTGGGAGTTAGCGCCAGTCTTTGGAGTGGATGGAAGTTTATGGACAGGTCTGTAATCTGTTCATTTTGATGATTTATGGAAGTTAAGGAGGTTTGTTGGTGAGTTGAAGGAGTGAGCTTGCTGTTTGGAGGTGTTCCCTGTTGGTAGGACACTTTTGGTATGGTTTTTGCTGATGTTGGTGTTTGGAAATGCCTCACTGTTAACTTAAGTTCACTCAGCTTGCATGTGCAGTCCTGTAGCAGCAGTTTTCCTTGGCTTCTTCCTTGACTTGGGTGGCTATGAAGGTCCTCCACGCCCTGCTATAGCTGGGAAGAAGGATTCAGTATTGGATTCAATGAAGTTTGGTAATCTGAAAGCAATAACATCCTGTGTCAAATTGCAGCAAGCTTGTTGATCCCCTGTCATTTGTAATGAGGTATTTATTACCATGCTCATACTTGTTCTTACCTATGTAATAAAGACTCTTTGACAAGTGTTTTCAAAACATGAGACTTGAAAGGTGTTTTGATGAGCAATGCACCATTACATCAGGTATATGACAGCTTGTCCTGAATTGTTAATCATATCTGTAATAGTGGTTTGATTACAGTTAATGATATTTCCTCTAGTTGGTTTATATTGTAAATCTCAAATTGGACAGCAAATTCTCAAAATAAAAATAAAAATTAGGGGGTGTCTTTACATTACAAACTCTACTTTAGCAACTTTTATGAATAGGGAGTCTTTGATCAACATTTGCAACCTTCTACACTTCGGTTTAGCTTGACCCTATGAGTGGCCACCACCAAGGATGCCTCTAGAATAACTACTTTGATCAGGATAATTGTACAATGTCGGATCACCTTGATATCACCAATGTCAGCCCCACTAAACCTCAAACACAACCTCTTGATTAGAATCACTTTTTCAACCAACATGGTCTTTGTCCTCGACCACTCATGAACCAATGGGGTTTTCTTCCTCTAGACATTATAGATCTGTGGACTTTCATCCTTGAATTTGTTCATTTGAACATGAGGCGCTTGAGACAATTCTAGCTAGGGTTTGGTGTATGTTCAAAAGTTCTTTTCATTCTTAGGCTTCCAACCCAAAATATCATCCATAAAGAGGTTGAAGTTGGCATGGAGGTCGCTAGGTACCAAAGAAGTACATAGATCGGGGTTCCCATACCTACCAATGTCGTTTTCCTTTGAATCATGCCCAAAATATGTGTCCATGTGCACAAAAATGTATTGAGGAGGTATGGAGGAATATGCTTAAAACCTACAACAACCCCCAAGATTAATCACAAGAAGATTCATGGCCACAAACCCTAACTACCACATTAATGGCAGCTAGGGTGGAATACTTAGCTCTTACAGTGGGAAATACACATGGAGCCACATGTCAAGAATACACATTATGGTGCATTGACGTGTCACAGAGTAGGTGGGATGAATACCTCAAAGAGGTAGGAGTTTCATACTTCAAGGGTTGGGGAAGACAAGGGACTCATACCTAGAAAGTAGATGGGTGAGGAGAAATCCAAATCTGATGAGACACAAGACACTATTGGCAAGCATGACAAGAAAAGGAGGTCTAGGGATGAGAAACTCCAATACCTCTATGGAAGGGAAAGAAAGGGATGATGTGATGGGCGAATCCTATAAACTAACATGGGAAGAGGACAATGAAAGTAATCAGAGAAATTTTACACAAAAATAATATTCTTTACTCCCCTCCCAATTCATTCAATCATTACCTATTTATAGGATTCTCATATCCTATTTTATTGGAAACTCCATAAACCTCCCTAAATATATTGAGCTGTTTTAACAACTCAATACAAACAAACATTTGTACCACTATTATATTAACCTATTTAACAAACTATTACAAACCTAATAAAAAATTATTATATGCATCCTATGATGCAATATTCCTAATACCCCCAATATTGCATCATTCTCCAAACGGGGATAAGTGGACCAATAATACTTGATGACCACATTCAATAGTTCATCATAAGGTATGAGTAGGGACATACACATCTACTTGTCACAAGAAAAAGTGGAACTAGCCTTACTACACTCACTATACTTTCATCCTAGGGACAAACACATCTACAAATGAAACCAAGCATAGGGACTAACAAATCTATCCAAGGTCTTAAAACAAGTTTGGATAGGGACAAATACATCTATCCAACATCAAGGTTACGAACAGGGACATACACTTTTGCTCACAACAAGTATATGATTGGGGACACACATCTAACCATAATTACTTAACAAAAATGGGATTGGGGACAAACACTTCCAATCACATACAACATCTTGTGAATGGGGACAAACACATCCATTCACAAACAACCAAAAATTGTGATGGGGGACAAACACATCCAATCACAAAAGAAAACTTTTGATTTGATTTAGAAAATATATTCCTCCTCACTATTCTCATGTGGAGGGTCGTCAATAGCTATTTCAAAAAGACATTTTTCATCACTGTTTGTAGCCAATGCTTTATCTATATTTATCTTGCCATCAAGGAGATCCTTGGCACACTGAATGCAATTCATAATAATGTGTCCCTTTTTCTTGCAATAGTAGCACAAAATTCTATCCTTGAAAAACCGATTTCCTTTGATGTAGAAGAATTGGATTTGGAGGAATGGTTAGGCTTTTTTTTTCCAAACATTGCAGCTTCCTCTATAGTTGAGTCATTTTTCTTAGCTCCTTCATCAATTAAAGTAGATATTATATCTTCTAGGATAGCATCTACTTTGTTCAATGTGAACACAATATTACCATGGCTAGGAGGGATGCTATTTAAAAAAATATCTCTTACATCATCATCATCATCATCATCTACTTTAGCTTTTATCCCAGCTAGTTGATTCATTGGGGAACAAAACTTACTGGTATGTTGAACAATATTGTTACCTTCCATCATTTTCAGCTCAAACAATTTCTGCTTTAAGCCCATCTTTGCACTCGATGCTTGTGATCCAAACAAAGCATTCAAATCATCCCACACTTCCTTTGAGGTCTTTGATAAGTTAATATGGTGGAGGTATGCATCTAAAAGTCCAAGACCAATCAAAGCTATTGATCTTCGATCCTTTGCTCTTCCATCAGCATTAGTTGGCCTTATTGTTGCTCCACTTACTACATCCCATAGATCATTTTCAATAACGCTCAACTATAACTTGATTTTCCATGTGTGGAACTTTGAACCTTCAAGTTTCTCAGTCAATTTGCTATTTTTCTCCATATTGAAAATACCTAACCCCCCTTTAATCAAAACAATGTCAAAGGTGTCGGTTTCCATCAATAATGTACCTTGACTTGATTGGGAACACTACTATAATTTTTATTACTTTTTGACACTTTTAGATTTTTTGATATGACAACTAATGATTCCTAAAAATGGACCCTATTCTAAACAAAATAATACAACTTAACTTTTAGACCGACACAAAATATCTCTTGTTTCTTTGAAAGAGCTAGTGTGTTCTCTTGTGCTAATTGTATATCCCCTGCAACAATTTTATCACCATTTATTTGTGCACTATGATGCTATTACCCATTAAAATCTGAACTGACTTTCCTGTAATCTTTGATTAAAGCAAGTATGCCAGAAGCATGCTTAATCACTTGGTGACACAAGAAAAAGGAAAATGCTAATAATGATAGCTCAGACTCCACCTTGTCTTCTCTTCAGCAAGGATAGGATTCAAATACTTACAGGGAATAGAAGGATTATTATGAAATATATGAAAAACTATACAAAGTTACAAACCCTAACCAAAAATTGGCATGAGCACTTGTTCAAGCATCCATATCTAAGGACACATATTCACATATCTATGGAGGTTGAGGGATGAAAACCCCATAGATCTCGCATTGGAGGATGAAACCCCTTTGGTTGAAGGAACAATCTCACACAAAGGTCGTGTTTGAGATTTATTGGTGGCAGATCTTTAGCGGTATCAAGCTTATTTGATTTGCAAGTTTCCTTGGGAGCAAGCATTGTATTTCCAATTTTCTCTTGAGACTGTGTAGCCATTATTTCTATTAAGGTATACTATTGTATCTCAAAGACTTCATCAAAATTTAAATCTCAAGATGGAGACTATTGTTGCAAGTTTCCCCCAATGGTATCCCTTGTAGGTAGGTTCCTCCAACGAACTAGATATTTTATGATGGCTCCACTTCTTGATTTTTTTATCATGAGAGGTAGACATTGGATGGGGTTGCAACAATGTTCTCCCAACCGCAGCCATTTAATCCTTGTTGATTTTGGTTCTAAAACATATTTCTTCCAATTTCCTTCAACTTGCTTGTTTACCCATTTTGTTTGCCCCACTATTTTCAATTGATAATTTTTTTGGGGGTGAGTTCTAAACCTATGAAATGAATCATTATCTCTTTGAGTGTGTAATAATCCAAGGACAAAATCCATGGATGGTTCCTTCCATGTCTTCTAGTGTGCACAATGGAATATACAAACCGATGTTTCGGGACACTCTCTTTGCAATTTGACAGGTTTTGCATCTTTTTGTAAACCTTTTCACATCATTGGGAAAAATCAGAAGTATCTTTCCTCTAGCATGAATTGTTTCTTATTTTTATCAAAATGTCCTTCAAGTCCACCACTATGTAACTCTTGAATGAGATTCTCTATCATTGAATTGTGAAAAAAACATAATTGTTGTTTCTGAAATAAGTACCCCTCATGTGAAAAGAAATATTCATACAATATTTTTTCTCTTTCCTAACACTTTATGCATGTGTGCTACACATCTACAAAAGATGGATTTGGGTCATATGAATCCTTCATTCCTTCATTGCCCACTAGTTATACAGTCATTGTGGGCAATAATATTTACCTCTAACTGAAGGCATTGACAAGTTTATTGGTTGTGCTAGCTCTATGCTTCATCACAAAAGAGTAACCTTGTAGATATTCTACTCACCTCATATATATCTAGTTCAGCTTTGCTTGACTATTTATGAATTCTAGTGCTTGGTGTTCAGTGTACAACATGAACCCCTTGTATAGAAAGTAATGTTTCCAATTGCAAAAAGCTCAAGCAATGGCATTGAATTCCTAGTTATAGATAGCGTACTTCAAGCTAACCTCATTCAATTTTTTGCTAATATACATGATTGTTCTATCCTCTCAACTCATGGTTATGCCAATCACTTTTCTAGTGTCATTGCAATCCACCTGATTTTATTTCTAAAAAATTAGGGAGTTCAAGCATTGTTTGAGTTTATTAGGGCCTCCCCTTGAGGTCATGGAGAGTCCCCCCTTGAGTCCTCCACAAGAAACTAGATAGCAGCTAGAGGGAAGTCTACCGTAATAAGTGGGAAGTATACCACAGTTAAAGGGAAGCCTACCACAGCCAGAGGCAAGTCTTCAATCATTGCCAAAAGGAAGTTTTCAAAAATTGCAGGAAGAATCACAATTGCATGGGGATTCACAATTATAGGATTCGCATAGCACTTCTCATCTTAGTGATGAAGAAACCACTATACAGTTATCTAAACCTGATCCTAGTGATCCATTGGGAACCGTTCAACAACACATACAAGATTTTGGAGTCAATGGCATACATCATGAGCAAGGTGGCTAATATAAAATTAGGCATTACTCACTCTTCCTCGGTCCTACAGGAATCTCGATAGATTCAATGCTTTATTGAGGGTGAGTGTCATGAAGAATTCACCAGAATATTTCTCTCATGGGTATCCCACCACTGGGACACCTAAGGTGAAGCACACTTGGCATATCAGATGGATAGTCCCTTTCTTTGGAGGATTAGATGGTAAAGTTTTAGAAGCTTTGTACTCCATTGAGTTTGAATTTCATTGTTTATACCTCATGTTACAAAGTGAAATAGCCACCCACCAAAATATTGAACCATGCATTGATGAGTCCACACATATCTCCTAAAAGCTAAGACGGACTAGATGATCAAAGTCAAAGTTTCCAAGCACAACTTACCCAAAAAGATCACCTCATTTAGTCAATAAAAAAGGTGGTAGAAAAGGAAATTTCTCAAAAAGACAAAGAAATCGTGGATTAAAAAAAAAAAATGGCTGATAGAGACAAATAAATCATTGGCTTGAAACTTGTTAATGAAAAGGACAAATCTCAAATAATATCCCTTCTTGAGATTGATCTTCAAAAAGGATTATGCACCACTAAGAAAATCCATTAGGTCATCCATGCATGACAATCAAAGCTTGTACTTGATTGTGATCTTGTTGATGGAATGAGAATTTGTACACATTCTCCATTCTCCACTCTTCTTTAGCGAGCACTACACAAGGGCTCATAATCTCCCAAATGAACCTTCTTTAAGTAATTCTTCCAATTTTTTATTCAATTCCAGCTCATATCAAGGTTCATCCTATTTGATGCTTTGTTTGGTAGACTAGAATAGGTAATCATATCCATACAATAGGATATGTTGTCACTCATGGCACTTTTGAGGCATTCCTTCCTCCATGACATCAAAATTTTTTTGGAGCAATACCTCAACTTCTAGCTCCTTGAAGCCATTGAGCTCAATTTTCTACTTTACCTTTTGTGTGGGCCTAACTACTATCACAAAGTAATCTTGCAAGTTCCACATCCTTGAGAAATCCGTATGTTGACAACAACACCTTGCCCTTTGCACATTCTTCTTCAACTTTCATTGGCAACAATTCAAACTTCTTCCCATCCTTCCTGATGTTGAAGGTGTTCTTTATTCCATTATGGATACCACGTTGATCATATTGACAAGGCATGGCCAACAATACTTGACATGCATCTGTAGATACTATATCACACCATACCTCATCCATGTATCCTCCAATGCAGAATCCAACTCAATAGTTCTCCCTAATCATGAGATGCTATCATTTCTATAACCAAGAGACTCCATATGGCATGATGTGTGGAATATTTTTTGACCCCAAGTTCTAAACCATCTATATGGACACTAAGTTATAATCTATGCTACCTCCATTGAGTATTAGCTTACAACACTTTCCTCCCAACTTGCACTTAGTGCAAAAGATACTCTTCCTCAACCGCATGTTTTTCTTGTTAGGTGTGGGCTTAAGCAAAGCCTTGCACATCATGAAATTCTCCCTAGCCTTTAGGGTGGCACTTTCTATATCACTTCTCAATGTGCCTTCTCCTTGCACACTATGTACACATTTGTCTATGCAATCTTGTTTTTATGTAGTGTTTGAACATTCAAAATCCAGCTGACCTACTTGACTACATATTAAGCAAGTCCTTCTAAAGCCTTTGCCATGACCTCTACCTCCTCTTCCTCCACCTTTCTTGGAGTTTTGCACATATTTTGAGCTCTACGCAACAATACTGGCTTTGACAATCTCCTCTTGTGTTTAATTCTATCTTCCACCACCTTGTTTTCTTTTTATACCCAAGCCCTTATTACACATGCCTTGTTGTCTTCAAGAAAAATTATTTGCATGGAGCTCACATTGATAGGATTTTTTCATAGTGTATCTGTAGCAAACATGTTTCATCTTAAATGGAAGCATGCAAACCATTTACATACATTGATACCTTTGAGATATGATATTACAATGTATTTAGGTGGATGGAAATGTCAACATGTGGCGTACATCCCTTAAGTTAGTTATGTTGGGTCATGAGGACAACTTGTGTAATTCATTATATTAGGTGATGAGTAGGCCTTCATTGGGATTGCCCCTCCATTGTGTTGTTAGGAGGAGGTCTATATAAAGGAGTTGATTTATCATTGTAAGGATATGTGTTGAGTATGATATCGTGTTTGGAATCTCTTGGAGATATAGCATGGATTGCCTTCTTCCATAAAGAGTACTTAATGGTATTACCCTACCTCAAGGGTTTATTCTATCTCTGTATCTATTGGATATTAGGGCATATTGGCCCATGAAGATCTCTTGTGTAGTGTGTAATCTATCTTCTACATTGTCTTATTGCCATTATTATATGTGTGGATCTTACCACTTTGTATCATCTTACACTTCCTCTTCTATATGTGCTCTTTCTAACTAAATCTCAACAAAATGTAGCGTGCACTTTCAACTTAGTGGTGGCATACTTCATGCTCTCTGAATATCATCTTTCGATTAAAATTAGAAATAATTTTTCAGCTTAGTGATCCTATCCATCAAATTTTCTATATTTAAGCTTCTTCAATAGCTCGGGAGATAAAACCTTAGTTTGTTCCCTACCTTCATTGACATTAAGGAAAATAATTCCTTAGTAGATAGTTCTTCCTTTTAAAATTGATGCACCACCCCTGCATGATTCTCAATCCCCTTGCTTGTAATTACTAACATTTGCAGCCACAACCATTCCTCACTTTTGTACAATCTCAATAGCTTCAAGCCTAGCTTGAATGAATTTTGGTGTGTTAGCCAGATCATCATGTGGCTCTCTAGCTTTTTTTTCATTTCTCCTACCACCTTTGTGAGCCATTTTCACTTTTTGACTACTTGCAATGTGATATGTACAAATTCTCTTTGAATGTGAAGCACAACTCACCACTTTTAGGACTTAGAACTGATTTTTTGATACCAACTAATGTAGTAATGGTAATGAGTTGAATGGACAACCGGTTATTGCATGAGTACACAACAAAAGACACAAAATAGAGAATGCCTCAAAGAATCAATTCCATGATTATCACAGAATATATCATTAAAAATGTATGGCTACACATTAATAGCAAGTCTCTAAACATGAAGAATAGTGGTCAATGATCACCATCAACTAGTTCAATCCATAGTTGAGCATCTTCTTCGTCAAAGAAAACTTATGCACAAACAACCTTCTTAATGAATAGCCTGTCAATGTAAAATTCTTGTGCCAATATCCAATGCCAACAACCCTTGTCTTTTGATTCGTTGTACCTAAACTTAGGACAATTTGGCGTCTTCACTTGGTAGAACTTTCAAGAGAAAACCCATTATTAGCTCGAGATAGTTCACCTTCAAAAGCAACTAATTCAACTTCCAATGCACTATTTCAAAAAGTAAATGGTAGCTACTAACATTCAACACGTTAACAAGTTGGTAGTATTGTCTTTTGCCAACACATCACCAAGGATTTGTAAGAATAAATGTACGAAACCATCCAAAGCATGTGGACTCAAAAAATAATTGCACCCTCAAGGAATGTGTACACAGACAACAATTAGCATGTGTCAAAGAAATCATGCATGAAATTCAAAATTCACTGTGCGAAGAAAACTATATTGAAAGTCTTTGAACATAGCAACCAATGCGTAGATATGAACTTGTCCACAAACACAACAAAGAAAACAAAACTATGCGTGCAACCACTAAATTGCACATTAAACATTTTTTGGGTGATGCAAAATTGTGTAACCCTTGAGATACTCCTACATTAGATAGGAGATTAAGACACACGGGAAAGCTTCTATTTGGTCAAGCTTTTGAAAAAATTTCTCAAAAGTGGGGAACCTATGTTGTATGCCGAACATGATGTGGGCTACTTTGTTCACAAAACTTTTGTTTTTTAGAGTGTAATAAATTGAAAATCTAAGCATTTATAATGATAAATTTGTCTTTAACTCATATTTGTTATAAGGCTGCAACTTTATAGTGTAGTAATCTAGTCATTTTATTTGGTCGGGACAACCTACTTTAAGGGTGTTTAAATTCAATGCATTTAATCAAATGTTAATAACTTGTGGAGTAAGAAGATTTAGTTTTAACTAGGATTCACAAACTTCTCTTGAAGACATTTTTGAATTTTCCCTTCCATTACTTTTTTGGATTGGTTGGTGCAATCGATACTAAGATGTGCAAGTGATTTTGTGTATTTCTAGCTCTTGTGGATGTAAGTATGCAACAATACTATACTCCAACTAAAAACATTAAATCCAAACTCCACCTCTGGTTTTACCATTGCAATAAAGATAATAGATAATAACTGATTGTTATTGTTTTCAACTCAGTGCATTACATATCTTGTCGGTTTGGGATCCTTAGAATGAGAATCTTGAAGTACCTATGTAAAACATGATGTCATGAAGCTGTGATACCTCTTCATGTTTGGATTTGGTGCCAAAAGTGTTATGAAAACTAGTCGGTGGAGGAAATCTAGCGCTTTGTCTCTACACCCCCTCCCCAATACCCATCTCATGATTAATCAAGCAACATTCCCATTATGTGGAAATTGTGGTTCAAAAGATAACAACCTTAACAAACCCTTCTCATCATAGAAAACTATTTTCAATTCATATCTTAAACAAGGATAATTCACCTTCTTCTCTTTCATATTTGAAAAGGTATCTTTTTGCACTTCCTAACACTACTTATCTTCATATTTCTAGTGCAATGCATCTACAAATAGATAAACCAAATCTAGAAAAGTTTAATGCACGAGGTGAGCTGGGTTTGAAAGAAACCCTATACATAGTTATATATAATGCACAATAACCAATTTACAAAGTCTAAAATGAATTGTAAACCAAAGCTAGAAATCTTTATAACTGTGACCTTAAAGCAAAAAACTTCGCATTAACCTTTTTTTTTTTTGAGAAACACAACACACTTTTCTTTTCTTTTTTGTACCCAAAGAGTGGTGTAACTGACCTTAGTCAATTCACTGCACTTGATATCTTGATACCTTCCTTTGGCAATGGAAGTGCACTTTCATGTTGGCTGGCATTTACTGTAAAGGAGTGCTACAGTAGTGTGTTCTGGCTCACAATTTCCTCCTTCCCCAGCTCATTTTTTTTTATAATTCAACTCCAAGCTAGAGGTTTGGTAATAATATCATAAACCAATAAAAAATATCTTTTTATCATTAACACTAAATACAAACTCTAACAATAATCCTCTTACACCTAGCAAAAGGAAACTTGTGATTCATTCATACACTTTGGAGGATCAATTTACGAAAAATTATAATGAAAAATTGTTTGGAAATAATAAGGTCAGATATTTTAGTAGAACTGTTTTTCCAGTGGCATCTAATGATTTCATCCACTGTGCTTATTTTAATTTGTAGGCAAGTATAACACAAGCTACATTATAACTTCTTTTAAGAGCTCCTACATTTTGAGTTTTCTAATTCCTTTTGAAGCAGATTGAATATGATGTTGCACAATGTAGTGCTGTCATTCATTCTCCTGGTGATTGCATTGACATTCGTGAAGCACATATAGTCATACCACAAGGTGGGGATGTAATTTATGGTGTCGCACACCAACATATTGGAGGGGCCGGTTCAGCACTTTATGGCCAAGTATGAAATTTATCTGTAGGCTTTATCTCAATCAGTTATAGTGACTCATTGGAGAGGGAGAGAGAGAGAGAGAGAGGGACAGAGATCCTTGATTTCAGTGATTCTAGTTCATGATTATTGCTTTCTTTCCAATCAAATTATCAATATTACATAATATATCGATTTAACATAATATATAATGTTTAGGATGGTCGGGAGATTTGCACATCATTGCCACTTTATGGTAGAGGAAGAAAGCCTGGTAATGAAACTGGTTATGTTGTTGGAATGAGCACGTGTTATCCAGAGCCTGGGAGTGTACAGATACATGCTGGGGAGACTCTAAAATTACAATCCAAATATATCAAAAAAGGAAGTCACATAGGTGTTATGGGTCTTTTCTATCTTCTCATGGCCGAACCCACTTAAAACAGGGCTCTATTCTCATCAACAAGTAAGTTACTAATTTGTGTTCTTTCTGTATGAAGTGCCCATGTTCCAAGCTTTTGTTTTTTAATTTTTCTGCTGCCTCCTATATTACAGCAAAGAACATGATAATCACAACAGCTACGCAACAAAATATTCTTGTTTCATGTTTTTCTGCTAACAGACTAAAATTTCAGATTTAAAAAGATCAGACCAGATTTACAATAGAGCAACAATTACAACTCATCCTTTTAAATGCAGGAACAAGCGAGCTTGCTTCATGTAAATAGGTTTTTTATAACTGGCCTTCTGTTTGTCTTTTCCCTCATTGCTGGGTGAGGATTAGCATATTATATCAAGAAAGGGAAAGATGATGGTTACAAGTATATTATTGTATGAAATGGGGCAAATAAAGTACCAAATTTAATCTTCTACCAGGAATGCTCCTTATTTCTAATAGCTGAAGTAAAAATTAGATTTTTATTTAAGACTTTTTATTGTAATTTGAAAGCTACTCTCTGTACAGTATTACACACTCTAGTTAATCTGGTATTTATTGCGTAGCAATAAGAAATGCACACTTGCAGTAATGATATATATATATATATATATATATATATATGTAGCGATACAATATTTATATATTATGATGTTCTGTATATGGTATAGTAACTTGCCTAGATAGTGAATTCTTATATTTATATATTATGATGTTCTGTATATGGTATAGTAACTTGCCTAGATAGTGAATTCTTATAGTATCCTGTTGTATGTTTTGTTTCCTTTCCACCTAGAACAAAATGTTGACCTGGGAACAATCAAATATCATTAATTAACAATGCGCATTTTTAAAGATCTTTTTGTGTGAGGTATGGTGGAGCTCTTTGATATGTGAATGATAACTTATAGATTAAGGTTCCTCTAAAAAAGACCTAGTATTACCAAAAAAAAATATGAGTGTAAAATTAAAACGATGGCGTTGAAACTAACTAATCATTGGAATATTCCACCTTTACTTTGATATAGGTAATTAAGACTATTTTTACCTGGGGTCAGGGAATCACCTACAGAAAGCTGAACTTCTCTTTGGCATGTACAGCAGACCTGTCTTCGGCATGTTAAACTCGGGGGTCATCTCAAGCAGCAGACCTTTCTATTAGATCCACTACCAATGAACATTGGAACGCCCCATCGAACCCATAATTATTTTAAGATTAATTCATCTACTTAATGAACATCCTATTAGCAAGTAAATTTGTCTTAGTTTTTTAATTTAATGTGACTCGTCCAATGGGCAGTAAATGCTTGTCAACAGTTGGAGAAATTGTCATTGAACAGAGAATTTCCTCACATTTGAGAGGGGTAGCTCTTTCTAATGATGAGATGCTTATAATTTTTGTGTACTTTTTACCAAAAAGTACCAAAAAAAAAAAAAACACAAAAATGAAAATTGATGAAAGAAAATGGAGAAACCTATATAAAATATACAAAAAGACCATCTAGAATTCCTAATAAATGAACAAAAACAAGAGAAAAAAAGGTACAGCACCAAATGAAAATGTCAACAAAGATTTTAACCATTTGTATCTGCACAAACATGTAAAGAAAGGCAAAGAATAGGTTTTGCATTAACATAATAATACCAAATTGCAGAAGGCAAAGTAGACACAAAGTTCTGAAATTATTCTCCTTTAATTATCAGAGTACAAAGTGTCTATTTCGTTTCCTGTACAGTTGCTGTCTGAAGAGGCAAAATGTCCCTGTTACAATGCTGATTTTTCCGGTTCTAGGAAAATTCATTCCAGCAATTTACCGCCATGGAAAATTCACCATCAAGTAAAATTCACCGCCAGCAATTCATCCGCTGCAGAAAATTTACCGCATTAATATTTATTAATATATATTTCAAAAACATCAATTTTATTAAAAATATTAATACGGTTAATTTTCCGCCAGTAAATTGTTGACGGTGAATTATATTTGACGGTGAATTTTCCGTTGGTGAATTTGCCAGATGCCGATTTTTCCATATATTAAATGAGAGTTGTTCTCTCTTTCCCTATAACCATCAACTGTCCTCATTGGCCTTACAAAAATGTTTTGAAATAAGATACAATAATTCCCCTTTTGAAATGATGTAAAATGTTTTTAAAATAAAATCTGCTAATCTCTTGTGAACGCACATATCTTTGGCTCATTAAAAATATTCTATTGGAAATTTTTTGAAATAAAATATCTGATATCCGCATAATTTTGATAGATGTTTGACTATTGATGAAGATGTCCAAGGACATTTTTATCTAACATTTTGCTTGTAAAGTCAGTAGGTGAACATCCCCTTGAAACAATTTTGTTGAACAGTTAACAGGGGTTGTTCATACTTTCACATTATGCATATATTTCCTAATCTAAAATTCTCAATCGCATTCACGCAGAAACCAAGAGTCATTGCACTTCATTTAGGATACGAATAGCTGCAAACCAATATGAGTTAAAAAGAAATTGTAGAACAACGATTGCTGGAATTAACTCTTGTCTAATCAAGTCGCAGCACTATCTGTGATTCTATACAAAACTCTTATTGTATTAGCTTTTCTTTAGCAAACCCAATTAATGTTTATCGTTACATCTCCTGACGTTGTAACTCCTTCAAACATTTTGTTAAAGAAATTGTAGGCAAATCTGTGGGTCAATACTAACTATTAAGAATTTTGTCAAGTAACTCATGGGCTTGCTTTGCTTCTCCATACTAAATCATCTTTATATCCCATGGCTGTGTCACCTTCAAACATTTGTTAAACAAATTGTAGGCAAATCTATGGGTGAATATTATTGTAATTTGTCAAGTAATTCATGGGCTTGCTTTGTTTCTCTCTACTGCAAACGTAATCTATAGATGAATATATTTTTAGAGATTTTGTCAAACAATTTTCCATCTATGTATTTTATATTTTGTATGTGTCTAATGGAACAATTGCAACACAAAATATGATGGATTGTTGTGTCCTCTTATCATGAATGAAGGAATTAATTGAAAACCTATCGTCTATTTTTATTTTCCTTACGAGAATTTTAACTAGATTTCACCAAATTTTTAAAATCAACACAAATCCAAGTTTTTTTGATCGCCAAGATTCCGATGTAGGTGGATGAGAGCTTATAAAAATGGGATGTGGACAATAAAGAATTAATTTCAATATCAGTAAGAGCAAGCCGTTTAGTTTGCAATCAACGCCAAATCAATGCCAAACTAACAAATTACAAAGACGTATCCGATCAATGCAAAAGTAGCAAATAACAAGCAAATCAGAATCAATGCCAAATTGATTAATAATGAAAATGCAGCTCTTGGTATCTATTCCATCCAATTGTTATTACGATGCTAAGTGCAAGAAATAAGTAAATATGGTAGATGACCTTCCAACAATTCACAGACAATATTGTATAACACATGAACCAATACTGCTTTCAAAATTATTCAACAATTTAAATGAGCAAATATCCTCTAGTAATCAATTGCTAATCATCAAAGAAAGCACTTACAATGATGTTTCCTAGAAATGGTCAAGTTTGCTACTGTATGGTAGTTGATGGACTCTAGAAATCACCCTAAATCATGCTACAACAATTAATAATGACTAGATTTCGTGACAAATCTTCAACAAATAACCTAAGAATTAGTACAAATCATTGTAGCAGTCGTATGGAACATTGTAGCAGCTAATAAAAGAATAAATATTCCCCTCCAAACTAAAAACTATACTAGAAGTTAATAAAAATCTGTAAAAACTACATGCCAAACACCAATGGAAACTGAAAATACAAAGTATATCAGCTCATAGGTAATCGGTGGATAGAATTACTCCTTTGGAATGAAGGATTTTCATCCTCAACTCCATTTTCAATAGGATTTTTATCTTAGAGCAAAGTAAAGTAATGAACATAAAGGCCCTATTTCAAAAATAAGGGTTTGATAGATAAAATGAAGAGTGGAAATGTGCCTTCACTTCCTTTTTATAGACTGGGAAAATAAAAATACACTTTTCCCTTCCAAAGATCTATTTTAATTTACTTTTGTGACTCTACAACAAAATAATAAAATATCATTAAGAGTTGCACAAGGCTTCATTATGTCCCTTTTAGGTAGCCTAGAAAATAATAAAGTTGTCTTTTATAATGCACATAAAAATAATATTAAGGCCAATTTAATTATTATTTTATTAAATATTTTCTTAACCAACGTTATTGGAAATTAGAAAATAGGCTAAGGGATCATGACAAACATTTAGGGTTGAATAGAGGACATGACAGTCTCCTCTATCTAGATTGTTTGTCCACAAGCAATTGCAAGTTTGGATGCTCCAGAATTTACAATCCTTCCCATGTTTTATCTTCCACAAAAAGATTATTCCCAAGTCAAATATTTAGTGATGCTTTTGTTTCTCAACTTCCTCTCATTCATGTCCACAATTGCTTCAAAATCCAAAACCAATTTTCCCTCCTCATCAAGTGGAGCCAACTCTTTTGAAGGAATAATATGTTGTCCAAGCGTCTTTTTGAGGTGAGGAAAAATGTACATGAAACACAATATGATTCTTACTTCCTTTTGGTAATTCCAACTCACAAACAACTTTTCCAATTGTCTTCAAAAATTTGTAAGGCTCGTACAAACAAGGCTTGATTTTTTCAGACCCACTTACTTTGAGAGAATATTGCTTGTAAGGTTGCAATCTCAAGAATACCATATCCCCAAATTTAAAAATTATCTTCAAATGGTGTTGAGTTGCATACAATTTTTTGTTGGTGTTATGCTTGTTGGAGATTTTTATTGAGTGCTTTTAAGATATTTTGGCTTTGAATAACCAAGTCATTAGCTCCTAGAACTCTACTATCAAAATAACAAGATCAAAATAGGTTTGATTTTCACATCCATACAAAGCCATAAATGTGGTCATACTAATAGAATGTGGTAGATGGTTTTATACCAATGCTCTCCCAAATAGAACCATTTGATCCATGCCTTGGTGACTCGCAACATAATTTCTCAAGTAGTCACCCACCCATTTGTTCACAAATTTAGTTTATCCATCTATTTGGGGGTGGCAGCTAGTGTTAGGGTAGGATTAGTTCTAGTCAAATGAAAGAGCTCTTGTCAAAACAAGCTCAGGAACCTACTATCTCTATCACTTACAATATTTTTACGAAATTTATAGAGCCTAAACACTTCTTTGAAAAATAAATCAACAACTTGAAGCACTTTGTAACACTAAAAATGGAAAACAAGTGAGCATATTTTATGAGACTATCCACCACAACATAGATAATCCTTACCTTGTATTTTGGGAATCTTGGTAAATACTTTCCCATTTTTTATGAGGAATAGGTAGGGGCTACAATAAGCTTGCTAGAAATATTTGTTGTTTGTTTTATTGACAAACAAGACACTCTTTGGTGTGTTTAAGGACATTATCATTAAGTCCCTTCCATGAAAACATTTCTTGAATCTCCTTATATGTCTTGAAATACCTAGGATGGCCTATTAAAGGTGTAAAATGGATTTCCCTTAAAATCTTACCTTTCATCTTAGACTCGGGCACAAGATAGAGTTTCTCTTTGTATAGGATGAGTTCATTAACCATTGCATACTTATCATATTGCAACTTCCCTTCCAATATGTTAGTGGCAAAGACATTGTTAGTATATTCTACTAAAATGTGATCCTTCCAATCAATTAAAATATCTAGCATAGAACATAAAGTGGGTTTTCTCAAGAAAGAATCTACTACTATTTTTTTTTCTCTTTAACATATTCAATGTCAAATTCATAAGAATGAAGTTTACTTAACCATTTTCCACCTTTTATTAAGGTCCTTTTGACTAAGGAACTACTTCAAACTATTGATGTCAAATTTAACCACAAAATTTCCACTCACTAGGTACTCCTTGAACTTGGCCAATGCATGCATGATGTCTAACATTTCCTTTTTGTAGATTAGAACCCTTTTGTTGTCCCTCTTAGTTTTCACCTCTCAAAGTCTATTGGGAAATTATTCGACATTAAAAAACTCCACTTCTCTCCTCATATGCATCACATTCTAGCATAAAGAAGAGAAAAATAAAAATGGCATGAACTCATCACTTTTTTGAGTTTATCAAAACTTTTTTGCATTGAACTAGACAAGGTGAAGGGTCCTTTCTTTGTTAAATTAGTCAAGGATCCTACCAACTAATAGAAACCCCTAACAAATCTTATTTGTTAATTGTAAAGGTTAAAGAACCCTCTCAACTAGAACAATGTTTTGGGGAATCCAATCCAAGATGGCTTGAATCTTCTCCATATCAAATTGTGCCCCTTAAGCACTAATAACATGACCCAAATACAAAAAATCAATCATCACAAAATCACTTGGACTCTTTGGCAATTAGTACTTGTGCCTCCAAAATACCCAAAACTTTGTCCAAGTATCTCAAATGTTCCTACCAAGCCATGTTATAAATGAGTATGTCATCAAATAAAACTAGAACATTTACATCCTCAACTATTTACTAAACACTTGGTTTATACGCGACTAAAAGGTGGTCGGTGCATTAAAAAATCCACACAACATTACTAAAAACTCATAGTGTCCATAATGACACCAAAAGTTATCTTGTGAACATTTTCTTCATGATCTCTAATTTGATGGTATCCTAATATAAGGCCTATTTTGAAAAAAAATGGTCCCATGCAGCTTATTGACCAACTCACCATTCCTCATAATTGTGTATCAATTTTTTATTGTCTTTCTGTTTAGAGATTTATAATCAATGCACATTCTCATGGTCCCATCCTTTTTCTTAACTAAGACTATCGATAAAGAAAATAATATTGAACTAGGTCTAATATGACCCATTTAGAGAAGCTCCATAATGGTCTTCTCTATCTCTTCTTTATGGCTTCTAAGATGGCAATGGGGAGTGGTAATCACAAGTTTGGCACTCTTTCAATTATATGACATGCTCAAATCCCTTTTAGGTGGCCTTCCTAGAAGTATATCATTGAAAAATTTACTATGCTTATTCAAAAGAGATTGGATATTCACATGATGAATTCTTACCATTTGGAGAGTCTACAATGGTTACCAAGCATTGGGCTACCCATGCAACTTGCTCGTGACAAAAAATTATCTCCATCCTTTTGGCTGAAATAATTATTAGCACTTGATTTGGCATTCCACGAAGAACCACTTATTTTCCATTTGATTGGATTTTTTTTTTGGTTTGGAATGCTTGTGTGATTTCTCTCAAAGAATGCAAGCAATGCACTCCCAAAACCACATTTATATCTCCTATGATAACAACATAGAATTTATTTTTTATTTCATAAGTTCCCAAGGTGAGACTCATTTGAGAAACATTCCTTGTGCATTGGATGGTGAAGCCATCATTAGCCATCCCATTAAACCCTTTAAAAGTATTCAATTTTAAGAACTCTTTTTGTCATGAACCCCTTGTCGATGAAGTTACAAGTGAATAGATTTAGTATCAATGAGCATGCTCATTCTTTGTCCACACAAAAATCTACAAACTTTGAAAGGGTTATACTTGGGAGTACTAGAAATTTTGGCAAGAGTACCTCTTAAAGTATCTTTCTTTTATTGAACCTCTTGCTCTAGCTCTTCTCCTTCACTATCTAGCTCAAGTTCTTCAGCTCCAACTTTTTCATATGAAACCACCTCAACGCAATGCACTTGTCCCTTTTTGAAGCATCTACAGCCATGTGCCCATGGTTCTGTGCAAGTAAAATAAAACTTTTTCCTCAATTTATTTTTGGTTTCCTCTTCCTTACTTGAAGGAAAATTCTTGGGTTGGTTAAAATTATTATGGAAAGGTTTCCTTGGGGGAAATGCCTTTTTCTATAATTTACTATTCTAAATAGAAGTCTCAAGTGCCAAGGACCTCTTGGTTGCCTCCTATGATGATGGAGGTATAAAATATTTAACTAAACCCTTGATATGTTTAGACAAGTCTTCTATGAACAACATGATCAGTCTAGTCTTAGTGACATCAAGAGTCATTATGTACGTCTTCTATAAATCAACCACATATATCTCCACACTTTTATATTATTTGAGTTGTGCAAACTCTTGAAAATGAACTTCAAGGTATATTCTATCAAATCTCTCAATCAATCTCCTACTAAATTCATCATAAGAGTTGATGAGGTTATGTCCTTGAGTAATCAATCCATAAGACAACCATTCATGTGTTAAGTGTTCAAGGTGAAGAGTAGAAAACTTGATGGCTTTATCTTTCAATATTGTCTTGAGAGATAAGTCTGTGTCCAAATTTTGTATCTAAGAACAAGTTGTACACTTGTTAGGTCCATCAAAGGTAGAAAGTGCCAACTTTTCCAAAGTATTTTGAAGATCTCTCTAGTTTTTTTGAGGCCTATGTTCAAGTCTTGAGTCATTTCTTGTTTTCTTTAATTTAATGTTTTTAAGAGATATTTCATCTTGAATATTTGTTGGAAGAGCTCTATATTTAGCATAATATGTAGTAATGTCATTCATCATAGGATTTTGAACTTGTACCTTTTTAACTTCTTCCTCCCTACAAAGGAAAGTCGATTGGACTGGTCTAGTTGATGAATGAATAATACTTATTTGTAAGAGAGGGGGACCAACCATTGCAAGGCCCTAGGTCACGAAAGGCCAAGAGTGGAAAGGCTTCCCTAACTTACCTCGGTTTAAAGGAAGGTTAGGATGGATGAGATGAGGATGATGAGGATTATGAAGTCCTTCGATCACCTTGCAATTCCAAGAATTGAAGGGAGACTAAGTGAGTCACTTTCTAATGTCAACTCTGTGTCTCAGGTAGTTCTTTGTCAGAGGACAAAAGTGCAGTTTTGGGATGATAGCGCGGCGCACTGGTGTTTCATAGGTGCGTTGGCATCCGTACGGCCAAAAAACCAGAGAGACGAGGTTAAATCCTCAAGAAAGGACTGCTAGCCTAGTTTAGAGGTTTTGTGAACAGCAGAATGAGATTAAGAAGAACGAAACATAAGTACGAATGTGATAAAAGAAATATATTACCGCAAGGGCGACGAAGATAACTTTGTACAACAATCCTCTCACCAACTTGCTTCGAGATCTCTCCACCTACACACAAAAATGGGGGGAAATGTTGGGGCTATTTAGGGGCCTGCCTTAGTCAGACCCCCATTTTGGTGTTTCCACCTCCACAGATAGCCTTGTTTGCAACGATAAGAATAAAGATAAAGAAGGGAATACAAGCTATGTAAACAAAAGACACTATAAAACAGTACATGCTTACTCAACCAGAGGCGATAGAAGAGATGAGAGGAGCTTACCACCTCCATCCAAAGCGCTCAAGGCTTGTGGAAGAGAAAATGAGAGGAACTCAAGCCTCTGCTGCAATGATGTTTGTCTTGTGCTCACACTATCGGAGTGATGGAGTGGTAGATTGCTGCAATGGAGTGTAAAATGATGCTACAAAGCTTGAATGGATGGATGGAAATGGAGAGAGTTCTCAAATCGAACTTGCAAAACATTTTTTGAAGAGAACAATGGATGAATAGATGAAGAATATGAAGGAAAGGATGAAAAACGACCATATTCGGGTCAGCTAGCTGAAGGGAGGCGTTACTCTTTGAATTCCAATAAAAAATGTAACGTCTTTATAGACTCCAGCCACGGGAATCTGCTAGGGACGTAAGCACGCCATGCGGACGTCTGCATGCCACATGGGCATCCTCGATAGAAACGCCCCCACCGACACACAAAACAGGTGCTAAGTTTGACGTGGACAGTGGGCTTAAGTGGAATTAAGCCTCCGCCTTAGGTTTTCTAAAGTGCAAGGGGTAAAAGGAAATTTGTGTTAAGGGTGCAAATTCACGCTTATACATTTTTCCCCCACTTTAGCGAGCATGAGTACTGATGAGTGCTTCAGTAAAGTAGAGTAGTAAGGAAGTAACAAAGTAAGAGATGTATACCTGAACAAACGAGGAAGCAGAGCATGGCTTGGTGAACTCGAAAGTGCAGGGAAAGACTTCATAGTTCCGCGTAACTACAAAGCTGAAGTATGAAAGCACCTCACAAGCTCACGGTCCTACAAGGGAGGTATCCTTCAAGAACTCTCACATGAAGGAAACCAGGAAAAGCACCTTACAGACCCGTAGACCTGCAAGGAAGGTATCCCCCAAGAACTCTCACATGAGGGAGACCAAATAAAGGGGACTCTGTAGATTCAAAGAGTGCGACATGTTTACCCGCAAGTAGAACACATCAGGAAACGGTTACGCAGGCCAATGAACAAATAGTCATGCAGACCATCGCTAAGTTGTAAGACTTTCAAAGGGATCCATCAGGAATCCTTCAAAAGGAAGGAGGGTCCACTCAAGGGATGCACTATTTGAAAAGTGAAGTCTAGTTGGGCTACCCCCAAGCTAGACGTAAGGATGCGAAGTAGGTCTAGTCGGGCTACCCCCGGACCAGACGCGAAAAAGTAAAATTGGTCTAGTCAGGTTGCCCCCAGGCTAGATGTGAAGATGTGAAACCAGTCTACTCGGGCTGCTCCCGATCTAGACACCATAGAATTTAATGAAGGCTTTCAAAGGGATCCCTTGGGAAACCAAAGTGAAGAGGAGGGGTCCACTCAAGGGACACGCCTATTCAAAAGCTAATGTCTTCATTCTTGAATCGATTCATCATCAAGGAATCCTTTCGAAAGATGTTCACTTCATCAAGCAATTCGAAAGGAAGGAGATGTGCCCATGCGAGGGGAAGACTAAGACCGTTCCCACTTTGGAGGAGGGTTTCCAAGTCCTTTCTTTATGAACCCATGATGAAGAAAACATGTTTCGTTAGGGTTTCAAGTTGAGAATGCAATTCTAACAAAGTAGTGTGTGAAGGCTCTTCAAGAAAAGATTCGTTTGGCAATGAATGCATTTTCTAAAGACCAAGTAATGTAGAAGTAACGTTGTCACACATGAGAGGGACAACTCAAGCAAAGAAGAGAGAAAGATAAAGGGAAAAGTAAAAGAAAAGAGATCGCACACAAAGGGCACAAGGGGATCTGGTTTCGTGGGGTCAGATCTGCCTTTATTTATAAGTAGTAGGTAACTGTTGTGAGAGGAAAAAGATCATCAATCCCCAACTAGATCAGGAAGAATGCACAGAAGAAAAAGTAAAATAAAAAATTGGGTCAACATGGAAGGGAAGCCTAAATGCCCCCAACGCCTTGCATCATCCCCAATTTACCGAAAGTCAATCACAAACATGGAAGAATGAAGATACACATAGAGGAAAGTTTACAACACAAACACCGCGCCTATATCCAAGCACCAACAGGGGGCAAGGAGAATAATGTACACCTCCAGGATGGAGTAGGAAGTTCTAGCCCATCCTTTGCTTATAATTCCCTCCCGAGATCCCGATAACGCAAGAAGCTAACTAGAGTTGACCACCCCCCTGATCTACTCGGTGGGTGGCTACCCTGGCTTAATCTCTACTCAGCCTGGCAACGAATAGTAGGGGCTCTACTCCCCTGGTAGATTCAAGTGAGAACCACACCGTTGGTTTTCCTACAGTCTGTCTACAATTATCTGAGTCGACTAGTTCAAACTCTATTAATCTTTCTTGCCTCCCATCCAAAGTAGCAGATGGAATACGCCCAGGGCAAGGGGTCCCATCCAAATTTTCTATCCGGAAGGAAGGTGGTTGAGGAAGTTAGGTTTAGTTGAGGTCACCGGTAGGTATCAAGTTAACTTCTGCTTTCCCCCATAGAATTGTAGGGCTCAAGGCATCGCATCATCAACAACTATAGAGGGCAATCGGGAGTAACGAGTTAACAACGACTATCAATGAAACAGGGAATTCCACAGGAAGGTAGCTCCGATGGGTAATGAGGGTCATCCAGGCACATATAGCACGATTACGGGGGGAACACGTCACAACACACACACACACATCTAATCTAAAGATCAAGAAGAGGGTCTCCCCATAACATTGTTGACCAAGAGGTCATCAGCTTCCCATTCTAGATCATCGTAGGGGGAAGGATGATGAGCCTGCAGCGGTGTAAAGTTAAGGGGAGGAGCTTTCGATCCTCCCGCAACAAGAGGTAGATGGACCAGTGAGGTCTCCCTCGCTCAACTCTTGTGGGTCTAAGGTCAACGACTTCGCGAAGATCGCTGACAAGGTCAAAACTTCATCCACCGAGTTAAACATACACTTAACGAGAGTGCCATGTTTCACCTCGATGGATGGAGGAGTTCTCACCCGAGATTCACCACTAGGCTCATAGAGAGATTAAGGAGCGGTGACAAACTTAGGGGAAGCAGGAGCTAGTTTTGTCACTAGGACAGAACAAGTCAGTGTGGGGCCACCTTTCGGAGGAGGTGGGCTCTTCTTATGTCCTCCATTGCTGGAGGAACCATGCTCTACTTTCTTCATCATCAGAGGAGGTGAACTCCCCATAGACAAGGCAAGGAGGGTCGAAGGAGAAGAGAAAAGAGCCACAACAGATACGACTGAAGTATTAACCATATCCACAGGCTTCGGGAAAGGCGAGACATCCGGAACATAAGTCAACAGAGGTGGCTCTGCGGAAGGAGCAATAAACACTTGCACCTTTCCAGGTGCCTATGCGCTCATAGTAGGAGCCGAAAGAGATTCAGAGCTAGTTAGATCAAAGACAAAAGAGGGGAAAGAGGAGGACACAATAGGAGGTGTCGTCTTCTCCTCCTCCTTCTGTGAGGAGGCTTGCTTAGCCAAGAGATCCTTTTATCGCTGCATACACTCACACACAAGGCAGTTCCTATGACTCTTTGAACCAGGAGTCGAAGCTTGCAAAGGGACAAAAGGATTCTACTCAGCCATGGGAGTGTCTTCCACGGCTGTTTCTAGCAAAAGGGAAGACTCCTGGATGGGAGCAGAAGGGGCGGGTTCAAAAACGGCAAGAGGAATTAACTCTAGCGCCTCGGCAGTGGGCCTCTTCCCATTCACTATTTTGAGAACAGGAACAGTAGAAGGCCACGAGGGCCGAGATAAAGAGGACTCTCCACAAGGGATTTTTTTCTTCCATACCGAACGAGCCTAGGCTCCGTGGGTAAGACAGGAAGCTCAAATGCAGGATGCTTGGCCTTTCGCCAAGCAGGCGCCATGGGATTCTCTCGCAAGTGCGAGACAAAAGAAGATGGCACCACGACAAGGCGAGAGGAAGCATCGGGTTGAACAACGAAAGAGGAAGAAGGAGGATCTTGGAACCGCTTCTCTTCTTCTCTTCTACTTGCCTTGGCAGCATCACTATAAGATTTTAAGAAAACTCTTTGTGAAACAACATAAAGCGAAGGAGGGTACCTCACTTTCGGCCTAGAACGCCCTTTTCTTATAGTTTTGATACGTAAGGTACAGGAGGTCCTTCCTAGGTGGGAGAGGACCAAGAGACATGAGCCAAAAGTAATCTAGGGTATAGCTGCCACGTGCAATTGGTGGTCTATAACGGTGTCATGGAAAACATGTATCGAATCTCCATGAACAAACTTCAAACACTTGTGCACGATCGAGGGAACTGCATTCATAGCTACTAAAATGGGGATGCCTAGCTTCACTCTGAAGAGTTCAGATCCCAAGATGATGTTGAACCTAAGGCTCACAGATTTAGGCCCAACGAGGACCGATAGGACAATACTTCCTATAGGAGGTACGAAAAGTCTATCGTGTGTGCGGACGGTACTCTTAGGTGCATCATACCCATCCCTATGTAGGAAGTTAAGTAGCATGATCTCCTCAGTTATGATATTTACTTGGGATGTCGGATCAACGAGAACACCTGCTACAGTATTCCCATTTATCCCTGCAGGAATGTAAAGAGGAGATGGATCTCTATTGAAGCCCATCAACAGGTCCTATGAACTGAAGGTTATGCTAGTACCACTACTCATAGTCTTTACAGAGGGAATACGCTGATTTAAGAAAGAGTCCATCGTGCACACCAAACAATACTTCTATCGAGCCTCCTAAGGTTTATGAGATAAGGTAGTGACCCAATTAAGGTTTTGTTAAACAATACTTTGGAACCTTCCAACTACGCCTACTAGGGGTTACATGTTGGGTTGTGAGGTGAAATCCTCACAACACTCACACCCACAATACTCCTAGGATAGGAGGAAAGGAGCTTTCAGTATTGCAAAACGAAACCAAAATGGTTCACGTCGAGTTCATAAAAAATGTAAGAGAGGGGGACCAACCACTGCAAGGCCCTAGGTCACGAAAGGCCAATAGCAGAAAGGCTGCCCTAACTTACCTCAGTTTAAAGGAAGGCTAGGATGGACAAGATGAGGATGATGAGGATTATGAAGTCCTTTAATCACCCTGCAATTCTGAGAACTAAAGGGAGACTAGGTGGGTCGCTTTCTAATGTCAAATTTGTGTCTCTGGTAGTTCTCTGTCAGAGTACAGAAGCGTGGTTTTGGGATGACAGCGCGGCGTGCTAGTGTCTCACAAGCGCACTGGCGTCCATAGGACCAGAAAACCAAAGAGACGAGGTTAAATCCTCAAGAAAGGACTACTAGCCTAGTTTAGAGGTTTTGTGAACAACAGAATGAGATTAAGAAGAATGAAACATAAATACGAATGTGATAAAAGAAATATATTACCACAAGGGTGATGAAGATAATTTCGTACAACAATCCTCTTGCCAACTTGCTTCGAGATCTCTCCACCTGCACATAGAAAAAGGGGGAAATGTTGGGGCTGTTTAGGGGCATGCCTCAGTTAGACCCCCGTTTTTGTGTTTCCACCTCCACGGACAACCAAGTTTGCAATGATGGGAATAAAGATAAAGAAGGGAATATAAGCTATGTAAACAAAAGACACTACAAAATAGTACGTGCTTACTCAACCAAAGGCGATAGAAGAGATGAGAGGAGCTTAGCACCTCCATCCAAAGCACTCAAGGCTTGTGGAAGAGAAAATGAGAGGAACTCAAGCCTCTGTTGCAATGGTGTTTGTCCTGCGCTCGCACTATCAGAGTGATGGAGTGGTAGATTGCTACAATGGACTGTAAAATGTTGCTACAAAGCTTGAATGGATGGATGAAAATGGAGAGAGTGCTCAAATCAATCTTGCAAAATTTCTATTGAAGAGAACAATGGATGAATGGATGAAGAATATGAAGGAAAGGATGAAAAATGACCATATTTGGGTTGGCCAGTCGAAGGGAGGCATTACTCTTCGACTTCCAATCGAAAATGTAACGTCTCTGTAGACTCTAGTCGTAGGAATCTGTCGGGGATGTAAGCGTGCTATGCGGATGTCTGCATGCCGTGCAGGCGTCCCTGACAGAAATGCCCCAATCGACACACAAAATAGGCGCCAAGTGTGATGTGGACAATGGGCTTAAGTGGAATTAAGCCTTCACCTTAGGTTTTCTAAAGTGGAAGGGGGTAAAAGTGAATTTTCATTAAGGGTGCAAATTCACTCTTATACATTATCTACATGTTATTGTTATCATTAGAGTTAAATCCTAAAGTGATCCCTTCATTATGCTAATATTTAAGCACATTCATATTATTTTGCATTGTGTTAATTAACAAAGCCAACATACCTATAAGGTGCTCTTTCGCTTGTATAATTTGTTGTACCATGCATCAATTTCTTCTTCTTCCATAATTCTCTTCTCTCTTTCTATCACAATCTTTGGATTTTTTTGTTCTAACACTTCCCTTGGCTAATATGTACCTTTTCTCTCTCTTTAGTAATAATTGTGCTCTTTTTCACTCATGTGCATGAAGATGTTGCATACAATATATTTGCATAGGTTTAGTAATATCACTAATTTTAATACCATTATAGTGTCCCTAGAAGGAATGTCAACCAGATTTCACCAAATTTACAAAATGAACACAAACCTAAGCTCTTTTTTATCACCAAAATCCCAATGTGGGCAATATAAGAGCATATAGAAACTAGAATATAAACAATAAGAAATTAATTTCAAACTCACTAGTGGAAATCCTTTTAGTTTATAATCAATGCCAAATTCATGAATAGTATGCAAATGATCAATTTCAAGTTGGCAGATTACAAAGACAAATCCAAAAAATGCCAAGATGACAAATAACAAGTAGATGTGAATCAATGCCAAATTGGTAGACAATGAAAATGCAACCCTTGGAAGTACATCATCCAATCATTATTATAATGCAAGTGCAAGAAATAAGTAAATATAATACCAATATTGAAACTTCTCATATAGCAAAAATTCATGGACAATATTGTATCAATGCATGAACTGATACTATTGTCAAAAGTAATCAACAATGTAATTATTAGATGTTTTTCTAGTAATTAGTTGTTAATAATAAAATAAAGCACTTACAATGATGTTCCCTAGAAATGGTTAAGTGTGTTGCTATATGGTGGTTGATTTACCTTAAAAAAACACCTCGAATTATGCTACAACAGTTAATGACCAAATTTCTTGATAAATCTTCAACAAATACCCTTAATTTCATACAAAAAATTGTAGATGTCATATGAAACATTGTAGCAATATTAAGAAACATTATAGTAGTGCTACAAAACACTTTAATAGCCAATAAAATAAAATATATTCCCCTCCAAACTCAAAATTGTATACTAAAGCTTAACAAAAATTTGTAAAACTACACACCAAGCACCAAACACTAATGGAGATTGCAAATACAAAGCATATTGGCTCATAGGTAATCCCTGGATGAAATTACTCTTTTGGAATGAAGAGTTTTTCATTCTCAACTCCATTTTCCAATAGGGTTTTTATCTTAGGACAAAGAAATAAACATAAAGGCTCTATTTTGGAAACAAGGGTTTGATAAATAAAATGGTGGAGAGTGCAAATGAGCCCTCAATCCCTTTTAATAGACACCCAAGGATCTAAAAATAAAAATATTCAATTTTTTCTCCAAAAACTATGTTTTTAGTTTTGCAAATCTACCCCAAAATAATAAAATATCAGTAAGAGTTGCATAAGGCTTTATTATGATTCATTTAGACGACTAGGAAAATGATAGCAAATTTGTCTTTTATGATGTAGACAAAAATAATTTTAAAACCAACTTATTCATTATTTATTAATGTTTTTCCTCAACCCAACCCTTTAACCTATGAGAAATTAGAAAATAGGCTAAGGAACCTTGACAGACACCTTGGGCCAAAAGGGGGACATGATGATAATGGAAATAATGTAATACTAGCATTGTAAGTTGGGTTCAATCATCTTTTCAAAAGATAAATTTAAATTTATTGTAAGAGCGGTCATCTAAATGAGACATTATAAGGGCTATATAATAATTTATTAAAAAGGTGTTTATTGAAAACCACTTAGAGGGAAAAGGTAAAATTAATTAAGAGCCCCAACAAGAGTGCTTATAGTGTAGATGCAAGCACTCAAACCAAGGTATCCTTTTTTTTTATGAATAGGCAGTTATCTATATTAATTATAAAGATAATAATACATATTCACAAAAACAGATGGGTGGTAAGAAGGCACACCTCGAGAGTCACATGGGCTGAGCCCAGAAAAACATAGTCACTTGGGCCTAGCATAGAAAACCATAAACATTACAAACATTAAAATAGAAAGGCCATTAAATGGCCAGAGCAGTGCCAATAGATCCAAGAGGGTAATTGTCATCCATCTTCTTACCCCATACATCAACGAGGTCTGGAGTGACGTTAGGAGGGCCCTAGCCATCATCATCTTCTTTCTCTTTTTCCTTTTCTTTATCCTCACGCCTGGGCGAGATTGCCAAATCCAAACACAAGAAATATTTCACAATGTTCATCCAACCAAAGCTGCTACCAGGAGCAGTATAAGACGACCACCCACAGGTACCACTACCGTTCCCCACCACCCCTCCAAAGGGCCACCCCAGGTCAACCCATGGAGGAAGAGAACGCGACCGTCAAGGAGGGCAGGATCCACGACGAGGAACAGCCTGAGAGCGGGGGCGAGCAGAACCACTCTGTCATTGGCCCCATGAAAGCAACCATCTATGGGAGGAGGTGGGCAAAGAGGACACCCAAGCCATAGTGCATGGAGCATTTCCCTAGTGGTCTAGAAGCACCTGGAGGTGAGAGACCTCAAGTGCAACTTTATTTTCTTGAACTTGAATATGCAAAAGAACATTAGAACAAAGAAGAGCTTTAGAGTACAAAGATACAATTTTATCAATCTGGCTAAGTAAAAATGCATACATTTCTATCTTTCCAAATACTGGAGAGGATTTCCACCCTGAAAGTGTGCCAAAGTTGGGTATACTTAGCAGGAAGCCTGGGCGAATCGCTTAGCAGAATCATGTGCCAAGAGAACGACTCCAGCCTGAATGACTAAAAGACGTCATGAATCCAATTCCAAAACTATTGAGCTCTAGTACAAAACCAGAAAAGATAACTTTCCCACTGAATGGGAAACGAGGGTCCTGGACCCCCAAGTGAACAAGCCGATACCCCACCAGTAAGCCTTGGAAAAGAATACACCAAGCAAAGTTGGCGAGTTTAGGCTCAACACTTGCAAACCAAGTGGAAGAGAATTGTTTCCACCAAATAGACACAAAAGACTGAAGATGCCACTGCTAGTTCAGACTATCAACCATAGGAAAGTGCAGCAAAAATCCACAGATATCCAAGCCTAGGCTTGTAATTTCTAAAAGGGGTGTTTGGCTACCACTTCCAATCCTTCCACTAGGGCTTGGTGCCACAAATACCCACCTTATGAAGCATATATGTTGGAATAACATTCACTAGACCATCATAAGTGTCATGGTCCTGGTTTTGAAGTCTGTAATGGGCACGAAAATCTTCCCACGACATAAAACACATTGTGGGTCTATGAAACACATGTTGCAAGGTCTGGATACCTTTCATGTGAAATCTTGAAGCCTTGAGACAAGGTGATTTGTCTAGTGGTTGATCATTACTAGAAAAGAGGGGCAAGCACCACACATTCTATTGATTGAGTGAAAACCCATCACATAAACCAAAGCCAGCCTAACGGAGCCAGGGCTTAATAGCTTCCCAAGCTCTCCAAATGATTTTGGCCACAAAATTTCAGACAATTTGGACTGGTTCCCTCATAACCAAAAGGGTTTGAAAGCCAATCCCCTTCTAGGTCAATCTGTGCACAGGAAAGTTGGACTGAATGCAATGCCTGAGGAGAATTTTCCAGGCTTCATCGCCATTAAGAGCTCTAATTATCCATTTCACACATAAGGAAATCCCTTGTCATTGAGTGGAGAGTAGGCCAAGCCCTCCAAAGTCTGGGTGATCCCACAAAGTTGATTTAAAATTTCTGAGAGGAACTGATTTTTGCTAAAATCACATATTTTTAGAAAATATAATGATTTAAGCCTTAAAAAGTTCCATTTTAAGTATTCCAATTGAAGATGGTTTGATCAAACCACTTTAGATCAAACCCCCTTGGATAGAACCTCGCTAGTGTTAAACCATACCTATAAATGAGTCTCTTTTACACCTATCAAAATGCTAATAAAAAATCCCTTTTGATTTACCTTTTGGGGGATCAAATGAATTCATTTAAAATTTATTTCAAATGATTATGGTAGTCCTTGGAATGAGCTATCCAATGAATATAATTTTAATACGTTTTGGTTTTATTATGTATTTTATTTTTAGTTTTATTAAACATAGGTTTTTCATTGAAAATGAAAGTCTTTGTTCTGTACATGTGAAAAATAGCAGATTATCAAACAAAAAATTTAAAAATATGAGTGCACCAGATATTGAAGTCCTTGATCCAACAAAAAAAATAAATGAATTTCGATATATACAAAAAAAAGTTACGCGTTATACGGTCGCGCTATGTCTAAAGTGTAATTGGTTTGATTTTGAAACTTGATTAAAGAAAAAATATTCAATAAAAAACTATCTAACCAAGTGGAAGCACTAGATATCAGAGTTAAAAATCTAAATTCGAAAGAACTAGAATTTTATCCTTCATGGAAAAAAAATTATGTGTTATACGGTGTGCATCACTTTTTAAAAATGCTATTTTCTGAAGAAAAAAACCAATTTTCGTGGGAGATGGAAAAAGAAGTGCAATCTGATTCCAAAAAAATTGAAAAAAAATATTTTTAGAATCTACAAACAAAATGTGATGAGACTCTAGTTTGCATCATCTTCAAATTCCTCACGTTTTAGCCGCTATAGGTGCCCAAATGTGAAGATTTAGTTAAAAATAATAATTTCAGTGTCCAGTTTGGCAAAAAATTGTAAACCACTATTGTGGGATCACCCGTCTTTGGGTAGCCAAGAAAACTCCCAGGCTATGTAGTGAAACCCTCAATGAGTCTCAAAAGAGGCCCAAAAAAATTCGTGTAACATCTTTTCAAGCTTAGTGTAAGCGGCCTTCAAATGAGCCCAATAAGGAGAGTAATAAACATGCATAGAAGCTAAAACTTTAGAATAGATCTGGAATTTCCTAGCCAGAGAGAGAGGCTTGGTAATCCAGTAAGCTAGCTTTTGCTCAATCTGAGAAAGAACCACTTGCCACAACTCCGCAGGGGAAGCTTGGAAGGCAAAGGGAATGCCCAAAAAATGAAATATTTCCCCTAGACCAATCCACTTCCAGCCATAATGTTGAAACCATTGAGGATTGGGTAGAATAGACAGTCTGTAGAATAAGGTTTTATGCCATTGAATGGAAAATCCAGAGGCAAGGCAAAAAGTCTCGAGGAAATCCAAAGAAGCTTTGATATTATTTTCCTCTTCTAGAAGAGAGAGAAAAGATTCATCAGCAAAATGGCCATTAACTATTTGAGCCTGCGAATTGGGCAAAGAAATGCCTCTAACTCGCCACTAGGAAACAATATTAGCTAGCAAATAACCAAACCCTTCAGCAACAAGCACATAAAGTGAGGGGGTGAGCGGGCAACCCTGGCGGACAGAGCGAAACCCCAAGCAAAGGTGTTTGAAAAAAGCATTTGGATAGCCTAAATAAAATTAGGGCCAAACCCTAAGGAAGCCAGCATGGCGAGAATAAGAGGTCCTTCGATGTGGTCATATGCTTTAGTAAAGTCAATTTTAAGGAAAATGGCTTTCTGATTAGAGTAAGTCTGGCCCATTCCATTCCTTCCCAAACTGCAATGATATTATCCAAAATAAATCTGGATTTAATGAAACCAGTTTGTTCTGGACGCACAAGAGATGGCGGATTTTCAAGGCAAGGGCTTTAGAACTGATTTTGTAGGAAACATTGAGGAGGTTTTGTGGCAAGGTATCCTTTTTTTCATTGTATTAAATTTAATTTTTGAGTTTGAATATGAAAGACAAAAAAATCTTGGTGTGTGAAATTTAAAGGATGAAAATTCTCTTGGTTTCAATTATGAATTTGAGGATGAAAGTCCTATTGTCTAATTGTTGGTGATTCTATTTAGAGATTGAATTTGAGCTTATTTTTTCCAATCAATCTAGTTGGAGCAATTTATATTTGCAAGAAAATTGGCATATCATCAACATTATCAAGGGTTTGAGGACTCATATAGAACTAGGCCTAGTTTATATCAATTTTTTTGAATATTATCAGCATGTCAGAGAAGAATTTGTAGGGAATTTTATATTTTCTAGCTGTTATTGTACAAGGTTAAATCATAGTCACCAATTGTTCCATACATAATCAACAATTTAATGACTTATGTCATATATTTTACATTTTTTGAGGTTTTTTCCAACTTATTACCAGCTTGTGCCTAATTATTGACATCAATTTTGAATGTCATACAATTGTTCCTAACCTTGTGCCTCCAATTGCAGGCTATACAACATCATTCAAGGCCTAATAAAAGGTTTTCCTACATGTCATACAAGTTGTATGACAATTTATAGGTGAGAATATTAATATTTTCAAGGTGAATTATTATTGTTGTTCAAGGGTTTCCTTTGTCATTTGGATCAAACTAATTCATATGTTGTTCAATGGTTTTAGGATTATTTCTTTTATGACTGAACCATTTTTAGATCTATAGATTTCCTTAATTAATTAACATCAATCATTAATGGACTTGCCTTTTAACTACTATTGTTTATGTAGTGTATAAAAATGTAACCCTTTACATTTTCTCACCTTTTTGGGCCCTCCTTATCAACATGCACTTAATAGTGCCTTAATTTAGTGTTGTTAAATGTACCCCTTTACATTTACACACTTATTTGGGCCCTCTTAATTAAAATGGGCTTAATTATGCCTTAATTATCCCTTTTATTCATTTACAAGCCCAATTAATTACATTTTATGAAGGGGAAACCCAACAATAATTAATGCCTAAACATAACAATTTACATTAAGCAATGTGTGTTCCAAGAATAGGGACCTAGGACCTATTCGCCCATGAGCGAATGGGTCCTCCCTAACCTTTGGACCTAAATTTAAATTATCTTTTTAGTGGTATTTTAACATTTCTAAATCCATAATTCAATGTCATCTTGTGATATTTGAATTTCGAGAAATTAAGGATACATACCTATAAATAAAAGGTTATTTCACTAAGTTTCACCTAGAATTTTCAAGTGAGAAAAAGTACATCAAAGTTGATGATCAAGGACATTCAATAGAAGATACATTAGATATTTATTAGAGCAATCAAGATCTAATCATAATGTCAAAGTCTTCTTGCATCATGCATATTTTTGGAGCTAACATTGTGAAGTAGGTTTCAAGATCTATTCAAACATTCAAAGCGTCAATTTCAAGTGTCAAGATCCTCTTCCAATTCAACCATTTTATGCAAGTTGTAGATCTCCTAAGATCTCCATTATCAAGGTTTCATTCATGGTTTTGTTGAGTGGTAACATAACTTTGTTCATTCTTCATTCCCTCTTTCATGCATTATTTCAATTCAAAGTTTGATTACCAAAACGAGGTTTGATCAAGGCAAGCCCCCATTCACCCGAAAACAACATTTTTCTCTCGTGTATGTGTGACTACAGATTTAGGTTGAAGAAGACTTGAAGACCTTTTGAAGAGCAATATTTACAAAGTTGCAAAAGTTGCAAAAGTTGTCAAAGTTGTCAAATCACGAAATCTCACCTACAAATTAGATTTTTGTCTTTTCGACACTGAAACTTGGACAAATCAAAAGCTACATATTTGCACCAAAGGCTCCTGAAAGATTGTTGAAATCCCTATACTCGGACCCATTCACCCTTGGACGAATGAGTCTCAGATCAACTTCCATTAAACACTTTTAGTGACTGGTACACATTTTTCTTCCCTTCTCAGATCTGCATTATGTTTTCTGGTTCTACAAATATTGAGCTTAATCTTCAAGTTTCAAATGTTGAATATTCTCACTTTGGGTTGATTCACCTAAGGGTTGATAATCAATTCATTGTGGAGATCTCATTTCCTAATGAAATAAAGGAAAATAGGTCCCTCATCACATGATATTTTAAACCCACCTTTAAAACGCTTATTTTTATATGTTTCATTTTGGTGAACCTGACTTTTGAGCATCCTAACTTTATGATTTGGAGTCCATTTTCAACCCTAGATCTAGATTTTGCATTGCATTGCACTGATTGGCATCTCATTTAGGGTTGTTTACTTGCATTAGTTTGCATCTCATTTAGGGTTTTAGATTTGCATTTTTTGCATTCTTTAAAATCTAGAAAATTCAAAAATATTAGTTATTTTGCATAGTGTTTACATAATATTGTATAATCAAACATTTACATTTGAAAATTGAATCAAAATTGTATCTCAAATTAGGTCTTTTTTCTTGTCATTTAGCACTATTTTGCACTTGCATTTAGACCTCATTTTACATAAATCTAAAACTGCAACTTACTCTTTGAAACCATAACCTGAAAACCATGGAAATCATCTCAAGAACTTGTAAATTGATTTTTTTTAAACCTGAAGTGAGACCCATTCGCCCATGGGCGAATGAGTCCTTGATCAGGGCTTTTCCTGAATTTTTGAGCATTGAAATAACTATTTCAACCTTCTATGTTTCTATATTCAGTTTGTTGTTTCAGTTTCCAGAATTTTGCTATTTGAAATTGTTCATATTAAGCTTAATTTTTCATATTCAATGCATTGTTTGAATTCAAAATTGCATTTAAAAGACATCATTTCAGGGTTTTGCATAACATAATCAAAAAATTATCTTGCTTAAAATCTAAAAATTTGTAATCTCATTGCATTTCAATTCATTCTTTCATAATGGACATGTGCATTGGTAATAAATGGAAGTCCTTAACATCTTTAGTTGATGCCTCTATTTTTTTTTTTGGTAATTTTCCTAATGAAATAGAACCTAATCATGCTCAACCAACCCCTAATGAATGTCCTCGTGAAGTTGACATCTTAGGTGAAGATGATGAAAGGATGTATAATTTCATACATAGTTTCCTTGAAAACCTTAAGAGCAATGCATCATTGTACCCTACCATGCAACAACCAACACCTCCTACTATTTCACCATTAAATATGTTTTCTCTTTTACATCCTAATATTGAGTCACAAACCAAGCCTAAACCTCCAACAATGAGTGAACCTAGTTCCTCTAACCAAGCGCACACTCATCTATCCTACGTTAATAAAGTCACTAACACACCCATCAACCTAGAAGAGACTTATGACCAATGCTTTAATATCTTAGCTAAACAAGGACGTGACACAACAAATGAGCATGAGATTCACAAGTTGTTAGAACAAACCCCAATTGAAGATACTAAAGGTTTAGGATATCAAGATCCTCCTCCCTCCATATCTTCTAAGGAAACAAGTGTCCTCTATCATAATGAACAAATCCCTCACAAGGATGATATGATCATTTTTGGTCCTTCTTCTTTGAAGCCACCTCAACAAGATCATCAAACAAGTAAGAAATTTAAACCTTATAAAGTCAAAAAGTTGTAATTCCTACATGCTAAAACAAAAATTGAACAACAAATGGAGCAACTTCTTCATCTAGGATGGATTATATTTCCACCTCCCACTAGAATAAATAATCCTATGAACATGAATTATTGTGCATATCATATAACTCTTGACATCTTACTGATGAGTGTCATGCATTAAAGCTGGTATTGAGTGATTTTGCTCCTCCTAACATTTCTAACATAATTGGATATAGAAATTACATGAACATTTCTCCTTGCCATGTGATAGTTGCAGGATCATAGAATACTCACTATTACATGTTTTACATTCATTCCAAATTATTTTCTATATTGCAAGGAGTTCATTCTCATCACTTATCTCGGCTCATCATTGTCCTACACTTGGTGGGGGAAAGGAGGAAGATAGCCTTGTCCTAGTTTGGCACTTGATGTTATCCCTTTGCTAGTTGTTCACCTTCCGCATACGATGAACAAGATTGGGATACGGGTGACCTACTATAGGTTGAATCGCATGTGGCTCACTAGTCTTGTCTTTATATTCTTTTGCATGTTCTTTTTGTGATTGCATGTGTGTAATGTGATCCCTCGTATTGTTCTATTTGATGTGTCTTCATGTCCATTCCTCTATTTGTACCTATCATATTTTTTAGGCATAAATAATCTTCTACCATGTTATCATTTAGATCTACAATCAACAACCTTATGCCCAAATTTATTGTAAGAATAACAATGACCTTGAAAATATTGAGGGAACCTGGTAGGGGCATGTTGTCTAGCAAGTGGAGGACCTATGAATCTTCTTTATCTCCGGAAAAGAATGAATCCGCCTTTCTTGCTATCTTGATCTGTCTTCTTTCATCTCCAGAGGATATCTTCTTAGGTTCCTTAGTGGAAGCTTTCTCCTCCTTTGTTTCAGACTTTCCTTCTGCCTTCAAATTTTCATATAGATTTGCAAATGCATTGATTATTGGAATTTTTCCTTTTCAAAACCTAGACCAAATTTTTATTTTGATGGATTTTAAGAGCTGATCAATTCATCAATAATTTCAAAACCTCCTTTCAACTTTAAACCCTTGTCAATTTTTTCTTTTTCTTTTTCCAGTTATTTCCTTAGGGAAACAATCATAATCATAATTTAGCTTAAGCATCATAATCCACTAGACAATATTCCTTCTTGAATTCAAATTCAAATTGATCATCCTCCTTTTGGAGTATGACCTATTTCTCTTGAGAGCACTTCTTCTTAGACACTACTTTATTCTCCATGTAATTTGAATACAGGATCTACCTCTGTTGTTATAATTTTATCAAGGAACCTTGCTCTGATACTAATTTTTGAACACACCAAAATATTGTGAGGGGGTGAATCAATATGCTTTAAAATTCAATCCCAATTAACTATTGTTGATGTTGAGTTAAACCAATTAAGCATTCACCTACTTAATAAAAACATGAAAGAAGATAAATATCTACACAAGAACACATATGCCACCAAATTTATGTGGAAAACCCCATAGGGGAAAAACCACAGTGAGAAATGTTGCTAGGAGTTACTATCCTAATCCAACCTCACAAGTAAATAACATCTTATAATTTGATTTTGGGCTACAACCCAAGGAATAAACTACTCCATGACTTTTTTTAGGGGCTAAAACCAAAGGAATCTACTACTCCCTAATTGAAAGAAAGAACAACTAAAATATGACTAATATTATGGCTTCAACCACTGATAGTCATCAATTTTTCTCATTAGGTTTGTAGCGGATCTTGTCACACTTTTCTTATGCACTCATTCATCTTCACATATTTTATCTTCTATATATATCATCTACATGCTTGCAAAATATAAGTTCAATTAATCATGAGCAAGAAATAGTGAAACTTGTAACATGTTGACCTTCATATTTATTTGTGGTATACAAAAATGATATATTATTATTTACATCTCTTCCACATGAGTCGACATGACTCAAAAAACCTCTAAAAACACTCATTGAACTCCACTCAATCTCAAATTAGTGGCACACATCATTAACATACCCAAGTCGTCCACAACAAAAGCATGTCTTCACAAACTGACTTGAAAAATTTGTGTGGTACTAAAACAAGATAGATCTTCATGTGCTTCAAACCATAAACACTATGAGACATGTAGAGTGTCCAAAAAAATTCATACAACTAATCTGTACAATCTTTTTACTGGTGCAAGCAAACAAACATATGTTTTGATGAAGGATAGGCATTTGAAACCAACTACAACACTCTATCACTTGAAAGTTAAACTTGCGGAGAACCAAACCACTTGAATTTCCAATATAGCATGCATTGAATGTCACTAAACATGTTTGCAAAACCACATGGCCAAAAAACCACATCCAAAGGAATGTAGAGCATTCCAACAAGCCTTCATCACCATTTTGCACTTCCAGAGCACAGATCGAAACTTTGTCACTTTTATCTTTCACCGCAAAAGGTGTAATGACTTGAAATCTTAGATATAACACCTTCACATCTCAATTTACTTATTTTTTGAACCACAAGACTAAATCTTGCTCTACAGAAGGATGCATACCAAAACACTGTGTCACTACCTTGGAAATATACTATGAATGCCTTGGACACAAGTTTTGCAACTTTTATCTAAGTGTGGTACACCAAACAAAAAATGTACCAATGTAGACATATTGAAAACATATTAGGACATGTGTACCCACCTCCACATCATGCTTAGACAACAAATTGATCCACACACTACATTTCAGAATTGCACCAACTGATATCTCTATATATCAACCATCTCCAAAGCATATACAATCTTCAACACACATTTGAAATCAATGGCAACCAATCTTCTAAAGATGCAACAAAAACTAAGGCAAATTCAAGAGAAATGTCTAACTTTGGCAATATAGATGATGGAATTTTTTTCAGAATTAATTTATGAAATCAAAACCCATTATAGATCACGATGTCTAGTTTTCAAATATATAATTTTTTAAGATTTGATTTTGTTTTCTATTTTTAATTAATTTCTAAGCGAACTAGTCCATAAACTTGAAATATCATTTTTTTTTTTAATTTGTTATTTTTTTTGTAAAAAGTTATATGACATCAATCTTCAAACAATTCTCTACATAATGAAAAAATTTAAAAAATGATTATTATAGGTCAAATTATGCTATTCATACACGTTGATTTTTAAAAACATAAAGTATGACCAATAAAAAATCAATAAAAACAAATATTCAAAAAAATTACAAAACAAATTCCTCATCAATCTTCAGTTATTGCATATATTTCCCCAAAAGGCATTAGAAAATAGTTTTATTTAGGTTAAATTATGACGTTTGTACATGTGCATGGTATGGTAAAAAAAAAAAAATTTAAAGTGATTTTTATACATGCCTATTAAAAATTAATTTGTATCATATAGGTATTAGAATAAATTACATATTTGGAGACTAGATTTAAAATACTAAATTTCATACTACTGACTTTTTTAAAGATAAAATGTGTAATTGCTTCAAATTTTCAGTTCAAGTGTGACAAAATTTGGAAAATAGGAAACACCCTTCCACTTTTTGAGCTTTTTGTGGACCCAACTTCTTACATCAGCCCTGAATCTACAAGAAAGAATAGAATCAAGAAATCATCGTATTTGCATTCTAAATTGAAAAACATCTACAAAAGTCCTTTGTACAATAGAAAAGAAAACATTCTATTGAATTCATCAAAGTCCCTTTAATAAAAATTGTTATAATTTAACAAAGATGGATTGAAGAAAAAATAGGCCACATCATGGTCGACCCCAAAAGGATGGTGGAAGCCATTTTCATTTAATCCAATGCTAGGCTTGTCCATCTCAACAACTTTCTAATCATCATCGCCCCATTGTATGCTTTTGTAATAACAGGAATATAATATCAACTAAGATGCTCCCAATCCAACTCCATTTATGTTTGGAATCTATATGCATACATTAAATACTCAAAAAAACGTAACAAAAATATCCAATAAACAAAGAAAATGCTGAAAATGTTTGTATTTACTATTGGCACCTAAAAAATTTCATGTCTTAGTCAAATTATTCCTTAACTAATAAACGATTTGAGACATTCAATAGGGTTGTTTTTCTTGGCACATGTGGGTAGGCCATGAAATTTTAAGTAGGGCTATCTTTTGAAGTTTTGGGAAATTCACTAGCTCAGGAAAAAGTTTTTCCCATGTGGGTTTTTATCTTCCATTTGGATGTGGTTCCCATCCAAATGCAAAAGATGGGTGTCCAAAAAAATATCTCATTCAGTTATCTTTTGTCTAAATGTACTTGGTTCTTCTACAGTTCTTGATGGAGGAGTTTTATCTAGATATGTGGCAGTAGATAAAGAGATATACAAATGAAATGTTGGTAATAATTTCATGTTCCTTTTTCTCTCATCAGATTTATTGTTAGTTTATTTCTGGTAGGATTGTATTTCCATTTAGTAAAGAAAAAGAATAATAATTTTGGTTGTATATGGTTGTAAATAGTATAATTATGTATCATTTGTATAGGGTTGTAATAGAGACATAAGAATAACCTGAATTGGTATGAGTTTTTTTGAATAGTATTATGTGATGATATTATTTTTTATGAATATTACTGTGTGTTGTACCCAAAATAAATTTTTTGGCATTCTGCTTAAATTGAGCTAAACAATGTAAAAATTCCATCGAAAGTATGTTTTAGGTCAAAACAAACATGAAGTCTTTGTGGGTTTCTGTCAAGGAACCTATGGTTAAAATTCTAAAAAAATGAAAATTAGGGTTTTATGCCCCTATTTTTAAGGAAACCCTTAAAAATAGAACCTTCTCAGAAATGATTGAAAATAATTTTGATAGGGTTAATTGCCTTCATGATCACATTGATCAAGTCAAAATTATCAAAAAACATGTTTTACTCTGGTGGGTCTATTTCTGTTTTTCAGGAAAAAAGTTAGGAGCTCTGCAGCCATTAATGGCAGATTGGCCAGTACCAGGTGTTGAAAGCTAAACCTCAAAAGCTTCAACGAAGAAGCTATGGCGAAAAAGGATGAAAAGATGTTGTTTCAATGAAGGAGATTCTCAAAACGGAAAAGGCCAAAATTTGGCTAAGTCTGGAAGATGGACATTTTGTCTACCAAGGCAAAACACAGTCTACAAGGTGAAAAGGCGCCCCTCTTGAAGAAAGGCGCCCTTGGATCTTAGAGGGAAAATATAATCATTATTGAATCTTCAACTCAGTCATCCTCTTCACTCTCATGCTGGCTCGACAACAAAACAATCAACAAAATCATCTGATTCAGGTATCATTGACCAACCGTCAGCAAAGTATGGAGGATCCATCAACGACAAAGATGCCAAATCATAGAACTTCAAGGCAAAAGCGCCCTTGCTTGCCAGGGGCGCCCCTTAGTTGCAAGCACTAGATGAATCCATAAGCAGTAGCTCTATACATGATATCTTTCCAGCTTCCTCCCTGCTTGCCAGGGGTGCCCCTCAGTTGCAGGCACCAGATGAATCCATAAGCAGCAACTCTATACATGATATCTTTCCAACTTCCTCCTAGCTATGTGATCAATCTAATAGCAAGTCCATGAGACACACCAAACGATCACGAGTTGAGATCAAGCAGAAAAGCCAAAATTGAAGAACTGGAAAGATAAAGCCAAAAATTGGCTAAGGCATGATCAAAAGTGCCCCTCTTGAAGAAAGGTGCCCTTTCTTGAAGGCATCCAGATTCAGTTAGAATCTTTACTGCCTCCCAGGATGATCTTCTCAGCTATGACCAATCTCACCAGTGAAACCATCAGCAAGAACTTCTGACAAATCAGTCATCTGATAGAGGAGGTCAAAGGCAAGCAGTTCACAGCATAAGTAAAACCATTCAAAAGCTAAAAGCACCCCTACTAGCCAGGGGCACCCTTGAGTTTGAAGGACATAAACTCACTATCATCAACTGAGAAGTTAGTCATCCTGAGCAAGACCGAGTTGGCTACCCAATGCATCGTCAAGCAGAGTCATCTGACTCATCCATCAACGGGAACGTCAGATCAAAGCATAGAGGGTCTGAAAAGGCCAAAACGAAGAATAGTCAATGAAAATTGACTAAGGCATAGCCAAAAGCGCCCCTCTTGAAGAAAGGTGCCCTTCATTCTGGAGGTCCAAACTCAGTTTTCTGAGTTAATCTCTCCTAGGCATATCTCATCAAGTTGATCCCATCTCGACAATGGATCCGTCAGCAACTGTCGAAGATCAACTGAGCAACCAGGATCGAAGTCCAAACAGAGGCACTTCAGCCTGCAAAAATAATCAAAACTCCAAAAGGGAATCCTAAGAAAGTCAAAAGCAAATGTTGACTTGAGTTAACAAATTTTGGAGGCAAAAAGAGGCCAAACACTCCACAATCAGTGGAAATCACCTTTTTTGAACTCCAAATCAGGCTCAATCATGAGTTGGATGCCCAATTGATGCTTGCAACTCCAAATTGACCTATCAAAGCATCTAGGCATCCATTATTTATTATTTCTTTGCAAGTTGAGGAGCTCAAGAACCGATATTTTTCTTCTCCAACATTTTTTGAAGATCTGACAAAGGGGTTTTCACTGTTCTTCATATTTTTGAAGATCTGTTGCACAGAGGGACTATTTATCAGAGTTTGCATCAAAAGGCATAATTCTTCCAAAGTGGCAGTTTATAACTTCCAATCCATCTTCTGTCTACTTCCTCTATTTCTGTCTATATTTCTTTGCATGTCACAGGAAACGACAGATAATCACAAATCTGGCCAATTGGGTATGATCAGCATAGCTTTTTCAACAAAACCCACATGTTGGATTTTTCCAGAAAAAGTAGCCCTGCTGCCCCTATTTTTTAGGATTTTCGAAAAAAGTCATAATTTTGGAAATCAAAACAATTGGGTTTGTTTAGCTTTGAAGCACGAACAAAACCCATGTGTTGGATTTTTTCGAGAAAAATCACTTTCTGGTGCCTCACTGCCTCTTCCACCAAAGGGTTCTTGCATGTCATAGAAAAACACGTTTTTTCGAATTTCTGACGATCTGGGTTTGTTTAGAGAATTATTCTCAACAATACCCATGTCTCAGAATATTTCGTAAAAATTACCCCCGATAAGGCTATTTTTAGTAGTTCCAGAAAAAGTTGTCCGAGCAGCATCGTGTGCACAGTCAATCTTCAAGGTTTTCATAACACAGTTCTCCCAAGACGAATATAAGACCAAAATGGTCTTACTCTATGATTTTCTGAAAACAACTGGCACCGATCTACATCGGGCACACCCAGAGGTCAATCTAGCCAGATTGACAAGCATAGAAACAAGTCCACAGGTTCCATAATAGTTTCACCTCGTACATCTGATCGCCTTCCAAGGCTAGGTTAGAGGATGGTAACCGTTGGAATTTTACACATGCAGCAAGTTCATGTGCATTTTTCACGGTTGGAGTGATCATGGTCAACTTTCGCGGTTTCATCATACGACATTCTTCCATTGAGAAAGATCAAGGAAAACGTCAAAGCTGCAAAAGAACGCGGGAGGTAGTCATTTCCAACACAGAGCCGCCATCGATTAATACTACACTACCTTCCACGTCCAAGTGGAAACACAGACAAAAATAAAAGGAGTAACCCTCCTAAGGGAAGCAGAATGAAGGAGATGCATACATCAAGTTGCTGACAAGCGGTAATCTAACGATTGACAGGCATGTAACGATCTCCGTATGAAGAAGTCAACGAATGAACAAAAGCACCATTGACCAATGGTGATGAGGTGTCAAACACCTCAGGAAGGACGTCCTACCCTCCAAATAACATTAATGATGACTGAAGTCAACTTGATGCCCCTTTCCAAGTTAACTCCAGATCTCCACAGATCATGCATGTCAGATCCCACTAATCTAGGATGTCTATTTGACTCCCACGATTTGTGGATCTCAAATCTCCTTTAAAGGTGGATGTCTATTTTGGAGACACATTTGTAAGTTAAGTTCACTTTTAGTTAGGTGTCAGTCAACTGAGGTAGACTCCCAGCTTTACTTTTGTTTAGTTTCAGTTAATTGAAGTAGATTTCCAGTTAACTGCTTGCTTACCTACTTTTAGACATAGGAATAAATCTTGTTGATTGGCAAGAACTGATTGTTAACTCAAGGAGATTTTAGGGTTGCCTACTCCTTTGAGTTTCTATAAATAAGAGCCTTAGGTTCTTTATTTGTTTAACCTTTATTTGCTACCAAAATTGCTGCGCCACTGTTGCCATAGTTCGCTTGTTTATATCTATTCACTCTTGGATGAGAGTTCGTTGGTTGATCACAATTGTGCATGATTTCGTGCCTTTGTTGTCCCGACCTTTGTAATTCTTTGAAGAACCTTGAAGAAATAAATCAGATGGTGCAAACTTGATTGATCTAATTATTTGAGTTATTCAAAGTCTTGTTTTTAAATAGTGCATTGTTTCAATCTCCTCCTTGGATAGGTGTCGTCGCCTCCTTGGATATTTTGTCATCGATCATTATTGTTTGATGTTGTTTAATGATCTCTCTTGCAGCCTAGACTTTGGACAGGTGTCATCACCTCCTCGGGAATCCTGTTAGAAAGGCCATCATTCCTTGTTGTTTCCAGTGAGCTGCTTCCAAGCCTATACCTCAGATAGGGGTTCCTCCTCCTTGGCAAGTCTCAGATCTAGTTTACCATAACGAGTGTTTGCTTGTATCGAGCCCTGTCTTGGTATATATCCGAAGGTTTAGAGCCTCACCCATATTCCATTGAGACGGAGGATTCAAGTGATCCAACCATACCATTTCGCTCCTATGCTCTCATGCTCTGTTTATCTTGAGGAGGTAGGATAGTCTAGAAGTTAGTTAGTCATAGTTAAGATCTGCGAAAACCAGAGAAAAAGCTTAGCTATGGCGCATTGGTTTATGCACCCTTGTGTCCTGCCGCTGAGTAAAAAAGATAGGAAATCTTAGTACACCCCTTTTTTACAGTATAAAATCAGCAAAGAGGGATCTTCCTCTCTATAATCCGAAGAGCATGTACTAACACACTTGCAATAGCTGTATGTTTCCAATAAGCACTCCAGAGGTGCTAATTGAAACGCCAACACTGTGTAATCTTGATAAAGATCAGAATAGTGAAAACAAAGACTTCGATGACACGCTATTGAAAATAACCCAAAAACAAAGGATTTAACATTTAAACCTGATTGAATGAGCAAGAAATTTTGTAAATATCCAATCCATCTATGTAAATATTGAAACCTTGTTGAATGATCAAGAAATCCTGTAACTATCCAAACTATCTATGTAAATATCGAAACCCAACTGAATGAGTGCAAGTAATTTTGTAATTATCCAATCCATATGTGTGATTATCAAAACCCTACTAAATGATGATCAAATAAAATGCATGCCCAAAAAAAATAATTAATGAGATGAAAAAATAGCTAATAAAGCATACGATAGGCATAGACATAATTAAGTTAATAAAAAATGAAACGCTCTATTGAATTGATCGAGTACGTTTAAGCAAAAATGTTACAATTTCACAAAGATTGACTAAATAAAAACTAGGCCACATCATGGTTGACCCAAGAGGATGTGGGAAGCCATTTTCCTTTTCCTTTTCTTTATGCTATTTTCCTCCTTTGTGCTTCATTGTTTAGCTAGGGTTTCTTTTATGCATTTTATTTTATGCTAACCTAAAATTTAGCCTTAGTTACATTTAGTAGCACCATAATTTTCAAATGGGTCACTCCTCATGAATTCATTTATCAAGAATTCTTCTTTGAGGCTTCTATCTCTAGTAGTCTCTTTATCTTCTAGGATCTCCACACCATACATTTCATATTTTGAAAATGATGTATGTGTAGCCTTAAATTTCATCACAACATCATCTACTATGTGCTTTGAGTGTAGGGTTTTTGATAATACTTCAATCTTGGCACCGTGCTTGGTTCTCAAGATTAAATGGGACCAATCTAGAGATAGATATCCTCTAAGTTTAGCAGTAAAATATCTAGATAGACACAACCTGAAAATGGGAGAGATATCTATTACTACCACCTCTTAGGAAATTGTAATGTTGGGACATGAATATAGGGTCAAGGGGAGGCTTTTGATTAGACCTATAGAATGAACCCTTTTTTCATCTAATTGCATGATTCCTCTATCAAGGGGCTCATATTCCAATTTTAATGAATCTGTGATTGACTTAGGAATAATTGTGGTGATAACACTAGAGTTAATCATGGAATTATGTAGCATCTTATCCCCTACAATGATGGTAAAAAAATGGGGTAGGTTTTGGCTTACTTATCTCGTCCTTTTCCACCTTTTCCTTTGTTTTTATGAATGTCACAACTCAAGCTTTTCCATCTCAATGACTTTCTGATCATCATCACCCCATTGTGTGCTTTTGTAATAATAGGCATATAGTATCAACTAAGATACTTCTAGGCCATCTCCCATTATGTTTGGAAGTTGCATGCACACATTAAATACTCAATAAAATTAACAAAAAAGATCTGACAAACAAAGAAAATGTTAAGAATATTTATACTTACTATTGGCACCTATATTTTTTATGCCTTAGTCAATTTTTTCCATAACTAGTAATCTATCTAAGACATTCAATAGGGTTTTTTTTTCTTGTCACATGTGGGTAGGTCATAAAATTTTAGGTAGGGTTTCCTTTTAAAGTATTGGTAAATTCACTAAGGGGCTAAAGATATGTACATTTGGAGTTTCTTGTCTTCCATCCAAATGCAGAAAATGAGTGTCCATCAGAACATTTCATTCAACCATATTTTGTCCTAATGCACTTAGTTTTTCTATAGGTTCCAATGGAGGAGATTTATCCAAACACGTGACAACAGATAAAGAGATAAAATAAAATTCTAGTAATAATTCCAAATTCCTTATGCTTTACATCTAATTTATTTTTAGTTTATTTTTGGTAGGATTGTATTTCCATTCAATAAGGAAAAGGAATCATAATTTTGGTTGTACATGGTTACAAACAACATAATTACTTATTAGTTGTACAGGGTTTCAAATAGAGATCCAAGAATAACAAGAATTGTTATGATTTTTTTTAAATTGTACTGTGATAATATGAATGTTTCTAAATTGTACTATGTAATCATGATAAAGGTCATAACAATGAAAAAGAAGGATTTGACGAAAAACTTATGAAATTACCTGAAAACAAAGTGGTTTAACATTAAAACCCTAATAAATGAGAAAGAAATTTTGTAAATATCCAATCCATCTATTTAAATATTGAAACCCTACTAAATGATCAACAAATCCCATAAATATCCAAACCATCTATGTAAATATCAAAACCCAACTGAATGAGCAAGTGATTTTGTAAATATCCAATTCATCTGTGTGAAATCAAAACCCTACTAAGTGATGATCAAAGAAAATGCATGTCCAAAAAATTATTAATGAGATGAAAAAAATAGCTAATAAAGCAGACAGTAGGAATAGACATAAATAAGTTGCAAAATTAAATCCATACGAAAAATAGAATCAAGAAATTATTGTATTTGCACTTTGAAATTGAAAAATGTCTACATAAAAATTCTCAATATAATAGAAAATCAAACACTCTATTGAATTGATCGAGCCTATTTAAGAAAAAATATTACAATTTCACGAAGACCAACTAAAATAATTGGGCCACATCATGGTCAACCCCAAGAGGATGTGGAAAGCTATTTTTATTTAATCTCGTGTTGATCTTGTCAATCTCAATGGATTTCTTATCATTATCATCTCATTACATGTTTTTGTAATAACAAGCATACAGTATCAACTAAGATGCTCCAAGGCTAGCTCCCATTTTGTTTGTAGGTTGCATGCATGGATTAAATACTCAACAAAATTAACAAATAAGATCAAGCATACAGAGAAAATATTAAGAATATTTATACTTACTATTGACACCTTCAATTTTCATACCTTAGTCAAAAATTTCCCTAACTAATAGCCAATTTGAAACATTCAATAGAGTTGTTTTTCTTTCCACATGTGGGTAGGTCATGAAATTTTAGGTAGTGTTTCCTTTTGAATTTTTTGGAAATTCAAGGGGAAAAAGTTATGCCATGTGGTTTTTGTCTTCCATCCAAATGTGATTCCCATCTGGATGTAGAAAATGAAATTCCATCGAAACATTTCATTTAGTAGTCTTTTTTCTAGATGCACTTAGATTTTTTGCAGGTTTTGATGACGGAGTTTTATTGGAATATGTGGTAGGAAATGAATGTAGGAGTTAATGGTGACTCCTCAACACCCCTAGGAATAGTTTTTAGGCAAAAATATCTTCCACAAGAAAGAAAATTGGCAAGAATACTTGCTTGAACAATGCAAGATTGAATATGGTTGAATATACAAATGTACATGAGAGGCCTTGCTTATAAAGACAATGTGAGAAATGATTAGACAAGATCATGACAAGTTTCTTAATCCTATCACATGAGACAACTAACGCATAACTACCTAGGATAGGGTAAAGTCTAGAAATGACAACTAAGACTTCTAGAAGGAATCTTATAATCCTAAGTAAACTTAACATGTGAATATGTCCCCTAAGTTCCTAGTAAGGAAATTAACTAGGTAAAAGATATATATTCACACCAACACCCCCCCTTAAGTGCAACTTAGGGAGAATATTATTATGCAAACTATGCAAAGAGACTATGAAGATGGGTCTCGACTACAAGGCCATGTTAGGTACCCATTTATAATCCAAATGCAATGCAAACTCTCACAAACAGAGAAAAGGAGAAAACCCTGTGGGACAAAACTCCTCTCCAAAAGAGAAAAAAGAAACAAACAAAATGATTCATGGAGGAAACAATGATACCCCCAAGGACTACATCCATCACGTATATACTATCAATGACCCCCCATAAGAGGGACAAAGAGAGACAAGATATCCCCCCCACAATGAAGAAGCTCAAATGCCAATGAAGAATGTCTAAAAACAAAAGATGATTCAATGCCTACAAGCAACACATATTCCCTTAGAAAAAACAAATCCATAGGTTCATGAAGAAGCCACTCCATGTCCAACCGAAAGGAGGAAGGATGAAGTCTCAACATGTATGTCTCTGAAAACTGAGTAGGAGTCTCCAAGCTTGAATAAGCCACAACATAATCATGGTCAAACTCAACCAAGAAACATGGCATACCAAGTGAATGAGGAAACTCATAAATGCCAATCTCCAAAGACAAAGAATATGGGATAATAGTTGTGTTGAAGCTGTCATCAAAGAGGAGAGAAGCCCCCTCAAGTGTGTCCTCCAAATCTGCAATATGAGATTCCATAAGCAAGTTAGAAATACCTATCAAATATTCATCCCACAAAGCAAGATCTGAAAAAACTACAATCATCCTACTGAATAGAAGCATTGATAACTAAAGAAGTAGGAGGTGGATGAGTAGGAAGCTCAAAATCAGTCTCTATAATACCAAGGTTGAGATGACCAAACTTCTCCTCACAAACATGATTCAAACTTGATGAATGAGTGTGATATGCAATCAAAGGAACATTATCTTCTTTTGAAGAAAAATGTGAAAAGGAATACAAATGAGATGAAAGATCAACCATACCAGTAGCAATGATATCCCTAGTCTCCAAGCCCCTTATGTACACTCTATCAAGAGTGAACTCAATTGTTTTACCCTAACCACCATCGATAATTTGATAAACATAAAGGAGATTAATGGACAAAGAAGGAACACAAACTACATCATTAAAATTACCTTCTCCCATGTCAATAGATCCCTTCCCACTTACCTTCATATATGTATTGTTACCATCTCAAAACACATATTTTCATCTCAGAACATTTCATTCCATATCTTTTTTTATGCACTTAGTTTTTCCGTAGGTTCTATTGGAGGAGTTTTTCCCGCATGTTTATGACATCATCTTTTCCACATGACAACTTGACGTCATATTTTCCATATAAGTGTTATTTTACAAATTAGCTAAGGCAAGTGTTTTAGGAAGTTAAAGTCTAACTTCCAACATCTAATGACATCATCCTTTATGCTTGTGGATTTCCAACTACCATCTTCCATCTTCTATCTAAATTTTCTACATCTAGTTCAGGTCAACCCCTTTGCAAGCCAATTCCACTTCATTCCTTTGCATCCACGTCTTGATGACATCATGCTAACATCATCCCACTTGACTCAAGTTATTGTGAAATAACCATTTCGAAAGCTCTTACCTCCATTTCACCCCTCCCAATAACATCATGCTTACATAATTCTTTGATGATATCATTTTCACTTGCAGATTCCCTTATCCATTTGAACTTCCTTTGTCATTCCATTCCCAGTTTTTGATAAGGGAGAGGATCTGATTGTGGTTTGGAATTGTGTCATGGGTATAGTAGGTGATAGTCTAGGGCCCACTTACTAACAGTAAAAGACCTAATTTTTTTCAAATCTTTCTATTAATATGATAGGATAGGTTCATGCTAAATTAGAATTATATCCTATCATAGGTAGAGTATTTATTTTCCACCTTCCAAAAATTAGGTGAATGGAAATAGACATATTTATGAGGCACACACACAAAAAACATTATGAAAATAGGAAAAAAACCTAGAAAAAAATTATGGTTACCTTGAAAATGAATGTCATGGTAAAGTAGGGCTAAATATGGTTTCCACCTTCTCAAAAATGGTTAATGCAAATAGATATATTTATTTCCAAAATATATGTTTTATTGCATTACAAGTGAGTTGACACATGTACAAAACCCATTGTCAACTAGTCAACTTGGAAATACATTTTAACATATTACCATAAAACATGTCTCATTATTCATCCCTCATTGACAAACTACTAGTTCCAAAATTTCCATCTATACCAGGATTTTTTGTAATTTACCTACAAAAATGCAAAAAGGAATTATCAGGCTCATTATGCATACAATTTTACAAAAAGATGACTAATCATATCAACCATACTTCACAATTATACATGATATTAAATTATTCATAACAAAATATTAAAATAATCAACAATTTCTAAATTTCTAAAATCACCTTTCAAATCACCAACTAGATTTTTTCCATACCCATTTCATATCACTTCTACCATTAATTCCTTCAATGTAACCTCAAATTCCCTCCCAAAATTCAAATATCTCCACTTTCACCTACCTATTCAAATTTATAAAACTTAATTATTTATACAAGAAAATAGAATTATGTGATGCAAGCTAACCATTTAGCATTTCAAACTTATGAGTTTTTTTGGAGACACTTGTTCGAGAGTCAAGCAAGGGAGCTCCTCAAAACTTTTGCAGCCACCTCCTTCAGCTTCCACAGTATGCTTTTTTGAAACCTTCTTCATTTTTTAATGCAATGAAATAGAAATTGATGTTTCATATGCCTTGTTCAATTAGATTCAAATTAATTACATTTATGGGTTTTTACAAAAGCTTCATGTTCATACGTATACTAATTTTCTTCACGTTCATGTGTATCATGATTTTCTTCAAAAATAATTGCATACATATGCATCATTCCACCTATACTTGTTGTCACCCAATATACCCACAACACAACCCCAACCCAATATGGGCCTCTCTCCCTTACAACTAACTGTGATAATGGAAAACTCCTATTTATGTTATAAGCATTTCTGAAACAACATTATGAAATTTATATATAACTTGAAAAAATAGTATGGTACAAATATATATCTATATATATAGCCTTCTTCATTTACATTCAACTTAATTAGATGTATGTTGTTATAAGAATTTCTGAAACAACATTATGAAATTTATATATAACTTGAAACAACAACACGGTACAAATATTTCCAACCCTTTCTGATACATCATATATATATATATATATATATATATATATATATATATTGCAGAGATAAATAGATACATAAGTTTCCTATAGCCTTCTTCATTTACATTCAACTTAATTATATGTATGGTTTGTTTGTTCTTCAATTATAGTGACTCTAACATGTACAAATATGTTGTTTCTATTTATATCATACTATTGTTTCAAGTTAGAAACCTTCAAAATAGTCACAACAAAAGTGTTTGCAATCTAACAATCATTGCCCAACTGTATGATACAAATATTTGTAATCCTATTGTTTCAAGATATATATAAATTTCATAATGTTTTTTCAGAAATGGTTATAAATAATTGCATCATAATGTTTTTGAAAATATAAGCAACATTTACAAGGCGTTGTACCCTTTACACGAAGAGCCCGAAGGGCCAAAAGGAGACAAACAGAAAAGAAGAACCAACGGAAGCACCGTAGAAACACCACAAATAAAAAATCCACCTGGCACCAAAAACCAGGGGCAAAGAACACCTAGAACAAACTACAGTCCTAAGTCAAAGACAAAGGAACATTAAAGGCCTTTAGCGAATAAACTAACACCCAAAACATAGGGTCGAGGGCCCAAAGAACCTCCTGGATCAACCAAGCCTCTAACCACCTGCAACAACTAAACTGCAGCAGACCTCCTGCTCAGATAAGGCAAACTTGAGACAAACAAAACCCAGCCTGTTCTTGAACCCCAAAAGAGAAAGCTCAAATGACTGTTAGAACCAATCAATCCACAAACCACTTGCAGTAGACGGACCACAACAGAACTTCTAGAAACACAAGTTGAAGCTGAGAAACAAACGTTAAATTGCACCAACCAACCAGACACCCACCCTGAAACCACCTCTAACAGACGGGGCTCCCCTCTATAGGAGAGGAAGAAGTGGGAACCAACACTACCGAAGAAACCTCCCTCCAGAGCAAGAACACAACACCTCAATAGGGACCTACCAAGGAGAGAGACACTTCCCACCATCTCTACAACCACAAAATCCACCTCAATAGGAGATGGCACCACCGTATTCACCTCTATAGAATACAGCAAAAACAAAGCATGGTAGCAAGAAGGAAATTTAGCAGCACAGACAACCACCTCCTCCCAAGGCATCCAGTCCTAAGGAGCAGAAAGAAGGGCAACAACAACTTCTCGGTCAACCACATAATGCATCCACAATCTCGAAGTACCAAAACCTCTTTTCTTTGAAAAAGCACCATCCACCTCAAAGGGCCACCAATAGACCAAGGGAATCCCCATTGACAACAAAACAAAGCCACTCCCAACTGCGCCACGGTAGCAAGCGACAGAGGAAAACAACACCTCAGTAGGGCAAAGCCCCCTCCACCAAACAAACACAAACACAAAACCCACCAGTTTCACCAGCTAGGAAGCCTTCCAAAAGCACAAAACCTTCCACAAAAAAATAGGGCAGGGCCGAGAAAAAGTTCCCACCAAGCACCACTGCTGAAGGAGGCCAAGCACCTGCAACATCACCAAACCATGAAACCATCTCCCCCAAGGAGTAATAGCAACAGATATGACATGATTCTCCACCACCCACACATCAAGCAAAGTCCAATAGAACCACCGACCCCAAACAACCAAGGCCAAAGTTACTTGCACATCAACACAAATATCTGGGTCACTGACCTTCCAATCCACAATGAACCAACACCCAACACCAACAAAAGTTGGGATACAGACACCTAGGAGGAAGAACCTCGACCAAAGCCCCATATCAAGCCAAAGATCAACAACCGAGACAGACCCAACATCACCATTTCCATTCAAAATGTTAGAGAAACCAAACCGGACAGAAGCCACAAGAGCCCAAGAAGAAGCCCCGGTCCAACCAAAGGAAAACAAAGCACCCATGGGAGAAACCCAATAAATAACCAAATGTACAAAGGCATCTAAGACTAGCAGTGACCCGCACCAGAACAGACGCTTCTGCACAACAAGGGAGAAAAAAGCATGATGAGTCTGCACACACCCATCACACCCCAGGCCATAAACAACCAACATAGGCCGAGTAGCACACAACCAGCCATCCACTTCACCAATGTAAGGATCTCCATCCCTGTCCACCACAAATTCCAAAGCACAGCCCAAGCGATCCCAGAGGAACACCACCACCACCAAAACAGGGGACACCAACAAAGAAAGGGCCACGAGTAGGCTTTCAGCACCAACACCATGGAAAGAACCAGCACTAGGAGGGTCTAGGGAAGCATCCACCACAACACCCTCATCTCTGAACTTCCACATAGCAAAGAGAACACCGGATATGTGCGCATGGAACACATTAGCAAACGACAAAGGCCAAAAAAAACCCATCCTACCTACGCCAGCAGACCACCCACAATCAATCTTCCTCATCATCGTATGCTATTTATGTGTGCATGTACAAATATCATAATGCTCTTTCAAGTTATATGTAATATCATAATTTTGTTTCACAAATGATTAAAAATATTTCTATCGTAATGTTGTTTACAGTTATATAGAAATATCATTATGCTGTTTCAAGAAGGTTTTTAAATTTTTGTATCATAATTTTGTTTCAATTTATATATAACCCCTTAACTGATTATATATATAGTAATTTGTTAACATGATCACCTGAGGGTTATAAGAGTTAGAATTGGGGATATGATTAGTTGTATGTAATTCTACTTTTTTGCATTATTTTGATATGTTGTTTACTACTCTTGAAATTTTCTCAAAGCAGATGAATAAAAAAGTGCCAGCAAGAACCGCATAAATTGTAACCAAGCAACAATGAACAACTTTTCATGCATACAGGAGAGATGTGAGGCTACCACGAATTGATGACGACAAAGTATTCTCATTCAGCAGTTGATCGAACCTATTAGGCTACCACACAGTAATGATGAAGAAGTAATTCCCATTCTCAACTGAACCTGTAGTCCAGGTCAATCCAACTGTTACAACTAAAAGGTTGTAATGCAACGGGAATGGACCATGAATAACATGGAATCTACCATGACAGATGTTGAAGACAACAAAATTTCAACAAGAGGGACAACAAAAAAGTGGGGTCTTCCAACTACCACATTGTCTAATTGGTTGAGTGGTGTTACCACTACCAAAAGGAAAGGGCCCCCAACAATCCTGAATGATGACAAAGAGGTAAAGGTCATCGAATGGTGCAAGGAGATGATTTCTATTGGCCATGGTTTGGAGATTGTGAATCTAAAATCTAAAGTGACATAAATTTTCCAAAGGAGACCAAATCCATTCAAAGATGGACTTATTGGTAACTCTTGGTGGACGGGCTTCAAAAAAGGCATCTTGATTTTTGTTTGAGGACAACCCAAGGGCAAGATAGATACCATGTTTTTAATCTTAGGCCTATAGTTGTAGTTGCATTCTACAAAAAACTGGATAAGGTAAATACAACCGGGAGTTATGATCCACTGAGGATTTGGAATTGCGATGAGACAGGGTTGCAAGTTGGATGGAATAGTGCAATGAGAACGCTTGCCAAAAAGGGCAGAAAAAGTGTTTCTTATATTATCCACAAGAGTTGGGAGTGGATCCCTTTTTTTGTTGTGCAAACACTGTCAGACAGAAGATTCTTGGCTTTCACTTGTTTAATTGCAAAAAACACCTCCACAACTACATAATTAATTGTGAGCCAAGATCATGTATGGTTTTTCATCCTCATGCATGGATGACAAAAGAGTTATTTCTAAGATGGTTGAAATATTTTTCTCTACAAGTACTCGGGGGTGTCTTACCCAGTCATAGACACCTCCTCCCTTTTGATGGTCATGACAGCCACATTGCTTATTCTACCATTGTCAAAGCAAGGGAACTAGGAATTGAATTTCTTACTTGCTTACCCTACCAGCCCACACATCACATAGGTTGCATCCACTTGATGTGATCGTGTTTGCCTCTTTCAAATCACATTTTAAAAGGGAAAGGGTGGCATGGGCTATGAAATATCCAAATTTGGAGATTAGAAGGATAAAATTGGCAACACTTGGCAGTGTTGCTTTTGAGAAAGCATTGATAGTTGAGAACATAAAATTTGGGTTCAAAAGAATAGGTATTTGGACTCTATATCCAGATGCATCGATGGATGACATGAGGCCTAGTGAGACATTCCAATTTTCTACCCCTAAGGAAGCATATGTTGCAGATAACATTCTTAGTCTATCCACCAATGGTTTGCCACAAACTGAGGTTGAATGTACAATTGGAACAACAAAATTTGTAGACCAACATATTCCACTTCAAACAACTGAATGTGTAGACCAACAAATTCCACTACAAAAATCTAGTTTCTCAGACCATCAATTGCCAAGTGGAACATCGAGTTTGGGTGACTAGCATAGTCCACCACCAATAGTAGTTTTGGGATACCAAAATATGTGTGCAGACATCTATCTTTCTCTATTGAGTGCACCAGAGGAGAAATAATGGATGTTAGAGGGGGTTGCAAATATTTGAATTGATTTGCATGCAGACTTAGAACAAAGTCTAACAATGCATTCTCCAATGCACAACATGGGCCCAAATACTTTAGTTCATTTTATGCTAATTGGGGAGAAAGTGAAGCTAAGTAGTTAGGTGATGAAGTGGATGAAACAACTAGTCGGGTGTAGGTTACAAATGATGAAGATTCAATGGATCCATTGGGAGGCCAAGCAAGTTCAAACCTCTCCCAATTTTTGAAGCTACCTGTTCATGTAGTGAAGGATAAGTCCAATCAGCTAGCTGATTGAGGGATTAAACTTTCAAGAGGATTCCAACTCCTCACCACTGACAACTACATGAAGTTGCTAAATGAACAAGAGGAGAGGAAGAATGAAATTCAGCAACTGAAATATAGGAAGAGAGAACAAATTGAAAGAATTTAAATAAAAGGAGTTGAAGGAACAATTGAGAATTGAAAGAGAACAACAACAAGTAGTAGCTAAGGTTGAAAAAGAGATGCAAAATAAGGAGGATGAGAAAAAATGGAGCGATAAAGGAATGAAAGGGAAGCTTCAAAAAGAAAGAAAAAGAATTGGAGAAGGCGAGAAAAGAGGGAACAAGGGAAAGGAATCTCAGCAACCCTTTAAATCCCTTGCATGGCTGTCATAGGATATTCAAATGATTTGTGTCAACTCATTGCCCCCAATATTGTCCACCCTCACCTACCCCAAGTATTATCCAACCAGTTCAAAGTTGCAATCCTACTCATTCGGAGGCCACAAACAACACATCAAAAAATACCTTCCCTTCATTAGATTTCTCTTTTCCAAGTTTCTTTATTTGATTGGAATGTTAAGTATGAACAATTTTGTTGTGATTGTTTTGAAGGTTTTGAACCGATGTAATTTTCCAACTGATTGTTAGATTGTGAACAATTTTGTTGTGATTGTTTTGAAGTTTTTAATAGTTTTATTTGGACTATTTTGAAGATTTGTAACTTGAAACAATAGTGTGATATGAATACAAACAACATATTCCTACATGTTAAGAGTCACTGATTGTTAGTGTCACTGTAATTGAAGAACCAACAAACCATACATCTAATTAAGTTGAATGTAAAAGAAGGCTATATAAAATATATCTATCTATCTATATTTGCAATATATATACACACCTATATATACATATATATGTGTATATATACACATATATATACATATATATACACATATATATACATATACATATATATATATGTGTATATGCATATATATACACATATACATATATACATATAAGTATACATCTAATTAAATTGAATGTAAATGAAGAAGGTTGTAGGAAACATATGTATCTACCTTTCTTTGCACATATATCAATCACAATTTTGTATCAAAAAGGGTTGGAAATATTTGTACCATACTTTTGTTTGAAATTATGTATAAATTTCATAACATTGTTTAAAAATGCTTATAACATATGTAGGAGTCAGCCAATATCACAATTAGTTGTAAGGGAGAGAGGTTGATATTGGATAAATGAAGAAGGCTATAGGAAACATATCTATCTCTAAAGTATATATGAGTATATATATGTACATATGTATATATATAATCATAATCCTATGTATACATATGTATATACATATATATTGTACACCTCTATCAAACAAGGTTACAAATATTTGCATCATACTGTTGTTACAAGTTATCTATGTAAATGAACAAGGGTATGTGTGCAATGAAACAAGAAATGCATGTTATACTATTATATCCTCAATTCTAACTCTTATGACCCTTAGGTGATCATGTTAACTGATTATATATGTATGTATGGTCATACAAATATGCATGTACATACATATAGATATATAATTGATTCACTATGTATATGTAACTTGAACCAGCATTAAGAAATTTCTATGTAACTTAAAAGAAAAGAATGATACAAATTAAAACAACATATTCATACATGTAAGAGTGATTGTAATTGAAGAATAAACAAACCATATATCTAATTCAGATGAATACAATAATGAGATGCAGTTTTTCAAAGTCTTCAATAGTGTTAAACTATGTTGCGGCAGTCATCCAATTCACTTTGAATGATAGACTTCAACATAGTTGAACAAGGAAAGAATTCAAAAACCATGTCTCCTTATTGTTATATATATTTGTATTCAACAATTCTTTAAGGAGACTTGATTTTACAAACGCCTGTCTAATGGTAATTTATGTTATAATTGTCCATAATTCCCTTTGAATTGTGAAGTCAAACATAGGCTACCTTGAAAGGCCTTAGGAAAACCAAGTCCCCTAAATGCATGTTATACTATCATATCCCCAATTTTAACTCTTACAAAGAAAAGAATGATACAAATTGAAACAACATATTCATACATGTAAGAGTGAGTGTAATTGAAGAACAAACTAAGCATACATCTAATTCAGTTGTTTTTAAATGAACATGGGTATGTGCGCAATGAAACATGCAATGCATGTTATACTATCATATCCCCAATTCTAACTCTTACAACCCTTAGGTGATCAAGTTAACTGATTATATATATGTATGTATGTACATACAAATTTATATACATAGATACATATATGTATACATACATACATACATATGTACATACATACACATATATAATCAGTTCACAATATATATGTAAATATAAGTAGCATTATGATATTTCTAAAGAATTTCAAACAACATTATGATACAAATTGAAATGACATTATTATACATGTACCTGTCATGTCATATTAATACAATTTTTTGTGAACAAAATTAGGTCTTATATTGTTATTAAGTTGGGCCCTAACTGCCTACGCCTATCCCTAGTTATACATAATGAGCAATGCATGTTATACTATCATATCCCCAATTTTAACTCTTACAACCCTTAGGTGATCATGTTAACTAATTACTATAAATATATAATCAATTTAGGGGTTATATATAACTTGAAACAACAAAATGATACTAATATTTAGAGCCCTTTTCTGATACAACATTATGATATCTTTATATAACTTCAACAAACATTTTGATATAAATTGAAACAATATTTTTATACTTGTAAAAGTAATTGAAGATCAACTAAATATCATTTGAATTTAAATGAACAAGGTTGTATGGAACATCTATTTCTATATCTCTGCCATATATATATATAGAGAGAGAGAGAGAGGATATCATATTTATATTGACAATATGTAAGTCTGCAATTTCTATATTTATATTGGCAATATTAGAGGATATCATACACTCCACTATTGAGGGTTTCATGCACCTATCTTTTGGCTGACTATGTGTATGTGTTTGTGAAAGCGGCACAACTAATTGCACATTCTTAAAGCAATTGTAAAGTAAGGATGATAGGCAAAATGATGTGTGTATGCAAATGTTACTGAAGGAAATCAAGATATGTATGAAAAATAAGCATGCATTGAACACTGTATACAATTGAACACTGCATACTATCTATCTTGCATGGCGTACATACATACATACATATAATGTGTGTATGTATGTATATATGTATGTATGTCATGCAGATATGTATACTAATATATGTATGTATGCATGGCATACATGCATACATGTGTATGCATTACATACACACACACATGTGTATGCACACATACATATGTATGTATGTATGTCATGCATATTTACACACCTATTTATTTATAATAATATGTTATGTAAATTTAGATAACTAAAATGATTACCAAATTAGGATGAAAATGCATGTAAAATGATAACAAAAATTCGACCATACCAGTAGAGGTGAGAGTAGTATAGACAGGGTAGAGAGGATGATAGGGGAGTGGGTAATGTTGTGTGAGGGGTTCATGATAGTGGAGGACACAATTAGCCAAACCATAGGTGCATGAAACCCTTAAGATTCCACCTTAAGAAACCCATAAATGGTATGTATATATATACACACAGTTGGCCAAACAATAGGCGCATGATACCCTTAATAGGGAGAGTTACATACATTATTTATAGACATTGCACTATGTATTATATATTAGTTGACTGAATGTGTGTATACACACACACATATGTATATATGTATATATGTATATACACAATAAGCCATAATATAGCTGCAAGAAACCCTTAACAATGAAGCTTATCATAACCTCAAATATTGTCAATATACTTATCTAAATTGTAGAGGTACATAAGCAAAAAGACAATAATATATTATGGTCGACTATGTGTATATGTGTATATACACTTATATATATGTATATATGTGTATATACACTTATATATGTTTATATAAGTGTATATAAACATATATAAGTGTATATACACATATATACATATATATAAGTGTATATACACATATACACATAGTCGACCATAATATAGGCATAATATTGTTGTAATATACATTTCTTGACCAACTGTGTGTATAAAAATTTATATACATATATATGTATACATATACACAATCGGCCATAATATAGTTGCGAGAAACTCTTAATAGCGAAGCTTATCATAACCTCAAATAATAACCTCAAATACTGTCAATATACTTATCTAAATTGCAAAGGTACAAAAATGAAAAGGCAATAATATATTATGGCCGACTATGTGTATATGTGTATACACACACACATATATATGTATATTAATTTATATACACACAGTCATTCAAGAAATATATGTGTATATACACATATACACATAGTCGTCCATAATATAGCTGCAAGAAACCTTGAATATTCAAGCATAACATAACCTCAAACACTATCAATATAACTATGCATATTTCTTCTAGTCGACTAGTCAGAAGCTAGTTACAAAAAAAACATGCTACTAAATTCAAAAAAAATCATGCAATGGATAGATATTGCCCTTAAAGGCTTGAACACAACCTCACCTGTGATGACAAAAGTTAAATATTTTTCTATTTGACAATGGAGGTGTTGAAAAAAACAAAAATTGTGAAATATTTATCACCATCACTCATCCATAGCCTCACCACCGTTGGCCTCGAAGTGAACCACCAATCATCTTGTAATGGATGACTTAAAGTGCAGATGCCAAGCATGAATGGCATGGTCGTGAAGCAAAAGAAAAACATAACAAATGAAAGACATGTCAAAGTGAATAGGAAAAGGATCACGACAGAGGAATGTTGGGTAGTTAATGCACAATAAATGGGAGTTAAGTTCGCCAATACTAGTGTAGCAGGAAACCATGAAGCAAGGAATAAGTGTCCACCAGATCAAACAACACCACTTTTGAGCTCAAAAAAGTGGATTTCGAAAAGCGGTCTGAAAACATCGAAAAGCACAATTTTCTCCACATGCATGTGGATCAGGTTTCAATATTTTGTGCATAAGCTAGGGTCAAGGTTTAGTGCCATGTCATTTCATAGTTATGCATTTCGTCATTGTTTTGTAAAATAAATTTAAATATTTTCGCCATGCTTCATAGCTCTAAATAAATTAGAATCTTCTATTTAAACACTCCTTTCACTTAGATTTTTTCATTTCCTTAATTTTAACACAGATATTTCTTTGAGGTAATACAGAAATTTGATTCTAGTAAAGTTCTTATTTCTTTGAAAATTCAAATTTCAAATGTTACAAATACATAGATTTTGACTAGGCTAAGTGGCCTTGATTATAGTATATGTACTTTTAATTACAAATTTCATTTGGTTCTAGCTCCACGTTGGTAGAGAAAGAAGTAGCATGTTATTTCTCTTTCTTGATTAAGGGTGAGTATTACTCACTAAGGCTTAGTATCACAAAGTTGTAAATCCCAAGCTCTTTGTTTCAAATATCTTCATTGAGTTTAGCATTCTTTTTTATAGACCTTCAATCATTTTTTATGCTAACTAGAGTATCATCTAGATCTTGAACAAATCAAATACATCGAGAGTTACTATAGGATAAATCATTGCAAAATAATATTATAATATTCACTAAATATTTTAGAGCTAACAAATTTCATCATAGATAATTTTCTAGGGGTGTGGGATATTATTATTTTTTGGTTGAAAATAGTTTTTTTTCTTGTATGAAGAAGTTTTTATAAGGGGGTCATTTTGTACACAAATATATAATATGGCTACATATAATATGGTCACATTTTTTAAAACTCATATATTCATATCCACCTAAGCTATGATTATTAGAGTATTGTATTATTTTATTACATATCATGCATCAATGAGGTGTTGCAATATTTTTTGTTTTACTTAATTATTTTTATTACAAATTATGCACTCAAATAAGATTGTTTAAAGAGGGGTCTACTTAGATGGATGGTACATAATTTCACATGGATGGTATATTTATCTTAATTTGATAGAGTGACTACATCTCTTATTATTAAGACTATCCATTCACTTTTTTACTTTCATTTAAATTAAATATTATTATTTTATTGTTTTATGAATATAGTAATATTATTCTTAGTCTTTTGATAGTTTGAATTTTCATTCACTTTCTTACTTTATTTTATATAACACTATTTTGTATTTTTATAAATACTATTGCTCTATCATTTTATCAGTTCTTTACAATAGTCGAAATAAGGAAAGATTAAGATTAATTTTGATTAAAAAGAGGTTTATTAGGTTGATAAGACCTTAGACAAGTGTGAAAGTGTGTTACAACACTTTAACAAGGTACCATTAGATCCATTAGTTTACAAGGTGTTAGAATTGGCTATGGCTGCCAAGATCTTGAGACCAAATGGAAAGCATAAAGAAGAGAGAATAGAATGTGACAAGAATAAATTGTATTCTTATCAATATTATTCAATTATATTATTGTAATGTACAATGAGAGAGACCCCTTGGTTATATAGTCAAGGTGAGATACAAGATGTCATAGGATTATGACAAGTGTCTTAATCATATGACATGAGACAACTAATCACACTTACCTAGGTCACATGTGAAGCATGTCAAAAGATAAGATAACAACTAATGACAACTAACACCTTCTAGAAAGATTCCTTCTTATGACCTAAGTAAACTTAACATGTGTAAATAAGTCCCTTAGTAATGAATGAACTAGGTACAAGACTTTATTTACACCAACACAAGGGCCCAAGACCTAATGTGAATGTTTCAACCACATTACAACACTAAATAAAGGCAACATTAAGCTTAACTCACAAGGAGGGCCCAAACAAGCTAGAAAAAGTAGAAGGGTTACTTTTTTCGTTACTCCATTTAGCCCCCACTTTAGTGAGAGGATGAAATTGCTTCAAACTCACACTAAAGTAGACCAACGTGCATCAAGAGGGGTCCAAGTGTACCAATGTCAATAAGATGAGACAACAATGATCAAGAGGGGTGATCGATGATCAAGCCCCCAAGATCAAGATCCCATGGCAAACCAACATAGGTACAAAAGAACACACGTGAGAATGATATAAAGAGAAACAAAAAAGCACAAGCATGCAATGTCAAAGATGAAAGAGAGAAAAGGTAAAATACAAAAGAGAGATGGATCAAGCTTTGACCATTTTTCCATCGTGATGAGGATCAGATCTAGGTTGTTTGTCTGAAGAATGCATACTCACTCTAAGGAAATAAAACTCCTGGTTGTCCACTGGGTGAGAAGTCCAAAAAGGTGAGAAACATACACTCATGGTTGGTATTTACTCACACACACGCAAGTGGCTATGGGGAAATTCATGCCTCGGTCCGGCTTCCCACTCAAACTATACCAAAGTTATACCTCCTGATAACTTTAATAAGGTGCCACACAAAAGAAATGATTTTCGAGCTTCATGAGACAAGCAAAAATTTGTATGCTTGGAGTTCATGAAAAAATAGGATGGCTCTACAAGCATGAAAGATGTGTTATGCAAGGTGGCCATATAACAACAAATGCAAAATGTGAAATAAGAAATGTTTCAAAGGATTCTTGCTTAGTTCATTCAAGTTATTTACTTAGGGAACATTGTGCCTAATGTCTCCAAGAAAAGACCAATCAAAGAATATAAAATTTACAACTTAGGGGATGCAATGTGTCGGATCAATCCATTAAGAGGAATGTAATATGCTAAGATAGATCACACTCTTGAAGTAAATTACACCCAATGTCATCCACAAAGTGAAAAATGCATCGTATGAAATAAGAAAACTACACCATGAACCATGAAAAAGAATAATGCCAATATATGCCCCCACTTTAAAAAATTGCTAAACACCATGTTGTGAGCAATTAAATTAAAGTAGCAAATGATAAATGCAAACAAGAAAGACATGAGAGCCAACCTGGAAATCCCTATTCCAAGTCATATGTTTCCAAGTAAAGCTACATCATGCAAGAGAAAAAGAAAAGAGAGGGATTTCCCCCAAAATGAAAACACCAAACACATAAGGGATCTATGGATTTGAGGTCAGTATGTTCTTGCTGCAATGTTTATAGAGAGTTTGGAATTGGCCTCATTCCCTAAATACACATAGAACTGGAAGAATAACACAAAGAGAGGGAAAACAATGAAAAATCCTTTTAGGTCAACATGGGAGAGACATGAATGTCTCAATGCCTTGCGTCATCCCCAAAAGGAAAAAACAAGAAAAAGGAAAAGCTTTTGGGTCAACATGGAAGAGACATGAATGTATCAACACCTTGCTTCATCCCCAAAAGAAAAATACAAGACAAATGAAAAATAAATAAGGCAAAAAGATGCATGACATAGAGAAGAATGAAGGTACAAATAGAGGAATGTCATAAAGAGAGAGAGAGAGAGATACATCAAACAGAATGCCACGAGGGATCACATTTCACACATGCAATCACACAAAAGAAAATGAAAATGAATAACGCAAAAGAATAGTAAGGCACATGCGATTCAACCCATGAGTAGGTCATCTGCATCCTAATCATGTTCATTGTATACCAAGGGCGGGCAACTAGCCAAAGGGACAAAAGCAAGTGCTGAACTAGGAGAAGCACCAGGTTCAACACTCTTTGTAAGAGATTTTTCATCTAAGCTCATGGAAGAGGAAAACAATGTATTCAATTCATTCTCACCTCTTCATCAATTTTAGCAACCTCGTCATCTTCATCCAGGTTAATCACAATAGGAGGTCGAAGGATAATATCCGTGGAAGAGTTCAACTCTTGTTGTGGTTTTTATATTGGATTATTTTATTTCGGGGCGGGGTAGAGTCATCATGCATTGCTTCGATCAAGTTTGGATCTTGATTTTCTTTGTTTAATTATTCATGTAACTTGCGAGAAAGGGCACGACATCTATGCCTACGCTCCCTAGCACTTATGTTTCTTTTAGTTTTTTTTTCAAGTTGCATTTGTGTAAGAGCAGGTTAATCACACTAGGAGGTCGAAGGATAATATCCATGGAAGAGTTCAACTCTTGTTGTGGTTTTTATATTGGATTATTTTATTTCGGGGCGGGGTAGAGTCATCATGCATTGCTTCGATCAAGTTTGGATCTTGATTTTCTTTGTTTAATTATTCATGTAACTTGCGAGAAAGGGCACGACATCTATGCCTACGCTCCCTAGCACTTATGTTTCTTTTAGTTTTTTTTTCAAGTTGCATTTGTGTAGGAGCAGGTTGATCAACCATAGGTTTATTTTCTTCCCCACAGGAGGAATGGAAGGAACCATGGGAGGTTTTTCAGCCACTTTCTCTTTGACTTTGTATACTTGTTTTAATCTAGGAGGTGTGACAGGGTTGTTTTCATTGTCTCTTGGTCATTTGTAGGAGGTAGTTGAAGTTTTTGTCTTAGGTTGATTTTGTTTGTTTGGGACTTTTTTAGGTTTAAGCATGGTTTTTTCAAGGATGGTAGGCTTGCTGGTGGGTGGTGACATGTTTTGAAGGGATAGTTCTACTATCTTCTTTTCCTTGAACTTTTGATAGGACAAGAAGAAGAAGTTTTCTCTCGGTTTTATGGGTTCCATAGGCTCGGGCCAAAAGTTATCTAAGGAAAAATTTCCTTTGGAGGACAAGGGGTTAAAGCCACTATGATGGACGGTGAATATTTCATTTTCAAAGAGAAACTTTAAGCATTTATGCACAATCGAAGGGACTGCTTGAAGGGAAAAGAATGTGGATCTACTGACCCAACAGTGCAGAATACATTTCGTTAACACCTTTACTTTAGGGGAGAGAAGCAAAAACGAAAAACTAATAGTTTCAAAAAACTTATAGAGATGCATACAACCATGGCAATGAGAAACCAAAAAGATAAGCAAACAAAGATGACACAGTATTTATGTGGGAAAACCCTTTCAGGTAAAAAACCCACCACACAAAGTCAAATCTATTGTATTATAGTAATGAATCGATTACATACAATAACCAGACTTCTTAGTTCAACTCACAATCACCCAGAGAGTTTCAGATTCACTGTTACAATGTTTTTACAACATACAGTTCAAAACCCTCCTCAAGAACTCACGTCCTTCTGTTCTTCAATTCACAACTTCAAACTTTCTCTGCAACTTATGACTCAACTCTTGACTTGTCTAACTTATGAGAAATAACACATCTCTCATCCATATGTAACCGACTCAGAAGAGTAATGAAGTCCATCCTCAAATCACGCAACTGGTCGGATCTGACAGATTTCCTACAACGAGCCGACTTTGCATTCAAAGCCATTACTCAAAACGGTTGAGCTCGCCACCCTTCGTTGACAAATGCAACTACCACAATAACTATATTGGTATCCATCCAATCACTATTCAACCAGGTGCCACGCGTCCAAGACCCATCAGCAATTGCAGCTAATAGAGCAACCAAAATGGTTAAATAGACATCGAGCACGACCAAGACTTCAAGTCATTTCTAACACTGCCAGAGCCAAAGTCGGAACAGGAGTCGAAACAGGACTCCACCGAAAATACACACTGCCGGAGTCGGAGTCAGAGATGGAACTGGAGTTGAAACATGACCCTACCGAAATTTCAGGTTTAGGAACCATTTCGGTTCCGCGTTCGCCCATGGCAAAGGGGAACTCATCGAAAATAGTTCTGACCGAGTAAAGTCAACCAGGGGTCAAACCAAGATGGGAACACAAAAGACCGGAGTCGGAGTCGGACCCGGGGACGGAACAGGAACAGAAACATGACTTTACCAAAAGTCCAAGATCAGAAACCAATCCGGTTCTGGTTCCGCCTCTACCAACTGCAAGAAACAAAAATCTAGAACCAGGACAAGGTGAAGGAAAACACCCCGAGGAGAATCCAAACATCCAGAGGAACTAGATCGCAAAAGAAAGAGTCGGACCCGGAGTCGGAACAGAAACTGAAACAGGAACATGGTAAATGGACATTGCCAAATTCCAAAACTGGTTCCGACTCCGCCAGAACCTGCGAAGCGAGAAACAACAGACAGTAGGAAGCGGGGTCAGAGCAGGAACGAGAACCGAAACCCAGAACTTAGGCAATTAGAACAATGCCAAGTTCCATCTCGGTTCCGCCTTCGCCAGAACTTTGCACACAACACAAAATCACCAAGGCATGAAAACGAGGACTTCAAGCTGGAAGTTGAGACATAATTTCTCAACAATGCTTTCATGGAGTGAAGCCATGGGTAGCCTAGCTTCACAAGAAATTTGTTTGACTCTGGGATGATGGAGAATGAGTACCTAATTTTTTTCAATCCTATTTGCAAAGGAAGAGTGATCGATCCCATGGTAGGGCAAGCAAAATTGTTGTGTCTTGATCCATGCTTTCGATTTATCGTCTAAATCTTGATAGAGCTCATGCAAAAGTAAGAATTCCTTCGCGATCACATTCTCTCCACAGGCGAGATCTATTAGTATCTCATTAATGGGCTTATCATAGATACAATCGGATTATATGTAAAGAGGACCATCCGGTGCATGTTTAAGTATATCTTTAGAGGAGAAAGCAATGTCAAGAGGATTTTTAGTTCAACCCTTACAAGGAATGACATGTATCACTCCTACCATTTCATCCATATGATCATTATTGATAGCATCATGTTGGATAGTATCATTGTTACCATCATCCGTCTCAACATTCATCACATCATTCTTTGTAGTTTTGCTGGATTTGACAAATGAAATATTATGTTTTGGCATGGAGTTGGTGAAAATTTGCAAATTTTGGTTAGGAGGGGCAACAGACTTATTTCTTTGATCACTAACACCTCCAACGGAGAGACGACTAGAATCAATGACATCTTGCACAAGATGTTTAAGATGCTTACAATGTTCTGTGTCATGTCCATTTTTTCGGTGGTAGTGGCAGTAAGCATTTGATCTAAAGCTCGAGGGTAAAGGCTTATTAGTATCAGGTGTTTTGATGGGAGGAAAGGTAATCATTTTATGTTCTAAAAGTTGAGACATTGTGTTATGAAGGGTATCAAGTAATGAAGTGAATTGTCTACTCTATATCTCTCTTCTTCTCCCTCTCTCTACCTCTCTCTCTTGCTCTCTCTTGATCTCTCTCCCTCCCTCCCCCTATTTCTCTCTCACTCTCTCCTCTCTATCTCACCATTCTTTCTCTCCCTCTCTCACTCTCTCCTCTCTATCTCACCATTCTCTCTCTACTTATTTTTATCTCACATATCCTTCTTTGCCTCTCCCTTCCTCCTGTCTCTCCCACCCTCTCTCCTTCCCTCTATCTCTAACTCACCTATCCCTATCTACATGCCTCTCCCTCCATCACTCCCTACCACTCTCTCTTTATTTATCTCTATCTCACCTCTCTCTCACCTCCCTCCCTCTCCCTCCATTTTACTTCCTCATCTACTCTCTATCTCTCCTCTCTTTACCTCTCTCCCATCTTTCTCTCACTCTCTTCTCTCTATCTCACCATTCTCTCCCTCCCTCCCTCTCACTCTGTCCCCCATCCCTCTCTCTCCCCACCCTTTGTCCCTCCCTCCCTCTCACTCTCTCCCCCATCCCTCTCTCTCCCCACCCTTTGTCCTTCCCTCCCTCCTCCTCTTTCTCTCTCACTCTCTCCTTCCCTCTCTACTCTATCTCTCATCTCCCTCCCTCTCTCTCTCCATTCCTCCCTCCTCCATCTTTCTCTCTCCCTAACGAGGGTTGAGGGTTGAGGGTATAAGTTTAAGTATATAGGGTATAGGGATTAGGGTTTAGGATATTAGTTATAAGGTTGAGGGTTGAGGATATAGGGTCAAGTGTATAGGGTATAGGGTGTTGGGAAAATGTGTCTCAACCTTGCAATTATATAAAGTCTATTGTTGATAGGATATATATAAATATATATTATATATCCTAGTTACATTGATAGGTGTAATATACAATGGGAGCGCGGGGTGGAGGGGAGGAGTGAGATGCGTGTAAATAATTTTTTGTTAACTTTTTCAAAAAACTCCTAAATGGCCGACATACATTAAATAAATGATATATTATAAATCTAGACCATTCATCTTTAGGTTTTAGGTCTAATGGTGGATATTTTTTCGCTTGTCTTGCTTTAGAAGGTAGCCCTATTTTATGAGGGTGTTGTACTAAATTTGTAGATGACGATGTATTTTGAGAGTCTGGTAGTGGTTGTGTTGTCTCTGGATCTCTGGTGGTGATACTCATGTGAGAAGCTTGCTTTGCAAGTATATTGTAATCTTTGTGATTTTTGAATAATATATTGGGCAGCTTTTGGAGTGTGGGGTTTTTCTTTTGAAAGGGTATTCCCACGTAAATCATTGTGTCATGGTATGCATGATATTTATGTTTATTTATGTTTAAGTTTTTGTAACTGTTAAAGATTTGTAAAGTTTTGCATTATTCTCCTCTCAAGATTAGTGTAGGAAGTTGTTTCACTACCTTAGCTTAATTACAAGTGGTATCATCGCCTGACCACCTTTGGTTTCAGTTGTGGGTTGTTGGGGTTTTTGAACTAATTCAAATTTGAGTGGGAGGTTGTGCACTAGATACTTTGTGATCTTGTTGCAAGAATTTTCAGATGGCAAGTTCATCAGGGAGAATAGAGGTGGATAAATTTTTTGGAAATAATTTTGAGATGTGGAAGCTAAAGATGGAGGATTTGTTGATAGATCGACATTTGGGGGATGTTGTTGATGAGAATGTTTCAAGGCCTACAGATGCTACTCAGGTAGCTCAATATGATGTTATGGACCATAAATCCAAGGTTCTAATTAGACTATTCTTGGTAGACTCCATTTTAATTAATGTCCATAAAGAGACCTCTGCGCAAAAACTATGGAAGAAACTTAGTGAGATGTATCAAGCCAAATATTTAGTGAACAAGATTTTCTTGAGGAAGAAATTATATTCCTTGAGAATGGAAAAGGGTGGAAAAATCACATACCACCTAGAAGCATTCAATATGTTGGTGGCTCAATTGGAATCAGTTGGTGTCAAAATGGATGAGGAGGAGAAATGTCGGATCTTGCTTTGCTATTTGCCTGATTCGTGGGATTCTCTTGTTATGGCTACTAGGAGTACTTTTGTTATTTTCAAGACTGAAGATGTGGTGGGCTCTTTGCTTTCTAAAGAGATGAGGAGGAAGGTATCCATCACTTCCAAGGAGGCCCTAAATTTTCATGGAAGAGCTAAGGGAAAAGGCAAGAAGTGTGAGAAGCATGACAAGTCCAAATCCAAGGGGAGATCTAAATCTCTTGGAAAGTCCAAAGTTACTTTTGGAACTGTGGTAAGCCTGAACATGTTCGTAAGGAATACAAAGAAGAAAAGAAAAAGAAAAAGAAGAGAGTTGATTATGAAAAGAGTCTGAGAAGGAAGATGGTGATGCATTTATTGCAGCTTTGGCAACTCATGCAAGTAATGGCGAATTGTTAATTGACTCAGGTGCATCTTTGCATATGAACTTTAATAGAGATTGGTTTTCTAAATATGAATAATTTGATGGAGGTAAGGTGTACTTGGGTGATGATTCTTATTTAAATATTGATGGTCGTGGTAAATTTAAAATTAGGTTTCTTGATGGTAGAATAAAAAGGATTAATGGTGTTGCATATCCCTAGATTAGTATGAAATCTATTATTTATGAGAAAACTAATAGATGTGAGTGTACAATTAGTATTTTCTAATGCAGGATGTAAGATGGTTAGAGGTTCTATGTTGATTGCTAGATGTGCTAGATACGACACATTGTATAAGCTTGATGCATGCACTATTGAGTGCACTATTGAGTGCAATAGTACTTCTATGAAAAGAAAGTTTGTGGAAGAGGTGTGGGTTTCACCTTTAGCAGATGGTCAAAGCTTTTAGGTACGTAAGGGTGCTCTTTCTTTCAAATCAAAGTTACTTGTAGAGAAAACTATGTTATGGCACCAAAGACTTGGCCACATTGGAGAAAAGGGTCTAAGGACCTTGAAAAATAAAAACCTTGTTGATGGTTTGTGTAATTAAATTCTTAAATTTGATTTATGTGAGCATTGCATTTATGGAAAACAAAATTGCATTCAGTTTTACTCGAGTTCTCATAAATCTTGTGGTGTATTGGATCTTATTCATTCTAATGTGTTTGGTCCTATAGATATTCCTTTGATTGGTAAATCCACATATTATGTTTCATTTATTGATGATTATAGTAGGACATGAGTATACTTTCTAAATATTAAATATGAAGTTTTCAATCGATTTAAAGAATTTAAAGCAATGGTTGAGTTGCAATCTGAAAATAAAATAAAATGTTTGAGGACCGATAATGGTGGTGAATTTTTCTCTAATCATTTTGATAAATTTTGTAAACATTGTGGTATTCATAGACAAAATACAACTTTGTATTCTCCACAGTAGAATGGAGTTGCAGAAAGAATGAACAGGACACTGATGGAGAAGGCTAGGAGTATGTTGAGTGATGTTGGTCTAGAACAAAGGTTTTGGGTTGAAGCTATTTCCACTACCTATTACCCGGTTAATAGGTTTCCTACATAATCTCTTGTTGATAAGATGCCTATAGAGGCATGGCCAGGTTGCAAGCCTTCATTAAGACATCTTAGAGTTTTTAGTTGTGAGGCATATGCACATGTGCCAAAGGAGAAGTGAACAAAGTTGGAGAACAAGGTTGTGAAATGTATCTTCATTGCATACAATTATGGTGTGAATAAATACAAGCTTTGGGATCCTATTTCATATAAACTAATATATAGTAGAAGTGTTAATTTTAGAGAAATTAAGTCTTTTGTTGTTGCATTGTAGCCAAAATAAAGTAAATAAGAAGATTTGATTCAATTTCCTTCTATAGCTGAGAAAGTTGATTTGAGGCCCATGAATAGACAAGAAGTTGAGGAGAGCTCATCTAGTTCTGAATCACCAAAAGAGGAGGAAGAACCTCCATCTCAACTTGTTTGAAGGTCTACAAGGCATACACAACCACCTGAAAGCTATTCACCTGATGATTGGAGATATATCTTTTCTTTGAATACTAACATGGATGAACCCAGATCAGTAGAAGAGGCATTAGGTATGAATGATGTAGAATCTTGGAAGATTGCTATGGATGAAGAAATGACATATTTGAAAAATAATAATACATGGGATCTATTGAGAAGTTGTTGAGATGGTTTAACATGTTTTCATTGATGTCAAAACCTTGGATCCGGAAGGTTGTGCTCTGAATGATGTATAGACTTGATCCATCCTATCATATGTTATAATGTTGCGTTGTGTGGATATTATCCTTGATCTAGATATGAAAATATTCCTTTTTGGGACATCTGTTTAATTTAGTTGATGTAGTATAATGAAGACTAATCCTTTGATGATGGCTTCTATCCTCAAAGCTTACTCCAGGTAACCTTGCTATCTGAAACTTCATGTAGAATGTTACAAGTTCTTGTATGTCAAATTTTGTTTCTCTGGTTGACACTGAAATTAATGATAATCAAGATTTGGTCTTGGTTGCAGAGTTCTCACTAGCTTTGGAATATACTTCATGTAATTCAGATTATGTTATCTTATGTATGACCTATTTTTTGGTCCCCTAGTAACGTGGTAAGAAGATCTTTATGTGCGACCTATCTTTTGGGTCTGGTGTTAGCATGCAAGGTCTTATTGAATATTTCAAGCTTGTTATTCATGCCAACATGCTTTGGGGTGATCTAAATTCAAATGGTGTTTGGATGACTTAGAAGACTATGAAGATATTATGTGGCTGACTTAATTTTTATTCTACGAGTATACATGCATATATATAGAGAACATCTTTTTGATTGAAGACATAGATGCACAGAAGTAGTATGATGTGTGTGAACAAATAGAAGAGTGAAAAGGAAGGAGTAAACTACTTTGGCAGAAAGTTGTGCGAAGGTTGTGGAAGGAAGGTGTGCAGAATATTCTTAACCAGATTTGTTGGGGATAGAAATTGTGCTCTTAACTAGAACTGGATTCATGCATATGTAGATGCAACTTCATCAGTTCACTTTTGTCGGTGAGACTATTTTGTAATCTTTTGTGTTGTATTTGGGCAGTGAGCCCACCAGCAATGAGCCATGTTATAGTGAGCAACTTGGCAGTAAGCCTTTGTAAAAATCACCTTAACCAGTGCTTTATAATTGAGAATTGGCATTCTTTGTGGTTTTTCCATTCTTGGGTTTCCACGTAAAATCTAGTGTTCATTGTGCTTGGTGTTGTTATGTGTATTCATGTTCTTATCTATTTTATTATTTTCTAATTGGTATTAGTCTACTCCAGATTAAATAAAGAAAAGAATTTTTTTATAAGATAACTGATTCACCCCCCCTCTCAGTTATCCAGACTATTCAATAATTGGTATCAAAGTTTGGTCCCTTGTAGATAGAGCTTAATTGCTTTAGGGAGATCTTGGCAGTTTGAACAGATGGAGGGAGATTATTACCTTGAGGAAGAACTGAAGTCAATATTGAGTGATATGGAAAGTATAGAATATGAGAATGAAGAGTTGAAAGAAAATCTTATGGAAGCAAATGATTATATCTCAAAGCTAAGGGAGCAAATCTAGAAATTCAAATCAAGACACAAAGAGGTCAACAAAGAATTAAAGGAGTTAAAGGAGAGCATTGTGGATTTGAAGAAGAAACTAGATGAATACAAAGACAAAAGAAAATCTCAAAGATACCATCAAACGAAAAGTTGAAGAAAATTAGAAGTTAGATCAAGTGTTAAGGAGGATGAAATCAGAAGCTAGAGTGTTTGAAAGTAGCATGATTCTGGATCAACTTTTGTCCCTACAGAAATGTCACAAGGATAAAGGATGACTTGGATTCACCAGTGAAAACTCAAATCAGAACACTAAAGATGAAGATAATGCAGTGTAAGTTGAAGCAAGATTTGGTGTAACAAGCAAAGTATGGAACTCTAGAAGATCTACAAAATGACCTCCGATGAGGCAACCAAATGCTCAAAGTTACTTATCATTCAATGGTCACTATTTTCTATGCAATAAGTTTGGACACAAGGTTGTAGAATTTAGAAGCAAGATGGAATAGAATACTCAATGCTTCAATTGTCATAAGTTTGGTCACAAAGCAAGTCAATGCATAAATGAATTATCTAATTCACAAAGAAGGAATGGAATGAACAATCTCTTTCATGGTTATTTCTATTTATGCTATGGTTATGGTCACAAAACTAATCAGTGCAGACCTAGGGTTCACTTGGCGAATTCAGAACAAAGATGTTACAAGTGCAGTCAACCTGGACATTATGCTAAAACATGCAGATATGTTGCTCTGAAAAGGACTGAAGACAAAAGGAAGGTTACATAACCAAATGAATCTAAGAAGAAGGTGACCACGGTGTGGAAGAAAAAGGAAATGAGTGTGGAGATCCCTTATGTGGTATCAGATCCTGATATGTGCCCTACCAGTAATTGAGCCAAACTACCTTGGCTCAGGGGGAGTTTTGCAATGCATATCCTATCGATTCTCCCTCTTTGAAGAAATATTGATGTGTTTCTGGCATGACTAAGTTGGATCTGGGTGATGTTACATTATGGAGGTTAATCTAGCTGATTGAAAAGTGAAGTACGATTGTTGGCATCATCAATACATGTTTTGGCGACGAAATCATCATGAGCAATTAAGGATAAAAAGTGGAGTTTTTCAAATCATTTCTCACAGTTTGCAAAGAAGGAGAAGAATAATTTTTCACAAAGAGATAAAATTTTGAAGAAGGTAAGTGCAACGATGGAATCTGTGTTGATTGGCAGCGAATCTAGTGGTCGTATTCCACTAAAGCTGAAGGGAGTTGAATTGGATGAGTTTGATCATCAGAAGATGAAAGAAATGGAGCTAAGGATGAAGACGAATGAGTTGTAGAATGTAAGTACTATGGGTATGGATTTGTGGGGAGAATTTCCTTGGTTCACCGATAAAGATTCTATATTGTTCTTGTTGAGTTGATTCAAGGATGACATCTTTGTTTTGGAAAAACCCTATCTAATTACAAAGGAGGCCATAGAAGCTATTACCGGTTTGTGTAGTCTTGGTGACCTCCCTAGGAAGAAAAGGGTGAAATATAGAGATGTGGAGGAACATACTGGTATCGACAAAGACCCTTGAGTTCTACTGATAAATACCATTGTTGATCCTATAGTAAGGTATGTTGCTTATGACATCACTTATAAAATCTATTTCAAAAATCGTGAAGGTTCTACTTCGACTATTGTTGTATATCTTGCACACATGATGGTGAAGGAAAACAAGCAATTTGATTTGTGTAGCCTAGTAATGGAAAACCTAATTGAGAATTTCATAATATCTTTGGTTGAGAGTTATCCTTTCCGGTTTGGGTCTCTGCTCACATGTTTGGTATTTTACTTTTTGATTTCATTACCAACAAAAGAGAATGTTAAGTGGAAGTTCGGCATCCCTATCGGAAAGCAAGTTTATAGGTATTTGGAATGTATGTAAGATAAAGCAAGTGCATGCAAATTCTATTTCTTATCCATGTAGATGAATATGTGCTCTCGTGTGATAGTGTCTAGTGCTATGCCAAACAGTCAGTTTGAGGAGGGTTCCTCCTATGGTAAGAAGGAATTGGAAGTTGTTATTGGTGGTTCTCCTACAAAACCTAAAAAGAGGAAAGTTAACATAGAAGATGTCGTCACTATCTCAGAAGAGAAGGAGAAGGAAGAAGAGTCTCTACCTGGATCTGAATCTTTCGATCCAGATGATATTTGGTCGATGTTAGATGAAGGTGATATGAAGAAGGGTGGTAAAATGTGGTGTGCTTTCCCTTTGGTGGATAGGATTAGAATTGATGATTCCTTGGTTGATTATTTGCTCAAAAAGGGTATTCCTATTTCAAATGTTTTGACTCTTTATCGGATGATCTAGTAGAATTTGTTGAACAAAGGACGTTGTTGGAAGGACACAAGTTTGAAGCTATGATTGAGAGAAGATGTCTCAAAGCCAAACAAGATTTATCCAAACACATTGGTGAGACAAGAGAATGCATTAAGGAGATGTCTGACATCTACAAGTATTGCCTCTGGTGGCTTGCAGCCGTTGATAATTTTAGAAACAGAATTGAAGCTATTGAATCTTAGATGAATAATGTTGGAAAGAGTTTTTATTCTTCAAAGAAAAAGATGGAAAATAGATAATAAGAGTTGGTGAGTTGCAAGAGGATTTGTTGATTGTTCAAAGATGGGGGGAAAACTTGGTTAGAACTTTTTGGTTGGTCAAAGAAATTGTTGAGGTCTGGTTGGATCATCTCTCTAGGATACTTTCTGATGCAGAAGATTGTGAATGACATGCATGTCTCCAGACTGGTCATCCTCATTTACGTTGTTGGCTCTACTGGATAGCATGTGTACTAGAATGGATTTTGCAATGCTAGCTTGGAAGAGGATTCTTCCAATTGTGAGAAAAAGGTACAAGAAGATTTTTCATGTGAAAAGTGTTATTTTTACTTGAGTTCCTGAAAGTTCATATTTTGGCCCTTTGCCCTTGATGACAAAAAGGGGGAGAAAAATGAAGAGAAAAACAAAAACAAGAAGAGGTATTGAATTTGTTGACTAAGGGGTAGTACTTGGATTTTTGGAATTGTAGTTTTGGAGTTTTGTGTTTTTGAAATTTTATTGTTTTGCCATCAATGCCAAAGGGGGAAATTGTTGAGAAGTTGTTGAGAAGTTGTTGAGATGGTTTAGAATTGTTTTCATTGATTTCAAAACCTTGGATCCGGAAGGTTGTGCTTCAGATGATGTACAGAATTGATCCATCCTATCGTATGTTATGATGTTGCGTTGTGTGGATATTATCCTTGACCTGGATATGGTAGGATTCCTTTTTGGGACATCTATTGAATTCAATTGATGCAGTATACTGAATAATTCTTTGATGATGGTTGTTGTACTCAAAGCTTACTCCAAGTAACCTTGCTATCCAGAACTTCATGTAGCATGTTACAAGTTCTTGTATGTCAAATTGTGTTTCTCCAATTGACACTAAAATTAATGATAATCAATATTTGGTCTTGGTTATGCCATTCTCATCGGATCTGGAATATAATTCATGTAATTCATATTATGCTATATTATGTATGACCTATTTTTGGTCCCATGGTAACGTGGTAAGAAGATCTTTATGTGTGACCTGTCTTTTGGGTCTAGTGTTAGCATGCAAGGTCTTATTGAATATTTCAAGATTGTTCTTCATGCCAACATGTTTTGTGGTGACCTAAATTCAAATGGTGTTTGGCAGACTTAGAAGACTATGAAGATATTATGTGGCCGACTTAATTTTTGTTCTACGAGTATACATGCATATATATAGAGAACATATTTTTGATTGAAGATATAGGTGCGCAGAAGTAGTATTATGTGTGCGAATAGATAGAAGAGTGTGAAGCAAGGAGTAAATTCCTTTGGCAAAAAGTTATGTGAAGGTTGTGGAAGGAAGGTGTGTAGAATATTCTTAACTGGATCTATTGCAGACAGAAATTGTGCTCTTAACCAAAATTGAATTTATGCATATGTGGATGCAACTTCATCAGTTCACTTTTGTCAGTGAGACTATTTTGTAATCAGTTGTTTTTTATTTGAGCACTGATCTCACCAGCAATGAGCCACCCTGTAGTGAGAAACTTGGCAGTGAGCCTTTGTAAAAATCACCTTAATCGGTGTCACCTTAACCGATGCTTTATAATTGAGAATTAGTATTCTCTGTGGTTTTTCCCTTCTTGGGTTTCCACGTAAAGTCTAGTCTTCATTGTGCTTGGTGTTGTTACGTGCATTCATGTTCTTATCTGTTTAATTATTTTCTGATTGGTATAAGTTTGCTCAAGATTAAATAAAGAAAAGAAAATTATTTTAAGATAATGGATTCACCCCCCTCTCAATTATTTGGACTGTTCAACAGGATCTTGTACAATTTCCTAAAGGATGGAAACCTGATGGTTGAAAATGGGTGTTTTAGAAATAGATTGGTTTAGATGGAGGTATTTAGAAGTACAAAGCAAGGTTGGTTGTGAAAGGTTACTCTCAAGTTGAGGGTGTTGATTATGGTGACATATTTTCTCTTGTTGCAAAAATGACATCCATTAGATTTTTTCTTTCTATTGCTGCTACTTATAATCTAGAGGTTGAGCAAATGGATGTGAAAATTTCTTCCCTTCATGGTGATTGGGAGGAGGATATTTATATGACACAACCAGAGCACTATGTGGTGAAAGGTAAAAGTAAGTTGGTTTACAAATTGAAGAAATATTTGTATGGCCTAAAATAGAGTCTTAGGATGTGGTGCCAAAAATTTCATACATATGTGTTGAGTTTGAGATTTAAGCATTCTAAATCATATTATTGTGTTTATTTTAAAATTGATGGTGATTGTTTCCTATTTATTACATTATATGTTGATGATATGTTATTTATTGGCAAAGGGAAAGGTATGATTTCATAACTGAAATCTCAACTTACTGCTAAATTTGAAATGAAAGACCTTGGTGCAACTAGACACATTCTTGGGATGGAAATTAAAAGAGATGGAGTGAACCTGGAAGATATGGCTTGGCCAAAGTAAGTATGCCAATTCAATTTTACTGAGATTTAACATGCAGAATTGTATACCATTCTATGTTCCCCTTTCTGTTGGAACAAATTCATCTATTTCATATTGTCGAACATCTCCATTAGAGATGAAAGACACAAGAAAAGTGTCTTACCAAGGTGAAGTTGGAAGTTTGATGTATGCTATGGTTTGTACTAGACCAGACATTGCCCAAGCAGTGGGAGTTATTTCCAGATATATGTCTAATCTTGGTAGAGTTCATTGGGATGCAATTAAAAAAGTCTTCAAATATTTGTGTGGTACCTCATATTATTCCTTGTGTTATCATAGTAATATGAGTGAAGATGATATTTCCCTTGATATTCATGGTTATGTGGATTCAGACTAGGCAGGTGATATTGATAGCAGACGATCCACCAGTGCTTATATATCTACTTTAATTGGTGGTGCAATTAGTTGGATGAGTAAGCGAAGGGTTGTGGTTACTATTTCCACTAATGAAGTAGAGTATATGGAAACTACTCATCCTTATAAAGAATCCATTAGCTTAAGAGACTATGTTCAAATATTGGAATAAAATAAGGTGCAGTGAAAATTTATTGTGATAGTTAGAGTGTGATATGTCTAGCCAAGAACTTGACATTTCATGCCAGGACCAAGCACATTGATGTACAATATCATTTTGTTTGAGATATGGTCAAAGATGACAAGGTGAAACTAGTTAAGGTAGATAATTTCATGAATGTTTTTGATTCTTTAACTAAGCCTGTGAGCACAAATAAGTTCAAATGGTGTTCAAAGACTATGGGTGTTTCAGACCCTAGAAGTTAAGAGATAATGTTTTCTCCCTCCCATTGCTCTTGCAAGGTGTTCAATAAGTGGGAGATGTGTTGGGAAAATGTGTCTCAACCTTGCAATTATATAAATTTTATTATTGATAGGATATATATATATATATATATATATATATTTCCTAGTTACATCGATAGGTGTAATATACAATGGGAGCACGGGGTGGAGGGGAGGGGTGGGATGCTTGTAAACAATTTTTTGTTAACATTTTCATAAAAATCCTAAATGGTCGACATACATTAAATAAATGATAGATTGTAAATCTAAACCATTCATTATTAGGTTTTAGATCTAATGATCGATATTTTGTTGGTTTGTCTTGTCCTATAAGGTAACCCTATTTTATGAGGGTGTTGTACTATGTGTTGTAGACGGTGATGTATTCTGAGAGTCTAATAGTGATTGTGTTGTCTCAGGATGTTTAGTGGTGATACTCCTATGAGAAGCTTGATGTACAAGTATATTTTAATCTTTATGATTTCTGAATAATATATTGGGCAGATTTAGAGAGTGGGATTTTTCTCCTGAAAGGGTTTTCCCCATGTAAATCATTGTATCGTGGTATGCATGATATTTATGTTTATTTCCATTTAATTTTTTGTAACTGTTAAAGATCTATAATTTTTTGCATTATTCTCCTCTCAATATTAGTGTAGGGTTTAGGTTTTAAGTATAGGGTTGAGGGTTAGAGTTAAGGGATAATTTTTAGGGTTTAGGCTATAAGTTTGAGGGTATAGGGTATAAGGATGAGAGTTTAGGGTTTACGGTTAAGAGTATAGGGTATAGGGATTAGGGTTTAGAATATTCGATATAGGGTTGAGTGTATTGGGTTTAGGATTGAGGGTAAAAGGTTGAATGCATGATTTAGGGTTTAAGTATAGGGTTGAGGGATAATGTTCAAGGTTTAGGTTAGAAGGCTGAGGGTATAGGGATTAGGATTTAGGGTATTCGTTGTAGGGTTTGGGAGATTGAGAGAGGAGGAGAGAGGGAGGGAGAAGTTGTAATACCCCTCCCTTTTTCCTTCTGGTTGGACAGTGCGTCCTTGTGTGGGTATGTTGCTTTGATGTATTTTGATGTGATGATTCTGTATTCAGATGTTATCTTTATTCCACGTTTTGGATTAGCATTATGGATATTCGAATTAATGATGATTATGATTTGGATTATACTAATATGTTAGAATTGTCAGTTAGTTGCATTGTATTGGTGAAGGGGACGACATCGCATCACTCGCTTGCGAGCGCCCTGCGATCCCGTGATTTCCTCTTCACAGTGTGTATTTTATGTTGTTCAGATTATATGTTGTTGTTTACTTGATTTACAGGTTGACAGGTACAGGACATCGACTCCACCTGGTTTCATAGGTTGGAGTGTGTTCAATACCCAACGGTATTCGATTGGGAGATAGTAGCTAGGTTTTTCATGCCAAGTCGTCACCCTAGTCCTTGTATGTCGTCAGTTGTTTGTCAGATTGTGTTGTTTTGATTATCGTGCCCTCTCTTCGTTATTTAATTTCAAGTTAGAAAAGGGTAATTAAATGGCCTAATGCATTTTAGTTGTTGATTAATTTGATCTGAGAATTATGTTGAAATGTAATTTATTTTATTATTAATTTAATATAATTAATAAATAATTTAATCATTGATTAAATCTATTTTATTAATTAATTAAATTTATAATGTTGAAATAAGTTAAATTATTCATTTTTGAAATTTATGCATATTGGTAGAAATTCAAAATTAGAAAAATGGATTTAAAAGTCAAATTTGAAAGTTTCAATTCAAAAATTGAGGAAATTGAGATATTTTCTAATTTTCAGTTTTGAAGAATTTATGAAGGTGGTTGTAGCATTTTTAGGGTTTTATCCTTATGTTTGAATTTCTCTTCAAAAATTTTGGATCATGGAATTTTGGAAAAGTTTGAATTAGTGAGAGGAAGAATTCTTCAATTTTGTGGGTTTTTTGATTTGAGTTGTGAAAATTTGTGGAGTTGGATTTGGAAGCAAGGTGGGAAGCTAAGCATCATCTAGACCTCCTCAAACTCAGAAATTACCAGGTTCATGTCTTTGTTTTTTTTAATTGTTTTGAAATTTATATCTAAATGTGTTTTGTTATTGAAAAATCTTGTTGGAAAATATTTCAATACTCTAGTTGTGAATTGCAATGGAAAAACCCATGTTGAAATCTGAATTTATTTGCAAAAGCTCTTCCTTGGAAAAATATTCCTTCAAAAAAAATCAATGGTGTTCTTGAACTGAAAATGGTCTTTTAAATGTTATTTTCTCAATTAGTTTTGTAGATTCCTTGTGAATATAAATATATATAAATACTTGTAAAAATATACATGCATATACATATTTTATATGTTTCATATGTTTGAGATTGAGAAATAAAAAAAGGAAAAAGGAAGCCCTATTTTATTTTGAATTCAGATTTAAAAGAAAAAAAATATATAAAATCCACAGGGCGTTTTTTTTTATTAAAATATTTAAAAAAAAAAAAAAATTTATTGTTTGGGACGCCGCTGGGGGGCTCAACCCCCACCGTGCCCATGGGAGGCGGGTGGAGGGAGCCGTGCCCAGTGCGCCCCTCCCCACTCCCCACACCTTACCCTCTGTCGCTGCCCACCTGGGAGTGGACGACTATGTTTACACACAGTTACCGCCCCCATTAATGGGGGTCGGTTGTGTGTAAACACAGTCGGCTGACCCTAGGTGGAGCGCGGCCCACGAACCAAGGCGGCCGCCCATTAAGATCGGTGCGCGGACCGAGGTAAGTGGTGAGTGTTTTAAATTTTGTTTTTTTTTATTATTATTTTTATTTATATTTTATTTAATATTTAGTACTATATATTTATAATATTAAATATTGATATTTAATATTATAATATATAATATTATAATGTTAATATAATATAAATATTTTAATGAGTAAAATTATATTATATAATATCAAAATATTTATATTATATATATTAATTTTTAATATTATATTTTATAAAATTGGAGTATTATTAATTAAATAAGTAAATAGGTGTATTTTTGATATACGCATATATGAAGGGCTTATTTTGGTAAATGGATTTTATAAATTTAAATATTTTTCACTATGGCATGTTGTAAAAATATTGGTTTAAAACGATGATTATATTCTAATTGTACTTGTGAGAATTAAATTATGTAGTTTTAATTCAATTTATCAGTTGAAAGTTTAAATGCATTTTTGAAAGGCTAAACTTAGAATGGACAAGAAATGTGCATAGTATTGAGATTATTTAATAAATTATTTCGCAATAAATCTTTTCCAAATTTCTCAACGTTATATTCTGAAACATAGAAAGGTACATGATTACTTGTTACCATTGAAACAATTAGTGAAATTAAACATTTGATTTGAATTCCATCCTTCGATTGGAAGAGTCGTTATTTAATTATGTGTTCTTAAAGCTATTAAATACTGAATACAAATGAAAGACGTGGATTTAGGAAATTCGAAGTAGAGTTAATTCTGATTAAACTGCTTGTCTCTTATGATTATCCTTTGGGGAAAGGGGTTGAGTGTATTTAACTCATAAGTCTTCCAGATTGGTTTTTTAGTTCTATGGGTTGTCGTGTGGTGTTTGTCAACCTTTTGAGAGTTCCTTGTGTAGTGCTTGGTTGAATCAGTGTTTAACCCGGTTTCCACGAACGGGGACGTTTGTACCTCCTTGGTTTAGGAGTGGATTATGGGATCTGTGTCTCTTTGTATGGAGTGACCTTGTTATGTGGTTTGTTACCTCTAGTGTTGGAGCGAGTTTCATTTTGTGTCACCTCCTGTGAAAGGCATGGTTGTGATATCTTGTTTGTTGCACCTTGGTACCATTGATGTTTGGATGGTTATGTTTGGTATGTTGTCAAGTAGAAGAGTGGCTTTCGTAGGGGCCAGAGCCTAAAGAGGTATCCAGGATAACCTTCAGAAGTGGTTTAATCAAGTGATAACTAGAACAATACTTAGAAGTTTAGGACTAACTTCTCACTAATCAAGATATTAATGCCTCACTCATGGACCCAAGTGCTCAGTTAGGCTTGCAATGGGTGGGAAGGCCTGGAATGGCAAGGTCATCTATCTTGTCCGTACGAAAGGTATTTGGCTCCGCATGAGTGAGTATGGGGGTCGGGATTCGGTAAAGGTCACCAGGATAACCTTTTCTTGTGGGGGTCGGAGCCTAGGAAGAATCCCAAGGATAACCCATGACAAGTTATGTGATGACACTCTGTCTAGGACAATAGTCAGTTCTTGTTTCTGGTAGGTATGGTTTCCTTAACATACCTGATGTGACCATAGTTGGTATTTGATTATTATGTGTATGGTTCTCATAACATACTTGATCTGCTTTATTTCTGGAAGCAATGTGACCTTGTAGAGTTATACTTGTGTTGTACTTGCATGGTATTTGAGTTGTACTTGTGTTGTACTTGCATAGTATTTGAGTTGTACCTTGGGATGTACTTGTGAGGTTCATGTGATTGCTTGTCTTAGTTTTGTGTTAGCCTGTGTCTAGAGGTAGATGGTCTTGACTAGGATTCCTGGTTACTATCTCCTAGCACAGGGGGTGGGCCTTTGGGTTCCACTTGGTTGGGTGGCGTGCACCTAAATCCATTGGGATCTTTCTTCATGTTCTTGTGGAGAAGACTTCCAGTTGGCGAGCTCGTTGGTTTCAATTCCAGTTTCTTGCTTTATTTCATTTCAATTGTTCATGTATTTTATTTCACCCCTCAATTGTTATCGAGGTGGAAGTTGTAATTGTAATTATGTTTATTGGACTTGCCTCATTCGAGGAATGAGTGTTGTAACCTTATTGTAATGAATGGATTATTGAAATGGAAAGTTATCTTTATGCTTGATGTAAACTATCTTTTGGAATGCATGTGCTTTATTTATTAATTAATTAATTGACTTGGTTTAAGTTCATGTTTTTTGTTGAGGTTCTATATAACCTTTGTCTCGTAACCTTAGAGGTTGTTGGCATTAGTAGTGAACTTGCTTATTAATTATACTTTAAAAAAAAAAATTATTTTGTTTAAGTAGTTGTTTGCAACTTCCTCTAGGGTTGCGTGGCGGGGCATTACAGAAGTAGAGAGAGAGAGAGAGAGAGAGAGAGAGATAGGTAATAGAGAGAAGTAGAGAGGGAAAGAAGGAGGGAGAGAGAGGTAGAGAGGGATAGGTTAGATGGAGAGAAGTAGAGATGGAAGGTGGGTAGGAGGAAGGAAGAGACAAAGGGAGAGACAGATAAAGAAAATTAGAGAGGGAAGGAGGGAGGGAGAGATAGAGAGGTGAGATACAGAGAAGTATAGAGAGAAGGAGAGAGAGGGGAGGAAGATGGGGAGATTGAGAGAGGGGGAAGGAGGAAGGGAGAGGTAGAGATGGAAAAAGAGAGAGAAGTATATAGGGAATGATACATAGAGAGGGAGAATGGTGATATAGAGAGAAGAGAGGGAATGAGAGAGAGGGAAAGAGAGAAATAAAGAGGGAAGAGTAAGGTCGAGAGATTCAAAGAGAGAGGGAGAGAGAGAAATAAAGAGGGAAGAGTAAGGTTGGGAGATTCAGAGAGAGAGATAATGGTGAGATAGAGAGTAGAGAGGGAATGCGAGAAAAAGATGGGGGAGAGAGAGAGATAATGGTGAGATAGAGAGTAGAGAGGGAATGCAAGAGAAATATGGGGGAGAGAGAGAGGAGGAGGACGGAGGTGGGGAGATTAAGAGAGAGGGAAAGAGGGAGGAGGTAGAGATGGAGAGAGGGAGATAGAGATAAGTATATAGGGAATGAGAGCTAGAGAGGGAGAATTAGAGAGAGATAATTGTGAGATACAGAGTAGAGAGGGAAGGGGAGACAAAGACAGAGAGACAAAGAGAGACTCAAAGAGAGAGGAAAGGAGGGAGGGAAATGTAGAGATGGAGAGAAACAAATAGAGAGAATTATATATGGAAGGAGAGATAGAGAGGGGGGAGGAGGGAGGGAGTAGAGAGATAGAGAGAGGGAGAGAGGGGGAAGGAGGAAGGTGGAGATATTGAGAGAGTTAGGTAGAGAGGGATAGGTTAGATAGAGAGAGAAGTAGATAGGAAGGTGGGTGGAACAGAGAGAGAGAGAGAAGTAGATAGGGAAGGAGGAAGGCAAAGAGAGAGAGAGAGAGAAGGAGAGAGAGAAAGGAGGAAGGTGGGTTGATTGAGAGAGAGGGAGAGATATAGAGAGAGAGATGGATAATTATATAGAGAAGGATAATTAGAGAGAGAGGGAGAGAGAATGGTGAGATATAGAGTAGAGAGGGAAGGAGAGAGAGAGATGAGTATATAGGACAGGAGAGATAGAGAGAAGTATAGAGGGAAGGAGAGATAGGGAGGAAGGTGGATTAATTGAGAAAGAGGGAGAGATGGAGAGAGATATATAGATAAGTATATAGGGAAGGAGAGATAGAGAAGGAGAAGTAGAGATAAGGAGAGAGAATGGTGAGATATAGAGTAGGGTGATCCCACAATACTGGTTTACAATTCCCTTCAAGAAGAAAACTTGTAAAAATGCTCCCAAACTTGAAGACACCTTTCTCAATGACATCCTCGAATGTGGTACAACATTGGATTTTAAGTTGGATCATTAGCTCTATGTCGAGGTTTTCTATGAAAATGGGAAACAACTATTTTTCTAATGTGACAAGGAAATTTGCTAAACATGCTTCATCATCTTTGATAAAATGATGTGACTCCTTTTTTTTTTGGTTGTGCACAATTTTGCTAGGGTCATGTCACTTTTTATTTTGTAGGAAAAGTGTGCAATAAACTTGTCAACTAGTTCATTCCATTTCTATATCTCAGGAGGAAGGTGTGTGAACCATTCTAGAGCTTTCCCCGAAAGGCTACATGCAAATAATCTCATCATGTAGGCTCATAGGCAATGTCCATACATGTGGTGTTAAACTCTCTTATGTGCTTCATGGATCTCCTTTCCCCTTATACTTGTTAAATATTGGTGCATTGAAGTGTGGTGGGAAACGTGGCATATATAGACTCCTATCAAAGGGATAAGGACATAATTCCTCCATTGAGTATGTCTTCTTTGTTGTAGTCAATTGCATGTTTTACATTTGTTGTTGCATTGCATCCATTCATTGCATCACAGTTTCCATGGAGGGTTTACCTTGCATGTTTGATTGACCTTGTATGTGAGGGTTTGTGTTGGTATGACGAGTGTTGTATGACGGGTTTTGGTTTGATGTGTATGTTGGGTTTGGATCAATATTTGTTGCAAAGGGTTTTGGTTGCCTTGTTGGTAGCGAGGTGTGAACATGGTATTGGTATTGGTATTGGTATTCGTATTGGTATTAGTATTGGTATTGGTATTGGTTTGATGTTTTGGTATGAAGTTGGTGCTTGGAGTAACATGTTGTTGTGACAGACCTTGGTTGGTGTTTTGAAATTGGGGTGTAATATGTTGGTGTGAGGGACCTTGGTTGGTATTTTGAAATTGGGGTGTGATATGTTGGTGTGAGTACCTTGGTTGGTATGTTGAAATTGGGGTGTATAGTTGGTGTTTGGAGTGACATGTTGTTGGGATGGAGGTTGGTTGGTGTTCACATTTGACCCAAAAGACATGTTGATTTTTGATGTAGTATTAGTCATTTGGGTTGGTACTCTTGGCATGGCAATATGGACCCTTCTTGTCTTACATGGGGGATTTTAGTTTGTGTGGGTTGATGGTGTGGTGTTTTGAGAAATAGATCTTAAAAAGTCATTCCCACATTAAATGTTGGATTTGACCCTTGTGATGTTGCATGTGATCTTTTGGCGCAAATGTTGGAGTGGAGGGTGTGTGTGTAGTTGTCACATTGTATGTTTCTCCCCCAAAAGGAAAACCGCTATGCATTTGTTGTGAGGATCATTGACCTTGTGAAAAAATATTTTGACCAAGACTTTGAGTTTGTGTTTGTGTTGTTCTCTCTACAAGTTTATAAGTGTCAAAACCAAAGGGAATTTTAGCATATTTTTGAGCAAGTGCAAGGAAGAACTTATCAAGGTATGCATTGACTAGATCCTCCACAACTCGAACTGTCCTGGGATCTTAGGAATCCACTTCAATCTCTTTGAGTGTTAAACGTTGGTTGACATCTTCCAAGGTGAAATTTTCAAATGTGTTTGGTGTTTCACCTTGTGTTGTTTGAGGTGTGTTTGAGTTTGACCCAAATTTCATGTTGCTAGTTGAATTGTAATAGGGATCATATGAGGAATCCATTTCTCTTCGTTTCCTTTGTGCTCTAGTCAAGACCATGTAAGACTTGTGAACCTTGGATGGTGAGACTTTCAATATGTATGTGACTAAGGTGGAGATGCAAACTAAGGATAAAAATGGAATATGGTAATGACACTATGCTATTTTTTTTATTTTTTGGACTATAAGGATGACAATGCAAACTATGACCAAGTTTTATTAAGACTATGCTTGGGATACAAAGTGCTAAGTGAAATTAGGACTATGACAATACTTGGAATGGATATGAAATCTTGAATCCTATGAAAGGATGCTAACAAAACTATGATAGACCAAAGTGACAATGCTAAATGTCAAGACCTCAAGAAGATAAACCAAGGTGATGATAATGATGATTGACCAATGGTGAACCTACACTAGACACATGAGTTGTAGGCCCAACCTAGAGATAAAATTGACAAGAGGTATGATAAGGTCAAGATACCTAGAAATGAGAGCAATGGTCTGCCCAAAGTGTGATAATCCTCTTAATCTCAAGACTCAAGGATGATGCTACAATGGTGCTAAGATTTAGTGGATACAAACTAGGACTATGCAAGGTGACTTAAGATGAAAGGTGAAATGCTATGGATAAATTGACTGAACCTAACAAGTCTCTGATCTGAGTGCACAATTGTAGGCTGTAAGGAAACTGAAAGTTGACTGTACAACTATTTCCCCAAAAAAATTGATCTTGAAAATTGTGGTGTTCCAAGCCATAGATGCAATGCAGAAAACCAATCAATTGCGATGCAAGATTGGTCAATTGTGGTGCACAAACAAATGTCAACTTCTAATTTCCTAGGTCTTATGACAATTGCGATGTACTTTCTATCAATTGCAGTGTTATGTTTGACAATTGCAGTGTACAGTCTCTTGGCACTAATTTGATGTTTTCTATGTCTTTTTATATTGTTAAGAAGTTTGAATTTGATCATAAACATAGAACAAACACTTGGCAAACAGATTTGGTTGATTTTGACTTTTAGACTTCTTGGTAATCAAGTATTTTTGCAAGTTTTCTTCCACGAAACTCACTTGGCCTTGGCTCACACACAATGAAGACAAGCACAACTTAAGGTCAAATAAGGTTTATCTAACAATGTGGGCATACCTCACCTTTTTAGGGGTGATTTTAAATCTTCATTCAAGGAGTGGGTGAATAGGGTATACCAAGATCATGGGCCACCTTGATACACATGGCCTTGAAAGATTTTAAACTCTAAAAAGACACCTTACACCTCAACCATGGATAGACATGGTACATAGCTTCAAGGTACGATACATATCCCTTGCACCATACTAATAGATGACCAAACAAGTCTTGGTCTCTAAAAACAAGAAGTTTCTAATGACTAGGTGAACACCACCAATAAAAAATCAAATTTGAGAAACTAAAGCCTCTAGTCAAGGGATTGGGGCCTATACATCCACCAACAACCTTGACATGTGTGGTGTACTTCATCGGATAAGTGCTACTTACTTTAATTTTCACACCCTTTGATATAGCCCACTTGAAAAAACATGGTTTGGGTCATTCCCAATGAGTTCTCCATTAGATTGTGTTTCAAAGGCAAGCCCGCTAAAAGATTGCTATGTGTTTCTCTTGCACCCAAGATTGCACAAAGCGCAAGGGGAGAGGATACGCACACAAAACTCTTAGGATTAATACAATGTGCAAAAGCACCAAACACGGAAGACACTTGTTCTTTTTAAGCACCAATTTCAAATGTTCCTACTTTAAAAATTGCAAACACGCGATAGAACCCTACAAGAAATTGGATTAGTAGTTGGATAACAATGTATTCTCCCAACTATTTCCAGAAATTGCAGATCAGCTATTAGTAACACAAAAAACCTTTTCCCTAATGAATGCAAAAAACATAAAATGAAAATTTCAAGTTTATACCCTCTTTTTGTTGTAATAGTTAGTTGCAATTCACAAAGGCATAGATGCATCACATAGGCATGGTGCAGAAACATACGATTTCAATGAAGGAAATGTCCATTGTGGCGTTTGGATAAATGATTGTAGCGTTTTGTCAAACAAGTACGACGTAGAAACCCTAGACTGCAAAAACACACAGATCTGACCAAAAAAAAGCAAAAATTATGATGGATATGATGTTAGCATGGTATTAGGATGTCAAAACAATAACCAATAACCTAGAAAGTGCCCTAGAACTGTAATAATTGAATAATTCAAGATTTTGAACAATAATAGTCGATGTGGCATTCTAGGCAATGATTGTGACTTTCTATTTAAATCATTGTGGCACATTATACAACGATTGTGGCAATTTAGACCTTGATTGTGTTGTTATGTGGATTGGTTGTGGCGGACTCCCGAGAATCAATTTTTTGCTAAAATTTCAACAATTTTGTTAGTTCACGTTAGGTTCACCAAATGTAGATAGGGTTTTCTAAATTTGAGGAATATGCATGAATCAATAATAGCAACCACAACTATCTAATTTAAAAAATAAAGACCTTAATCCAACAATGAAGTACAAATGAACATAGAAATCCTAATAATAATGCAATAAACATCAAATCTCTATGTCATAGTTGAATCACCTCCATTGCTCTTCTCCATTTTGCTTTATTTTTTCTCAAAAATGTAGTATGCAATATACTCAAAGAGCTTGATGTTGATAATTGATAGCTTGATCTCTTGATAAAAAACCTTCAAAAATTATGGTTGTAAGGTTGAAATGAAGACAATGAATTGCTTTTATAGAAATCCTAATTCAAATGAAAGGATAGGATTAGATGATGAGGTATGATGATCAATGGACAAGGTTGATTGAGACAAGGATAGGGATGAATGGACCAAAACTCAAGAAAGTAGTTGAGATTTAGGGCTTAGCTAGGAAAATGAAATATTAAGTAATAAAAAACATTATTTAATTTAGGGAAGGGTGAGATGAATAATTAAATAGTAAAAATATTATCTAATTGTAGAAGAAGAGATAAAAAGATAAATATTAAGTAATTGAAAATAATTATTTCATTATGGAGATAAGAATGTGATAGATCATTAAATAAATAAATTTTATTTAGGGTGGTCCCACAAAACTGGCTTACAATTCCCTTCATGAAGAAAAATTTGCCAAAACGCTCCCATGAAAAAAAAAATTGGGTTTTTAGGGGTTTGAGCAAACCAAAAAAGGTTCACAACCCCCTTGAACAAACCCCATTTGGCAATGTCATACCTTTTGGCACCATTTTTTAATGAAAATAAGGAAATTTTAAAAAAGGGGGTTTAAGCAAACCCCCCTTTGCTCGAAGGGGTCAAGGGAGGTTCGCTCGAAGGGAGGTTTGTTTGAAGGGGTCAAACCCCCCTTTTTTGCCCTTCTCCCCCTCTTCTACCAATTTTTCGCAAAAATTTGTCTTTCGAAGCTCGAGTTGAGGATGAAAATGGAGGAAAATTCACAAAGCTAATTGGATGATGGTAGTCCTCAGAACGAGCTATCCATTGAATATAATTTTAATATATTTTGGTTCTATTATGTATTTTTTAGTTTAATTAAACATAGGTTTTTCATCAAAAAATCAAGCTCTCTGTTCTACACATGTGGAAAAATACCAGATTAATAAAAAAATATGAAAATATCTATGCACTAGATATTGATGTCCTTAATCCAACAGAAGAAAATAATTCTGATACATATAAAAAAAGTCATGTTAGCAAGTAAACCTATGTCTGAATTGTAACTAGTCTAACTTCAAAACTCAATTAAGAAAAAAATATTCAATAAAACACTATGAAACCAATTGCATGTACTAGATATCATAGTTACAAATCTAAATTCGAAAAAAATAAAATTTTATCCTTCATAGAAAAAAAAGTCGTGTTAGCAAGTACACGTCACTCTTTAAAAATGGTGTTTACTGTTGAAAACTAGTTTTCGAAGGAGATGAAAAAATAAATGCAATTTGATTCCAAAAAAAATTAAAAATATATATTTAGAATCTACACATAAAATTTCACAAGTCACTAGTTTGCATCATCTCCAAATTCCTCATGGTTTAGCAGCTATAGGTGCCTAAAAGTGCAGATTTAGTTTAAAAAAATTAGTTCAATGTCCAGTTTTACCAAAAATTGTAAACCAATATTGTGGGATCACCATTTAATTATGGCGAAAAAAGGATAATGAATAATTAAACAATTAAAATAATTAATTAATTATAGAGGAAAATGGAATAAATAATTTAAGTAAATAAGATTTATTTAACTATAGATAGAAAAGGATAAGGTAGTGACATAATTTAAATAAAATTGATATTTACTTAAATTAATCAAAGGAAGAATAAGATAAAGTGAATTAATTAAATAATTAGGAATTATTTAATTATAGAGAGGAATTATGACATTAAAAAATAATTAAATAATTAAAATTGTTTAATTATGCTAGGAAGAAGGTGAATCAGTGATAAAATGTTGCTTGCAGGTTCAGGACATTTTTCAGTGTCTACATTGCTTATTTTCTCAAATTGATGAATTTGTTAACACAATCAAGGGTTTAGGAGAGAAGGTTGAGGATACCATTGTTGTTCAGACAATCTTAAGGTCTCTTCCTTTGTGTTTTGATGTGAAGGTTTCAACGATTGAAGAGATGAAGGAGCTTGACAAGCTGACCGTAGATGAGCTTCATGGTATTCTTACAGCTTATGAGATGAGAACTACTCCTAATCAATCAGTAAAAAAGGAGGCAACCTTTAAGGTTTCGAAGAAGGAAAAAGACAAGGAGCCTATTACCAATGATAGTTTTGATGAAGATTCAGATTTTGAAGAGGCACATTTCATTAGGAAGTTGAAGAAGGGTTTAGGAAAATATAAAGGAAAATTTCCTTTCAAATGCTTCAATTGCAAAAAGGTGGGACACTTTGCAACCAAATGCCCTTATGAGAAGAATGAGGAAAATGATTGTGAGAAGAAATCAAAACATTTCAAGAAGGGGTATCAAGGTAAGAAGAATAATTTTAAGAAATCTACAAAAAAATTTCATTCAAAAGATCATAATAGTTCAACAGATGATAGTCGTGAAGCGTCTTCAATCGATGAAATCTTATTTGTGGCTGAAGAAGTAAATATGCCTAAGATTGAAGATGAGGAAATATATGAATAAGGAGAAGTAGATCTTGAAGAAAAACTAATTAGTGCTTTAAGTGAAATAAAAAAACTTGGAAAGAAAAATCAAAAATTGAAATTACTACTGCAAGAAGATAATGAATCTAAGGTTATTGCATCTCAAGATCTTAAAGAAACTGAGAAGAAGATTGTTGATCTGAAAATTCAGATTAAAGAAGCAGAAAATTTGATAGTTTATTTGAAGTTTCAAGTTGAAGAGGCAAAAAGAATAGAAGAATAAATCATAAACTAGCTTAAGGTAAAAGAAGAGAATGTAGAGAGACTTGAAGCTGAAGCTGTTTCACTTAGAAATTTAGATAAATCATCGAAACTACTAAATATTGAGAAGATACATTAGAAAAAAAATTATGTCATTGGATAAGATCATTAGTACACAAAAATCTCCTAATGATAAAGGTGGAGTTGGTTTTGAAAAAGGTCAATGTTTTGTGTCTACGAATCAAGAACATAAAGGCAACGCTAATTGCTTAAAAGATACACATTCAAAGTTTAGTAACAACACTTTCAAGAGACCTCCTAATTCAAGGCAAGATCGCATGATCGAGTTTAACAATTCTTTATTTTATGGGTATTGTTTCTCTTACAATTATTTGGGTCACAAGGTAGAAAACTGTAGATTTTATGCTAGAAATGATTTTAGATATGTGAATAGAAATCAAGGATACTTCAATAGGAATTATTTTGCTCCTTTGATAAATTACAATGTTGTATGTGTGAACCTCAATCCTATACCTGCACAAATACAAGAAGCAAACACATAGTTAGGTTCATATGCAAGATAAGACAAGGATTCCCCATGAAATCCATTTACTATGCTCAAAATAGGAAAAAAAAGAACAAAATACGAAAAACTAAAGCAATCATAATTAAGCATGCAAACTCTTGATCCCATGGGGGAACGGGTGCCAATTGGTGTGTCAAAATTGGCCCTTTCCCAACTCCTTTGTTGCAATGTGGTAATTTGTGGATGATTGAATCTCCTTGATGATATTTTGGCATAATCTTGCTATGAAATCATGAAAATGATGAACTATTGCTATGAAGTAGGCAAAATTAGCTTTCAATGTGGAGAGAGTAACTTTGCTCAACTTGTGGATAATAGAATGAGCGGAAGAGTCTCTCATTTATAGATTTCCAAATTGGAAGAAAAAGTGAAATTGAGCAATGTGGGATCATTCAACATCCAATGGCCAAGATGTGAATGGGTGAAGGTTGTGCACATTTTGGTCAATGTGCATGATAAATGCTATGAGATTCAAATTTGAAATTTGAATGTGACATGTTGGAGGGAGAAGGAAATGGAGTTAATGTCACTTGGCTCAAGGCCAAGGACATGTAAGAGGCCTTAAACGCCTTGTTGGAAGTACCCATCCCCTTTTGGAGGGATTTTTGAATTTAGAGGAATATTCCCTTTTTATGCCATGTGAGGGAAAATAGGAGATTTAATAAATCAAAGTAATTGATTTATTGTGCAAGTTGCATTCTCTAGAGGATGTGACATAGATTAAGATTAAATTAATCATAGATTAATTAATTTAAAGAGAGATTAGGGGATGTGACAACTTTGACTTGAATTTATGAGTTAATTTAAATCAAGAATTGTGAAGAAATATTTAATTAAATAAATGATTTGATTTATTTAACTAAAGGGGACAATGTTAGATTAAATCAAATAAGGTTTAATTTATTCAATTTAATAAGAGGACTTTAGAGACTTAGTTTAAATAAAATGAATTATTTAAATGAATAGGGATAGAGGGTTAATTAAATTAAATTGATTAATTTAATCAACAGAGGAGAAAGACCTAATTAAATAAATAATGATTTATTTAATTAAGGGATGAAAGGTGTTGATAAGCTGAGAGTATGATTCAGGATGAAACGATGTTAGTAGGATCAGGATCACATGCATGTATATTTTATGTGTCTACAGTATGTTACAAATGCAATAAATTTCATCATACTGCAAGAGTCTGTAGAAGTGGTGTAGCAAATTTCTCTATGCAAAACAAGAAGGTTGACAAAGAAAAAGAAGTTAAGAAGGTTTGGAGGAAGAAGAAGAAAGAGGTAGAAAAAGAGAAGTTGGGAGTGACTTCACTCAATCCTTGAGAATGTGTTTGGACTCGGGGGAGCTTTTACTATTATGTTTTATCAACCCCATTTCAATTATGTAGGTTGGTTCAAATATGCAGGTTATTCTTCTTGTGTTTTGGAATTTTGGAAAGAGTTATTAGAGTACCTCTTAGCTTGTAAAGTTGTTGATTATTCATCAGATCTTCATTATATGATGATTTCATATGCTTAGTCAAATTTTAATGACATGTGGTCAGAAAAATCATTATTTATGTTATGGCATTGGTTTCAGTTTGTCATTGATGTCAAAGGGGGAGTAGTAAGTCAGGGGGAGCAACATTGTTTCAGAGCAGTTTAGTTTTAGTTTTGGGTTCAAAGCAGCCCATATTTCAGAAGGTGTTGCCATAAATGAAAAAGGGGGAGAATTTTGAGTATTTTTCCATTGATGTCAAGGTGTTCGAGCTACTTGGTTGTTTGCTTCAGCTACTTGCCTACTTCCTTGAGTTGGTTGCATACTTGCTTGAGTTGGTTGCTTGCCTACTTGAGCTACTTGCTTGCTTGCTTGAGCTACTTGTTTTCCTGCTTGAGCTACTTGCTTTTGTGGTTGAGCTACCTGCTTATTTGTTTGAGCTACTTTTCTACTTACTTTGTCAGCAATCTTGCCAAGTCAGATTTCTATCAACATGTTGAGTCAGGTTTACAAATTAGAGTGGAATTGTCAAAGGTTTGATTTCTTTATGAGGCGGCTTAAAGTATTCTATTTGTAGATGGTGCAATTATGTGAAGAATGTTTAAATTAATTCTTTGACATGTATCTTTCATCATGGATTTGATTCCTTTATTATGAGTGGCTAAAATACTTTTGACATATTCTTTCTTTTAGTAAGGAGGCTTCAAATTTATTTATGGGCCATGGAAAACAGTATGTGGCCATTCTTTATTCTTGCACGTTGGCTCAATGGTTTTTTAAAAAAAAGACTATTTCAAGCCTTTTTGTGTGGATTTATTGTAGTGATTGTGAGCAGATGTGATTGCCTACAAATCTAGGAGTCTCACAATTTCAAGTGGTGGTCCATTGAAAAAAAAATTGCATTCTTTATTTGGACGACGGCTTCAGGTTATGGTGGTGGCTAAATAAAAGGATTTTTTTCTTTTTAAAATGGAATTTAGAAAGACGTCTTCATTAGAGCTTGATGTTTTAAAATTATCTTTTCCTTATTTGGGAAAAATGCATGCTTACATTCTAGGTGATATCGTGGTCTTGTTATTAACAATATACTTCATTTTTTTCTTGGCATGAGTCATTATTCTGGACGGAAGTTATAGTTGAATGATCTTTCAATTTTAGCGACATTAATTTTTTTTTTATGAATAGGCAGTTATCTATATTAATTATAAAAATAAAAATACATATTCACAAAAAAAAGGTGGGTGGTAAGAAGGCACACCCCAAGAGCCACATGGGTCGAGCCCAAAAAAATAGAGTCACTTAGGCCTAGACCAAAAAACCATAAACATTACAAACATTAAAAGTAAAAAAGCCATTATGTAGCTAGAGCAATGCCAACAAAACTAGGAGGGTTCCTGTCATCCATCTTCTTGCCCCATACATTAGCGGGGTCTAGAGTGACGTCAGGAGGGCCCCAAACATCATCATCTTTTTTCTATTTTTCTTCTTCTTTATCCTCGTGTTTGGGCGATATTGCCAAAGCCAATCACGGGAAACATTTCACAATGTTCGCCCAACCAGAGCCGCTACCAGGAGAAGTATCAGAGGATCACCTAGAAGTGCCACTGCCACTCCCCGCCACCCCTCCAAAGGGCCACCCCAAGTCAGCCCATGGAGGAGGAGAATGCGACCGCCGAGGAGCGTGGGAGCCATGATGAGGAGGAGCCTAAGAGTGGGGGCAAGTAGAACCACTCCACCGTTGGCCCTCTGAAGGCGACCAGCCACAAGAGGGACCTCAAGTGCAACTTCATTTGCTTGAACTTGAATCTGTAAAAGCACATTAGAACAAATAATATCTTTAGAGTACAAAGATACATTTTTATCAATCTGGTTGTGAGAAAATATGTAGGCATTTCTATCTTTCCAAATACTGAAAAGGATTTCCACCCTGAAAGTATGCCAAAGCTGGGTATACTTAGCAAGAAGCCTAGGTGAATCACCCAACAGAAGCATATGTCAGGAGAACGGCTCTGATCGAAACAACTGAAAGAAGTCATGAATCTAATTCCAAAACTATTGAGCTCGGGTACAAAACTAGAAAAGATGCTTAAAAGACTCAGCTTGCCCACAAAACGGGCAACAAGGGTCTTGGACCCCCAAGTGAACAAGCCGACACCCCACTAGTAAGCCTTGGAAAATAATACACAAAGCAAAGTGGGCAAGTTTAGGCTCAACATTTGCAGACCAAGTGGCAAAGAACCATTTTCACCAAACAGACATAGAAGACTGAAGATGCCACCGCTGGTTCAAACTATCAACCATAGGAAAGTGCAATGAAAGCCACGGATATTCAAGACTAGGCTTGTAATTTCTGCAAGGGGTGTCTGGGTACCACTTCCAATCCTTTCACCAAGACTTGGTGCCACGAATACCAACCTTATGAAGCATGTCTATTCGAATAGCATTCACTAGACCATCATAAGTATCATGGTCCTAGTTTTGAAGTCTGTAATGAGCATGAAAAATCTTCCTACGGCATAATGTGCATCGTGGGTCTGTGAAACACGTGTTGCAAGGTCTAGATACCTTTCTTGTGAAATCTTAAAGGTCTATGAAACATGTGTTGCAAGGTCCGGATACCTTTCTTATGAAATCTTAAAGCCTTGAGCCAAAGTGATTTGGTCAGTAGTTGATCATTACTGGCAAAGAGGGGTGACCACCACACATTATGTTGATGGAGCGAAATCCCATCACGGAAACTAGAGCCAAGAATTAACATATTCCTAGGCTCTCCAAATGATTTTGGCCATAAAATTTCCCACAATCTAGATTGGTTCCCTCATAACCAGAAGGATTTGAAAGCCAATCTCCTTCTAGGTTGGTCAGTGTACAGGAAATCTAGTCTGAATGCAATGCCTGGGGAGAATTTTCCATGCTTCATCACCATTAAGAGCTTTGATTATCCATTTCACACATAGGGTAATCCCTTGGTGTTGGGTGGAGAGTAGGCCAAGCCCTCTAGAGTCTCTAGGCAGACAACAAAACTCCCAAGCTATACGGTGAAACCATCAATGAGTCTCAATAGAGGCCCAAAGAAATTTGCATAATATCTTTTCAATCTTAGTGTAAGCGACCTTCGAAGGAGCCCAACAAGAGGATTAATAAACATGTGTAGTAGGTAAAACTTTAGAACAGATCTAGAATTTCTCAGCTAGAGAGAGAGGCTTGGTAATCCAATAAGCTAGCTTCTGCTCAATCCAAGAAAGAACCGCTTGCCTAGAAAATGAAAGATTTCCCCTAGACCAATCCACTTCTAGCCATACTATTGAAACTATTGAGGAATGGGCACAATAAACTACCTGTAACATAAGGTTTTATGCCATTGAATGGCAGAGCCAAAGGCAAAGCAGAAAGTCTCAAGCCAATCCAAAGCCACTTTGATATTGTTTTCCTCTTCCAAAAGAGTGAAAAGAGTCATCAACAAAATGGATATTAACAATCTGAGCCTGTGAATTGGGTAAAGAAATGCCTCTAACTCGTCGTTGGGAAACAACATTATCCAACAAATAACCAAACCCTTCAACAACAAGCACATAAAGTGAGGGGGAAAGCGGGCAACCCTGGAAGATGGAACAGAACAAGTCGAGGGAAAGGGACTAGCAGCCATTAATAGTGATGCAAGCAGAGGTGTCTGAAAAAAGAATTTGGACAGCCTAAATAAAATTAGGGTCAAACCCCAAGGCAGGCAGCATGGCAAGAATAAAAGGCCATTCGATGCGGTCATTCGCTTTGGCAAAATCAATTTTAAGGAAAATGGCTTTCTAAATAGAGCACCTGGCCCATTCCATTCCTTCCCAAACTGCAACGATATTATCCATAATAAATCTAGAATTAATGAAACCAGTTTGTTTTGAGTGCACAATCAGTGGCAAGAGATGGTGTATTTTCAAGACAAGGGATTTAGCAATGATTTTGTAGGAAACATTGAGGAGCATGATAGGATGCTAGTTGTAGATATCCTCGAGATCGCCAGACTTAGGTATGAATTTAATATTCCCTTTGTTAATTATGTTTCCTAAGGTTTTAGAGTGAAAAGCTTCAAGATAAACTTTATGTAAGTCATGCCCACCACAATCCCAAAGGGCTTTGTAAAATTCACATGGGAAGTCGTCAATTCCTTGGGCTTTGTCATCTACCATGGTGTGAACAGATTCCTTCAGGTCTTCAATTGTGAGAAATTGCTCACATAAGGCTTTTTGGGCTAAAGATAGCTTGTTTGGCACAACCGCAAGACAATCTTGAAGAGCTTTCTGGCGTGTCGGTGTGGAGTCTTGAGTAGTAAACACTTGTTCATAATACCTAACAAAGGCCTGGAGAATGTCAGGTAGCTCAGAGAGCACCTGGGTGCCATCTTTGATCTTTTTGATACCAGGAGATGAGTGTCTGGCATGAAGAGCCAGAAAAAACTCTTTGGAGGCACGATCTCCAACTTTAAGCCAATGTAACTTGGCCTTGATTTGTGCCCCTCTGGCAGCAAATTTTTCTGCAACTTGCTCTTTGTGTCTTAATTCTACCACCCTGACTTGCAAGGAAGGGGGAAAAGGACTAGCCGCCAAAGCCTCGATGGTTGAGCGGAGGTTAGACGTGGTCGCCTCATAGGACCTACAACGAAAGATAGGCCAACAGGCACCCATAAATGTGAAGAAACCTTGCCGTGTGAGTAATGACATTTTTCCACCAAGTCATCCAGCCTGTATTATGAGGTGGCCTGCAATCCAAATTCCAAACTGTACGAATGTGGACCAGCGTGGGCTGATGATGCAGCAAAGACATGTTCAGGAAGAATTGGGTCTTGCTGGCACAAGGCTATCTTAACTCTCATTCAATGCGAAAAGAGATGGGAAAATGGTCTGACAACGTCACATCCACTAACAGCTTGACTAAAAGTGAAGAGCTAGAAAAGGAGAAAAAAGATTGAGCCAAGACCATGGCATGATCAAGGTGTTTAAATATCTTGTCAGAACCAGCTCGGTAATTACACCAAGTGTGTCAGAGAGAATGATAATGGCGGCAACCAATATTGGGATCAAAGAGCCCCAATTTATTACACATGTAGTACCACACCTCTCGTTCACCAGCTACCCATTATGTGACATTAATTTTGAATTATTGTATCTTTGCCTCCTTGTCGTGGTTTATGAGGATGTCGCGATATTATTTTGCTATCAATTTTTTTTAATAATATGTGATGCATGATAAGCATATCATGCCACTGAGATATTGTGGTGTTTTATCAAAGTTTTTAGTTAGGGTGGCTTCATCATTAAAAAATGAAAGATATGAAGTTATTTTGGGAATAGAGTGTAGTTAACCCGTGAAAGTTAATGGTATTCATTTTTGAAATCTTTAACAAATATGTGATTTGAGGCTGTTATTTTATTTGAAGACGTGATATGTGAAGTTTTGAGTTTGTGATTAAGAGAAGGGGGACATAATGAACCATTGATGTTTAAAGAAGAAGATGCCTCAAAATGCTGCAATTAGTATGATTGATGTATATTAGCAGAGATTATATATGTTGTTGTGCAAACAAGGTATTTCTGATGCATCTCAAATGTGTGGGTTAAATCTTCAAAATGATGATGTTCATGTGAGGTTATGTTTATTGAGAACAAGATTCCTTTGTTTGCTTCACAAAGACATGTCAAATCATTTAGAAGTTGTATATATGCCATTGATGCTAAGCGTTTTGTGGAGTTGAGCTATTATAAGAAATTTTCTAAGTATGATATTCTTTCATGGGTGTATAAAGGAAGAGTGATATTATTTCAGTTTGTGATTATGTGCAGATTTATTTTTGTATTAAGAAATTATATATTGAGAGGTGGTTGGTTTTGCATGTTATATAAATGTTAAATGGAAAGAGTTAAGATTGTGTGTAGATTATATTTGAAGTTTAGAGTTCTTTCTTACTGAAGTTTGTGTTTCGGAAGTCTAAAGTTGGTGCTTCAACAACATTGGAGTTGGTGCTTCAGTTGGTTCAGAGTTGGTGCTTCAGTTGGTTCGGAGTTGGTGCTCTCAATGAGTTGGTGTTCACTTTGTAATCTAGGTTGGTGCCCATTATTGGATAATAAAAGCAATATCTTGTTGTGGATTTTTACTCGAAAGGGTTTTCCACGTAATCTCGGTGTTCATGGTGTCTAATGTTTGATCTTGTTGTTTTGATTTTTAATTTATACGATTTTAAGTTTTAAAAGTTTGAAATACTAATTCACCCCCCCTCTCAATATTTCTTGTGTGCCAACATCCATGTGAGAGGATGAAGAACTATCATCATAGGAGGTAATCACTAGAAAAAATATCGTAATTGTGCATAGGACTCGCATGAGATGTAAATGATTAAGCATTGTAAGATACATCATGTATGAAAGAGGGTGGAACCATAAGGGGTAAAAACAAATCTACAATGATATGTAGAAGAACCATCATCATAAAGTGCAATCTAGTCATGAGGAGGCACCATGCCAACAATAGCCATCATGCAAGTTGTCACAAGGTAATATATCACTAAATGCGTGCTTATCACAAACCATAGGTCAAATAGGATGAAGAAGCTCATCAAAAAATGGAATAAATATATCTAAGAGAAAAGGATAAACAAATTTATGGACTGATAAGAAAGTACATGATATAATAAAACCTCCATGGACAATAAATCCTTACTCATAACATAAAAGGACATAAATCAACAATACAACATGACCTATGAGGATCCATGATAAGTAATGACAAACTATAAGGGTGGGCAAGTTGGGTAAATTAAGTATGAGATAATAAAAGGATCAAAACCGAAGGTCAAAAAGATATAAAAGATATATTTCAATTCTAATGTGGAATCAAAGATCAATGAATGATCAAATCTATAAACAAATAAAAAAAATGCAAACCCTAGGGGAAATACAAGTTAGGTCGAGTTGGTGAAAATAATATTGCACAATGTATCACATAACCCTAAGGAAAAGATATATCCAATGAAACACAAATAAAAGTGATCCAAACACCATTCAAGTTTGATGTCAAATGGTACAATCAAAAAAATAATTCAAAACCACAGTTCAATAGGACAAAACACTAATGTTTTTAAACCCTTGGGGTATACGACAAGTAGAGTTTACCAAAAATGTAAAGGAATAAAATTATTTTTACATAAATCTATGCTAATTATAAATAAATGCAAAAATAACCATACAATTAACCTAGATTTAATTGATAACCTAAATGAGTCAAAATTAAATGTAATGGATTAGTTCACTTACATTTGGGAAAATGATAGAGAATTAGTGTTGATGCCTCGTAGAATTCTTTGTCTATGTTTAGAAATTCAATGCTCTTTGACTAAAAAATATGCTCATGAAAATACACCTAAATTTTGTTAAGTTCTAATTACAAGTCTCTTAGGTTTGACCTAAGCATGTAGAGCTAATATCTAGTGTGGGATTAATTTGATTCATGAGATCGATCTAGCAAAAAGTACTCTTATAAATTGCTTTGCCTTGATCTCTAGTATCAAATACTTGTAAATAATGCAATATTTAAAAATATCTTTGGGGAATTTTTTGGATCACTAGGGTTAAGTTCTAAACATTGCAACCCCCTATTTGAATCAATCTTACAATTTTAGCAAGTAATCAAAGACAACATTATTTAAGCATGCATATGGTCTACATGATTTTGATGCATATTTTGATTTTAATGTAGGTATACTCTTTTAAGTGTAACTCAAAATATTTCTAGAATAATTTTCCTCTTGATAATTGATGTGAATTAATTACATTTTTTTGCATCTTTAAATACAAGAATAAAAAAATAATTCACACAAATGTGTTTGAAGTCTACTCATAACAAGCAATATGAAAGGGTGAAGAGAATTTGGAAATTTGAATTTAATTATTTTAATTTGCAGATCAATCCCATGTGCTTCAAATTAATACTGAGTGGCTCGAGAATGACCCTTGGATGTCAAAGTGCAAAGCTTGACACATGGAGACTGTTTTAGGATAAGCATGATAAATGATGTGTAGGTGATAGATATTTGGGAATAAGTGCAAATAAGAATAATATAAGGTGCAATAAATGAGGAATGTACAAAAATATTCAAAATAGAACATGGATAAGGATTACACCATGAATCAAAATTAACACAAAAGTATGTCCCTTGTCAATGTGCAAAGCAACATGATTTCTTGCAAAGAACATTATGGATTGTGGAAACTTGATATCTTTAAACATGACGTCTATTTACCTAGAAGATATGAATGGGAGTGGGGGTTTCAAATCTTTTGTGGGTGAGAAGACTTTTGAAGGTTGAGAAGCCAAGACGATGAAGACATAGATGACTACTCAAGCTACAGTGATGAGGAGGATGAACTACTATTGGATCTACTGCTGAAGACCCACTTGTAAGTCATTAGCATACATCCCTTGAGGCTATTCAGAATGATTCTGTGTTGGATCTCGAAGTTGCTTCGAGTGGTTGCCACAATTTGGGCTTGCATGGGGGCTTTCTTTCCTCAACGGTCGCCCCTTCTTCTCTTCCGATTGAACACTTTTGAGGACGTGTTTTTTTGGTATTAGGCAGAGGACGGCGCCTTGATTAATGGTAGCAAGAGCAAGAGCCCTACTTGGGTTGATACAGGTGTGTTTATTCTACCGTTGAGAACAAGTATCTTGCAAATTGGTGATGTTGAGGATTTCTCATTTTGTTGGTATTAGTGTATAAGAGAATTTAGCTCCCCCTCCAATTGTTTCTAGCTACAGCTTGAACATGAACTAGTTCGAAGTGAGGTCTGTGATTGTTGTGTTGGCAGAGGCTCCTCCAATTTTACAACTGATGGGTGGTTCTTCCTTGCATGTACATGTTCTTTGCCAGGGAGAAGCATCTTTCGCATTGGTTGGTTCTAGCGCTATGTTGAGGATTTTTATGTTGTTGAGAAGGCTTCAGATTGCATAAGGAATGCCCTCATAGGGAGGTTATCAAGCTTTTGTTTGAATATTTGATCTTGTTTCTAGCAAGACTCTCAAAAGATGGAGCAAAACTCTCAAAAGATGGAGTGTGTTTAGCCAATTTCAAGTGACTGTCATGACAAATGGATTTTTGTTGGTTCGCTTTCAAATTTTGAAGAAGCACAAGAGTTTTACATGGAGGACCTTGGTCCTTTGGAAAATCTTATGTCTTCTTGAAAAGATGGTCTATTGGTTTTTATGTTACCAAAAGAAATTTTAACAAAATCTTTATCTAATTTAGGCTCTTTGGGCTTCCTTTAGAATACTAGGACAAATAGACATATGAGGAGGCATTACTAATGCTCTTGGTATGCTTTTAGCTATTGACAATGTCATGAAAATTTTGAAACATTTGGTCTTTGTTAAATTTTGTGTGTTGATACAATACTGTCAAACACTATTAAACCATGCTCCAAGTTTGGTATCTAGGAGCAAAAAATCAATATGAGTCCTCATAGGTCTACTTTCATTGCCATAAGGTTGGGCACTTCTCACATTCATGCTAGGTTAAAGTGTGTTTCATGATGAGGAATGAACAAAAAGATTTGAGTTTTTTGGTTGTAAGCCTCACAAGAGAAACTCAAGTCTTCCTTCAAGGACAAGAGAAAACCAAATAATGGTCCATTGGTTATGCCTAGTTCCTCTTTGAAAAAAGGTAAGGAGTTGCACATTGCACTTGTGGGTCTTCTTGGAGATGTGAAGGCATCCCCCTTTAAGGATAAGAGAAAACTAAAAGCTATGAATCTTTCATTTTGTTTAGTCTAATTCTTTAAAAAAAAAAAAAGGCAAGATCTTCAATATAGAGCTCTTTAGTGAGGTTTCGATCCACACTTCCTTGATTGTTGATTTGGATGCACATCTATTGTAACTTGGTTATTTTTTTCTTGAGGGCTTTTCAAGTTTTGAGGCCTATTTCTTTGTTAGTTCTAATTTTTTATTGTTGTCTTTCTTAATATTTAAGGTTTTGGGATCCTTTCAAAACCTTTTTCTAATTCATAACTCCAATAAAAAACGTTTATCTAATAAAAATCATAACATGTAAGAATAATAGTTCACTAACATATTTTCTTTCCACACTTGAATGGGAGATAAAAAGAAACACAAAAAAACCAATTACATTGAGATGTATTTTTTTAGAATGATAAATTTTTATTTTATGTTACTTCTTTTTTTATTAGATTTTATTATTATTTCAATATATATGAGGATTGAGCGGGTGGTTGGTCAGGTGGCGGGCCTATTTAGGCGGGGGTATAAATAGGCATTAATGGAAATAACCTATTGGAGAATTGACGGCGGCTCTATCACATCAAGGACAGGTTATGTCAGGAATGCAAGGCTGGATGTGATGCCGGTGATGCGTGCGAAATCTTGTTATGGCAGAAGAAAGATTTCTTTTAACTCATAGATATTAATGCGATCTAAGACGCACCGGAATGATGATAACAGATTAAAAGAACAAGCCAATAGTAATGATAGGCAAGAACATTTGCTTCTAATAGTTTGCTTCTTTGTTCAGGAAGTTTTTGCTTGTACAGGAAGCAGGTGGCGATGGAGGCTATGCAAGGGTTCTCGACAACACTACAACAGAAAGCTTTCTTCGGGGTGCCATCATGGAAATGGTGAAAACAACTGCTGAAATTCCCGAAGGATGAGATAGTGGAAGCGGTGCCGGAGATATTGGGACCGAAGTTCTTAACAACGACGCACAAAGGGCGTTTGAATGCGGATATCGCCTCTATGATCTTTGCCTGGGCCTTAGAGCTAGGCGAGGATGAAAAGGAGATAAAATGGGTGATGTTGAAACTGTTCGTGGCGGAGTTGATGGGGAATTTAGAGTCCTTTTTGGAATGGGCGATGCCTGGCGTTGGCTTTGACGTCTCAGAGGGCATTGAGGATATAGACGAAGCGACGGAAGAAGGGCTTATCCCTTTCATTTGATGGCGCAAGAGTATTGACAAGGAGGTCTATAAGTTGGAAAGGTTGGTGGCATGGGAGAATCTGAATTTTTTGCTTAAGCGTCAAGAGGGATTTGAACGAGAGGAGGTAGCTGTAATCGTTGGCCCAATTCCGAAGAAGCAACGGTCAAAGAGGTGTGGAGGAAGAAGGCCCGGAAAAACTAGGTGAATTGATGTGAAATCTTCAATTTTGGTAAGAGCTCAAAGAAGTTTTTTCCTGGTTTGGGGACATTCGGAACTATGGTGCGAAAGTGGTTTATGGTGGAACTAAAAGGCGAGGCAGCGAAGAGTTGATGAAAGCACTAGGTGAAGAAAGAGGAGGTGGTTGGAAAAACAAAGCTAGCTAGCATAAACGCGGAAAATTGTGGAGGGGACCAAATTTTGTGAAGATAATTGGAAGGCAAGATGCCATTAATAACTGTTTTTTTGGTGATTAAAGATGCCTGTAAACAACTCGACTCATAGCAAGCAAAGAAAAAATATCGAGGAGTTGTCCTATTGTAAGGAATTTGCTGTAATAGAAGGTGCCACATAAGGTTGGGCCTGGGATGAAAAAATTGCAATACTTATGTAATCTTTTATTTATATCAATAAAAATAATATAACCTTTTACCAATCAAAAATATATATATATATATATGAGGATTGATTAATTTTTTATTACTACTAAAAAAACAAGTCAAATTATTTACTTATTTTTAGAATCATATTTCACCAATAACAATTCACATGAACTCATTTCTCTCAAACATAAACAATTCCCTTAATGTTTATAATATCTAAATTATATTGACAAAAATAAAACATAAAATTTGATAGTAAAAAAATCAACCATCCAAATATTAATTTAACCTTAAGATTAAATAATATAATATTTTTACCATCATATAACCTAATTTAAAAGAAAAAAATGCATAAACAATAGCTTTCCCTAAGATTTAACAATAGAATATTTTTATTATCATCATATAACCCAAGTTTAGAAGACAAAAAAGGATAAGCTTTTATTTATTTATTTTGGTTTATGAAGTTTAATCCTCGAACTATAATTAATTTATGTACCATCACATTACCAAATCCCATTCTCTTTACACCACCACCGCTACTTTAAAAGAATATTAGTATTAGTATTAGAGATTTCACAACTTGATTAAGTAATTTTTCTTTTACTATTTTGTAACACTAGAGAGTAGAGGAACATGGGCTTGAGGAACTTTACAATAAAACACTAGTTCAAAGGGTATTGAATAATGTCTATTTTGGTTGAACTTATGATGCGTATTTCGGGATAAATAGACACTTGAGGGTTTTGCAAATGTGGTTGCAAGAGAAGTGGGGTTAACCTTGGGGAAAACTCTGTGGTTAAGCGCACTTGAGTTGGAATAGTACTGAGATGGGTGACCTCCCGAGAAGGCCCAGTGCTTCACCTTTGTGAGCATGACCTAGATGCAATGGGTGCTAAGTGGACCATTCATTATCATGAGAGATGGGTTCTTGTGAACCACTACTCATGAAACATGGGTCAACGAATTTGACTCATAAAACTACACAGATGAATCCTAATAGCAATATCACAATTTTAAACGCTATGGAAAATACCTCCTACTTATCAATTGATGAGTTAAAGGGGCATAATGAATGGTTCATAAGGAACTAACCCTTGTTGAAGGTTTTGCAAATGGAGTTGCAAGATAAGTGGGCTTAACTTGGGGAAAACTTTGTGGTTAAGCACGCTTGAGCTGGAGTAGTACTAGGATGGGTGACCTCTCGAGAAGGCCCAGTGCTTCACCTCTATGAGCATCACCTAGATGCAATGAGTGTCAAGTGGACCATTCATTATCATGAGAGATGGGTTCTTGTGAACCACTACTCATGAAACATGGGTCAATGAGTATGACTTGTAAAACTACATGATTAAATCTTGATAGCAATATCACAATTTGACATGTGGAAAATACCTCCTACTTATCAATTGATGAGCTAAAGGGGCTCTATAATAAATGGTCCATGAGGCATAACACTTGTTGAAGGTTTTGCAAATGGGGTTGCAAGATAAGTGGGCTTAACCTTGGGAAAAATTTGTGGTTAGGTGTGCTTGAGCTGGAGTAGTACTAGGATGGGTGACCTCTCGGGAAGGCCCAGTGCTTCACCTTTGTGAGCATCACCTAGATGCAATAGGTGCTAAGTGGATCATTCATTATCATGAGAGATGGGTTCTTGTGAACCACTACTCATGAAACATGGGTCAACGATTTTGACTCATAAAACTACACAGATGAATCCTAATAGCAATATCACAATTTTAAACGCTATGGAAAATACCTCCTACTTATCAATTGATGAGTTAAAGGGGCATAATGAATGGTTCATAAGGCACTAACCCTTGCTGAAGGTTTTGCAAATGGAGTTGCAAGATAAGTGGGCTTAACTTGGGGAAAACTTTGTGGTTAAGCACGCTTGAGCTGGAGTAGTACTAGGATGGGTGACCTCTCGAGAAGGCCCAATGCTTCACCTCTATGAGCATCACCTAGATGCAATGAGTGTCAAGTGGACCATTCATTATCATGAGAGATGGGTTCTTGTGAACCACTACTCATGAAACATGGGTCAATGAGTTTGACTTGTAAAACTACACGGTTGAATCCTAATAGCAATATCACAATTTGACATGTTGTGAAAAATACCTCCTACTTATCAATTGATGAGCTAAAGGGGCTCTATAATGAATGGTTCATAAGGCACAACACTTGTTGTAGGTTTTGCAAATAGAGTTTTGCAAGATAAGTGGGCTTAACCTTGGGGAAAACTTTGTGGTTAAGCATGCTTGAGCTGGAGTAGTTCTGGGATGGGTGACCTCTGGAGAAGGCCCAATGCTTCACCTCTGTGAGCATCACCTAGATGCAATGAGTGTTAAGTGGACCATTCATTATCATGAGAAATGGGTTCTTGTGAACCACTACTCATGAAGCATGGGTCAATGAGTTTGACTTGTAAAACTACATGGTTAAATCTTGATAGCAATATCAAAGAATTGTATTAGTTCTATGCAATTTTTAAGTCTCTAAATTTCATTTTTATCATTATGGCTTCATTACGTCCACAATTATTCTAGTGCAATATCAATAATTATGATAAAAATATAATGCGACCTGTAAATTTTAAATAAAGCTATTAAAAACACATAATTTTAATTGCTTTGTAACTATGTATGAGATAACAATGTAGAGTCATACGGTAACTATTAACAGTCAGCAATCAATCCCCTTTTGTAGCATATTTTACATGTTATCTAGTCTCTTGCTTAGTTTTGTTCATTGCAGTTTGTGATTATTCAGGTCGTAAGCACTAAAACTCAATAGTTGTACTTTTCCACCATTCATTATAGTTATAATTTTGGACATAATTGTCTAATACCAACTTCATTTATTAAATCTTTACTATCTCAGGGTCTAAGATATGCCTGGATTCTCTAGCCTGATTTGTAAAACAAAGAACATGGTTGTGGCAGGAGGTTTAACAGGGTTTGTTGCAAGTGTGTGTATTTGCACAATGCGGGCAGTTGGAGGCACTAATGAATTGCAGGTTGCTATTGAGACTTTTGAAAAGTAGGAGAGGCAAAAAGATTCTTTAGCTACAATTGTATAATCAACACGAACCTAAAAATGTATTTCCAAATATTTGATACAATCTCAATGTTTAAGATTGTTTGTCATGTGATTATCATTGCTATGGTTAACCAAATTATAATTAAAATGAAACGGTGTATATTTTTAAAATAAAGAAGTAATTCTGATTTTTTTTTGCTTATTTCAGAGAGACAAAAAGAGTCTTTGCATATAGTTTTGTAATCAATACAAATTCGGAAATACATTTTGTAAATTTTACAAACAAGACTACATATATTTCAAACTACACCTCCTTACCATGTTTGTTTTTTTATAGTATTCTATCGGCATAAAACTTGCACTCCTTGGTGGAAGTGCTAATTTAAAAAAGTAGTAATATAGATAGGGGTGGTTGAAGGAAACTATGTGTGACAAAGGGGAGAAAGAAAAACCTCTACGCAGGCTAGGAGATCTGGCATGATTAAACCCTGTTCCATAGGAGAAAATAGGGTCGTGAGATCAAGTAAAATGCTAGGAAAGCTATAAGACGTGGGCACAGGTTTAACAGGCTGCGTTAGGAAGATAATAAGATGGTAGAAGGAACATATTTTGTTTTGTATGAATTTTAATATCTTGGCTAACTCGTATCTAAGAAGGATGCATCAAATGTCCAACGTGGGCCTTTACAATTAAGGAAATCGATGCTAGTGAAGGCACAGTTTAAAATTCATGTTGCAATGGAGATGGCGCAGGAATAAGGAAGAGGGGTGGCATGCTGGAAAGGTGAGAGGGTTGTGATAGAACAAATGTTAATGCATACGCAGCAGATTAGACTTTAAATCAGATGAAATCCTGTGGAGGACGCATAGTAAGATGGTGTGAAGAGTATCAAAGATGCGTAGAAGCTTGGTGGAATAGGTGCAGCATGTGAATAGGAATATGTGTGGTTGTGTATCGAATATGGAGGAGGAAGGTAAGAGTGTGATCCGTGAGGTATGGGCATGTACAATTTGCATGTATCACATAACTTGAGCAGACCGGAGTGTATGAAATGGAGGCTATGGAGAAAACAAAGGTAATAGAATGAGGGGAACGTGGGTCGAAGACAATCTGCAGAGGTTGCGAGTCTAAGAAGAATCGAGCCGAGTTGAAGGAAGAGGAATACAGAGAGGCAATGGAGTTTCCCAAGGACTATAACCATATCTTTCATGAAATCTGAATAAAGTTATTTGGATTAATTTCAAATTTGAGTATATGGTTGTGCAAATCGTGAACCAATTTAAATTGACACATGTAATTGTCGATTTTAGAGTTTATTGTCTATCAAGTCTTTTGTAATCTATGTTTTGCAAAATTGAGTGAGAAATAGGAAGAGTGAATGTCTCTCTTCATCATCCCTTATGACTATTCAGAATGATTCTATGTTGGATCTCGAAGTTGCTTTGAGTGGTTGCCACAATCTGGGCTTGTATGGGAGCGGAGAGGGTATGGGAGTGGAGAGGGTGGAGGTAAAAGTACAAACATGTGTCACATTTTCCACCAAATAAATAATTCTAAGAGAAATAGTTTTGACCTAAACAATTTTAGTATACATAACACAAAGTTTCAAGTAAAACCCTCTCACCTAAAACATTAAAATAATATTTTTCTTTTTTTTTATTTAAAATTGGACACAATTTATATACAAGTTTTTTATTGGTTGAAACCTTTTCACCCGAAACTATCTATGTAGCATCCTTGTTGGCAACCACCTCATCTTTTTTAGAAAATTCAGAAAATTTCCACTTGAACATGATATTTCTTCAGTCAAAATGTTTTTTTTTTTTAAACTAAAAATACTCTTTTGTAGAGTTTGAAATCAAGAATCGAAATATATAATTTTTTTAATAATTTGATTAGTTTTTTAAAAAATATATTTGAAATAATGCAAGTGGGTTGTTAAAATAAAAAAAGAGGCTAATTAGAAATTTAGAAAAATATTAAAACATATTTTAAAAAATGAAAAATATATGGTGCACTAGAGGAGAGAATCCTCTTCAAAAGGCTATAGATTTTTTTTTAAATGATTAAAAAACATTAGACAATTTTTGGCGTCAAATGAAAACTATCAAATTTTGGTATGTTTGACTTTAAAATGTTACTACAAGGAAAATATGCATCAAAATTTTAATTTTTTTTCCATGCACTAGATATTGAAGTTATCTATTCGAAAAAAAAAAATAGGGGAAAATAAATTTGTTTTCTATTTTTTCGTAACATGAACTCCTGGACTGCGAGGGTCTCCCCTTTAAGTGTAGGAAGTGTTTTTCGGTGGGATATTTGGCCTCTGCCTGCCCTCATACTCGTTGAAAGGGCACTGCGACTTGGTGGAAGGACACTCTCCTGGATCATCTCACTGTTGGTTCTTCTTTGGATTTTGTGGTGGTCGATCCCCTGTCTGTTGTTCTTGTCTCAGACCTTTCTTCTTTGCAGCCACCTGGGTCTTCTGAGGAGGTTGTTGCTACTCCTCTCCCGAACCTCTCTATTGTGGATACACCTTTGGTCCAGTCTGCTGACACTGTTGTGCCAGACCCGTCCCCTGTTGTCGCTGCGTTGTCTGACCCTGAACGCCCTTTGTCGGGAAATACTATTGTTATGTTGGTTGTTTCTTTCTTGGTTGCCTCACTGCCGACTCCCTCGTTGTTTGGTGGTCTCGTGGAGGCTGTGGCGGAGTCGCTCCTCTCCATTCTCTTAGCTTCCTGCTTCCAAGCCTCCTTGGTCGATCGTTCTCCGGAAGAAGAAATCTGTGTCGGCTTCTCGGACTCGGGCTCGTAGAGCCAGCTTAGACCCCTCTGTGTCTGGGGCTACTTAATTTCTTTGGTTTCCACAGTTGTCTGACAATTGTTTCTATAGTTCAAAGTCTGTTTTGAACTATGTTTTTTCTTTGGCCCCTTGGGCCCCTTGTGAAGGGTACGGCACCCTAAAAATGCTGCTTAACTTTTCAAAAACATCAAATCAATATCACTTTTTCATGAAATTTTCAGCATTTCAAAATTTGCTCTTTAATTTATAAAAAGAATATTAAAACATTTTTAAATTTTTTTGAAAAACTACAAGAATAAACTTCATCAAGAGTTCTACATTTTATTACTTTACATCATTTTGAAACTCAAAACATAAAGACCACTTTTATGCGGTCGAAGTTGAGAATTTGTGTTTGTGTTGGTCAATTCCTTTATAAAGTGTGACACAAGTTTGTACTTTTACTTGGGGGTTTTTTTTCCTCAACGATCACCCCTGCTTCTCTTTTGATTGAATACTCTATTGAGGATGTGTTTTTTGACTAGGGGGAGGATGGGGCCATGATTAATGGTAGTAATAGCCTTACTTGGGTTGATATAGGTGTGTTTATTCTATCATTGAGCACAAGGATCTTTCAAATTGGTGACATTGAGGGTTGTGTCTTTATAGAGGCACCTAATTTTGTTGGTATTAGTGTATAAGAGATTTTGGTTCCCCTCCAATTATTTCTAGCTATAGCTTGAACATGAACAAGTTCAAAATGAGGTATGTGATTGTTGTGTTGGCAAAGGCTCCTCCAACTGTACAAGTGTTTGGTGTTTCTTCCTTGTATGTGCATGTTCTTTGTTGGGGAGAAGCATCTTTTGCATTGGTTGGCTCTAGTGCTATGTTGAGGACTTTTTATGTTCAAAAGGCTTTAGATTGTATGAGGAATGCCCTCATAGGGAGGTTATCAGGCTTTTGTTTGAATATTGATGTTGTTTCTATAAGACTCTCAAAAGATGGAGTGTGGATTTTTCTTGGTTTCCTTTCAAACCCTTCAAGAAAGCATGAGACTTCTACAAGGAGAACCTTGGTTCCTTGGAAAATCTTATGTTTCCTTGAAAAGTTAATCTATTGGTTTTTATGCTACCAAAAGAAATTTTAATAAAATCTTTATCTAAGTTAGGTTCTTTGGGCTTCCTTTTGATTACTAGGACAAATAGACATATGAGGCATTACTAATGCTCTTGGTATGTTTTTAGTTATTGATAATGTCATGAAAATTTTCGAACATTTGGTCTTTGCTAAATTTTGTGTTGATATGGTACTACCAAACACTATTAAATTGTGCTCCAAGTTTGATATCTAGGAGAAAAAATTTAATGAGCCATCATAGGTCTACATTCATTGCCTTAAGGTTAGACACTTCTCACACTCATGCTAGGTTAAAGTGTGCTCTGTGATGAGGAATGAACAAAAGGATTTGAGTCTTTTGGTTGTAAGCCTCACAAGAAAAACTCAAAGACCTTCCTTCAAGGACAAGAAAATGAAATAATGGTCCATTGGTTATGCCTAGTTCCTCTTTGACAAGAAGTAAGGAGTTGCATATTGCACTTGTGGATCTTGTTAGGGATGTGAAAGGGTCCCCCTTTAAGGATAAGAGAAAACTAAAAGTTATCAATGTTTCCTTTTGTTGAGCCTAGTTCTTCAAAAAAAAAAAAGACAAGATTCCCAATATAGAGCTCTTTGGTGATGTTTGGATCCACACTTCCTTGATTGTTGATTTGGATGTACCTTTATTGTAACTTGGTTGTTTGTTTCTTGAGGGCCTTTCAAGTTTTAAGGCCTATTTCTTTGTTGGTTCTAATTTTTTACTCTTGTCTTTCTTGATATTTAAGGTTTTGGGGTCCTTTTAAAACCCTTTTCTAATTCATAGCTCCAATCAAAAACATTTATCTAATAAAAGACATGATGTAAGAATAATAGTTTACTTACATATTTTCATTACCTTCCTTATATTGACCATCCACGTTTAAATGGGAGATTAAAAGAATCGCAAAAAAAAATCAATTTAATTTAGATACATTTTTTTAGAATGATAAACTTTTTTTTGTTCTTTTTTTTTATTATTTCAATATATAAGAAAGTTGATTATTTTTTATTACTACTAAAAAAATCAAGTCATTATTACTTATTTATAAAATCATGTTTCACCAATAACAATTCACACGAACTCATTTCTCTCAAACATAAATAATTCCCTTAATATTTATAATATCTAAGAATAAAACATTAAATTTGATAATAAAAAATTTACCCATCCAAATATTAATTTAATCTTAATATTAAATAATATAATATTTTTATTATCATATAACTTAATTTAAAAGAAAAAAAATACAAAAAGAATAGCTTCCCCGAAGCTTAATCCTTGAAATATATTCTCTTTACACCACCACCCCTACTTTAAAAGAATAATAGTATTAGAGATTTCACAACTTGATTCAGTAATTTTCCTTTACTATTTTGAAACACTAGAGAGTTGGAACATGGAGTTGAGGAATTTTATCGTAAAACACAAGTTCAAAGGCAGGGCTTAAATTTGATGGTCGTATGATCGTATTTAGTCATTTTAGTTGTAAAATACAATTAAAATTTTAGAAAGATTGTATCATTTTAAAGGCAAAATTTTAGTTATACTATCAAAATTTCTATGTAATTATTCTTATATGTGTTTTTTCAATCTACATATATTTTTCTTAAAATAGATAACCTTTAATATTTGAAAGGCAACTTCAAATAAATGACCGTCACAAAAAAATTGCTTGACAGACAAGATCGACCGTCAAATTTGAGCCCTGTTCAAGAGGTATTGAATAATCTCCATTTTGGTTGAACTTACAATGGGTGTTTCAGGGTAAATAGAATTGTTTTAGTTCTATGGAAATTTTAAGTCTCTAAATTCCATAATTATCATTATGGCTTCATTACCTCCACAATCATTCTAGTGTAATACCAATAATTATTATAAAAATATAATGCAGCCTGTAAAATTTAAATAAAGCTGTAAAAAAACACATAATTTTAATTGCTTCGCAACTATATATGAGATAGCAATGCAGTCATACAGTAAAAATTAACAAGTATCTTATTTTATTTTCGATGAGATGATACATAAAATTAATCCCTGAACAAATCAGGTCATTTTTCTGAAGTCCTAAACTCTTTTTCCATTATCGAATTGTTCTCATGATTAGCTATTTGATTAATTCTGCATATTTACATACGTAGCAGAATTTCTTGATATATTGGTCCACCATAATGGCCAAATCTTAACATCTTGAATTGCCAGCAAGAGGTCTGAACAACTTGGATTGTCAGCAAGAGGTAAACTTGTACACATTTTTTAGATTCTAAAACTGTTTTTTTCTGAAACATACTCCATTTTTCTTACACAATTACTTAGTTATATGTATAACTTAAGATTGTTCTGTAACATACTCCTTTTTTGGTTACACAATTATTAGTTATATGTATCTTACGATTGTTCTGTATCCCCTTTCAGTTATATGATGAATTTGTTTCCTCATCTTGATGATGGGTCGCAAATTATGATCCAAAATCTGACTTGATAATGGCTCTTCCCAAAACTTCCCTAGAGAATATCTTGGGAAGTACCATTTCTTCTCACACTTTCCTCTGGCTCGGACCTCACATAATTATTCGAAAACGTACAAGAAGAGGAAGCAGCTGAGTTCAATTCATGAAGCCATTTGAAAAACCCACAAGATCCTTCCCCCTAACAGTGACCCCCAGAAAAAACACAATAAATTAAGGCGTTCAGGGCAAACTGAAACTTGAAGAGGAAAGATAGAAAATTAAAATATACCAATACCTTTTTGATGGGACACCTTAAAAATTGCCGGCCCTTATTTTTCTGAGTTTGGGCAGTTAAAAGTAGGCAAGGCCCTGCTTCACATTCGCACAGAATTGATGACTCATTACTCCACTTAAGCCTCCCATCACAGCCAAGCGATTTCAGCGATCCACTTTCTTCATGAGCGCTAGTGTTGAGATTCCGCATGGGAGAGTTCGTGCTAGGGTTAAGGTTAGCTGAAGGAGAGCTAAGGATAGGGTTCGGGCTCTGATTATTTGAAGGAGAGCTAAGGATAGGATTCGGGCTCTGATTATTTGAAGGAGAGGTGAGGGTAGTATTAGGATTTTGTGCCTGAGTGTTAGGGTTAGGGTTTTGTGAGGCAGAGGATTCGAGTTCATCACACCATTCGAAAAAATTACACTGCACAATAAGTTCAAATCAGCATTATGGTTATTTATAAAAATGAGAATAAGCATCTTGCTATTAAACCATGCATGGATAACAGTCTAACAGATAGGATGTTACAGTAAAAAAAACAAACGAAAAATACATAATTCAAAAATAAGTTCAAATATGGATCTCCTAACATAAAAAGAGCAACAATGTTTTGTCCAGAGGTGGGCTGATACCTGTAAGCACCTGTAATAATTTCGGCCAGGGTTTGTGAGGCTATTTGAGATGAGAATGCGACATTCCCTACGACAGCGGCACAATTTTGGTGGAATAACGTCATTGCCAAGTGAAAAATGTGGTACTTGTTGTTCAGTGGAATTATTGTGGCAGTCCTTCGCCCAGTGACCTAATTGATGACATTTGAAGCATTTATCAGAACTTCCATTGCCAAGTGAAACATGAGGTACCTGTTCTTGGGTCGAAACATTGGGGCAGTCCTTAGCCCAGTGCCCTAATTCATGACATTTGAAGCATTTATCAGAACTTCCATTGCCAAGTGAAACATGTAGTGCCCGTTCTTGCGTCGAAACATTGGGGCAGTCCTTAGCCCAGTGCCCTAATTCATGACATCTGAAGCATTTATCTGAACTTTGCGATGCAGCCATTGTACAGCGTCAATTAAGACGACACCGAAGAACCTGTGTGTTCATTACTAATAAAAAACTTAGCGTTAAAAAAAAGCTGAGAGGATGTATCTTTACGCGGAAGGCATTCCCTCTGTGAACGAGGCGACCTGTAAAAGCGTATCGACGGCTATCTTGCGTCCGTAACAATGCAAGACGATTAAACGAATCTCAACCGTTCATAATTTTTCGCGGTTGTTTTTCGCCGTTTTCTTTGATGCTTTCCACGCCGCTATTGGTTTCCGCTCCTCCAAACTCTTATCATAACTTACAAATGGGGAAATATTTTTTTGACAGATTTATAGTTGATGAAAAGATATTTCCATCGTGCTAAAATTAATAATTCAAAATTGTATTATTTTTGACTAATTTATGCCGAAGGCATATCCAATTTGAGAGACAGCAACCTAACTTTTACAATCCACGTTTGACCTCTCTCTATACGACCTTGCCAACGATTAAAATGATTACCACCGTTCATTTTTTGCGACCAATTTGAACCTTTTTCTGGGCCTTTACCTGTTGCCTATGACGTGTCGGGATAGATCTGAGCCCGCTACCCTGCCTTTTTCACGTCTTTACATTTATCACGTCTTCACTGCATTAACTCATCTCTCGTTCCACAGATTTGGTGTGGCTAGGCATCTACAGCTACAGGCATTTAATGTCGTTGTTTCCAGTGACTATTTTGGCAGAACAGTCATTTATACTTATCGTTGGCAACAAAATGATTCTTATTCTTTGTCGTGGGTAGCTCAAGGAAAAGGAACGTATGTTGATGCTTTTGTGCAGCTTAAATGGAAGCATAGATACATCTTAGAACAACTTAATAGTGGAAAACAACAGTTTGCAATGTATCATTTTACACTGGCCAAATCCTTGCAAATAATTAAAAAACGCATTCTTTCTTTATCTACGCATTTAATTTTAGTGGCTTCGCCTAATCATCTGTCCTATATTGTTTTTTCAATTTTTGAACTTTTTCAGTGATGAGATGACGGTACTATGAATATTTTCAATTTTCTTTTGAAAGAATAGAAAAGTATGACAAGTGCAATATGGTTCAAAATAGTGCAGAGGATGGGTCGGGCATATGATGTGCACAACTGTCAACTGTTCAACGAGTTTTACAGGGTTCGTGGCCTTCTCTATGTTCCTTTTACAGACAAGAGGATTTATTTTTAATCTTCATAACTATATGCTCGTGTTTTGTAATACAATACATATACTAATTTCCAATCGCATTGCAATGAGAGAGACTAGCTACTATGCAACACTTCTAGTAACTCTATTTTTAAAATCTGTTGCAATGGGAGGGACTAGTCTACATGCCACTTGTTGAAATCTAGTATTGTTCTCAACTTTCAGAAGTCTTTACTTCCTCCAGCTGACACAGGTTAATTTAAGGACACAAAAGAAATTAGACACCAAACTTTGAACTAAAAATAAACATTTTGTTCCATTGCAATGTTTAAAGCATTCTTGATAAGGTAGGTTTGAGACTTTTTTAACAGCATTAGGCTTTGTACAGAATAGTTTAAGAACATGTCATGTTACAACATTGTTCCCGATTTACTTTGGTTTAAGCATAATTTGGCTTGGCACTTCTTTAAATTGTCTTGGAACTAGTACTTTGGCTAGAAAACATAATTCCAACAAAATAAATTCACTGGGCATCTGTGATTGCAAAATACAAGTAAAGCGTCCTGGTAACTGCACCTTTTACAGGCCAAAATCTACAGTCTAGAAGGTCAATTCGGGCTACGAAATATTAAAACTAGATTGAAAATCTTAGTGAATAAAGCAAGATAACTTGGAGAAAGCAAAAAATTGAATTGAATTTGACAGTGAAAAGCACAAAAACAACATACTAAATAACTGAGTCTTCAATCCGTGCAATTACATTTAAATATCTTTATAATATATGAAAAGAACTTCTTAATTCCCTAACCTTACATTTATCGACATGGGGCTATCTACGCATGGCATCCACCATATCAATGGCGACCCCTACAAAATTTGAATTAATTTTCTTCTTCATACGCTTCTTCACCTTTGAACTCTCATTTATATTCACATTATTCCTTTTAACCTTACTTTTCACAGTCTCTGTGCTTTGCTTCCTTTCCAACAGTTGTACATTTTCGTCAGCAATAATTTTACGCCTTCTCTCACTTCTTCTTAGGATAACTTTTTGCGCGTAGGAGCTCCCCGTCGTCATTGCACATTACAGGAAAGAGGCTTTCTAGTATTTTTTTGAGTAATGCAAATAAAGAGACGGTGAATTTCACACAATGAGAAAGGAATTAGGGTTTATAGAGCAAATGCATGGAAATTGCAGCTCCAATCGGCAGCATTGTGATCGGGGTTCGAACCCCTGCAAATTGCAATAAAATGGCCTTGGGCATCGTAACCTAAAAGTTAATTTTGATACGCAAACGCACGAGCCAAGTCTCCTTGCGATTCGATCTTGCGACCGACTTCATATTTATTGGCATAAAGTTGGGAATATGTAGGAGGCTTTTGTGTCCACCTGTAATTCCACTTGACTGAAAGCTGCCATTGTCTAGTAATTCTGCCAATGCCTGCCATTACACTTGGAGCGTTTACAGTTGAACGGGAGCACGTAGACGTCCATGATGCTGCCAAATATGGCCTTGTCCAATGTGTAGTGGTGGTACCCATAATGACATTATTGCGGGCCTTTCCCAAACGCGATTTCGTCGAGTTTGTATGGTTTCCAATGCTCTATTTATGAGCAGTGGCGGTGGTGATAACTTTAGCTGTCCATTATAAGTTTCCTATGTTCCTGCTAATATTTTTTATTTCTTTCGGTTTTGTTTACTCTTTACTAAATTTGGGGACGATACTCATAAATCGGGTACATAAATAAATAAAATAAATATTATTATGTCAGCGAAGGAATAATTATTATTTTAAATGAATTAAAATTAGTTTTTAATAATTAGATATCTTTATAATTATAAATGTTTATTAAAATATTAATAATAAGTAAATTATAATATATAGTTGATAATAGTTATCTTTATTTTACTACGAGTTAAATTTGTAAATAATTATAGGTATCATGTAGATTATCTAAGGGTTATATTACACCAAATATAACATAATTATACTTTTTATTATATATAATATTGTATATATAAAAACTACACTATTATTATATATTATATTATACATTATATCATATAATATATACATAATATATATTAAATACTTATTATACAATTATATTATATTCAACTTTATAATTGATAGTAAATATTTTATAAGTCTTATTAAATATGATTAATAATTTATAAATTAAATAAGTATTATTTATTATATAATTACATTATATTTAAATTAATAATCAATAATATTTGTCATTTAAATTCTATATAATTACATAATATTTTATAAATTGATTTACTATTATTTTATAAATATAGAAACAATCTTTAATGGTTAACTACATTTCTATTTTGAATATGGAATACTTTTGTGTAAAATTACGTTTTGTTTTCATAGATGTTATGCATTTATTGTTTCTATTTATATTATATTCATTCTCTATCTTCCTCTCTATCTTTTATCTCTCTTTATCTTTATCTCTCCCTCTACATCTAACTCTATCTATTTATCTCCTTCCTCTCTCATTCTATTTTCATCTCTACCTCTATTTTCCTCTCTCCCCCTATCTCTAAACATGTCTCCCTTCTTTATACATTCATATCCCCCCCTCTCCCTCTTCCTAGACCTCTATATCTATATCTATTTTTCTTTCTATCTCTATCTCTCCATCTCTCTATCCCTATATCACTCCCTCTCTCTACATCTCTATCTATATCTATTTAAAGGTTTTGGTTCAGTCATGTTTTGATCCTTGTATGTGGATGCATATTTGACTTGAAGCTATCATTTCTTCATTGAGACCCTTGTTGCACAAACTACTTCATTTGATAAATGACCTACAAATCGACCTTATGTACTTCACAAATGAATGAAAAAAAAAATACCAAATTTTTCCCTAATTGACATTGCACACCAATTCGGCGTACCCATTGCACACCAAGGTGCAATTGCTAGTTTTTAGGTCTCAAAATTTGTGTTTTTACACATTTTTTGATCGGGCATAATTTTCATCTAGATTATCAAAATTTAGCAAATTCTTTTTTTCAAAAAAAAAAAAAAAATTACAAGGATTTCAAATTTGTAATTAAAATTAAAATTTGAATAGGTCATTTCTGTGAAAAATTATAAAAACATCCATGAGTTATAAATAGACAATTTTTCCATCCAACCTTCAAACAATTTGTAAATATTTTCTTGTATTTTTCTAGGGGGTAATTTTAGTTCTAATCAAATTTTGAGAGATTTGTAAGGCACAATTCAAGTGTCTCTTTGTGTGTCTCAAGAATGGATCAAAAATTTGATTTGTTAACTCACTACAATTTTCACATATGGAAACTCAAAGTACAACAACCTCTTTAGTCAAAAAGATTATAGAAAATGTTGAATGGTCAAAAAATGAAATTCACAAGGGAGTAAGAACAATGTGTCTATCGAAATAAGTTAGATGAGGCAAAGGGTATTATTGGTCTCCATGTTTCCTATAATGTGTAATTTCATCTTATCAATTATACAACTTAAGAAAATGTGGGACAAATTTAATGACTTGTTTGGTACAGTTGATGAGTTTAAAATACTCCAATTATATGTTGAATTAGCAACATTATCTCTCAATATCTTTCCTTCTATTGAAGATTTCCTAGTCAAATTTAAGTCTCTACTTTCTTGACTTCAAGGTTGCATGGTAAAACAAAACCATAAGCGTAATGTGTCTTTCTTGTTCTATCAAAACTCAAAGGTCCTTATCAAGTTTTTTATTCTACCTTCTACTCTACTCTACAATGGATCCACTTGTAAAAAAATTGTAATGCATACTTTTGAACAATTTTGTGACAAAATCGCAAGAGAATGATTTAAATTACTCTCCATAGATTCTATCACTTCTTAAAAAAATCTAGTAGTGGTCTAATCATATGAAGGAACATGTAATAAATCTTCAAAATAGTTTATTATATGAAGGAACATGTAATAAATCTTCAAAATAGTTTAAGGCAAAACTACTTTAGGAACTGAGAATTCATCTAAGAGAAAAAAAATTGACACATGCCACATCATTTTCTCGATTAGGTCAAAATAATTCCAAGCCAAGGAAGAAAAGTAGAGGACCGTCTACTTTCTATGAATTATAGAATCATCACATCAAGTTTTTTCACCAAAGGATTAAAACTTTGCAAGAGGCCATGAAAAAACACAACATTGATATTCCCAAACCTAGTAATGGAAAAACACTTATAGTTAGAGGTTTGGACTTATCCATAGATAATTGAATAGTTGACATAAGATCCTCACATTACGTGACTCATTCACATGATATTCTTGATTCTCTTTCTAACACCACTAATTCTCAAATTTTAGTGGGAAACTCTTCACAAATTCCATTTTTTGGATTAGGTAAAATTCAATTGACAAATGGTTGCATTAAGGATGTTCTTTATGTACTTGATATTTCAACTAATATTATCTTAGTATACCATATTTTTCATACTATAAATGGGAACACAATTTATTTTTCACCATACGATGTAGTTATTCAAGAATTGCAACATCCAAAGAGGATTGTTACTTCAAGAAGAGCTAATCATGGGTCTAGATTATATAGGTTCATGGCTTCGATTCATCTTGTGGTGCATCATACATTTCCCATGTAGAATCTATGAGTATACTTTGGCATGAGAGGTTTGGACGGCTCAAATACAAGTATGTTCAAAAATTGAGTACTTAAGAGATGGTACTTAATCTTCCTAAGGTTCCATGCACATAATGTGTTTGTAGAGGTTGTGTTCTTAGCAAACATCAACAAGAACCCTTTCTTAAATATAAGGTCTATCATGATACTACCTTACTTGAGTTGGTTCATAGCCACCTTGTGTCATTGCCAGCTCCCTATTTTTCAAGGGCCAAGTATGTGCTAAACTTCATTGATAATTAATCTTGTTGCACATAGGTGTACTTTCTCGAGTACAAGAGTTATGTATTCACCAATTTTAGTATTTCAAGGTGTTAGTGGAGAAAAGTCAATTTCTTCTATTTGACATATACACAAAGATAATGGAGTTGAATATGTGAATGAGGCATTTTAGGACTATTAAACTTAGCATGGGATTTATCATCAACGTTAAAATCCCTATACGCCTTAGCAAACGATGCCACTAAAAGAAAGATCGGATCAATAAGGGAGATGACCAATTATATGCTTTAGTCTTGGTCTATGGCCCCATCTTTTAGACTCAAGAAATCAGTTGTGGCAGCTATATTCATAACTACACTCTCCATAAGGAAATTCAAAATTTTACTCAAGAGAAGATTTGGTCCAATATCAAGCTTGATGTTTCATTCTTCAAGGTATTTGGTAGTGAGGTTTATACATTCATATTGAATGGTCAACATAATGAAATGGAGAAAAAGAATCAACCATACATCTTTGTTGGCTATTGTGAGGATGTGAAAGCTTATAGGTTATTTCTTTTGTAGAGACCTAGTTTGATTATTCTTTCACATAGATGGATCCTCCATTTGCTTCTTCTTCCTCACTACCTATTATGCCTTCTTTGTATCATGATGATATCTTTACACTAGAAGATAATTCAATGGATGTTCTTGAGACACAACCTACACCACCACTTTCACCTCTTGCCACTTATGTTTTCCCTAGGTGGTCTTGTAGTACTACAAAGGAGGTTGGATGTTTAGTTGGTGATCCTATGACTACTCATCGCACTCACTCACAAACTTCTGGTACTATTCTTTTGAGTAATGCTATATCTCCAAATCTATAAAGAATTTTAGAGGATTATGGCATTCCAAAGTGGGATTGGGTTATGACAAATGAGTATTCTTCCTTGATGAAGAATAATAAATGGGATTTTTTCTTCTTTCTAATGAAAGAAAGATGGTTTCGTGCAATTGAGTGTACCACACCAAGTATATTGTTGATGGTTCCATTGAAAGATATAAGGAATGTGTCTTGTGGCTAAGGGTTTTTCACAGGTTGATGGTATTGACTACTCAAAGGCATTTTCTCCTGTAGCTAAGATGGATTCAATTCACCTTGTCCTTTCTATTGCTACATCTCAATTATGGCCAATGTATTAGATGGATATGAAGAGAACTTTTTAACATGATGATCTTCATGAGGAGATCTACATGGAGAAACCTCAATTCTTTGTCTAGGACTCTTCACTAGCAAGCTACGATGTTTTGTGTATGGTCTCAAACAAGCCCCTCAAGCTTAGTATGAGAATATTGAAGGTTTATTGATTGCATCTAACTTCACTCACAACCACTTAAACCACACAATATACATCCAAAGACATGGATATGAACTTTTGATGCTAGTATAATTTGCCAATGACTTGATTCTCACTAGTAGTTCCTCATCCATGATTCAAGATATTTAGCATAGTTTGATGGAGCACTTTGATATGATTGATCTTTGGATTCCACATTTCTTTCTTAGTCTTCAAATTATTCAGTCTATTGAGGGGATCTCCATATACCAACAAAGCTATGTCATTCACTTGCTTCATCAATTTCATATGATTGATTTATGCCTTCCCCTACACTATTAATTTGCTTTTTACTTTGACTACCATTTGCACAATACCTAGTGTTGATGGTACTTTATATAGATAGTTAGCTAGTAGAATTTTGTACTTGGCATACACTAATTATGATATCACCTTCATTTTTAGGCCTATCTCACATATTTCACATGACCCTCATGATAATCATTGGAAGGAAGCCAAATGCATCGAGGTATATTTGGGGTACCACTCATTTTTCATTTAGTATACATAAGAAGCTTCACAAATAATAGGTTACATTGTCTCCAATTGGGCAAGTGATGTTGACTCATGGATATCATTGGATAAAGCACAACAAACTTCACATGCATTTTATTGGACAACTTATTTGTGATGGTGTTCTCTCCTTAGAGTATTTGTCTATCAAGGAGCATAATGTGAACATATTTACTAAACATTTAGCATCACCTTTCTATCTTGCATTACAACATTTTATTGAGGTGAAACAAGTCACCTTTGGGGCACTTGAATCTTATTCCTTTGTATATACTTCTATTTTTTGGAGAGGAGCTTTTTCTCATAGGGTTTTCTCCTTTACACTATTTGTGAAAGACTTATTTTCTACATGAGTATGTCATTAGGCCTTATTGTCAAGACTCATTTTTTAAGTGACTTAATCACTAAGTATCACTTAAGGGGATGTTAGTGTGACAAAAGCTATTATACAACTAGTTTATATTTATCCAGTTCCTTGACCTAGTAGACCTATTCACACTACATTAAGTTCACTTAGTAGTTTAGTTGTTTCACCTCATAGACACATGACACATGCTCTCATGCACTTGTCCCAAGTGTTATACATGTGTTACATATTTTAGAGGCTTGGTCAATGTTTTACTTTCACCTTCTTACTTCCTCCTTGTGTTGCATATACAAGGAGATCATTGTACATCCATATGCATTTTTAATCATAGCTTTTTGCCTTATTCCTGTTGTATACATTCTCTTGTGAAAGTTTATAAATATTACATTTATAATTTTCTAATCCAACAACAACAACATATAGCATGTAAGTAATTTATTTTGACATAAAAATTGTCATCTCAAAATACCTTTGAATATTTTAATTTGAAGATAACTTTGAAAACATGTAATAAAATTATATTTGACTCGTCTAAAAAATGTGTAGGACATGGTCCATATTGTCAAGAACCAATTCCTCTTCCTACAACATCTCTTTCACTAAGTAGAACCTTGTATTATTTTTCTAAAATTGTTCAATTAATTCTCTTAAGGACTTAACTACAACCTTGTGTTTTTGTGGGAGTATAATAGAGAATGCTTATAGTTCACCTTATTGGGATCCTTTACTCCCTAACATATTTCAATTATTTTTATGTGTTTTCAATTTATTTTAAATGATCTACTTGTTTTATTAGCTAAGTATTGTTATTACTTGCTATAGTTGATGTAAGAATGTGTCAAGCAACATTACTATTTTCGGTATATGAGTTTGGACCTATTGTTTGGTACACATTAATTATTCCCACAATAATTTCCACTGTTAGTATTAGATGTTCTAAGATCAATGATCTTCATAGTGGGTCTAAAATTAAAATTGCTTATCATTTCAACAAACAATTGACATCTTATTTTATTTAAGTTTTCAAAAAGATTATCCATATTCCAATAGCATGTATGAGCTATAAGTACATTTAGGAATTCTACCACTTTTTTTTTTATATTCCTTTATCAATTTTAATTAAGAATATTATTACACAAAATTCGAGGGGATTTTTTCTATGGTAAATTTTTATTTCCTATATAATGTTCATCTTCATAGGGTAAATTTACAATTGCATCATCATTAATTATTTTATTATTTATTGATTTAATTGGAGTTTTGATTATTTGTTTAATTATTTAATTCATTTGGCAAAGATCACATATCTTCACCTTTGAAATTTGATTTCCTACTTGCATGGATTTGTTGTGTTCATTCCATTTTTTTTCTTAGCTTCGATCAATAGAAAATTCTTTCAACATTCAATTCATTTGGCAAAGATGTTATATCTCAGCTTTAGAGTCTGTTTTTTCTTTCATGAAGTTTTTCTAATCTTTTCTTTTACTATTCTCTCGGCTTCAAACTCTTCAAGGGTATGTCCCTTTGATTATTTTCTTTGCATACAATATATTAATTAATACAATGACATAATAAGAATGTTATAGAAATATTAAGTATAAAAAATATATTAAAAAATAATAATTGTCAAACAATAATGACAAATTATCAAAAAAAATAAAAATAATGATTCACTTTATCAATATAAAACAAAAGACAATAAAACATTCTAGAATTGTAACAAATTTTTAATAAATATCCAATTGTCAAAAAATTATAAGATGTCTCAAAAGAACAAAGACAATGATTCAATGACACATAAATATTTTCCATGTAGGATCTAATTTGACTTGAATATGAGAGCCTAAGAGTTGGATTTGCATGTTAGTTGCCCAGATGTATGTTTTATATTTTATAGAGAACATAAAGAAAATACAAATGTTGAGTGTGCTCTCTATGAAGCTCACATATTTTAAAATAATACTATGAAAAACACCACTGACATCAAACTTTATTAGTTTTTTTTATTTTTTTATAATTCAAATATATTTAAGTTTTTATCTTTAATTAGTTATAGCAATGCCTTTATTTTTCAACAAAAACACATGTATTTTTTTAACACAATTTTTAGTTTGCTCAAAGGAACCTTAAAAAAAATATTTTCACATTCTACATTTTAATCTATGTACATTGAAAAAAATTATCAACTTTTTTCTCAAAAATATCATAATTGTGCATAGGGCTCACATGAGATGTAAAAGAATGAGCATTGCAAGATACATCATGTATGAAAGAGGTTGGAATCATAACTTGACTAAAGACAAGGCTATAATGGCATGTAGAAGAATTATCATCATAAATTGCAATGCTCATTCTTTTACATCTCATGTGAGCCCTATTTGACCCTATCACCAATAGCCATCATGCAAGTTGTCATGAGGTAAAATATCACTAGGTGCATAAGACAAACCATAGGTCAAATAGCATCAAAAAGCTCATGGAAAAATGGGATAAAGATGTCTAAGAGAAAAGGATGAACAATAACAAAACCCATAGAGGGATAAGCAAGTACATGATGAAATAACACCTCCATGGACAATGCATCCTTACTCATAGCATAAAAGAACATAAGTACATCAAGCTAGAAGGATTACATGTCATAAATGATAGGAACATGTTAAAATTAGAAAGAGTGTCATATAAATCAACAAGGTAACATAGCCTATGAGCATCCATGATAAGCAATGACACTTGAAGGGTATGCAAGTTGGGTAAATCAAGTATGAGATAATAAAAGGATCAAAACCTAAGGTCAAATGGATATAAAAGATCAACTCTAATATGAAATCAAAGAAATCTATGAATGATTAGATCTATAAAAAATCAGCAAATGTAAACCCTAGGGGGGAATACGAGTTTGGGTCAAGTTAGTGAAAACAATATTGCACAATGTATCACACAACCTCGAGGAAAGGATAGATCCAATGAAACACAAATAAAAGGGATCTAAACACCATTCAAAGTTGATGTCAAATGACACAAAAAAAATGTTGGATCTAAAACCTTAGTTTGATATAAGGATAAGTATTTAACCCTCGAGGTGTAGGACAAGTAGTGTTCACAAAAAATGTAAGGAATAAAATATGTTTTACATAAATATAGGCTAATTAAATAAATGCAACAAATAAGCATACAATTAGTCTAGATTTAATTAAGTAGTTGGATTGATAACCTAAATGAGTCAAAATTCAATGTAATGGACTACTTCACTTAGATTTGGAAATAATGATGGAGAATTAATGTTGATGCCTCATAGAATTCTTTGTCCAAGTTTAGAAATTTATTGTTGTTTGATTAAAAAATTGATTGTGAAAATGCACTTAAGATTTGTTTTGGATTAATCTCAAGCCTCTTAGGTTTGACCCAAGCACATGGAACTAAGATCTATTTTTGGATTAATTTATGAATCGTGAGATTGGCCTAGCAAAAAGTACTCTTATAAACTACTTCTCCCTCATCTCTAATATCTAAATTCTTGTAAATAGTGTGGTGTTTAAAATACCTTTGGGGAAGTTGTAAGATAATTAGGGTCAAGTTCTCCTAGACCAACCCCCTTTTTGAATCACAATTCTAACAAGTAATCAAAGACAACATTATTCAAGCATGCATATGGCCTATGTGATTATGATGCATATTATGATTCCAATGTAGGTACAATTCAAAATGTTCCTATAATAATTTTGTCCTTAATAATTGATGTAAATTACAAATTGAGCATCTAATACAAGCATTTAGCAATAATTCACATAAACGTGTTTTATTTTTTGCTCAGAACAAGCAGTAGGAAAGGTTGATATAATTTGGGAATTTGATTTTTTTAATTTACGTGTCAATCCCATGCACCTCATATCAATATTGAGTGGCTCAAGAATGACCCTTGGAAGTCAAGTGTTATATCTTGACACAAGGATACTATAGTAGGATAGGTATGCTAAATGTGCGTAGGTGATAGATATTTGGGAATAAGTACAAATGAGGAATATACAAAAATACACAAAATAGAACATGGATAAGGATTAGACTATAAGCCAAACTTGGCAAAAATGTATGCCCCTTGTCAACATATAATTGCATTAAAAGTACTCCACCATAATGAACACAAAAAATAAATGAGAAATGACAACAACATGCAAACTTCGCCATTACACCATGATTTGAGCTTACATTGGGGTTTTCTTTCCTTGATGGCCACCCCTGCTACTCTCCTAGTCAAAGGCTTTATTGAGGACATGTTTTTTGACTAGGAAAGTGGTGGGATTGTGATTAGTAGTGGTGAGAGTGCTACTTGGGCTAAGGCAAGAGTGTCTATTCTACCACCGCACACGAGGATCCTTTACAGTGGTGATGTTGAGGGTTTCACCTCTATTGAGGCACATCATTCTATTGTGCATGTGTACAAGGGACTTCAAGTCCCCTTGTAGCTATTTTTTTCCACAATTTGAACATGGATAAGTTTGAAGTTAGGCATGTGACTGTTGCACATGCAAAGGCTTCGCTAGTTGTATAGGTGTCCAGTAGTTCTTCCTTGCATGCACATATTCTTTGTTGGGGAGAAACATCTTTTGCCTTAGTTGGCTCTAGTGTTACATTGAGGATTTATGATGTCGATGTTCATAGGGTTGCAAATTGCATTAGGAATGTCCTCATAGGGAAGTTCTCAAGGTTCCATCTAAACATTGATGTTGTTTGTAGCAAGGTTCTCAAAATATGGAATGTGTAGTCAATTTCAAGTGGTTGCCATGACAAATGGATTTTTATTATTCTCCTTTCAAAGCCTTGAGGAAAGCACAAGAATCCTCTGAAGAGGACCTTACTTCCTTGGAAAATCTTATCTCTCCTTGAAAAGATGGTCTACTAGTCTTGATGTTGCCAAAAAAAAATTGATAAGGTCTTTATTTGAGTTAGGCTCCCAATGTTTCCTTTAAAATATTGGGACAAAGAGATCATACAAGGTATTGCTAAAACTCTTGGTATGTTTTTAGCTATCGACAATGTCATAAAGCCTATGAAACAATTGATCTTTGATAGATTATGTGTGTTGATACTGATAAGTTGTTGCCAAACAATATTAAACGATGCTCCAAGTTTGCTATATAGGAGAAAAAATTAATGAGTCCTCATAGGTCTACTTTCATTGTCATAAGGCTAGGTACTTCTCAGGGATCTTCCTTTAAGGACAAGAGAAAACCAAATGTTGGTCCTTTGGTTGTGCATGGTTCCTCCTTGAAAAATGGTAAGAAGTTAGGCATTGTTATTGTAGGTCACATTGGGGACATGAGGGGGTCTCCCTTTAAGGATAAGAGAAAACCAAATGCTATGATTATGTGTCCTTTAGTTGAACCTAGTTCTTCTTTATAAAAAAATGGCAGGATGACCTAAATGAATCAAGGTTTGACCCCAATTCAAAGCTCTTTAGTGAGGTTTGGATTCAAACCTCCTTGATTGTTGGTTTGGCTATCCCTCACTTGTACTTTGGTTGTTTGTTTCTTGGAGACCTTCCATGTTTTGAGGCATGTTTCTTTGTTGATCTAGTTTCATGTTATTGCCTTTCTTGATGTTCAAGGTTTTGGGACCCTTTCAAAATCCTTTTCCTATTCATAGCTCTAGTCAACAATGTTTATCTAATAAAAAATAGAACATATAAGAAAAATAGTTTGCTAACACATTTTCTTTACCATCTATTGGGCATCCACACTCAAATGGGAGATATAAGGAAATGCAAGAAAAAAAATCAATTTCATTTAGACATTTCTTTTTTAGAATGTTAAAATTTTATTTTTATTATCATTTCAATATATAAGAAGGTTGATTCACTTTCGATTACTAATAAAAAATTGGATCAAATTATTAAGTTATTTATATAATCATATTTCATGAATAATAACTCACATGAACTCATTTACCATAAACAATAACAATTCACTTAGCATTTTTAATATCTAAATAATATTGACAAAAATAAACCATAGAATTTCATATAAAATCAACCATCCAAATACTAATTTAAACATTTTTTTTTAATGTTAAACTTTTCCTTATTTATTATTTCAATATATAAGAGAATTGGTTCACTTTTACATGAACCTAATTTTTCATAAACAATCATAATTGACTTAGTATTCATAGTATCTAAGATATTATTGACAAAAATACAACATAGAATTTCTTAAAAAACCACACATCCAAATACTAGAATATCGTTATTATCATACAACCTAATTTAAAAGAAAAAAACATGCATAAATAATAGCTTTTATTTATTTTAGTTTATAAAACTTAATCCTCGAACTATAATTAATTTATGTACCATCACATTACCAACCCCATTCTCTTTAAACCAATAATAGCTTTTATTTATTTTGATTTATGAAACTAAATCCTCAAACTATAATTAATTTATGTATCATCACATTAACAACCCCATTCTCTGTAAACCACCACCACTACTTTAAAGGAATATTAGTATTAGAGATCTAAACAATACTTGTTGCAGGTTTTGCAAATGGGGTTGCAAGTTAAGTGGGTTTAATTTTGGAAAAACTCTATGGTTGAGTGCGCTTGGGCTGGAATAGTATTGGATTGGGTGACCTTCCGGAAAGGCCTAGTGCTTCACCTCTATGAGCATCACCTAGATGCAATGAGTGCTAAGTGGACCGTTCATTATCATGAGAAATGGGTTCTTGTGAACCACTACTCATGAAACATGAGTCGATGAGTTTGACTCGTAAAACTATACGATTGAATCCTGATAGCAATATCACAATTCTTTACTATTTTGAAACACTAGAGAGTAGGGGAACATGGAGTTAGAAAGTTTACAATAATAAAACACGTGTTAAGAGACATTGAATATGAAACTTATGATGGGTGTTTTTGGGTAAAAGGAATTGAATTGTTTCTATGGTCATTATGGCTTCATTACCTCCACAATTATTATAGTGCAATACCAATAAATATGATATAAATATATGCAATTTGTAAATTTTAAATAAAGCTGTAAAAAGCACATAACTCCATTTTTCATCTTATTATTGTTTTAATTGCTTCAAAACTACATATGAGATAGCAATACAGAGTCTCACAATAACTATAAACAACTATCTAGCTTTATTTTCGATGAGATGATCTAAAATTAATCCCTGAACAAATCAGGTATTTTTTCTTTAGACCTACCTAACACTCTTCTCCATCATCAAATTGTTCTCATGTTTAGCCATTTGATTAATACTGCAATAACTTCAAATATTATACTTACATAATTAGCAATTTAGCAGAATTTCTTAACATATTGGTCACCCATAATGGCCAAACCTCAACATCTTGGATTGTCAGCAAGAGGTAAGCTTGTCCACATTCTTAAGATTCTAAAACTGATTATACTCAAACATACTCCATTTCTGCTTGGACAACTATTTAGCTATATGTATGTTTTGATTATTGGCAGTCTAACCACTGGTAAGAGGATTTGAATTCCAGTTATGCTCCTGGTTATAAACAAATAAGGAGAATTTTTCCCTCATTAATACAAAAAACTTATATACAAGTATTAGCAGAAACATTCAAACTGTGAAAATATCATGTTTTTCTTTATTGAATCAATGCAAATAGAAAAGTTACAATGAAAAAGGGCAGTCACTAGACTGTCAAGAATAAAACCAGAATCAACTGTCAAACAGCTATACAAGAATCAGCTGTTAGTCAATAGACTGTCAAGAATACAACCAGAATCAACTGTCAAACAGCTATACAAAACATCAACTGGTTGAACCTGTTAATGTCTAATCTTTCGGGTTCTTTACTATTAGTTTAGTTTTGTTTGTTTTTGTTTATTTTCTGTTTCGGCAGTTTTGTATAACAGTTTATAACTGTTATCTGTTTGTGGTTGCTTCTTATATTTGTGTCATGTTCTTTATTGCGGTGTGAAGTTCCATGTAACAGGAGAAAGTTCTGTGTAACAGAAGTTTTTCATTCAAATGAAATAGATAAGATCGTTTCCAGTTTGCCACTATTTCAATTGTGGGCTAACAGTGGTATCAGAGCACAGGGATACTTTTATATGTAAAGCTTTTGAAGATTGGAGTGCTCTATAGAAACAACAAATTGAATCAGGTGAAATCAATCAATTTATTTTTTTACAAGGGTTTCATATCTCTAAATTTGAGCAAGAAAATTGAGCAGTCATTTTAAATCTGCAGTGTGTATATTTCTTTTTGATTCACAATGCAGTCTATTGTTTCAATGATTGGGGAAACTTTAACTGGAAAAGATACTTGGCTGGAATGGCATAGAAAAGTAGAAAATACACTAATTTTTAATGATTTATGGTGTAAAATTTGTGATGGAAATACTCAACCTACAAAACCAACTGATGCTAAAGAAAAAGAAATTTGGATATATAAAAATTCAAAAGTTTTGGCTTTAATAAGAGCTTTTGTTAATGGAGATGTGTATTGACATATACAAAGATGCACATATGCTTGGGAAGCTCTTCATAAATTAAAAGATTTGTTTGATTCTCATTCTGAATTAGAGTTTATTCAGTTACAGTTAAAATTATTTAATCTTGAGTTGCAGAATGGTGATGTTATGAATTTGGCTTCAGAAATCAGAGCCATAAAACAAGATGTTGATGCTGCCGGTGGGAAAGTTGATATCTATCTCACAGCCTTTATTAAGGCGCTTCTTCCAACACATTCCACTTATCTAGAGTCCTTTCAAGCAAGCAATCAATTCAAAACCATTACCTTTGATCAATTGGTTGAAAAGTTAGCAGAACGTGAAAAAGCTTTTGGAAGGAAAATAGATAATACTAGTGAAAATGTTTGTCTTGCTTATCAAAAAGAAAAACCCCGACACAAGAATTTTTCAAGAGGTGGATATAGTGATAAAGGAAAAGGTAGAGGCCAATGGAGACAAAATGATAATCAAAATGATAGGCAACATTTATATTGTAAAAGATGTGGTAGAAAAGATAGTCATGAAGCACATGAGTGCAAGCTCTCCTGGGATAAGATAGAAAGTTGTAAAGAAAATTCTTTAAACAAAAAGATAAAACAAAAATACACAACGATGATATAATTTCAGGAGTAGCCCAAAGAAAAATTCAAAATGATGATAAAATTTCGGGAGTAGCCCAATTTGCTTGTAACAGTGATAGTGATCAATATGTGCTTACTGTTTCAGACTTTGCATCTAATTCCTCATGGCATGATTCTTGGGTCATAGATACTGGAGCAACGCAACATATGACATTTTGGCGTGATTACTTTGAAGAATTTCATGAAGATGCCTGTGGTCCAATTTACTTTGCAGATAAATCAAGCCGCAAACCTGTTGGAAAAGGAACTGTTAGATTTAAGTTGCCTGATCTCCCCGACTTTGTGCTTCATGATGTATTGTTTCTTCCTCAATTGCAACGTAATTTGTTATCACTAGTATTGATTCGACAACAAGGCTACTCTGTTTTGTTAAAAGATGGGCAAGTTGTTGTTAGAAAAATATCTAATAATCAAGTTGCATTTACTGGTTATGAAGATGGAAGATTATCAAAACTCAATGGTACTTCTACTCTTTCTAGAAGTTTTGCATATCTTACTGAAGAAGCTAGTCTATCTCCGAGTCTTTTGTGGCATGCAAGATTTGGACATATTAGTTATGATAGAATTCATATCATGCAAAAGAATGGTGTTGATGGTTTGCCCATTCTGCCTAAAACAATTGAAAAATGTGAAGCATGTATTCTTGCTAAACAACATAGAAATCCATTCCCACGCTCAACTTGGAGAGCACATAGAAAATTGCAACTCATTCATTCTAATTTATGTGGGCCTTTACCAATAACTTTTGTTGGAGGATCTAAGTATTTCATGTTGTTCATTGATGATTACAATCGCATGACTTGGATTTATTTCTTGCAGCAAAAATCAGAAGCTTTTGAAATTTTTAAAAGGTTTCATGTTATGATTGAAAATCAAACCCAGTCTCAAATTGGTACTCTTCTAACAGACAATGGTGGAGAATTTACTTCTCTAGTTTTTGAGGATTATCTTCGTCAAAATGGGATTCAACATCATCTCACTATTCCAGGTACTCCTCAACAAAACGGTGTGGTTGAAAGAATGAATAGAACCATCATGAACATGGTTTGAGCATTGCTATATTTCAAAGGAATCAAGTTACATTTTTGGGCTGAAGCAGCAAGAACAGCGATCTATCTTCGTAATAGATCTCCATCATCTGCACTTCAACAGGCCATTCCATATGAAGTTTGGTTTGGGTATCCTCCATCCGTTAACCATCTTCGGATTTTTGGGTCTACTTGCTATGCTTTAATTCCTAAGGACAAAAGAAGCAAGTTGCATAATCACAGTTATAAGTGCGTTTTTCTTGGCTATTCTGACTTATCCAAAGCCTATAGGTTGTATGATGAAGCTAACAAGAAATTCTTAATTACACGTGATGTTGTATTTTGTGAATCTTCCAAAAGTGATGCAGATGTTGAATGTCAATTAAAACAGCTTGATAAATGTGCAAGATTTTCTCCTTGGATAGAAAATCTTTGTGAGGAGAAGCCAACTCATTTAGACACACCTTTAATAGATTCACATGTAAAATCTATATCCCAAGCTGTCCCAACTCAAGATACTCCATCTATAAATGTGCAAGAAGAAACCCCCTCCTATAATGATCTTCTCACTAATGATGAGTCTGAAATTTCAGAACCATTAGTCACTAATGAAGCATCTAATCAAGAAATGGAAACATCTTTTGTACAACCCAAATTTTCACATAGGTGGGCCAAACAAGTACAAAAAACTTTGAAAGATTTAAGACCTGATGAAATACGTAAAACAGGTACAAGAAGCTCTTACAGAGCAAGGTTGTAGGCTCAATCCAATATTGTAGATAACTTAGAGTCCATTGATGAACTCAATTTCATGATAGATTCAAAACCAACTTCCTATAATGAAGCTAAGAATATTGCAGTATGGAAGAAAGCAATGCAAAATGAGTATGATGCACTTTTGAAAAATCGCACATGCGAGTTGGTTGATCCTCCGCTTGGTTGTAAACCTATTGGTTGCAAGTGGGTTTATAGAAATAAATATAAAGCAGATGGTTCACCTGACAAACATAAAGCCTAGCTTGTTGCCAAAGGATATGCTCAAAAAGAGGGCATAGACTATGATGAGACTTTTGCACCTACAGCTAAATGGACTACCATTCATGCTTTGTTGGCTCTTGTAGCCCAAAATGGGTGGACAGTTCATCAAATGGATGTTAAAACTGCATTCTTGAATGGTGATCTCAAAGAAACAGTGTATATGACTCAACCTGAAGAGTATGTCGTCAATGGTAGAAAACATCAGGTATGCAAGCTTGTCAAATCTTTGTATGGTTTAAAACAATCCACCCGAGCCTGGTATGACAAACTTACCGAGCATCTCCTACAACTGAATTCAAGCATTTTGAATTTGATGATGCAACTCTTTTTGTTACAATGGTTGAAAGCATGGTTGTCTATCTTGTTGTTTATGTGGATGACTTGTTTATCACTGGTACTAAAGAGGATAATATTCAAGATGTCAAAAAACAATTGAAGCAAAGATTTGATATGACTGATTTGGGCCATCTTCATTACTATTTGGGTATTGAGGTGATTCAAAAACCCCATTCTATCTTCATCACCCAACAAAAATATATTGGTGAACTTTTAAATAAGTTTGGCATGGCTGATTGCAAACCCCTTAGTACTCCTATGGAGCAAAATCTTAAACTCACATCAGATGATTCTTCAGCATTGGTTGATGCAACTACCTACAGGAAACTTGTTGGCAGTTTGATTTATGCTACCACTACTCGTCCAGATATTTCATTTGTTGTTGGAGTTCTTTCTAGATTCATGCAACAGCCTAGAGAACCTCACTGGTTGGCAGCCAAACGGGTTCTTCGATATCTCCAAGGTACTCAAACCTATGGACTCCACTACTACAGGACTAAACAATTTTATTTGCTTGGATATTCTGATTTAGATTATGCAAGTGACTTGGAAGATGATAAATCTACATCTGGTTTTTTAATGCATCTGGGGTCTGCTGTCATTTCATGGAAATCTAAAAAACAACCAGTCCCAACCCTCTCTTCTTCCAAAGCTGAATATATGACAGCTTCTAAAGCAACTTGGGAAATTTTATGGCTTCACAAAATTCTTGAAGACTTGCAGGCACCACAAGTTTCTTCAACACCACTCTTTCTTGACAATCAATCTACTATTAAAATGGCAAAAAATCCAGTCTTTCATGATTGTACCAAACACATAAACACGAAATTTCATTTGATTCGGCATCATGTGAAAGCTGGTCTTGTACAACTCAAATATTGTCCTACTGCAGATCAACCCACCAATATTCTTACCAAAGCATTGGGCAGAGAGAAGTTTGAGAAGTTCCGAGGACTGCTTGGATTAACCCCTTCAGATTACAGGGGGGATGTTAATGTCTAATCTTTCGTGTTCTTTACTATTAGTTTAGTTTTGTTTGTTTTTGTTTATTTTCTGTTTCGGCAGTTTTGTATAACAGTTTATAACTGTTATCTGTTTATGGTTGCTTCTTATATTTGTGTCATGTTCTTTATTGCGGTGTGAAGTTCTATGTAACAGGAGAAAGTTTTGTGTAACAGGAGTTTTTCATTCAAATGAAATAAATAAGATCGTTTCCAGTTTGCCACTATTTCAATTTTATTTTCAATTGTGGGCTAACAGAACCTTCTCATGCCAAAATATCATGTCTGTTACCAAATGCCTCTTCATAAAACTTGTCTAAGAGAAAATCTTGCTAAGCACCATTTCTTCTCACTCTTACCTCTGGCTCGGACCTCATAAAATTATTCGAAAGCGTGGAAGAAAAGGAAGCAGCTGAGTCCAATTCATCACACCATTTGAAAACCCTACAAGATCCTTCCCCCTAACAACAAAACACAATAATTTGAGGCGTTCAGTGCAAACTGAAACTTGAAGAGGAGAAACAGAAAATTAAAATTCCAATACCTTTTTGATGGGACACGTAAAATACTGCAGGCACTTATTTCTCCCAGTTTTGACAGTTAAAAGGCGGCAAGGCCCTGATTCACATTCGCAGGGGATTGATGACTCATAACTCCACTCGATCATCCCACTACAGCCTAGAGATGCAAATTATTGCTGCGATCCAAATTCTTCATGAGCGCTACTGTTGGAGTTTCGCGTGGGAGAGTTAGGGCTACGGCTAGGGTTACGATTTCGTGACTGAGAATTAGGGTTAAGGTTTTGTGAGGCAGAGGGTTTGCGTTCTTCACACCATTCGAAACACTTACACTGCACATTAATTTTAAATCAGGATTCTATGTATTTAATTCAAGTTATTTATAAAAATGAGATCTTTCTATTAAACCATTCATGGACAAACAGATACGAAGTTACAGTGAAAAGGAAACAAAAACAAATGAAAATTAAATAAGTCAAATATAAGTTCAAACATGGATGGGCTGATACCTGTTTGCAATTGTAGAATTTCGACCAGGGTTTTTGGAGGTATTTGAGACGAGAATGCGACAGCTGCACATCTTTGGTGGAATAACGTCATTGCCCAGTGAAGAATGTGGTACTTGTTCTCCCGTGGAATTATTGGGGTAGTCCTTAGCCCAGTGCCCAAATTCATGGCATCTGAAGCATTTATCTGAACTTCTACTGCCAAGTGAAACATGTGGTACCTGTTCTTCCATGGAATTGTTGGGGCAGTCCTTAGCCCAGTGCCCTAATTCATGACATTTAAAGCATATATCTGAACTTTCATTGCCAAGTGAAACATGTGGTACCTATTCTTGCGTGGAATCATTCGAGCAGTTCTTAGCCCACTGCCCTAATTCATGACATTTGAAGCATCTATCTGAACTTTGCGATACAACCATTGTACAATGGCAATTAAGACGACAGCTAAGGACTTGTGTGCGCATTGTTTATTCAAAAAGGGAACTTCAAAAAAATCTGTGAGGATGGAATTTTAACGGAGACTCCCCTGTCGCTTTATCTGAACTTTACGATACAACCATTGTACAATGTCAATTAAGACGACAGCTAAGGATTGGTGGGTGCATTACTTATTCAAACTGGGAACTTCAAAAAAATCTGTGAGGATGTAATCTTAACGCAGAGACTCCCCTGTCGAGCTGCTGCTTCTTTTGCTCATATAGCTTCCTCCAAAATATTCTCTCCCCTTTCTCTAGAGGTGGAGCGGGTCCAACTGTGGGTCATGACGATCACCGGTTCCGCATGGCAGCGGCTATCCAACCCCAGGAATGCACAGAGGAATGGATACCCGTTTCATCCATGCCATGCCTCCATCCATGTTACGGATATCTCACACTTTTGTGCCTCTTCAGTGTCGTGATGTGTCATTATTATTTTTATTTTTATTTATTTTATTTGCACTTTTCAGAAATCACATCAATATTTTATTAATATCATTTAACAATTTGATATAGACAAATTAGAGTACATAGTCATTTTAGATGCTCCTTAATCTTAAACATCTTTAGAAATTATTTTAGAAATTATCAACTATGCATTAAAAAATATAAAAGGGATAATTAAAGTGAATTATTGAGACCACAAACTTCACTATTTTAAAATATTATAATGATATCCTCCAAACACTAATATAGTATAATTACCATTTCATTTTTTTAAATATTTTTAATAGTCTACCAAAAAATTCCCCTATCATGTGATAAACAAGGTAATGATATTTGATATAAAAATTATAAAATCAATTGCATATATAAAACTTAATAATTAATGATATCAAAATTTAAATATGATTAAATTTGAACAACAGAATTAGCAATTTATTTATTATAAGTTACACAAACAATTTTATTTTAAAAATATTATATAAATGAAATACTTGTGAGGTCCTAAAATATAAAGTGTCACTAAAACTATCTTACAAGGAGTAACTAGATTGTAAGAATCTATAGGAAAGTGACTCCAAGTTTATATGATAAAACAAAATTAGAGTATCAACATATTTCAGTATATAGTCACAAATTAAATCTACAATAAAGAAACTATTAAACTTGAGGGGAAATATTATCCACATTATATTTATAGGTTTTACATGATTTCATATTTGCATAGATCATGATGGTCATACTACTTTCATGGTTCAACAACCCTATACATGATAACCTCATCCTCTTATCTTAGTTTTCCAAACTAAGGGGCCTACCCCACACCACTTGTAATTGTATGACAATCCTTTACATCATATTGTATCTCATACTCAAACTTAAACTTAGACTTAGATTTAGATGTAGAGTTAGGCTAAACACATTGAACTAATTTTGGGCATTCCTTATTTCATGTTTGCAAAGAATGCAAAGTTTTAAGACTATGCAATTTAATACCAATAAAGAAATTTCATAGTTTCTACTTACTTGTATGTGAACGTTTAATGATGTTTCTTAATTTGTAACACAAATAGATTGTGAGAAATTATCCTCACTACATATATTATATTTATCTATCAATTTTATTTATTATAGATTTTACATCAAAATGCATGATTTATATTATTCACATGCATACTAATGTGGGGATCATGCATTCTTCCAACGTGTATCTACTTAGCAAATCTATAAAATTTAACAATTAGGAATCACACCTAATTGATTCATCATATCAAGCATTCTTCCAATGTGTATTATTTTCTCAAAGGCATGTGATATTTATTTAATCCTTTCAATTAAAGGGAAATGAGTAAGGAAATTGGTATTTTCTTATCATACTAACTATATATGATAAACTTGTAATTGGCTTTGTTGTAACCCACTCCTCTAGAATAAGGTCACTTAATTATTTCTATATTTAATATTTTAATTATTTTAATCAATTAGTTAGGAAAGTAATATTTTAGTTTTTAAGACTTTTTTAAAAGATTTGTTAAACATAAAAATTATTTAAAGAAAATATAAATTTGTAGTAAACATACAAAATACAAACAAATAATTTAAAGATAATATTAATATTTTTAAAATAATAATATTAACTATAAATACAAACACAATTCAAATCAAAATTATAAAAAATATATTAAATATAAAATAATTAAAAAACTAAATACAAGCACAATTCAAATAATAAATATCCTTTAAAAGATTGTTAAATATAAAAAATGTATTTTAAAAAAATATAAATTTGTAATAGACATACAAATAATTTAAAGATAATATTAATATTTTTAAAATAATATTATTATCTGTAAATACAAATACACATTCAAATCAAAATTATAAAAATAATTAAAAAATTAAATCTAAATACAATTCAAATAATTTAAACTATCAAATAATTTAAATCATTTTCAAAATTATTAAACATATAAATATTCTTTGATTATATATATATAACAATGAAAAAAAAATTAAAAATCAAATTTAAAAAATTGCTTATAAAAAATTGTTTATATAAAAATTGCTTTATATATAAATGAAATTCAAAAATACGAGTTGTTTATATTTTATAAAATCCAAATCCATCACTAGCGGCGCTCAATTGATTTCACACAGTACAACACTAAAGAGGCATGGAACTGTCAGATATTCATAGCATGGATGGAGCAAGTATCCATGCCCCGGTACATTCTTGGGCCTAGATAGTCATTGTCGTTCTGCATGGCATAAGAGTGGTACATGTTTTCCATGCAACATGACGAGTAGGCAAACCACCACTTCTTTCTTGCACTTGCTAATATTTAGCATGTATCGAATCTTGTTTCCCTCCCAAACTACCACATTAACTCTACTTCCCTTCCCATTTACTTGTATGTTATGGCACCAACTTTCCACGCATTTGAGAATTCAATGCTTTAGAGCCTCGCTTTTCTCACTCACCCACATCTCACTACCGAGACATTTATTCCAAATAATTTATTTCAATGAATGAAGGAATTTTAATAATGTTCATGAGACCAAGTGGTCTAAGGGACCCAAAAGACCAACGCTAACAACTTGTCAAGCTCATCTCCATGTTAGCCTTTCTATAACGAATCTTGACCAAAAAACTTATCGTCTTGTGAAGCCTCGCCTCCTCAAATAGCTCATTTAGATTACCCACTTTCAAATTGCCTTTAAATTGGATACGGGTATCTTCATACACCGCACAATGAAGGATGAAGTGTCAGTTTCAACCACCCCTTTGGTGCAGAAAATGCAAATTATTTTTTTCCATTCCTCCTTGGGTACCTTCCATCTAATCGTCTCACATTGAAGATGATGAGAGCCGGTCCTCAACTGTGCCACTAAAATTTTAGCTTTTCCCTTAATTGCATCCTTCAAGTAAGCTTTTTCATCACGCTTCCATTTAGGGTTGAATTCTTTGACATAGTGTGCTTTTTTGTGCCCAATCTGATTTGTCCACATTGATATTCTTGAACTTTTCTAACACAAACTATTTATCTCTTTGATAGTATTAGGACAATCACGTAATTGAATGTCCCACTTGTTTAACCATTTGTTGTTATGCTTCATCCAAGTCTTTTTCCTACGTTTTAACTCTTCCTCAACAACCAACTTGGGCCAACGATGTGTATCCATGTTATCAACCTTATTTAAATAGCTTAGCAAACGAATTATCAGTGACGCCTTCATTGGAAGCATACCCGCCTCAGCTAAAAAAATCTCATAGGGGACTGTTGATTTGACCTTGAGACTACTAGTAATTAAGTGTTTTTGAATTCTTTCCACTTGTCGCCACTTGTGGGTAGACATACTACTTTCCCAAACCTCACAACCATAAAGGACAATCGGCACAACTAACAACCCAAAAAGGACTTTCTTGGTTTTCCAATCCCATAACTCCACTTTTCTACACCTATTTTGGAGTAGGAAAGAGGCTCTCCACCCTCCCTAAATCCTTTTTATTTTGTAGGTCACCAAGCTGAGCCTATTGTGAAAATCAATCCCTAAGTACTTGTATTCTTCCACTATCTCCAACAAACTTCCCTCAAAGATAAAGTTAAATTGTTGCTTCTTCCATTTCAAAGAAAAAATCATGACTTTGGTCTTGCATGTGTTCACCTGCATCCCAACCTCTTGGAAAAAAAATTCAAGAGCCTTCAAATTCTCTCTCAAACCATGGGTAGTTCTTGCAATAAGAATAAGATCATCTGCATATAAAAGTAACCTCACCACATACCCTGCCAGTTGGATCCCTTCCCCCATAGAATTATTTATCCATTCTTTTAGTTTATCAATATATAAACCAAACAAAGTGGGGGATGGGGGGCAATCCTGCTTGCCCCTGATGTCACTACTAAAGCACTCAGACTTACCCTCTTTAGTTATGATTTTAGCTCTAACCTGCTCATACAACTTATGGACAGCCGCTCTATACACCTTAGGAATCCCAAGTTCCTCCATTCTTCTCCAAAGTTTGTCCCTAGGTATAGTGTTAGGCTTTTTTGAAATCTACAAAGCAACAAAAGGCTTCTCCACCTTGGGTGTCCCAAGCCTTCTCAATGAAGTGTCTAAGAGTGATGCAATGATCAATGGTAGAATGCTTCAACTTAAAGCTAGCATGCCCCTTCGTTCTCTTTCCCTCTTTCTCAGCCCACTTGTTGATTTTGTGCTCTATCATGCTCCCAAAAAGCTTTCCAAGAAGAGGATTGACCATAATCATAACGATAATTGGAAGGGTTGTTGATATCACCACTTTTGAAAATTGGGATAACAGCACTAGTAGTCCACTCCCTCAGAAAACTGCCTTGATTGATACTGTTAAAGATACCTTTGATGTGTGGATCAAGTAAATCAACTCCCCACTTTAAAAATTCTAACTATAACCCATCAATGTCCTAAGCTTTACCACTTGCCAAATTCTTAATGCCTTGTTTGATATCTTCCACTGAAAAGAGTTTCATCAATGTGTCAATTATTGGAGGATAGCTTTTCTCATCTACCCACCAAAAAATGTTCACCTCTACTTTGTATTCATTAAGTCTTCCACAAAAGGAATGATCACTAAAGCTAGGTTCTTGCTCCTTGCTCCTCTTTCACACCATCGTAAAATCTAAGGTAAGCATCGACTAATGGAATTTCACTAATTCTTCCTAATATGCATCATTGTTTCTCTGATTTCCTATTGACTTTGTTGAATGCTACATTGTTTCAATATTTTTAGGTTTCAACAAATAATGGAATGGTCGTCAATGTTGTATCATTGATCATTGCTCTTCTAGGTTGTTGTCTATGACAATGGCTATCCAACCATTAGGATGCACATGGCCTTATGCCATATGCTCAACCTAATGGTTTTTTCGTGCTACCATAGATTTATTCAGTAGCAAGTAGTTTGTTGTCCTTTGCTATCCCTAGCCTCCAAGTCAAGCACAGTGTCACAATCACATAGCAAGTTGGATTCATTCAAATGTGAGATACAAAAAAAATATTCTTCAACACCTACCTATTGTAGGACATGCCCAACATGCTTAAATTTCCCGCTCTTTCAACGTTTGACAACAAAATGATTTTTTCCATTGCTATTAACTTTATTTTTTTTAAATTACATTGTTATCTGGGTGTTTCAATCTTTGGAATTTCTAAAGAAGAGAATCATTTTTCTATTGAGGTTGAGGCATTGTCGCCTAGCCCTTCTTTGACTACAAGCACTGTCTTTGGAGACATTCGCATCTTCTTATGTGAACAAATCTTGCCACTATCAACCTAATGAGGGCATACAAATATGATGTCAAATTTAAATTTTGTTCCCACCCAATCCATTAAAAGTGCACCTAAAACTATCTTCAATCTATTGAGGAGATCTCGCGCTCACCCGCAATGAGTGCCTACACATCCTACGCATTCACATTGAGTTGCTCGACAATGCTAGGGGAGAGGACCCAATACCTGAGCATGTTTCAATAGTTGTGATAGTAGTTGTTTATATAATGCTCAATATTTTTATCAATATTGGACCAATAGTTGTGACTTTAAAGTTGTTAGTGTTGATGATGACTACCCATAATTAAAAAAAATGTATTCCTTTTATCTAAAAAGCAACCAATCATGTGATTCCACATCAGCGCTCAATAAAACATGTTGTGAATGCACGAGTATTGGTCTCACTTTTTTTTTGGGCCTTTTTGGACACCTTGACAAAAAGCATGTTGATGTGGCATCACATTTGATGATGTGGCCTTGAAACCTTGGTTATAAGTAGCGCACTTGCCAAGTAAGTTGCTATAAAAAATTGGGAGTGATTTGAAATTTCCATGTAGGATAATTAGAAGCGCGAAGTTAGGGTGCTCAACTATTGGGTCCTCTCCCCTAAAGCAAAGGTGGAAAGAGTCCAGATTTGGGCTTTGTGGCGTCGCCCACCTCTCTTAAGATTATATGTAATAATATTATTTAACTTTGATAATATATAATATTAAAATCATATAAGTTACTTTAATCATTAATATAATTTGTAATTAAATTATAAATTAGTGTTGATAATTTATATTAAATATAATTATTATAGATATTAATATTAATATAATTAAAAATATTATAATTTAATATATAAATGTTAATTATAAATTAATAATAAGCTAATTAAACATATTTATATTTATATAATTAATAACATTAAATTCAACATATAATTTATATATGTGTGTTGTCCCTGGGCTGTCTCTGTGGTTTTTTTCTGTTAATTTTTCATGTTGTTGTTTTGTTCCTTTTTGGCCCTAGTGGCTCGTTGTGAGGGGTACAGCACCCCGTAAATGTTGTTTAACTTTTCAAAAACATATAATTTATAAATTGAATTATAATATTATTAATTATATTATCAAATTTAATTATGTATAATAGTATATTATAATTATAATATAAATTTATGTCAATAGTGGCATGGTATGATAAGTTCTTGTGGTGTTGTTCTTGCCATCAAGGTTCAAACCCCACTAGGGTGTAATTGTTGAAATGTTTATATTGTGGATGAAATCCCATGTTTGTGACCTCACCGGTTCATAGCTCTGAGTCAAAAGTATTTACCCCTTAAAAAAAAATTATAATATAAATTTAGAATCAATAAATATTATTTAATATTAGTTAATTTGGCCCTCACTAGGGGAGAGGGGCCAGTAGTCGTGTGAGCTAACTTCACCAACATGTAGCGATTGATTGGAATATAGTAGGACCTTCGTTTTTTTTTTGAAATGTGGACTAGCCTCTTATCTATCTATAACTAAGGTTTGGAGGTGTGACTCGTCCACAACTTGCCACATCAACACATCTACTGAGAAGTGTCCAAAATTTGACTTTTTAAAGGTTCAACCAAAACTTAATCATGGTACCCCTAATAGTCGAACAAAAAAATATCAATTGTTGCTTTTAGAATATTAGATTTTTATTTAAAATAAAACTTATATACAACCTAAATGGACCAAATACTTATTGGTAACCATAAATCTTTGTTATCTCTGACTTTTATATTCAACACAAATGGACCAATAGTTGAACACAAAAACTATTTGTTGTTATAAAAACAACACTCAATTATTTAAATTACAACTTATATCAAACAAAAATGGACCAATAGTTGAACACTAAAACTTTTTGAAAGTCCTTTGAACATTTATTAAAAAAATACGTGATATTTATTGTGCTCACCTTTTATATTTGTGATAGGACAAACTATTAATATTAAATATTCCAATGTTTATACATTGCTACCCCAATAGTTGTACACAGAAGAGCAATATTTGTTCACTATGATAACAATACTTGTTTAAATGAGTGTCTTATTTTATCAAATGAGCATTTAATTTTATAAATGACACACTTATAGTGGATAGTTTAGATATTTTATTTGAGACAAAAAAATATTTATTTCACTTGTTCATAAATGCATTTATGTTTTTTTTACTTGAGCAACTATTGGTCCCATAATGTCACATATTTGATAATATTTTGATTAATATGTGAAATGAATATATACAAGATATAATAGTAATTCATTCTAGTATTGATATGAATAATCACAATTGATTGCACAACTATTGGACCTCGCATGACTATTGGCCCCTCTCCCCTAAAGGATGAGAAGTTTAATTGGGAGGAAAGGAATGATCACTGGAGCATCGAGAGGCGTGAGTGATGGTTTGTGTGCCTGGTGTACCACCAAGTGATGGGTGGGGGAGGCCTATTCCTCCCCCACGAGGTTTCTATCTAAGCATTCTCACATGCCTTGACTTTATTTTCATTTAGTGCCTCCAAGTGTGTCGCAATTGGGTTAGGTGTTATTTGGTTGTTTCTATGTTCTCTCGCGTGCCATTTTTTCTTCAATTATTTTGCTCATTATATGTTCTGGTTTGGTGGGGGTTCTTGGCTCTTCAAGCATTTATGGGAGGGGGTACAAACCCCCCTGTCCCCAATGCAAGTGGGGGTGTCAATAATGAAAACCCTTCAACTATTGTGAATTTTTTCAAAGATAGGGTTGCAGATAGAGGTTTGGTGGTACTTGAAAAAGCTAAGTTCCTGGTTGTAGTTGAGTGGGAAGGTAGTGTGGATGGGTCCAATGACGAAAAGGAAGGTAAGAAAACCTCCAAAAACCCTAAAGATCTAAAACTCACTTTGAATGTGGAAATGAAAAAATAATTAATAATGAAAGATCTAGATTAAAAGATACTGCCATTTTCATGGTGGCGGTTGATGTGAATAAGATTTCAGCTAGAAAATTTATTGATAATTGGTTTGCTAGTGTCTGGGCTAATAAATTTGGCATTCAAATTAGTTTATGTAGAATGTTAAAGTGTGGGTTATTTATTATTTTTCTAAAAAGCCACTCAATGCAAGAAAAATTTGTATCCAAATCTTATTGGAATTTGGGTGGATGTGTCTTTAGAGCTTTGTCATGGTCTCCTGCGGCGACTATAGACGAGGTTCTTGCCTTGTTTTTCCCTCCGTGGGTTATGATTAAAAATATCCCACCTAAATTCTAGAAACTTATTCCCCACTTACTCACTCCAATTGGGAATGTAGTGAGAGTGGATGAGGCGAAGGCTTCCCTTCCCCATCTTGATGCTTGTGCCCTATTTTTGCTAGTGTTAGGGGTCGAGGTCCCTGGAAACATTGAATTGGATGATAATGAAAATAATTTTGTTTGTGATCTGAAAATTCTAGGTGGCATAAATTCCTGTTAACTTTGTTGAAAAGAGGGGCATATTAGGAAAAACTACCCAATTATCTGAAAGAATTTTGTAAAGGGCAAGCCAAAGGATAATCGTGGTCAATACCCTAATCTAGAGGTGTTGGTTGAGAATCTCGATCCCTACCTTAATGGGGCTTTTGTAGGTGATGTTTTTTACTCAAACCCTAGCCCCAATTCCAACCCCTCATCGGGATGGGAGACCCTTCACTGTCAAGACAATTTGGTTAACAATATAGTGGACAGTGTGCACCAAGATAATAACTTCGGGTCTTCAAAGAATAGCAAGTCTTCACAAGTGGTGGCAAAGGCTTCCAAAGGAAGAAATCCTTCAAAAATTTTGTCACCCACCATGACCAGGAATCCATTTGATGCCCTTTCTAGGGATGTGGGCGATGTTGATGCATGTTTGGGGGATGTTGCAGTCGCATCTCCTAATGAATCTAAAGCACCCTTGATGCCCCCCAATTCCCCCCAGGGGTAGTTATTACCAAGGATAAGGAGGTAATTCAAAATTTAAATGCTCAATAGATAATGTTGCGTAATATCAGGAAGAGAATTGAGGACCAATTTACAAAAGGGATCATGCTAATAAATCATCTACCTCAGAGATTTCTAAATTTCAAATTAAAAAAGAGGATGGAAAAATAAGTATTGTAAAGAATATCCAAGGTAATTGTAAAAAATGAAGATGCTAACTTGGTTGGGGGCAATAAGGTCTCCTCCATGTGGGAAGATATAGTGTCCAATATTCAGTAAACTCACATGAAGTTTGTATGCAAAATAATGGTTCCACTCATGAACATGGCTTGACAATGAATGCCCTAAAAGAGGCTAATATGTCGGATGAGACCTTGACTAGAAACCCAGATACTCTTAGATATTCCCTGCTAAGAGGCGGTCCCTTAGAACCTTCAAACCAAATTAGCACCTCCACTTTTGTGCAGAACTCTGAGGCATAAAAAGATAAAAATTGTTGCATGCAAAATCTAATTCAAGATAATTAAGATACAAAATCCTCCACGCTAAAGGAAACTTTGGAAATTAACTTGGAGGAGGAATGAAACTTAAACAATGTGAAGAGTAGGGATTTGGATAAGGATAAGCACGATGCCTCTAATAATAATGGAAATACAAAATTTAAATCAAGGGACAGCATGGTGCAATCTGAGACCCTAGGAACTAGTGGAATAGAGAATATCACAGAAAGGAAAACAAAGAAAAATCCTAAGCCATGCCCTAGACTTGGTAGGTCGAGGAAAAATGGGAAGTCATTATCTATAAGTAGAAGTGTTCAAATAGCCAAAAATAAGAGGAAAAAAACAAGTGTGGTAATGCAGTCACCTACTGCAAAAAGACTAGAAAATGAGGATAGGCTCCCCAAGTGTTTTGAGCAATTCAAGAGTGACCAAGATGTCTCCCCCATGAATGTTGAAAATGAATCTTAACTATATATCTTGGAAAGTCAGGGGTCTTGAGTCCCCTGATAGGAAATACATTGTAAGAAGGTTATTGAAATTGGAGAAACAAAAGGATATCGTCCTTCAAGAAACCAAAGCAATTGGTTTCACCTTAGACACAAACATGAGATTCATCTAGAAAGGATCCTCCTACTATACCACAAAACATGAAAGAGGGAGGGGAGGTGCAGTTATCCTTATCTCTGGCAAGTGGGCTCAATTTGTGACTAATCAGGGCATCTCCCCCTATAATAAGGTTGTATGGATTACCCTAAAAAATGATGGTACTAGTTTGGGAATCTACTCTATTTACACCCCCAATGATCATAGAGACAAAACCAAACTCTAGCAATGGCTCATTAATTTGCTTGAGGTTCCTTATATTTTGGGAGGATATTTCAATATGATGGAGCACATAGAGGACAAGTATGGAGGAATTGATATCGCTTGGAAAGGCAGTGAAAAATAATTTTGGCAAAGGCTAAAGGCTAAGTTAAATTTAATTGACCCTCTAGAAAAAGGGAGGAAAGACAACAAAGGGATCCAGCTCACTTGGTTTAATGCGCAAAAGGGTGGCAAGAGAATATATTGTCGATTGGACATATTTTATGCAAATAAGGACTTTTTTAGTTTCTTCCTAGACAAGGATGGACTCAAAGTCAGTGTATACCCCTATACCCTATCTAATCACCACCCTATCAAGGCAATGCTAGTGACCAAACATGGCATGCCTAAGGATAATGTAAGGAAGGAATGGTTCATCCTCTACACCCACTTGTTGAAATATGGTGAGTTTAGAGATGTTATCACCTCTCTAAGAGAGATAAACAAGTGGATGTTAAAAGATAAAAATGCCATAGATAGATGGAACCAAAATGTGGAAGCCTAGAGGAAGTTATTCCAAACCATTGAAAAGAAAAAATCCATTGACAGAAGAATGGAAGAAAATGAACTCCATGAAATTCTATTCATGGTTGAATCTAAAGTTCAAATAGATCCTAAGGGTGAGAGGTTGAGTGAAGAACTTTCCTTAGCTAAAAATAATCTAGGAAGGATTGAAACTCACAAGATCCAAAGCTTAAAAGTATGTGCTAAGTTAAATTGGCTAAATTGTGGTGACAACGGTTCAAAATTCTTCTTCAATTATATTAAGGAGAAAAATTTTAAAGAACAAACTGATCAAATCTAGGAGGGGACAATTTGTACACCTCCTAGGAGGAAATTATCAGTCAATTCCAAGCCTTTTTCGAAAAATTGTTCACTTTAGAAGGGGGAACTGAAGGTAATCATAGGGACAGAGAGTTCATTAAAGGAATTATACCAAGAAAAATAAATGAAGAATATTTCGTAAAACTCTTTGCAAGCATAACTAAGGATGAAATTAGGAATGCCATTTTATCTATGAACAATGGAAAGTCCCTTGGGAAGGATGGATTGACAATGGAGTTCTACAAAACCTTTGTGGATGGATTTGTGATGACCTACTCCAAGTCTACCTTGAAGCCTTGGAAAATGGTTCCTTGGGGAGAGATATCAATAAAGGCATCATCAAGCTTCTACCCAAAGGGGGTGATAAAACTTTGATCAAGAATTAGAGGCCAATAACCCTTTTGAATGTGTCATATAAAATTCTAGCCAAGGTTTTAGCACTAAGGTTGGTGAGCATCCTCCTGAATTTCATCAATAGCACACAAACAGGTTTCATTAAGGGGAGATATATACTGGAAAAACCTGATCACAAGCTGAGAGGCCATGAAATGGTCTAGATACTCCAAGAAAAATTCAGCTATGCTCCTTATAAAATCTGAAACATCCTATGACAAAGTGGAATGGTCCTTTATAAGGGCAACCTTGGAAGCCTTTGGCTTTTTTAATGTTTTATGTAACATGGTTAGCACAATGCTCAAGGATTTTATTGCTCAGGTTGAAGTTAACGGCCTACTTTCAAAATAACTTGACCTTGAGAGGTCCATTAGGCAAGGGTGTCCCTTAGCACCTACCCTCTTTTTTATTGCATCAGATGCTCTCTGCTACTTACTAAGGATCACACTCACTCCCCAAGGATCAAAGGCATAAAAATTTCAAATCAAAATGAGCTAATTAATTGATATCCAATTTGCATATGACACTTCCATCTTCCTAGAGCTTGAGGAAAGTAACATGGAATCCTTGATTGAGAATCTCAAACAATTTTTCCAAGCATCAAGTGAAAAAATTTCAAGTGATAAATCTAGCATTCTTGGGTAGGAAGACTCTCCTCCTGAATGGATTAAAAAATATGACTTCCAATGAGGGGTCCCAGCAAACAGGTAAGGTACCTTGGAATACCTTTTGTTTTCAATCCAAAATTAAAGGAAATGTGGCTTTGGATCAGTGCAAAAATTAAGAAAAAACTTGAGGGGTGGAATAGACAATACCTCTCCATTGCAGACAAGTTGTAGGTCTATAAAAAAAAATTATCTTCCTACAGTGTCTATTTTGCCTCTATGTGGTTTTTTAGCAGTTACCAAGTTAATGAGATTCAAAAAAAAAATAGGAGTTTCTTCTGGTCAGATGGTAAAGGCAATAAGAAAAAAACTCAGTTAAGTGGGAGTGGTGTTGCACTGACAAATTGCATAGTGGGGTTGGATTAAAATATCTAAGGCTATATGGTGTTGCCTTGGCAACAAAGTGGGTAGCCAAATTCATGGAGGGTAATGAACCATGGAAAGTTTTAGTAAGGAACAACACTAAGCTTGCTACCCCTAAGCATGTTGAGGCTTGGAACAGATTACCAATATATGATATTCTTAAAAGTAAACACCCAATGTCTCTAGTTGACTCCATGATCTTCAAAAGCCTATGGAAGGCCTAGGAACTTGTTAAGCAAAATGTTGAATTTAAGCTAAGTAATGTGGTAATTAAGAATAACTTGAAATGCCAAAACGATAGTTCCATATGGTGGAACTTGGAACATAATAATAAAACCCTTGCTCTGCTACAAGGTTTTGGAACATAATAACAAACCCCTTGCTTTGCTACAAGATTGCTTTGCCAAAAAATAGAATCAAATTGGTATTCAAACCTTTTAGGATATTTTTGCAGATGGTAAAATGAAAATTTGGGAGAATCTACTTTTTTTTTATTTTCATATTCTTGTTTCTAATTTAAAAACATACAATGTGCTTGTTGAAGCCTACAAAGAGGCTAGCTCCCCCTTGAATGTTAATAAGGATTTGGATCTTGAATGTGATATCATCTAGAAGGATAGCACTATCTTAAAGGACACTAAGGCTAAAACTATTTAAAGAGAACTAGTTAGTTATATCTTTGTAACTGATCATGTTAATAAGTATTGGGGAATCTCACTCCCTAATAGCAAGTGGCAAAAAATAATTGGTTTTGTATGGCATAATATAAAAGAGCCTAAAAAGGTATGTTTTAGATGGCTTATTATTTTACAAAAAGTCCCATATTAAACTAATTTTATTCATGTTGATATCTGCAGTATTTGTAGTGTTCTAGAATTGTTTCTATGCAAAAGAAATTTTGAAAATCTTTTGCAATGATTTATTAATTTGGGATTTAGATAGAAAAATTAATTGAAAAGATGTTTTGTTTAGTAGTAAGAAATTAACTAGTGATTATAATATTTTTTTTTGGATTTTCCATCTACTAAAATCTTATGGCACATTTGGAGGGAAAGAAATGAAGATAAGTTTCAAGGGTGCAGGAGGGTGCTTACCGAGTCTTCTAAAAGACTCACGTTTCTCAACATTGTTTTGAAGGTCTCAATCTACATAGAGATTTCAATGACCAAATTCATGAGGCTGATCAGGGAAGGCACTATGGTGGTCAATAGGGAAGAGGTGAGGTGCGGGCACACTTGGCACCGCAATCATGAGGAGGCTGAAACTTTTCTCAAGGCTTTGAATGAATTCTAAAGAGTGTTAAACAATGCAAAGGTGAGGGTGTAGAAATTCCAAGGGAATCTTATTAAGGACTCCATGGGAATGATGACACAATCTCAACTTCATAAGAGGTCAAATCCAATGCTCAACCACCTGGGAGGGTGCCCAACGAAGATGATACTAAAGGCATCAACATGGGTTACAATGACTAATAGTTATATGTAGATGATAATGACTTCAAGATGAAAATTTTGTATACTCCAAAGATTTAATGATCTTATACATGTAAATTTTGTATAGTTTGAAGCTATATCAGTGATTTTGTATAGTCTAAAGTTGTACTGCTCACTAATTTGGTATATGCCTGGTTGCTTTGTCATGATCTATGATATGCAAATATAATTAGGATACAATGACCTAAATGTCGCTATAGTAGGAAAATGTAATATCTTGATATACTACTATTAATTAAAAAAACATTAGTTAATTTCAATTATAGTTATATATATATATATATATAATTAATTTAAATATTTATTATATACTAATTTATATTAAACTATATAATAAATATTTAATGTAATTATAGTTGTAATTTATGTATTATCTTTAGTATATATAATATTAAAATGATATAAATTAAGTTAATTATTAATATAATTTATAATTTAATTAAATTATAAATTATTGTGAAGGCAAGAAAAAGCTTTAGTAAAACCATATTTAAATTTGGGAGGATGTGTGTTTCAGGCCTTGGCATGGTCCCGAGTGGCCATTGCTGAGGAGGTGCTTGCTCTCTCCTGGACTAGATGGGTGGTGGTGAAGAACATACCCCCAAAATTTTGGAATCTTATCCCTCCTCTTCTTGCTATGTTTGGGAGTGTTGTACGGGTGGATGATGCTAAGGCATCTCTTCCACACCTTGATGCATCTGCCCTTGTTTCTCTGAACCCCGGGGTTGAAATCCCCAATAGCATTGAAATAAAGGACAAGGATAATCATTTTTCTGCCTTATTGAAGTTTTGTGAGGCATTAATGCCTGCTATTTATGCTACAAGGAGGGGCATATTCAAAAGAATTTCCCTTTAATTAAAAAAACCCATTAAAGAAAGGTCGAAGGCCAATTCTGGATCAAGCCCTAATGAAGGTCCCTAGGTTGAGTTTTTTGGTTTGACTCTTTGCAAGGACGACATGGATGGAGACTCTGGTTCTAACCCCACCATCGAGCTTGCTTCAGGGAAGTAGTGAGTGAATAGTCAAGGCAATTTTGTCCCAAATGTTGACTCCTCCATGGGGGGCGATATCTTTACTTCTATGCCTAAAATCAATACTATTGGGAGGAATCTCCCTGGAAGCCATAAGACCAATTCCAATGGCCTCAATCTCAAAAAATATTTTGAGATCCTTCTAGAGGATGAGGATACCCTAAAGTTTGAGCAAGGGATTGTTTTAGACACATCATCTAGTAATTCCAAAGCGCCTTCAAAGGCTCCCAATCCTTCCCTCACCTCAGCTCTTATTGGGGATAAGGTTTTGCTTAAAAAATTAAATTCTCAACAAATTACTGTGTAATATTAGAAGGAGAATTGAAGAATTTTTTTTAAAGGACTCGTTTAATAATCACTCTTCTCCCATAGTCTCTAATTACCAAATTAAAAAAGTTGAGGGTAAAACCACCTTAGAAAAAAGGACTAGGGTTGTGACAAGGTCAAAAGTGATAATGTGGTTGGGGGTTATAGGGTCTCTGTTATGCTAAAGGACCTAGCCTCAACTATTGAGAAAAAAATGTCTTGGTGTTACTAACAATCTACAAGACAGATTCTCTTTATTAGAGCCTCAAGTGAAAAACATGAATGAGGCAGGTTCATCTAATGTTGGTAACTATGTAGCATCCAAGGCTTCATTGCATGAGATGGATGCCCTAGGGCTTCCTAACCAAATAAACAATCTCAACCTTGTTAACAAATCTGATTCTGGAAAAAATGAAATTGAATCTAATAAAATTCCATCTCAAAATAACCAAGATCTTGAGCCCTCAAACCCTAAGGATGGGTTAACTCTTAATTTGGGGACCAAAGAGACCCTAAGCATTGAAGGGTCAAAATAAATTACCAAAGGGATTTCTTGCTCTCTAATAAAGGGTGTAAATCCCAAAGTTAATCCTAGAGGCAACTTGGAACAAGTTGAAGATATTGGGAATTATGTAAATGAGAATGTTTCCAAAAGACAACCAAAGAAAACCATTATGCCTCGAGTTGGTCATGGGAGGCCTAGGAAATATGGGAAGTCTTTATCTATGAGCAAGGGTATTCAGCTTGCCAAAAATAAAAAGGAAGAAAACAAGTCTTGTAATTCAGTCTCCTACTGCAAAAAGAGTATAATTTGAGGAAAGGTTGCCCAAGTGTTTTGAATAGTTCAAGTCTGACCAAGATGTTTCCCCCATGAACGTTGAGAATGAATCTTAATTGTATATCCTAGAATGTCAAGGGACTTGAGTCCCCTAATATAAAATACATTGTTAGAAGGTTTTTGAACCTTGAATAACATAAAGATATTGTCCTTCTCCATGAAACAAAAGAAATTGGATCCATGCTAGATACAAATATGAGATCCATTTAGAAGGAATCTACCTACTACACCACCAAGAGTGAAAAAGGTAGAGGAGGAGTTTTTATTCTCCTCTCTAACAAATGGAAGCAGAATATTACCAATCATGGTACCTTCCCCTGCAATAGGGTGGTATGGATCACCCTGAAAAAATATGGTGTAAGTTTTGGAGTCTGCTCCATCTATGCTCCCAACGATCACCGAGAAAGGAAAATACTATGGCAGTGGTTGATCAACCTGCCTAATGTCCCTTAGATACTAGGAGGGGACTTCAACATGGTGGAACACATGGAGGATAAGTGGGGTGGTATTGATATGGCTTGGAAAGGTAGTGAAAGGTACTTCTGGAAAAGATTGAAAACCAAGATGAGTTTAGTTGATCCCTTGGAAAGGGGTAGGAAGGGTTGCAAAGGGGTATGGTTCATGTGGTGTAATTCCTAGAAAGAGGGTAAAAGAATCTATTGTAGGTTGGATAGATTCTATGCAAACAAGGACCTTTTTAGCTTCCTGCCAGATAGTGATGGTCTGCAAGTGTGTTTTTATCCTTACACGTTATTTGATCTCCATCTTATAAAAGCATAACTGATCACCATTCAAGACAAACCCAAGGATAGCAATAAAAAGAAGAGGTTTATCCTAAATACACACCTGCTCCAAGATTGTGATTGTAGAGATACCAACACCTCTATCAGGTAAAATAATAAATGGATGCTAAAGCATGCAAGTGTCATTAAAAGATGGGACCAAAGCATTGAGGCATGGAGGAAGCTACTCCAAACCATTGGTAAGAAGAAGGCTATGGATAACAAAAGGGAGGAAAATGAATTCTAGGAATGTCTACTTCTGGAGAAATCCATAATTTAAGTCTATCCAAAAAATGAAAAATTGGGTGAGGAGATAGCTCTTGCCAAAAATAATCTAAGAAGAATCCAAGCCCATGGAATACAAGGCTTAAAATTGAGGGCTAAGTTAATCTGGTTAAATTGTGGGGATGAAGGGTTTAAATTTTTCTTCAACTATTTTAAAGAAAAGAGTTGTAAAGAACAGATTGGACAAAAATGGGAGGGAGGCAACATGTTCACTTCTCAAGAGGAAATTCTAAAGAAATTCCATGCATTTTAGAAAATGTTGTTCACCTCAGACGGGAATATTGATGGAAACAAAAAGGCCAAAGAGTGCATAAAATGCATTATACCAAGGAAGATTATTGAGGATGATGTTTCTAAGTTGTTTGCAAGTATAACCAAATAGGAGATTAAAAGAGTCATCCTCTCCATGAATAATGACAAATCTTCGGGGAGTGATGGGCTATCGGTAGAATTCTACAAGACCTTTATGGATTAGATTTGTGATGATCTGTTGCAAGTGTACCTTGAATCCTTGGACAAAGGCTCCATGGGAAGGAATATTAATAAAGGTATCATCAAATTGTTGTTGAAAGGTGGGGATAAGACATTGATTAAGAATTGGAGACCCATAACCTTGTTGAATGTCTCCTATAAGATCTTGGCCAAGGTTTTAGCCTTAAGACTAGTTGATATTCTTCCTAAGTTTATCAACTACACTCAAATGGGATTCATTAAAGGAAGGTACATTTTGGAAAACATGATTACGAGTTGGGAGACTATGGATTAGTCAAAACAATCTAAGAAAAACTTAGCCATGCTCCTACTGGACTTTAGAAAAGCATATGATAGGGTTGAGTGGTCATTCTTGAGGACAACCTTGGAAGCATTTGGATTCCTTGCTATGTTTTGTAATGCAGTGGACACCTTGTTGAAAGATGATATGGCATAGGTAGATGTAAATGGCTCACTATCAGATGAATTTATCCTAGAAAGGTCCATTGGGCAAGGGTTTCCATTAGCACCTGCCTTATTTTTTATTGTGCCTAATGCACTCCACTACCTATTAAGGGATCATACTCACTCCTTGAGGGTAAAAGGTATTAAACTCTCTAACCAAAATGAATTAATCAACATTCAGTTTGCAGATGACACTGCCATCTTATTAGAATTGGAAGACAGTAACATGGAAGCTCTAATGGGGAATCCTAACCTATTCTCTCAAGCATCGAGAGCCAGAATATCTAGTGCTAAATCAAGCTTCCTAGGGTGGGAGGAATCCCCGCCTGTATGGTTCCCAAAATATGATTTCCAATGGTGTGGACCTAACAAGAAAGTGAGATACCTTGGAATACCCTTTGCTAACAGTCCTAACTTAAAATAAATTTGGTTATGGATTAGATCCAAGATTGAAAAAGACATTGAGGGTTGGAATAGGCAGTATATCTCCCTTGCTAGTAGACTACATGTTTGTCAGAAAATTATTTCCTTTTATAGCATTTACTTTGCTTTTATGTGGTTCTTTAGTAGCTACCAAGTTAATGAGATTCAAAAAAGGATCCTAATTTTTTTGTGATCAGAAGGTAAAGGTAAAAGGAAAAAGAACTCATTCAAATGGGAGGTGTTTCCTGGATAAAAAGCAAGGAGGGGTTGGCCTGAAAGACCTAAGACTACATGGAATTTCCTTGGTTGCAAAGTGGATAGCCAAAGCCATGGTAGGAAATGGACCTTGGATGGTTTTGATAAGGAATAATATTCAATTGACTACCCCTAAGCAAGCTAAGACATGGAAAAAAATTTCAACTTGTGATATTCTCATGAGCAAATTCCCAATGTCTCCAACTAGCTCCCTAGTTTTTAAAGCCTTTGGAAGGCTTAGGAGCTCATTAAGCATAATGTTGAATTTAAATTGAGCAATTTTCTAATTAACAATAATCTAAAATTTTAAACTTATAGTTCCATCTGGTGGAACCTAGAACATAATAACAAACCTCTTGCCTTGCTGCTCTACTAAAAAATGGAACCAATGTGGTGTCCAAACCTTCCAAAGTATATTAGAAAATAGGCAAATAAAAAGTTGGGATAGAATTGTCTCTTAATTTAATATCTCTGCTACTAATGTGAGAACATATAACACTATTGTGGAAGCTTGTAAGAATGAAAACTTCCCTATGAACTCTGATAAAGTTACAGATCTTTCATGTGACCTTGTTTGGCGAGATGGTATTGTGTTGCCTGATATTAAATCTAAAACTATTTATAAAGAGCTAATCAGAAATATTTCTATTACTAAGCATGTTAATAATTATTGGGGTACCTCACTATTGGACGACAATTGGAGAAAAATATTTATCTTTGTGTGGCATAACATTAAAGAACCTAAAAATTCCTACTTTAGATGGCTTGTTTTTTTGCACAAAATACCTTTTAAAATTAATCATATTGATTTTGATATTTGCAATGTAGGAAACTAGTAGAATAATTGATAAAAAATGGGTAGAGACATCATTCAAGTAATTCAGCCATTGAATAGAATAGTCTCTAAGATTATGAGGGAATAACTTAGCCAAGTCCTTGTCATCATAAGAATAGTCCTTGCATGCTAGTTTAAAGGATTTTAAATGAGTATTGGGATCACCTTTGCAATGGAATAATTTAAATAAAAGTGTCACTAAACCAAATATTTAATGATATGGATAGTGACATTATTCTTGGCTACATTTTCTTCACAAAATATGAATCCTTTGTTCTCAAAAGAAACCAAATTTATCTTCAAATAGATTGTGAACAAAGTAATATCCTTTTCTTAAAATGTGTTAGCTATAGGTTAGAGTAGAAATAATGGGTTAAAGAGTCTCAAGATCATCAAGGGTTGTAAAAAGGAAAAACTTGGAAGGGAAACTAAAATATTAACTAGCTCATTTTGTTCAAATCAAGAAATTTTTGAAAATAATGTTGTTGTATGAATCCATTAAAATTTTGGATAGAAGATCAACAAGAATATGAGATTTTTATTATACCTAAATATCAACATAAAATCTCACATGAGCTAGCATATCTCCTCAGCTCTAGTGAAGTTAAATAAATGGATGAACTCCTTGAAGGAGGGTTTATAAAAAAAAACTATTTTTATGCCCATCCTTTTTGGTGAATAAAAGAGTAGAAAGGGAAAGTGTTAAAAAGAGATTTTATATAAATTATAAACATCTCAATAACAATATCTCCATTGAACTACCTTATTCCATCTTATTTGTATTTTTTTAAGCAAGCCACATCAAAAAAGATATTCTCAAAGCTTGTCTACAAATTAAGACTCTGGCCAATAAATGTAATAGAAACAAATAAACTTGTATAAGATCACATTTTGAGTTCCTCAAGGAGATGCTAGTATCTGCCAAATAGGGTTTGGTATCCTTATATTATATATGAAAAGAGAAGATTAGGCCTTTCTTCTAGATAAAAATAAAAAAATATTTATTTGGTAGATACCAAATACTAGGTATAAATTCAAGTTATATTCATAATGTAACTGCAAAATGCATTCTCTGGGGGTTTATCCATGTGAGTTTACGTTCAAAAAAATAAATTAGATTCTCATACCAAATACCAATGAGAATGTGTGTGTGTGTGTGTGTGTGTGTGTGTGTGTGTGTGCGCGTGTGTATGTGTGTGTGTGTGAGTGAGTGTGTGCATGAGTGTGTGAGTGTGTGAGTGTGTGTATGTGTGTGCATGTGTGCGTGAGAGAGAGAGAGAAAGAGATAATCTATATTTTTAAGATTTTGAATTTTAGGTGAGTATTGTTTCCACTTGGTGGAGGAAGCTATCATAAAGAATATTTTAAGACGAGTTTAATATTTTTTCTACCATTTTTATAATAAAGTTGTGATATATAAGATGATAATTTTTATTTAGCAATAAATTTCTATTGTTGTAACATATTTACAAGCACTCTTTTCCACTTAGTGGGGCAATCTATCGTAAAATGGATATTTTAAGAGAAGAGTTTAGTCTACGTTCTTCCTTTTTTATGATAAAGTTGGATTATATTAGATGATAATTGTTGTGTAGGAATGAATTTATATTGTTTCATTATGTTTATGAGTTAATTTGTCCAATTAAATTATAGATCATTAATTTGGTGAATTTGAAATTATATATTAGGGGAGAGGGGCTAGTAGTTGTGCGAGCTAACTTCACCAACATGTAGCGATTGATTGGAATATAGTAGGACCTTCATTTTTTTTTGAAATGTGGACTAGCCTCTTATCTATCCATAACTAAGGTTTGGAGGTGTGACTCATCCACAACTTGCCACATCAGCACATCTACTAAGATGTGTCCAAATTTTGACTTTTGCAAGGTTCGACCAAAACTTAATCATGGTACCCCTAATAGTCGAACAAAAAAATATCATTTGTTGCTTTTAGAATATTAGATTTTTATTTAAAATAAAACTTATATGCAACCTAAATGGACCAAATACTTATCAGTAACCATAAATCTTTGTTATCTCTAACTTTTATATTCAACACAAATGGACCAATAGTTGAACACATAAATACTATTTGTTGTTATAAAAATAACACTCAATTATTTAAATTACAACCTATATCAAACAAAAATGGACCAATAGTTGAACACTAATTTTTTTTGAAAGTCCTTCACATTTATTGAAAAAATACATGGTATTTATTGTGCTCACCTTTTATATTTGTGATAGGACAATCTATTAATATTAAATATTCCAATGTTTATACATTTCTACCCCAATAGTTGTACACATACAAACAATATTTGTTCACTATGATAACAATACTTGTTTCAATGAGTGCCTTATTTTATCAAATGAGCATTTAATTTTATAAATAACACACTTATAGTGGATAGTTTAGATATTTTATTTGAGACAAAAAAATATTTATTTCACTTGTTCATGAATGCATTTATGTTTTTTTTACTTGAACAACTATTGGTCTCATAATGTCACATATTTGATAATATTTTGATTAATATGTGAAATGAATATGTACAAGATATAATAGTACCTAATTCATTCTAGTATTGATATGAATAATCACAATTGACTGCACGACTATTGGACCCCACAAAACTATTGGCCCCTCTCCCCTATATAAGGACTTCAATTTTAAAATTTGATTGTTATGTGTTAAAATTAAAATAGAGAATGATATATGAGAGAACTAGTCATATACATCTTGGTTCAAAATGAAAACTTTTTACAATTACTTAGAATAGAAACAAACCTCTCCAAATTGATAGATAATTCAAATTACAACCCATCAAAATTTGAAATTGAATCAATTGAACACAAATTCTTTAAAAAATGATTAACAAAAACAAAAAACTAAGGCTCTACATATAAATCAATACCATTAACACAAAACCAAAAAGGTCAGTACAACAAGAAAAAGGTGATACAAACCAAACCAAAATTCTTTTAAAAAGAAAGAAAAGTGTTTGATACAGTCATGAATGATGTTCCTGCATAACTATGAACCCTCTTGACTCCTTATCGAACTTCATGTGTTTGTGCTTATTGAACTCATTTTCCTTTATACTCTTTGATCCGACTGAAGAAACAAAAATAAGCTAATCCAAAGCCAAATATAAAGCTAAAATAAGAACTATTATATAAATATTGCACATATTTCCATTGACCCCTAAATAGTAACAGCTCTTTGCACTTTGATGTTGAGCTTGGTTTGGAAAACCATATTATGTTAAGCCACCAAAATGCCCATTTAAAATAAACCATTTTTCGTGCAGAGATATTGAAGAACCCAAACACTATAAAAAAGAATGCCTTAATCACAGCTAATTAATTTGTGACTCTGCCCCTTTAGAAAACAAAGCATGTCACCTGCCAGCATTGCTTTTGCAACTTCTTCACAAATTGTTGTAGGCTATCTGCATCAAGACTAATTTCTTTTAAATGATGCCCCACCATCTACGCCTCTCAATAACTGTTGTAGTGCTATCCTATCTTCACAAAATAGTCAAAAAAATAAACTTCTGAAAATCCTATGTAACAAATGTTCACAGAAGAAGATGAGAATGTTTCCAAAGCCAGTGCCTGTAGTCAAAGAAGGGTTGGGTGGCGATGCCTCAGCCTCAGCAGCAAAACGATTTTCTTCTTCAGAAACTCTAGAGATTGCAGCACCTGGAGAGCAATGTAATTTTTAAAAAATCTGACTTAATAGCAATGGAAGAAATCATTTTGTTGAACATTGAAAGAGCAGGAAATTTAGGCGTGTTGGGAATGTCCTACAGCAGGTAGGCGTTGGAAGAATAAATTTTCCGCATCTCAATCCAACTTGTTGTGTGATGGCAATATGTGCTTGAATGAATGAATGAAGATTTTTAATAACGTCCACGAGACCAAACAGTTTATGGGACCCACAGATCAACAGCAAAATGAAACACCACAACAATCCAAAATAGAAACCACCGCCCAGCAATTACTTGATCTCCCTTTCCTTCTAGATCTTGGATATTAAGTTGTTTTCTTATCAAGTAATCAGCATTTTTTCGATATTTTCTCTGCCTCAAACAAGCTGTATAAAGTGTCCATATTTAGAATCTCGATATAATTGACTCAAATATCCATATAAACTGGACATTCCATGATGTAATGTCATTATGTCTCTACAAGCTCTAAAGTACAAAACATGCATATCCTATCAGCCCATTCTCCTTTAGGTGTCATCCACCTACCAATTTCACATCTCAGTTGGTGCAAACTAGTTCTTAGCTAAGCTTTTAGCATTTTCACTTTCCATTTTATTTTCGCTCATATATAGTTTTTTTAGTATGGTCATATGAGGGATTAAAGTGCTTGATGTAATACACTATTTTCTTTGATAACTCCCTTGCCCACATGGTTTCTTTAACTTTTTTTTGCACGTACATTTTGATTGCCTTAATGTTATTTGGGCAATTATCTATGTTGATACCCCATTCACTCAACCACTTGTTATTTTGCTTCATCCACGTGCTCTTCCTTCTATTTAATTTCTCTTTTGTTGTCATTTTGGGCCAACAGGAAAACTCCACGTTCTCTAGCCTCTTTAGATAACTTAGTAAATGAATCATAGTTGATGCCTCCACAGGTAAGGCCCTAGCCTCAGCTAGAACAATCTCATAGGGAACAAAATACTTTATTTTGAGGCTACTTGTGATTAGATGTTTTTGTAGTCTTTCAATTTGTCTCCACTTCATTGTTGAAGTATTGCCACCCCAAACTTCACACCCATAAAGAACCACCAACACCACTAACAACCCAAAGAGATTTTTCTTAGTTTTCCAGTCCCATAATTCAGCACTCCTACATCTGTTTTGCAAGGAGTATAAAGTTTTCCATCCACCTTGAATCCTTTTTACTGTACATGTCTCCCAACTAAGTTTATAGTGAAAATGAAGGCCGAGGTACTTATAATCACTAACCACTTGTCTTCGAAGACAAATTCTATAACTTCCTTCTTTCTCTTCAAGGTAAATATCATAACCTTAGTTTTGTTGGTGTTTACCTGCATCCCAACCTCTTGAAAAAATAACTCAAGAGCTTCCAAGTGATCCCTCAAATCATGCATTGTTTTTGCCATTAGAATAAGATCATCAACATATAGAAGCAATTTTATTAAATAATTGGTCAATTCAACTCCTCCCCCACCAAAATTGTTTAACCATTCCTCTAATTTGCCAATATACAACCCAAATAATGTAGGTGAGAGAGGGCAGTCTTGTTTGATGCCGATATCACTTCCAAAACATTTTGGAATTCCCTGTTTAGTTATGATTTTAGCTCATACTTGATCATATAATCTATGAACAGCAACCTTGTGCTTTTTTGGAATTCCCATCTCTTCCATTCTAGACCATAACTTGCTTCTAGGAACTATGTCAAGCACTTTTCTTGAAGTCTACGAAACAACAAAAGACCTCACCACCCTGCCTATCCCAAACTTTCTCAATCAAGTGTCTAAGTGTAATGCAGTGGTCGATGGTAGAGTGTTTTGGTCTAAAGCCCGCTTGACCTTATGCCCTCATTCCCTCTTTTTCCATCCAACTACTAATCCAATGCTCAACAATGCTCCCAAAGATTTTTCTGAAGAGCGGGTTAATCATTATAATGCAGTAATTTGAGGGGTTGTTGATATCTCCACTTTTGTGCGAGGGGATGATGACATTGGTCGTCCAATTTTCCACAAAAAACCATACTGAATAACCCTATTGAATATTCTTTTATGTGTGGTGTGAGGGAATCCACACCCCATTTTAAATATTCTGATTGTAAGCCATCTATGTCACGTTCTTTTCCCACTGCAAGCCTTTTAACTAATTTGATGTACTTTGTGGAGAAGATTTTAGCCCTCGAATTAATTATGGGAGGAACATCTTTATCTTGCACCCTCTCATATAATAGTTTTTCATATTCCAGCAGTGTTCCACGGGGATGCGTCCCCCCCCCCCCAAATTCTAGCCGTCCCCCCATCCCGGACGTTTCGGGGACTTGGAGACGGCAAGGAGACGTCCCTTCGTTGTCCTGCCACCACCATCGGGACGTGAGAAATTTCAAGGAGATGTGGGGGACGCTTGGGCGTCTCTGAGACATCTCGGGGATGCCCAGGCGTCCCTCGAGCGTCTCGGAGATGCCCAGGCATCCCCCGCGCTGGGACATCATGTAAAAAGGTTTTTTTTTTAAATTATTTTATTTTTATTGGTTTGTGTGCTTAGGGTTGAACCCTAAAGCCTTGTGGGACCCATCTAAAAGCCTCTAAATGAACTAAAACACTCTAATTGCTCATTTTTTTACTCACATATGCATTTGATGTTTTGGAGTAGCTAGGTGAAGAAGAGGAAAACCAGTAAAAAAAATGAGTGAAAGAGTGAGGTTGATGTGTTGCAAGTGCAAGAGGGGTGAGAAGGAGAAAGAAGAAGAAGAGGAGGAGCATTCTACACCAATTTTGAAGGATTTTTCAAGCACAAGGTAGGGTTTATGATTGTTTTTCGAAGTTTTTAACTTTTTTTTCAAAAGAAAATTGTTTTGTTTTCCAAATTTTTAGATTCATTTTGAAAATGTAGTTTGATGTTTGAAATGGGCATTGAAATGAAAATCAAAACATGAATATGCATTTGCAGCCATGTCTATGAAATTATGATTAATTTTTTAATCATAATTTCATAGACATGGCTGCAAATGCATATTCATATTTTAAATTTTGAATTTCAAAGCTCTTCTTTTTTTTTTTCATCTTTCCATCAAGATTCATAATTTCATCATGAAGTTTTAAAATTTTAGTTTCAAATTTGTTAAACTAGACTGAAACTAGGCACTTATATAATTTATTTTTTTACTGCAGTGTCACAATGAGCTCTCATGACATCAACATGAGTGAGGATGAGGTCCATTCACATAGTGATACCAATCTTGAATATGCACTTGAGGCTGAGGTGGGTGACCATGGGGATGAGCATGAAGTCCAAACTAGTTCCATGGCAAGTGAAGCAAGTACTTTTGAGTGCCCTTCCGCAGAATTGGAAAAGTATGCTAAGGGTCCTTTTGATCCCAACTCCCCTCTCAAACAATTTGCAACAAAAGATCTAAGCAGGCAAGCCCAAGGGGCAACATCTGATGGCACAAGGAGGTGGAAAGTGCAACTTTTGTGGTATTGGATGGTATGGGAGCATCACTAGAGTGAATGCACACCTTCTTTTCATTAGAGGAAAAGGTGTGGGGATATGTGAGTTTTTGGCAAAACCAGAAAACATGAAATACAAAGATGAAATAAATAAGTTATGGGGTGTTTTTGATGATACTCTAGCTGCACCTGTGCCTACTACTTTGCAGCATAGGACACATGTTTAGCATAGCCAGCCACAGAGATCCAGCCATACTTTGCAAATGAGAGTAGGAGGGACACCAGGTTCTTCTGTACCTATGCAAGAGAGGCGAGGGGGAAACGAAGATTGCAAAGTCAAACTCAAAGTAACCCCATAGCAGATTTGTTTAATGTGCAACTCAAGGATGACATAGATGATGCCATTGGCAAGTTCTTCTTTTCCAATGGCATCTCATTTCATGTTGCCCAATCTCCTTATTATAAGGAGATGATATCGATGGTGGCAAAGGGAGGACCATCATATGTGCCACCAGGTGAGACAAAATTGAGGACTACGATCTTGGATAAGAACTATTCCAAGATCAATTTGTTGATGGAGAAGAGGAAGGAGTGTTAGGTTAAGACAGGATGCAACATAGTCATGGATGGGTGGATGGACATTAGCCATCGTCCACTCATTAACATCATGGTTACATGTACTGAGGGCCCATATTTTTTTAAGGCAGTTGATTGTTCAGGGCATCGCAAAGATGTTGATTTTCAGTTTGAGGTTCTCACAGATGCTATTGAGGAGGTTGGGCCACAAAATATGGTCCAAGTTGTGACAGATGTTGCACATGTGTGCAAAGCTGCAGGGAGACTTGTTGAGGCTACTTACAAGCATATTTGGTTGACCCCATGTTGTGTGCATGCCATGAACAATGCACTCAAGGACATGGGAAAGATTGATTGGATTAGAGTAGTGGTTAATTATACGAGAGATGTGCAGATGTTTATCTGCAACCACCACACATCACATGCACTCTTCAGGACCTTCGCTAAGAAGGAGTTCTTGAAACCTACTGATACGAGATATGCTTCCTATTTCATTCTCTTGGATAAAATGATTAAGTTGCAAGAGGCACTGCAACTCATGGTCATGACATCAGGTTGGAGTAGGTGGGCCGAGTCTAAAACAGAGCAGGGGAAGAGGGTGAAGGATACGATGAAGAGTGATGTGTTCTGGGATGATGCAAAATATATTGTTGCCATCATTAAACCAGTTTTTCAGGTTATCAGGTATGGGGATGCGGATCCACCTAGCCTTGGAGAGGTGTATGAGTGCATCGATTCTATGCTTGATCAAATGAGGATTGTTGTGCGAGAGAGGGACCCACATTAGCATTCTACCACGAGCACATTCAACCAATCATTCACAGGAGATGGGAGAAGCTCAACACTCCCTTGCACATGGCAGCCTATGCACTTAATCCTAAGTGTTATTTGACTAGGCCTAGTAGAGTGACACCTATAGAGGATGCAGAGGTGAAGGCAGGGTTCTTCAGGTGCATTGAGAGGATGTACAATGATGTAGATGCCAGTATGATTCGCACTGAGTGGACCAAATTTTCCACTCTTAGGGGTTATTCAAATGCAACCAAGATGGATATGCAAACTATGACGCAGGAGGACCCAATTTTGTGGTGGACTTGCCATGGATCAGGACCTTTAACTACCACTCTAGCCATCTGATTGTTATCTTAGGTTTCTATTTCTTTAGCTGCTAAGAGGAACTGGTCTACATATAGATTCATCCACTCTCTTAAGAGGAACAGAATTACCTCTAGGAGAGTAGAGAAGCTTGTGGTTGTACATAGTGCTTTGTGTTTCATTGACCGCAAAACACTTTTGTACAAAGAGAGTCTAGCAGCACGGTGGGATGTAGATCCAAAGGATCCAGAACAGATTGATGAGGATGCTTCAGTTTTGGCTTCAGATGCAGGGTTGGTTGATGTTAGTTTGGCTTGAGCGTGAGGATTCCAGTAGTTCGAGTGATGAGGAGTTTGGAGATGATTAGAGGCCTCCCTTCACTACATTTTTGCATTTTGTACTTGTTTTGATTATGATTCATATCAATGTATCATGCTACTCATTCTAATCATTTTTATGATATGATATTTTGATGTGACATGTCATATTTTCGATATTCATATAATAGAAATCTCAAATTCGACAATTTCATTTGTCAAATTTCAATATTTATTTACTTTTAGTCTTTTAGTAATAGTATTCAAGTATTCAAAATGTTAGTATTTACAATTTTACTATTTTTCCAAAGTTTAATTTGAAATTTTATTCTTAAACATCTTTTTATAACTAGTTATTCAAGTACCATATGTATATCAACCCCCTTCCCCTCCCCCGCCGTCGTCCCCAAACTTAGACCCTTTGTCCCCTCATCCCCGAGATGCGTCCCCAACAAGAGACGCGTCCCCTTCAAGAAACTCCATGGAACACTGTATTCCAGCCATTGTGAATCTATGATATTGTTCTCTTTGATTGTGTTTTTTTGTTGTAATTCTTTTCATAACCCTCTTGAATTGTGCCTACCCATGAAAATCATCTCTTTTCGTCTTGTTTGCATGTAAACCTCTTTTTCAATCTCACAAGATTTTCATATTCCTTTTTATTTCCCTCATATTTGGCTATTATTTCCGTTGCCTTGCATTCTTCTTCATACCACGGATTCACTAGGAAGCTATTTTTGTTGCTTCTCTTAGGTCTAGGCCTTTTGCACCAACTAAGAGCTTTGAGGATTATTGAAGTCAGATTATCACTGCATATTGTTTTTTTGTTTATAGTGGTCATCTTAGTACCACCCACCTCTTGTATCTATTTTTCAAGATTTGTTCAAAAAAAATATTGATTTTCCTATTTCAAGAGGATTGTACCATGAAAATACTCCTTTTGATTTGGTCGTAGCCTAGCCTGATAATTAGTGTCTTATTGCATTCAGATTTTGTCATATATAGGATTGTGATCTGATTTCATCTCCATGGGACACTCCCTCACCTCCACCTTAGCTAACCTTGCCATAAGATTCTTTGAACATATAAGACAATTCACCATGCTTTTCCCATTGTAAGTGTGATAGGTAATGTTCCCTAAGCTCAACCAACCTTTTATCCCATTTCATATAACCAAATTGTACACACTACATATCCCTAATAGTTCTACTCTGTACTCAGTGATGCCCTCTTTTTTGTCTTGAGAATTTATTTCCCACTTTTGGCTCTCTTTTTCTTCTAACCATAGGGGGTTGTCTCTTATTCCCTCTTCCTTTCTAAGATAGAGCCTGAGTATTTGTTGTCCTTACATTAAAGCCTCCTATTAGAATATTTTCCCCTATATTATTATATGTTGATATGTCATTTTTTAAAGTTGCATATGGGTCCTCCTTATCTAGCTTCCTCTTATAAAATTTTGAACCATGCAAAGCAAAGTAGCAAGCAACAATATAGATTGTGAAATCTTTGATCTTTATTTTCAACCATATGTATTGGTTATTTGGGTCTTCTTTTTCCACTTGAATGGTTATTTCCCACAATTCTTTTATCAAAACCACCACTCCCCCATGCCCTTTACCACTTTTTGTTAATTCATTCAAAACCAATACCTTTAAGTAATCTTCAAAAATTGGGATCTTACAGTCATCATGCTCATGTGTTTCAATGAGGACAATTATGTTCTTCCCCTCTGCTATGAGCCCTAAACTAGGACCTCTCCTCCAAGGGTAGCCTCTACAATTCCAGGTTACCATTGAGAGGTGCTCCTAGGGGGGCCCACCTTCCTATTTACCATGTGCCATTTTATTACTGATTTGGGCTTTTCCTCTATACAACCATGCTTCATTATCTACACTTCTTGTTGCTACAACTTTATCTCACTATTTTCTTCTTTCCTCTAAGTGTGATGGAGTTAGATCATCATCTATGTAGAAATGTGTACCTTTAAGAAGCCTTTTGTTCCTTAGGATTTTGTTCTTGTCTTCCACGTTTTTCAATATTACCCTTATAATCCTATTTCTGCCATCCTGTAACATTCTACCAATTCTACTTGCTTTGTGTATATGCCTTGTCCACTCCAACTTGTATTAACTTATCACTGTGCTCTCATTCCTCGTGATCCTTCAGCCCTTTCATTATTAAGTTTTCCACCTTATCATGACGGTTTATTTCCTCCCACATATGTTGTTTAACCTGCTTCTCTATGAGTTATTTTTGATTCGTTGTTGGCCCTTTTGCCACTTGGGCCCACGATTTTACCTTGTCTAATTGTTCCTTTAATTTAGCTTCTTTAGCTTCCATATTTTCTATTGTTGCATAAAATTCTTGCAAATGCGAAATGCCACCCACTTCCACCTTAGAAATTTTTACATTGCTAATATGTTTTAGTTCCTGCTTTAAGGCTGAAATTTCTTGTTGTCTTGTTTTTATGTTGACTTGCAGCTTGCCTATTTCAATGTTAAGTAGTTTGTTTTCTTGCAAAAACTTCTCGGTGACAGCCATGGCCTCTTTCCATTTGTCACCTTTCAACCACTCAAACAAATCAACTCTTCCAGACTCTTTTTAAGCCTCATTAGCTCACTAACATATAGATTTGAGGACCAGATTAAAGGAGTTGAACTAGGGCTATATAGATCATTTTTTCCTTCCACCTCTGCCTCTAAAACTACCTCTTCTTGTTGCTACACCTCTTCAACAAACTTGAAATGATGGTTCTTTATGTAACCCCTTACAAATTGATTTTCATGGTTTTCTTGTCCTATTATAAGGGTTCTAACTTGCCCTTGCATTGATTCTGAGTTAACGGTTGCACGACTAAAGCTCATAAGCTTTGGAAGGATTGCAACAAACTTATTGCAACCCAGCCATTTTAGCCTTCTTGTTATTTTGGCTTGCCTCTATTGTAAGATCCTTTTATACTGCTTGGCATCTATGAATGTTAACCTTCCCCTTGGGTTTGCTTCTTTGACTTGCGTGTTACTTTGCCCTTGACTATGCTAGGGTGCCTCTGAAGCTACTGATGTTATGAAAACGTGATAGTTTTGGTTGTTTGAGGTGCAAGGTGGGACATACGACACTAACATGCTAGTCTAGGGTACCATTTCATATTATTTCATGTTCTTTATACCCTTGTCCCCACCAACCTCTACCAAAGAAATATTGACCATGTTTTCTTTGTGTTTTGAATGCTCTATTGATGGCCCTGAAACCTGCTTGCTAGGTTTACCCACCATAGCATACAAACCCAATTTTATAGCAAACACGGTTTATCTTGTTTGGTAAATGTAATATAAAACCTAGTCCCATCTTTACCATTGCTTGACCTAGAGGCTAGGGATTGCAAAGGACAACAAACTACTTGCTACAAAAATATCTATGACAACACAAAAGAACCATTAGGTTGAGCATATGGCATAAGGCCATTGGATGCACATGGTACAATCTATTTACTAGATAAATCAAGCCTCAAGCCTGTTAAAAAAGAAACATTAGGCTCAGCATGATGTTTTGTATCTTTCTTAATTCCAATGTATTTTGTTGTCACTAGTTTTGATTGGACAACAAGGCCATTCCATTTTGTTGGAAGATGGACAAGTGGTTGTTCAGGAAGAATTCAAATAATCAAATTACATTTACTAGTTTTGAAGATGGTAAGTTATTAAATCTTCATGGCACTTCAATCCTTTTTAAGAGTTTTGCATATTTTACCGAAGAAGGTAATTTATCTCCTAGTCTTTTATGGCATGCTAGATTTGGTCCTATTAATTATGATAGCATTTGTATCATGAAAGAGAATGGTATTGTAGGTTTTCCCACTTTTTCTAAGACGGTTGAAAAATGTGAAGCTTGTATTCTTACAAAACAATATCGAGATTCTTTCCCTTGCTTCATTTGACGAGCACACAAAAGATTGCAACTTATTCATTTTGATTTATGCGGGCCTTTATGAGTGACTTCTATTGGAGGATGTAATTATTTTATGTTGTTTATTGATGATTATAGCCACATGAGTTGGAATTATTTCTTGTAGAAAATATATGAAGCTTTTGAATTTTTTAAGAATTTTTGCATTATGATTGAAAATCAAGAACAATCTCAAATTGGTACTCTTTTAATAGACAATGGTAGAGAATTTACTTCCATATATTTTGAGGATTATCTTCATCAAAATGGGATTCAACATCATCTCACTATTCCAAGTACTCACCAACAAAACGGTGTTGTTGAAAGAATGAATAGAACTATCATGAATATGGTTCAAGCAATGTTATATTTCAAAGGCATCTACTTCCATTTTTGGGCAAAAATAGCAAGAGCAACAATTATCTTTGCAATAGATCTCCTTCATCTGCTCTTCACCAAGAAACTCCATATGAAGTTTGGTTTGGTTATCCTTTGTTAGTTCGACATCTTTGAATTTTTAGCTCCACTTGTTATGCCTTGATTCCAAAAGAGAAAAAAAGTAAGTTGCATCAAAGAAGTTATAAATACATTTTTCTTGGATATTATGAATCTTCAAAAGCCTATAGGTTGTATGATGAATTTAACAAGAGATTATTTATTGCACGAGATGTATTTTTTGAATCCTCAAAAAATGATGCAAATGTTGACTCCTAGTTAAAACAGCTTGATAAATTTACCAATTTATTGCTTGGAAAGAATGTCCATCCAAGACAATATGGTGGTGAGGGGGGCTTGGAGGGGGCGGTGGGGATAATAATCCTTTTAGAACCACCTTTGTTGGATCCATCTATAGAATCTCTATCCCAATATGTCCCAGCTCAATATGTTCCAGCTATAAATCTACAAGAAGAAATCACCTCTAATGATAATTTCCAATTTTTTGATGAACATGGGAGTTTAGAACAATTAACCACTAATAGAGCTTCTAGTCAAGAAATGGAAGCACCTTTGGTCCAACCAAAACCTTCCTGCAAGTGGGTCAAACAAGTCTAGCAAACTTTGAAAGATTCAAGACCCAATGAAATAGGAAAAACAAGCACAAGGTCTTACAAAGCAAGACAGTGAGCTCAATCTACTATTGCGGGTAACTTGGAGTCTATTGATGAACTCAATATCACAATGGAATCAGAGCCAACTTACTATAAAGAACTTAAGGATAATGTAGTGTGGAGGCAAGCTATGCAAAATGAGTATGATGCTCTTCTAAAAAATGGCACATGGTAGTTGGTCAATCCTCCACTTGGTTGTAAACCTATTGGTTGCAAGTGAATTTTTAAAAATAAAAATAAAGTAGATGGTTCACTTGAAAAACATAAATCCCAACTTGTTGCAAAAGGTTATGCTAAAAAAGAGGGCATAGATTATGATAAAACTTTTGCACCTACAATGAAATGGACTATCATTTGTGCTTTGTTGGCTCTTTCGACACAAAATAGGTGGAAATTTCATCAAATGGACATCAAAACTACATTCTTGAATGGTACAAAACACTAGGTATGCAAGCTCATAAAATCATTGTATAGTTTAAAGCAAGCCCCCCAAGCTTAGTATGAAAAAGTCACCGACAATCTCTTCAAGTTGGGTCATCTTCATTACTATTTGGGTATTGAGGTGATTCAAAAACCCAAGTATATCTTCATCACCCAACAAAAATATGTTGGTGAACCTCTCAATAAGTTTGACATTTCTAACTACAAACCACTTAGTTCTCCTATGGAGCAAAATTTGAAACTCACATCAAATGAGTCTATAGTATTGATTGATGCAAAACTACATACAGGCAACTTGTTGGTAGTTTGATTTATGCAACTACCTGTCTAGATATTTCTTTTGTTATTAGAGTTCTCTCTAGATTCATGCAACAACCTAGAGAAAATCATTGGTTAGCAGCCAAATGAGTTGTTTGGTATTTAAAAGGCACTCAAAACTATGGGCTCAAATACTCCAAGGCAACACACTTCTCTTTGCTTGGATTCAGATTTTGAATATGCGAGTTATTTGGAAGATGTAAAATCTACATCTGGTTTCTTAATGCATCTTGGGTCTGCAATCAATTCTTGGAAATCAAAGAAGCGTCCAGTACCAACTCTATCCTTTGCCAAAGTTGAATATATGGCAGCCTCTTAGGCAACTCGAGAAATCTTATGGCTTCGAAGAATTCTTGTAGATTTATAAGAACAAGTTTAATCCACACCACTCTTTTTTGACAATCAATTTGCAATCAAAATGGAAAAAATTCCCATCTTTCATGATTGAACCAAACACATCAAACCAAGTTTCATTTGATTCGACACTATGTGAAAGATGGCAGTGTACAACTCAAATATTGTCCCATTGCGGATCAGCTCGTAAATATTCTTACCAAAGCACTTGGATGAGAGAAATTTGAGAAAGTCCAATGAATTCTTGGTTTAACCCCTTTAGATTAAGGGGGATGTTAATGTATTAATCATTAGGGTTATTTGTTTTTAGTTTGTTTTTTAGTTTTTTGTTTGTTCCAGTAATTTTTTGTTCAAATAATTTAATTGTCTTCTCTCTTCCTTTAAACATATTCTCATTTTAAAATTAATTGATTTAGTTTTGTGTCATTCTCCTTTCTATTTTGTAAATTGTAGCCTAACAAACTCCTTGTAATTTTTTGCCAAAACAAAATAGCAAGGTTAGCACACTTTAGAGATGGTAATGCCACTCACTTTCTCTGATCAGTTCAAAGGAAAAATGACAGTATTCCAAGTGAAAAATGTTAGCAAGAGAGAGGTTATAAAGAACAAAATAGGGTGCACTTTTGATAAGTTTTGCATTTACATAGTTTCACCTAGCAAGGAGTCAAAATGTGGTTGAAAGTTTAGTGATTTGCACCATAATTTGATTGAAAGGGATTTATTTAATCGAGGTTTAATTTATCATGGTTGTAAATATCTGAAACCCCACCTAGACTCATGGCAAAACACTTATAAAAGCACATCAACATTTACAAAGGTGAAAATAAAAATATAGGTGTACTTTTTTAGTAGCTTGGCTACAAGGAATGTGTGCCTGGGATGTAATAAAATGGCAAAGCTTTTAGTGATTCACACCCAACTGATAAGTGCATTGTTTAGCTAGTTAAACCATATTAAGATTGTGCCAAAAGATGGTAAAGGGATTAAAAAGTGCCCCAATGTATGAAGAAGGTTTTAAGATAAAATCAGTGCATCTTCTAATGGATATAACTCTCTAAAATCATGCCTAAATGCTTGATGAAGATGGCAACATGTTTGGTGAGTGACCAATAAGAAGGATTTAAAACCAGATCCAGTCCACTTATTCAATGGCTTAGCCACCTATAATTATGCCCAACAAATTGGAGTTTACCAAAGAGTTAGAAAAGTGTTTCCAAAGTAGTTTGCTTCAAAAGTGGTGAGGTTTTATATTAGCATTACAGTTCCTTTATTCCACCTCGAGTCTATTAGGTGTCAACTTGTAAAAGAATTCAAATAAGCTAAATTTCAATGTTAAGAAAGCCATGAAAAGGAGCCAATTCATAGCATTTTGGCAATTCAGTTCAGGAAACCTTAACAATAACAAAATTCATTATCAAAGGACTTTTCATGAGTAGAATTCCAAAGTGTATCAATAGTTTTTTTCTTAAACATAAAAACAACGCTTGTACAACAATCATAGTAGTATATTTTCATCAATATTTCCTCTTTGCTATCAACTATCAACACTTTCAAGAGAAAATAAATCATTGATTTTCCCATGACACATTCATATTCATTAGTGGAGCAAGTTTTCAGTTTCAATAAAAGATAGATCTTCAAGATGTTTATTAACCAAAAGGCAAATGAATATACAAAGCATCATCATAATGGTGTGTCAAGACATGATTTATGTACTTCATGGTTTTCAAAGCATTCAAAGTTGTAAGCTTCATATAAGGTTTGATGTAGGTATTTAGATTCAAGCATCAAGAAATGGTCAGCATTTTAAAAGATTTTTAGAATTTTACTAAATAACATCAAGCATAGTATCATTAGAATCATTTAAAATCACTTATCAAAAAGTTTATTTTTAGTCGACACTTAAAATAACTTACATTTATTTTAGGCATCATTGTTTTCAAGAGAAATAACATATTCTTATATTTGTTACTTTTAAACAACACTATTTATAGTTCATAACATTTTTTAGCTTTTAGCTTGGAGTCAACTATTGTTAGTTCATCTATCTTAGATCTCTTATCGTGTGAAAGATGTGAGCTTTAAGTAACAACTTGGATTTATTATCAACTAAAGCTTGTTTCAATATTTTTTAGCTTTAATTGATAGAATTTTGTAATAAAGATTGTATTGCACATGCAATCTAGTTACTAGCTAGAGTTGAAATTTAATTAGCTTTCTATTTATTTTCATACAATATCTTTGTAAGCATTAAAAAGAAGTGTTATTTTGCACTTAGATTGATAATGAAAATCATCATGCTTATTTGTTGTCAAGATTTTTGTTCACCAAATATTCATAGTTGTTATTCCATAATGCATTAATAACTCAATAGTATTCAATACATATTTTGCTTATATATTGTTGTTCAAGTGATCTACCTAATGTACTTTTGTGCTTTTATAAGTTAAATCTCAACTTAACACATTAAAATATTTGTGTTGCCATACATGTTAGGTTAATTGTCTTTTAGCTTTGAATGCAAGTGTCACCTTTAGCTTGTAACATTTGTTATATGTGTTTACACCTCTAAAATCCTAGTGTATTTGTAAGGTTTAGTCTTTAGTTGAATAATGTAGGATTTCTTTTTAATAAAAAAACATAAAAATTATTTGCCTCGAGATGAAAAGCATCCGACCCCTTTATCCCAAGTAAATCCAAAAAGACACTTTTAATCATATTCAACATGAATGTGAGCCACCCTAAAAATCACAATAAAGATTGTCAATAACAAATACATATTGTTCATAGTGGATTAGTTTTTTTAAACATCACATCAAAAGGTCCAAATTTGATAGTTTTAAAATTGTAATTTTTTCTTTGACCGAGGTAAAAAAAAGTGACTAGCAATACACCTCTAAAATGCACTACCATTGCTTTAAAATGCACAACCATTGCTTGATTTTTACAAAAATTCACAAGGAATTTGTGATGCTTCAATTCCTATTTTGCTGATGTTTCCCTCAATAATAAAAATTCAATGTCCACCAAAGTTCATTGTCATTCTCTTTATGAGTAATTTATTCTTCAATATTCTGACTTTCTACCTTGCTAATGATCCAATGATATACTATGCATAAGTATTGTTGTTTTTATCTATCATCCTACTCTTTGTTGCTGAATTGGGATTTTTTTATAAACTGACTGAGGAAACAAGAACAATTTTGCTAAGCAAGTCAGCCCTAGTTTTAAAAAAAATTAAGTCAAGCATACCTTAGTTTTCTTCCTTTATACAGCTAGGCCAGCCCTAACTTCAAAAAAAAAACACTTTCTTTGAAAAACTTTTAGGAGAATAACACAATGGTCACCAAGCAAGTAAGCAACAATTCTTTTGATCTTAATTTACCCCTTACTTTGAGTTGCATCCATTTTTCAACATAGAACTCTTGCGCTATTACTTTCCCCCTTTGTTGGATACTTAAGATATAGTAGAGACATTTTAATAGATAGAGAGATCAATTCAAAATACAACATTCTATAGATTGGATCAAGCCATATACTAGGGTCAAACAAATTGAATAACAGTTCTCTCTCTTCCAAATTTTCAAAGCAAGTCAAGATCCTTCCAAGGGAAAATAGTTCACGAAGGCATAACATACCAATTTGTTGCCACATCTTTTGTCACAACTGCATGCAATGGAGATAATTCCTAATTAAGGAGTTAATTTACCTAGGAGGATCTAAATGACTCAATCTTACAGCAATCTCGAGAGTTGCTCAATGACCTTCACGGTTTCATTAGTAGGATCTTCATTTTGATCAGCACCTAAATTTCAAACTGCTAATCATAACTTCCCATCAGTAGTACCACACAACTTGACTTGTCCCTAATAATTGTGAGCAGTTGTAATGGTTGAAGCAAGAATATGAAACATCAAAGAACTCCAAATGACTCTTCATCTTCCTTCTCTTTGTATATTAATGTGCGTAGCCATTTTTTTTGGGGATGATGGATTGATGAGACATACATATAACACACATTTGTTCTCATAGATCATGTACAGAATTAGCATAATACAAATTTGTTGTAACTGTTGTAATTTTGTTGTGTATTGTCTTTTTTTTACTCTTCTTCTTTTCATTGTACATCCTTAATCTCTATCACGTAGAGAAACCATTTCTACACATAACTTTACTTCTTTTTCATTATACATCCTTGAATCTCTATCAAGTAGACAAACCATTTCTACACATAACTTCATTGAATCTCTTTGATTGAATTGTCCACTAAGTTCTACTGTAGACCTTGAATAAAGGATTGTCTATTTCCTTTATAAAAATATGATGCATGTATATGCTTTTTACCCTCTATTCTATCACAATAATTTTCAAATAATATGATGTAGTTCAATTGCATTCATATTGGTTCACTAAATCTTTTAACAGCATACAATGCTATAACTCAAACTAAACTAAAACCTCTGATGAAAATTGTTTTCCTTCACACAATTATTCCATTGAGATAATATCATGTAAAAATTGCAAGACAATCATAAGAGTAAATTTTCACTTATATCTTTAGCATGTGCACCACAGTTAATTGTAGCAATGTAAAGGAGGTTCTAAGAATATGGAGATATGGCTGAAAATGCCAAATAGAATAACGAATATCTAAATTCTGGTAATCACAGGTTTTGAATACTTTTAATCAAAAGTGAGACATGCGGTTAATTTTTAGGGACGAATTTGATAAGCATTTTCTATTACTAAATTTTCCTTCATATAACAAATAGATTTCAATTTCCTTTAAAGAGAATCTTTTTCATTCAACATTTAAGTTCAAAACTCAGAGCCTCAGATAGACCAAATGCCCCATCATCTTGGATCTCGAAGTATCAGATGATCAAGAAAGGACTCTTTCTACCATAATTGGCATTCCATATTGGGGAGTAAGAGTAAGAAAAGCAACAGGGGCATGCTTATAATGTGGGGAAATGCTGAATTTCAACTCTTTCAAAACCATGGCCATTACAACCTTGGCCTGCAATACTGCAAAGTTCTGTCCAATACATGATCGAGGCCCACTAGAAAATGGAATGAAAGCAGAGGGATGATTTCCTGCTTTACTTATTCCTTCTGCGAAACGGCTTGGATTGAATTCATTTACATCAGCACCCCATAATTTTGGATCCCTGTGGACTGCCAATATGTCAACAATCACATTGACACCCTTAGGAATCACCAAGCCATCTTCTCCTACCTTCAAGTCTATGAATGTCTGCTTAATTATTCCTGGTGCTGGAGAGTACAAACGAAGTGTCTCCTTCAATATCATTCCAATCTATACAACCCAAGATAAGCTATGAGATTTAAATGAAATCAGGAAAAAAATCATCATTACAAAACTATGAACCCCACTCACACAAACTAAATAGGAGTACTTGGTAGATTGACCCAACCAAAACCCATTGGGAAGGTAGATTTTATAAGGGTGTAACTTCAACGAAGTAGAGGATTAGACACAACTATGATGGGATTTTTCTACAAAATTAATATATTAAATCTTTAATCGAGTCAAATCCAATACATTAAATTTTAAAACTATACACTCATGCAAACAACCATCTTGATCTGAACAAGTAGATACACCTTCATAGATTCTGCAAACCAATTTAACCTAAATGATGTTAAAACTTAAGTCATTTTATCACATCTCATCAAGAATTCACAAGTAACTTTGAAGATGTAGGGTGAAGCCATCTTACAATTTTGAGGTCTTTTACAGAGTCTATAGTGGGATCTTGGGTTCCACAAATTTCTTTGGCTTCTTGTCGAGCTTTATCTTGCCAATGGGGATTGAGTGCTAATAATAGTAGTGCCCAACAGATCAGAATACTTGTGTTTTCCTTCCCGGCTAAAAAGAATGTTTTGCTCTCATCCATTAGTTGCTGCATTGTATAGCTATCGTTTTTATCGTCTGCTGAGAATTGATCTATTTCTGATAGCATCAAACCAAGAAGGTCATTTCCATATGACCCACTGTTTAGTCGTTCCTGAATCATGAATTTAACGTTCTGTTCCATCCTCCTGTTCCATTTCCAAATTTCTCGATTTGTAGCTGTTGGAAGGAATCTGTTGCATATTAACAATAGAATCTGTTAACAATGTATGGGTAAGAAGTATAAATTGTTAGTATCTGCAAAATGAGGAGACAGAAAGCTGATATACGTTAAAAGTCCCTCCAATATTGAAAAGGTTGACAAATACGTGCTGTTTTGTATTTTTGGAAAATCTGTTGTAAAGCATTGGCTGTTTGTAAATGCCATCAAACATAACTTTTGCCCATTAATGGGTTTATTTCTAATGAGAAATGCTTCAAACACGTTGAGGGTCACTGCTATAAGATATGGCTATGGAAGATAACGCAGGAGCACAGTTGGTCTCTAAAGCTATCGGCATCAAGAAAAAAGTATATATATCATATATCTTCAATCTTAGGAATAATTAGAGCATCATGAATAAAACTACTTGGAGATAATCTAGTGTTGTTTGAAGGATCCAAAGAGGATAAAGGGCACCCACAAACTGCCAGCAGAAAAGAATAAATAAAAGGAGACAGCAGGCTGTTTTTGAGGAAAACTTGCCCCATAATCATCTGAAGCTGAAAATAAGGAATTCATTGAATGAAGCAGGGATGGAACTATTTTGTAGGGGATTAATTATTCCAATAAAGACAGAAACTTAGGAGGCAGAAGAAAAGGGAAATAGAGAGATGGAGAAAGCTATGAAAATGGGTAAATTTTGACAATACTCAGAAAGGAAATTTGAAAGAGGTTTTTTTTCATAAGTGTAAAACTTCTGTTTTTGTACAGCAGTAATAGTTTGAGAGGTATAAGGATTTGAACTGCCAAAACCGTCATTTTAAAGTTCTTTATGTACATTAGAATGAGTATTGACTTATTTTTTAAGACTTAGTTATGCGTTAAACTAATTGGGCTGGGGTTTATTGGGAGTTACATTTTTTTTTAACTAAGAGGGGTAAAAATTTATTCAAACTAAAATAAAGCAGTAAAAAGCAAGGGCATTACACACCCCTGTCAATCGCCACTAAGTGGTCCAACTTTTGAGACAAATCCGGAGATAATTGACCCCTATCCACAATGTTCCAATTCTGCAGATGATCGGAAGCCCATTTGGCCAAACAATCCGCAACCCCGTTCCATTCTCTAGGAATGTGACAGAAAGTAACAGATTCCAAGGAAGCAAACAGATTAAGAATCTGTTTTATAACTACAGCCAAATGCCAACTGACATCTTCTAACTGCTGCCTCTTCAGCAAAGTCACCACCACCTGAGAATCTGATTCACAAACGATCCGTCTCCACCCAAGAGCGCAACCGCGCTCCACAGCATATAAAATGGCAAGAGCCTCCATCACATTTTTAGCATGCAGACCCTTATAAACAAAAAAAATAAACTCAACAGTCCCAGAACTATTCCGCCCAATACCAGCATGACCAAGATTTCCCCGAGAAGAACCATCCGTGTTGATTTTCAACACCCTGATGAGGAGGACACCAATGCCCCTCCCTATTTATCTTCCGAAGAGGATGTCGACATCTATTTCTCATGATCTAGCCAGCACCTTGCGCAACACCACTCTGAAGAGGAGGATTGAGACGGTTGCAACAAGCAACATCTCCCAGATCCACACCCTCGGCGAAGTCACACTTAGCCGAAATAGTTTCTCCCAAAGAATGAACAATTTTCCACCACAAATGTTGGACAACCAACTTCACATCTTGAAAAATCCTGTGATTCCTCTCCATCTAGATATACCAAATTATAAAGGTCGGTCCAAGAGCCCAAGTAACTTTAAGAAAAGAAGTCTTAACAGGGGCCTTCCCCCACCAGGCAAAGAACTCGGCCAAAGAAGAGACATGCCAGCAAGCCTGGTTCCACACACCCCACCATAAGTGCCATAGCTCCCTAGAGAAGGAACATTGAAAGAAGAGATGAGAGACACTCTCCTCACTATTACAACACAAAACACACATCGAGGGACCTTGGAACCCTCGCTTGCACAAGTTATCCCAAGTAAGACACCAGTTCTGGACTGCCAACCACATAAAAAAGTTGCACTTGAGCCAAGAAAATTTGTTCCACACGTGCTTCCACCAAGGAACCTCAATGTCCCCAAACATCTGCCTAACCAACTCTCCATAACCCGTTGAAACAAAGTACTTACCAGATAAATCACTATTACTCCAAGCCAAGACATCCTGCCCTGCCATGGTATTGCATTCACGCGAGGCAAGAATCTAAACCAGCTCTTGCCTGTCCTCCTCCAACCCTCCTACGGGCCAATCTGAGGAGTGCTTCCATCTAAAACTAGCAGCCAGCCCAAGATTTTGAACAGTCTTATAATGCTCAATCGTATTCCAACCTACAGTAGTAAAATGTTTACAAAGAGGTTGGAGGTGAGGATAAGCAGAAAGAATAGGGGGATGACCATCCCAAGAATCCCACCAAAAAAGACCCTGAGAACCCGTATGACAGATCCAAAAAAGCCCCTTCTTAACCAACTGAGCCCCCAATTTCAGAGTGTGCCAAATCATAGATCCCCTTCCTTCTAAAGGGAAGCGAGGAACATTAAAAGTGTTAACATCCTTAAGATACTTGTGGATGAGAATACGGGCCCAAAGCTGATGCTGACTAGTACACCAACGCCAATATAACTTGGCTGCAAGAGCTTGCCCATTCAAAACAGCAAAATGTAAGACGAGGCCCCCCTCTTTCTACGGCATGCACACAGTTTCCCACTTAACAAGACTGAACTTAGTTGTCTACAAGTTACCACTCCAAAGAAATTGTCATGAGAGAGCATCAAATTCCCTCATGAAATACAAAGGAGCCGCCTGAACAAAACACCTATAAATAGGGAGAGCCTGGATAACAGACTTCAGAAGAGTCACTCTTGCAGTAGTAGAAAGCCAACGATGAGTTCAATGAGTGACCTTATTGCGCAGCTTATCAAGCAAAATCTGCTAGGAAGACCTAGGCTGCCTACCAACACCAAGAGGAATTTGCAGATAGACAAAGGGAAAAGACCCAATCTGAAACCTCAAAATATTAGCAATCCATCGTTGAATAGCTTGAGGAGTGTTAAAAAAGTAGATAGACGACTTATGCTCATTGACTTTCTGACTCGAAGCAACAAGGTAAATATCCAAAGCCCGCCTAAAAGAAACAACCTCCTAAAGGCAAGCCCTCCCCATAAGAGTATTGTCATCCACAAACTGAAGATTAGAGAGATGTGGCAACCAATTGCCCCAACACCAACCTTGGATCATGCCCTGGGAAACCCAAGACTTAAGAATTCTGCCCAGACCCTCAACTATAATAATAAACAAATAAGGGCAGAGAGGATCTCCTTGACAAAGGCCCCTAGAAGCGCCAAATAGCTCAAAAGGTTCCCCATTCATAATGACAGAAAAAGAGGAAGAGGTAACACAACTCATAGTCCAACTGGCCCAATCTGGACTAAAACCAAAGCCTAAGAGAATTCTCTGCAAAAAATGCCACTTAACTCTATCATAAGCTTTGGCCATATCCAACTTGATGAACATTGATTTCTCCTTAGAAGCCGCCATAGAGTGAATGACTTTAGAGGCAACCACCACCCCATCCAGGATCTATCTACCGGCCACAAAACCCCCTTGCTCCTCAAAGATCAAAGGAGGAAGACAAACTTTGAGCCTCTTTGCAATCAATTTAGTAATAATTTTGTATACCACATTACAAAGAGCAATAGGTCTAAAGAATTCAAGCTGATCTGCACCTTCCTTTTTAAGAATGAGAACCAAAAAAGTAGAGTTCAAGGCTCAAAGCATTTTCTTACTGCGAAGAGATTCCTAGGCAACCTCTAACAAATCCAAACTTATAATATCCCAAAATTCCTTAAAAAATTCAACAAGAAATCCATCTAGACCTGGAGCTTTACCTGTATTCATCCCAAAAACAACCTCTTCCAATTTAGACAAAGAAATCGAGCGGATGATGAATTCATTCATCTCAATGAAGATCAAAAAGGGAATGCAAGCAAGGATCAAATTCTACTCATCTTTTGCATAAGGTAAATCCTCAAAAAAAAGAGCAAAATAAAACTGTCTAGCCTCACAAGACAAAGCCAGCAGAGAAGATATGCGGACCCCTTCTGAATTAACCAAAGAGGAAATAAAACTCTTATTACGACAAGCCTGCACAGAATGATGGAAGAAAGCAGTATTCCTGTCCCCTTCTTGAAGCCAATCAATCTGAGCCTTTTGCTTCCAAAAAATCTCCTCTCGGAGTTCCCACTCCTCCACTACTCTCGCAGCCTGGGATTCCGCTTTACCTAAAGCATCTGAGAAACCATAATCTCGAATTTGGCGAGTAACCACATCAAGGCGCTCCTGAGCATTCCTCTTCATATCCTTTAGGTTGCCAAAACACAGCCTATTCCATCTCTTAAGGTGAAATTTGACATACTGAAATTTATTAACAAAGGTGTACATAGTTGTACCATAAGCAGGGACTCCGTCACGCCACCACTGGGCCATAAGATCATGCAAAGAAGACTCCCGAAGCCACATAAGCTGAAACTTAAAAGGAGAATACTTGGGAACTGTAAAAGAGGTTACTGAAAGTTTAATTGGCCAATGATTAGAACCCCTTCAATCAAGAATCTCAGAACCAGTAACCAATCTACCTCCCACCCAAAAACAAGAGACAAGAAATCTATCCAATCCAGCCTTTCAAAAATCACTTCCTCTCCACTCCGTCTATTATTCCAAGTGAAAACCCCATTGGAAGGCTTAACATCAATTAAAGCTAGAGAATCCACATTCTTCCGAAAAAGATCAAAAGTAGGCCCTAGCCGAGGCAACCCAACTCTTTTCTCCTCCAAACTCAACACGGAATTAAAATCAACAACTAAGAACCAAGGAAGATATGGAGCACATGGTCTAACATACCTTATATGAGCCCAAAGCCAAATTTTTCCACGAATATCAATCGGGGCATAAACATTAGTAACCAAAATGGTCTCTGTTATCACCTGGAATATGCACCTTGCTAAATCTTGAATCCAGCTATCCTATGAAACATGGGATGACCTCTTGAGTTGTAGGACTCGCGAAACTCGAGATCAACCTCCAATTATAGGGCGGCTTCCCCTTGGTAAATCACCTAAAAAACTAACTCTAACTAAAGAACCTTACTGGGAAAAGAGAGGAGAAAGATTTGATAATCTGAAACTAAAACGAAAAATGGAGGTGATACACCAAATATAGTAGATTTCTACTTCGTTTTAGCAACACAACCTATGAATCTCAATCTAAAGCTTCACACAGTAATTTGCAACAATAATTCAGAGGTAAAGTTAGAATAGCAACAATCAAGGAGTCATAGGACTCACAATAATACCTGCTTTTCTTTCATACACAAAGAAAATTGAAACAAATAGAGGCAAAATGCTGATCTTTGAATCACTGAAGGTTGCTACAATTACTGTTTTCTAGAAAAACAGCAAAATATTACATCACAAGCATACAATCAACCATTATTTTAGAGTGAAATAAGGTTGAAGATGCAATCAATGAAGAAGATTACAGAAGTAGAGACCTGATTATGACTGAAAAAATCAAAGGACTGAATGTCACTTTGTCACAATAAACTTTTCCCATGCTTTTCAACAAACATAGGCCTCTTATTTATAGATTTTGAGAGCCTAAAATCAAAAAGTCATGTTGACCTTAGATATTTTCCCTATGAGTTGTCATCCTTATACTGTGAGTTGTCAATCTTATCCTTTGTAGATAAGATATTTGTAAATCTTATCCTCTATGGATAAGATATTTTGCAATCCTTATCCTCTGTGGATAAGATATTTGTAAATCTTATCCTTTGTGGATAAGATATTTTGCAATCCTTATCCTTATCCCTTGACTTTGACTTTGACTTTCTTCCCTTGACTTTGACTTTGACTTTCGTTTGCAAAAAATATTTTTCTTTTATTTTTATGTTCTCAAGTAACATTTTGACGATTTTTGCAGGATGATTGCTTGCTAATCATGGGATCCAGAGGCTTTATCGGTCCATTGGGCACAGAATCATGAAGGGGAAAACTTCAACAGCTGGGCCTCCTCAAAGCAAAACAAAACATGTGCAGTTGCACTTGGAGGAAAGCATGAAAGCTAGAACATACATTCCCTTAAGGAGAATGCAAGGTGTGCAAATGCATTTCATGGAAAGCAAGATATTTACAATACATACACTAAACTAACAGAAAGCAAAGAATGGAAGCTTGCCTCTGTCAAAGATGAACCTTTTGAAGGAGTTGATCTCCCTCAAACCATAGTTGCATGTAACTGCACAGAACGCTTGCAAGGTGCACGATCGCTTCACTATAAATTTTAACATTGCAAGGAAACCATATGATGCAAGTGTTAGACTCATCTAACATTGGTGCCTCGACTGAACATACAACAGCAAGGGTGAACCTTTTTGAAGATAGGTCAGTATCCAAGAGAAAACCTTTTGTAGAGGGAAGAGAACCCACCTCACAAAAGGATAGGCCAATGTCACCATTGCTGGCCTCCTCAAAGCATGAATTGAAACAAAAAGAGAAAGTTTTCAGCTCACATGGTGATGCAAAATATGCCAAAACTGATTTTTGATATGCACAAGGAATCCCTTCTTCATGCACCTCAAACGAGAAACTTCATGAAGCTCGAGCATACTATCAAACTGAGCAACGGGAGCATCACTCTCCGAACAAATGTGTGGCTGCTCAATAACTACAAAATCATTTGTATTGATGCACACTTCATCAACACAAAACTCAGATTTTTGAGACACTTCAAGTGAAGAACTAAATTCTTCAAGTTGTCTCTTTGTTTTCATTTCTTTTTGGCAACAAGCTGCAACAAAATCAGACTCTTGGCATGTAATGGTTGCCACGTCCTCTGCTGCTTCTTCATTCTTATACTGCTGCCCACAAAGCTGCTCTTTTGGGGGTGAAAGATTGGCATCCAAGCTTGAGCAAAAAACTTCTAAATCACCCCAAAAGAGATCCTCCACCTTAGAAACGTAGATCTCAATAGATCGTGGATCTTCATCCACTATAACAGGGGCTAAACACGCCTGTTGTTGCTGCTCCAAAACCATGGAGTTATCTTCAACCATCAAGCCCAAACCAAGCTGTTTGGAGGCTTCAACGGATGTAGGTATAGCTGATCTATCCTCCTCATCTTCAACAAAATAAGGAAGGGCATCAAATGAGAGGACCGATTCCTCTATTGCATCAATTTTTTCTACTTTTTTGATGCCTTGTTGCTGCAACACTATTTCATTCTTGCAGCAAACCAAGACACTCGTTATTTTGAGCACATGAAGGCTCCACAACAACAACCTCTTCACTCCTAGCCCGAAATTGCTCCATAGGAGTAAAAGGTTGAGCCTCCTCAAGGATGGGTTCTTGTGAGGGACGGAGGCTTGCAAAACTTAGGATCTCCAACATAGATGATCTGCTTGATGGCACAAGAGGTTGTATTGGAGTTTCAAGGGGCTGATTAGGATTCTTGAAACTAAATTTTTTGGGCTTGCATACTTCTTGCATAATAGGCTGTTCTAGAACAAAAGGAGGGCTAATAGAAGTTTGAAGAGGCTTGCTAGGGCTCCTAAAACTTGGGAATTTATGTTTTCTTACCTCCTCCTTAGCAGGTTGTTCTGGAAATGGTGGAGGTGCTTGTCTAAAACTAGGCACACAGGGGGCTACTTGAGTCTCGAGCACGTGTGCTAAAGCAAGGACAAGTTTGATTTTTTCTTGCCTAGCAACAAGATCTCTTGCTATACGCTCTTCTTGTTGCTTTCTTTGTGCCTCCAACTGTTGCTCATACCCCCATTGAGCGTCATTATTTTGTTGTTGTGCATAATGAGCTTGATGGACAAACTCATGATGACTTGGGAAATAACCTTCTTGCTGCCCCTGATAGGCTTGATTTTCCCACTCTTGTTGTAGTTCAAATGCTTGCTGATCCTTAAGCTCAATAATTTGTCTATGGAGATCCCTCAACATGGACATGAGTTCACTCTTGTTTTGGGGTTGAAGGGAAGAACAAGGAGCCTCTAGGGGTTGTTGATAGGAATATGTAGGCATCCAAGAAGACTGAGCAGGGTGGGGTGGGTGGTATGCATTTTGAAAGGGTTGAGAACCCACAACAACAGGGTTATGCGGAATGAAATGGGAGGTATAACCAGCCTAATATGGCCTTTTGGGAGGCGCAAAGTTAGCATTATCATGATATGGTGGAGTGTACATATGGTTTCCTCTAAAACTTGACATTATTAAGCATAGAAAACGCCTTGAAAATTATTAGATAAGAGCAGAGGACTGCCCAACCAAAGATTTTAGGTACATACCAAAGAATCACCTAAAGAGTTGTAGAGTCACCAGGTGCTCGAAGAACGCCTCCAAAAGCTGAAATGTTGAAGAAGGCACCACTTCTTCAACAGTATGAAATGGAACTAGCACTGCTTGAACCAGTAGATATGAATGAAGTTGCCATGGTGTTTAAGAGCAGAGGACTGCCCAACCAAAGATTTTAGGTACATACCAAAGAATCACCTAAAGAGTTGTAGAGTCACCAGGTGCTCGAAGAACGCCACCAAAAGCTGAAATGTTGAAGAAGGCACCACTTCTTCAACAGTATGAAATGGAACTAGCACTGCTTGAACCAGTAGATATGAATGAAGTCGCCATGGTGTTTGAAGATATGCCTCAAAAGGCCGGATGCATTGGAGAAAACACCAAATTCTTCAATGAAGAGAAGCTTGTCCCACCGGGCGTGCCAAAAACTGTTATCACTTGGAATATGCACCCTGTTGAATCTTGAATCCAGCTATCCTGTGAAACATGGGATGACCTCTCGAGTTGTGGGACTTGCGAAACTCGAGGTCAACCTCCGATTATAGGGCGGCTTCCCCTTGGTAAATCACTTAAAAAACTAACTCTAACTAAAGAAACTTACTGGGAAAAGAGAGAAGAAAGATTTGATAATCTGAAACTAAAACGAAAAATGGAGGTGATACACCAAATATAGTAGATTTCTACTTCGTTTTAGCAACACAACCTATGAATCTCAATCTAAAGCTTCACACAATAATTTGCAACAATAATTCAGAGGTAAAGTTAGAATAGCAACAATCAAGGAGTCATAGGACTCACAATAATACCTGCTTTTCTTTCATACACAGAGAAAATTGAAACAAATAGAGGCAAAATGCTGATCTTTGAATCACTGAAGGCTGCTACAATTACTGTTTTCTAGAAAAACAGCAAAATATTACATCACAAGCATACAATCAACCATTATTTCAGAGTGAAATAAGGTTGAAGATGCAACCAATGAAGAAGATTACAGAAGTAGAGACCTGATTATGACTGAAAAAATCAAAGGACTGAATGTCACTTTGTCACAATAAACTTTTCCCATGCTTTTCAACAAACATAGGCCTCTTATTTATAGATTTTGAGAGCCTAAAATCAAAAAGTCATGTTGCCTTAGATATTTTCCCTATGAGTTGTCATCCTTATCCAGTGAGTTGTCAATCTTATCCTCTGTAGATAAAATATTAAGATATTTTGCAATCCTTATCCTTTGTGGATAAGATATTTGTAAATCTTATCCTTTGTGGATAAGATATTTTGCAATCCTTATCCTTATCCCTTGACTTTGACTTTGACTTTCTTCCCTTGACTTTGACTTTGACTTTGACTTTCTTTTGCAAAAAATATTTTTCTTTTATTTTTATGTTCTGATTTTTTATGAAAAATCTAAAAAATCAGGTAACAGTCTCGCCTGTTTCCAAAATAGAGGCAACCATGGAGATAGTAGAATGACTAGAAATCCACCATAGTGGAGCAATCCTTCTTGGGTCCCAAAAAAGAGCCAAACCCCCAGAGCTTTCCTGAGAACCAATGCACTGACACTGACCAAAATACCAGATACAAGAAGCACACTGAAGCATGAAATCAACTGAAAGTTTAGTCTCCTGGACACAAAATATGTCCGGAGAATGGACAACAACCAAATCATGAATAGCCTTTTGACGAGAGGTGCTATTCAACCCCCTTGCATTCCATGAGAGAACAATCATGGAGGAGAATGAGAAAAGTGAGCATCGATGGGTTTAACAATGATATGATGTAAGATGATGTAAGTTATAACTTTTTTTTAAAGTATTTATTTTTAATTTGTTGTGGATAGGTATATTAGTTGATTATCAATGATAAGATGTAAGATGATGTAAGTTATGTAATTTAATTGGGAGAATATATTAATACCCACTTCAAATCTAAAATCAATAGTATTCATCAACATTGTGATTTTATGCCAATATAAAAAGATGTGATATTATCTTCAATATATAAACTTAATATTACGCATTAATATATATAATTTATTATTATCAAAATACAAAATGTAGTCAATGGGCCCTTTGTCTGCCAATCCTCGGCACTAGCTCGTGCTTCCATGCCGGGTAGCTAAAAGTTCTTTGTGGATGATATAAAATCCTCCATCAGAAAAAAATACTAAATGTATATAATACTTTCATAAATATTAATAATCAATTTTCTAAATTTTAATATTCATACCTATTTTGATAAATTAAAATCTTCACAACAAATAACATATAGGAATGAAGACAAATAATTATTACAATCCAAAACCACTTTGATAAATTAATATATTATATCAACTAATTGTAAAAATAAATAAATGATGAATAAATAACATAACAACGAATATTTATCAGAACAATCACATTTTAAAGGCATGGGGCAGCACTTGCAATAATTAATATCGAACTGTCACATTGAATGTAAGTGTTGGCATGAAAGCAAAAAAATTTTGAACCTAGCCTCCCTTTGTAAGAACCATAGCTCCACAATCCATCTTACACTCACCATTGTAGAAGACTACCTACAAGCCCCCATCATTCATCTTGCTAACATATTATAGATTTTGTGCCAGACTAGGGATGTGCATAACTCCTGGAATATCTTTGATCCTACCATCAAAGAATCTAATCCTACCTCAACCATGCTTAACAATACTCAAAAAAGAGTTATCACCAAGGTGTACATTTCCACCATCAAACTTATCATAGTCAAAAACCACTCTCTATCATGTGGGAAGAGGCATCGAAGTCAATCATACATGCATCCACACATGCATGCATTGCAAGTGCTACAACACATGCATCTAATTCGTCAATAGAATCCTTAGAATCTAAATCATCATCAAACTCATTCTTTCTTTTTTTTCTTCTAATTGCAGTCCTCCTTGGCGTGGCCTTTCTTACCATAGTTCTAACATTTCACCTTGGATTTATGAGGAAACTTAGATCTCTCATGAGACTTAGATTTTCTTTTTCCCTTCTTCTTTCATTTTTCCTTTTACCATGCATGAACAACTAGTTCTTCTTTGGCAATTTTAAAGCCTTTCACCTCATCTCTTTCAAGAGAAGAGCAACCACTACCTCATCAGGCACAAACTTTGAAGTGGTACTTTAAATGGCTATCATTAGATTGTCTCATAAGTCTAGCAAAAAACATAACAATGCCATGAACCAATCCTCATCTTCCATCTTCACACTAATAGACTTGTAGAGAAGGGGGATTCGTCACCCCCAAGGCTCCAGGTCATGGGAGAGCCCAAGGAACGAACTACCCTAAGCTACCTCAGGTTGTTTGACAGGTGTTTCAAAAATCAGGTGAGTTGGCCTCAAAGGATTCGGACTACTGATCAGACAGCTCACTATCTGAGGACAGCAATGCGGGAACTGGACTCCTGCGCGACGTGTTGACATCTTAGGGACGTGTTTGTGTCCTGTACGGACAGAGATCTAACAGTCAGGCAAAAAGCACAAAGGGCCTACTAACAACCCAACTGGCACAATTTTATAATTTGACAGAGAGAATACAAGAAAAAAAACATACAACAAGAAGAATACTGGAACTACTCTAATACGAAAATGACAAAGAAAGGTAAGAAAAAGGTACCACCACTCCACCAACGCTTTGATTCTTCAACTTCAACTCCAAATGGACGATCCAGCACTCGCACACATGGAAACGGGAAAAATGTTGGGTTGCATTTGAGGTTTGCCTCAGTCAGACCCCCGCTTTGGTGTTCCCACCTCCACAGACAACCAAATATGCAATGAGATAGAGAAATCAATAAAGAAGAGAAGTAGAAAGTACACCAAATAGAGTGCAAAGACACACTAAATGCTACACTATAAGACACATTTATACAAACGAAATAACAAGAGCAATATCACCTCCTCTTCTTGCTAGCACTCAAGGCCGAGAGGAGAAGATGACACCACACTGAGAGAACAGAGCTTCGTTAACCTGCAAGAAAGGTGGAGTTGCAACAAGAACATTGTAGAAGCCAAGTAGAGAGCAAGAACGAGCTTGAGAGAGTGAGAGAATGAGCAAGAAATTGCAAGAATGAACAAGAGAATGAGAGAATTGCAAGCCCAGAGTGAAGAGATGAGAGAATGTGAGTTTGAATGCTTGAAAATGGAGGTAAGAGATCAACTTTCGTCAATCAAGGAAGGGCAGACGATGTTAGTTTCACAACCAACCACAAACATAACGCTTCTGCAAATTCCAGGGGCAAGAATCCTGTTGAGACGTTAGCACAGCGTGCACGCGTCCCTGATAAAAGTTCCTCCACAGACACAAAAAGACAAGGCCACACAGAAGGAATAAGCTGACGGTGGCGGGTTTGCATCATCCGACTTATATTTTCTAAAGTAAAGGTAAAATAAATTGGGAATTTGCCAAGGGTGCAAATTCGCGCCATTACATGACTATAATTGGTTCATAATGGTATTAAATGCACTTAGGTCCTTGGCAAATAAGTCTCCATCTCCCATCCTTAAAGTATACAACTTCTATAGAAAAAGCTTGTTTGCCAAGGATTTAGCTTGGTATATATTTCCCAACTTTTTCAAAAGAGATTTTAAGTTGGGTTCTCCCACAACATTCAAAAGCATTGAATTAGTGAAATAAAGTTGAATAAGACTTTTGGCTTTCTGATCTAACAGAACATAGTCATCTGGTGACATAGTCACATGTTTATTCTTAGAAACTACTAGCCATAGATCTCAATCTATTAACAAATCTTTCATAGCTCAAAATTTGTGCCAATAAACTATTCCATCTCCAACCCTGATGTACTCACCATCTTCCCTGAAACTAAGATCTATGCATATGGTTCCCATTCAAACCAAGATTAATCCAAAAAATATTATTATCTACCACCTAGGAAACATAGTTGATCAAGATCTAATATCAAATGAAAGGAAGCTAATAGTGGAAACGATTCCTGCACTAATCAATGAGAAGAGAAATGCGTTGAAACTAAGATCAAATAATATCAAAAGAAGTATACACAATAAAATCATTTAACATATGACACAATGTTTACCATGGGAAAACCTTTTTGAAAAAAATCCAACCTCCAAATCTCAAACCAATGTATTCATAGTACCAATCTGGTTATAATACATAACCAAGCTGAGCCCTTCATAGGAGGACAACCAACACAAATCTAAAGAAATTTTTGTGGCATAATCCTCTTGCATCATTCCACATGTCCATCCTAGACACCAATATATAGGAAAAACAAATCAGGAAATGACAAATGTTAAACCACAAACCATGGTCTAAAATCATAGCCTAATATGGCACCCAAAACACAAGGTCGCAAATTCTAATGCCCCATGTCATGATGAGTGAATAGGCTATTTTTTTAAGATCCTCTTGTGTTGTCATAATCCATTATAACCTTGTCATAACCAACTCATCAATTTGGGCACTCCAATATGTCAATTCAAAAATGCCTTATGATGCATCATCCTTAAATATCATAAGTTGATCAACATTCCAAATACATTGTGTAACTCGCCTCATACATACTCTTATGTGTCATAGGATCATATGAAGATCTCTTACGCATCTTACAATGTCATAAGATGTTCTTACACACCTCTATGGAATTAGATGCTCTTACAACCTCTTACATGTCATAAATAACATTACACATGGTATATAATGCCAAAACAAAAGAGAACACCTTTTTCCAAGAGTGCTTTCAAATAATTAATAAATAATAAAATCATTAAGATTGCACGGTGTATGATACACTTATCCCAATAGTAACTTTATGTGTTATACTTATTTATCTTTAAGGAATTTGCTTATGGTACCATGATTAGGCGGTCCTCAATTGGAACCCCTACCTTAACTATGTCAAAAGAGAAACAGATCTGAGCCAATGCCAACTCTTGGGCACAAAAGGGGGCCTTAAAGTTACGGGGTTGTAATAGATGCAGGCCTTTTTGATAAAACGGTGATCACTGATCAATATATTTCTGGTTAACTTGAGTCTAAAATTATAAGTATTCTTCATTATCTTTTAAATTTTTAACATTGATTTGTGTCTTTTAAATAAGAGGTATCATTGTTAAGCCAACCAAAAATTTAGCATATAAAACCCCTCTCGTGGAAGCTCAAAAGGGATTTCCTTTACTATTTACTTTATCTTTTGTCAAAAGACAAAATTGAAACTTCAACCAGCCAAAACATGAGCTGAAGTGCTTCGTCTTCCATTTCTTCATACAATCGTCATTTGCAGTACTTGCATCACTCAATTACTCATTTGTTTATATCAATAATTTCGTTTTAACATTTAGGTATGGTTCTGTTCCTGAGACGTCACAATTTTAAGATTTAAATACAATTCTGTTCCTTTAGCAGAAAGATTAAAGAATGGCAATCTAATTCAATCATTACTGATGTCAATGAATTAGAAGTACAATATCTGTCCTAATTACGGATTATACGTTGTGTTGGGCTTTGTATATTAAATATGAATACTAACAAGGGAAAGCCTGATTTAGAGCTTGGGAAAAAATATTCCCCTACACAAGAAGGGAGCAAAAGATGAGAATGGTGGAATACTTCTATAAAGATTTAACTAATGTTCATTGTTTATTGCAAGAAAAAGACCATCTATACCAAATTGGAGTTGGAAGCCATATATGTACCTGCCACCAGGAATCCATAAGTATCGAAATGATTCAAAGAGTAAACCTTCCAAAGAGTTCATATCTTCAAATATCTCTTTTCCTCTCTTGGAATCCAATCCATATTGACTCTCGATCATAATGTTTGCTGTAAGAGTCTTCATCCGAGCTGTTAGCTCTATTTCACAAGCTTTGTCACTAATAAATCTCCATTCATCCAACATTTTTTTGGTGCATCTTGCTGAGATCCCAATTACTGCCTGCTGGCATTGAAGAGAGAATATTAATAAGAGTTCTTATAATGAAATATACCCAATATTCAAAAAGAGTCTCTTGATTATATTAATTATAGCTACTAAAAAGTTCAAAACAAAGTTAAGGAAAAAAGAAAACGCCGAAGTCCAAGAAGCAGAGTTTGCACAAAAGTGTAAGAACAAGACGGCCAAAGGGGAAATAACAGACAGCATGTGGATGGAGCACAGTGTGTCCAGAACATTCATAAATTCCAAAGGAAAAGCAAACAGTTAGTGAAGCTTACAGTGGCAGGTAATGGGTCTAAGCATTCTTAGTTGAGCCACTCTATGATCTTTGAAAGGGGATATACTTAAAGAAATTGATGAGACTATGGAAACTGATTATAGTTAATGAGTTTGGTGAGACAGTATAACAGAAGTGATAACAATGCTCAGAAGAAATTTGTTACTAGATTTTTGAAAGGGAATAGGTTAAATAAGATTGATGAGACAGTATGAAATGTAGTTATTAGAAGTAATGCCAGTGTAGTCAATATAAAGTCTACTCTCGCTCTTTCGAGAGGGCCATGTTTTATGAGATTGGGGAAACAGTGTGGATATTAGCTAACAGAATTGATGACCATGCAAAAAGCATGGAGCCATCTCTTGTTCTTCAAAAGCGGATAATTTAAGAGATTGATAGGACAGTACGGAAACTGGTTAAGGGTGACAATGCACAGCATAAGGTTGTCTCTTGGCTCTGTTAAGGTAAGTGGAAACGTTGCTGAAGATAATGGTTGGTCTTTTGGCTAATGACCCGATTCACACACATGAATTTATGAATTCTATTATTGCCGATTCTGGATGTCTTAACACAGCAGCAAGCGCACATCAAGTGCTTGGGTGTGTGTGGGGGAGTGGGTGTGGATAAACAAGTAGGGTTCCGTAAAGTTTAAAAGGCACTGATTGGCTTTGTACTCACGATTTTTATTTTTATTTTTGTGACACTGGTGGAGCTGGATGGGTTAAGGCTGGCTTTACTGCAGAGTTTGGCCATGACACTTGAACCCAATGGATACAAAATTTAAACAGTACTTTTTCGCTATACCTTACATTTCTGTAGTTCAAATTGTGTAGCCCGCAGATTTCTACCTGACTAAGTTCAGGAATAAACCGGGTATAGACAAGACACACATTCTCAAGAGTTGAACAGAATAAACCGAGTACAGAAATATAATGAGCACAATTTCATCTGCAGTACCTTAAGTTTTTCTATATGAAATGCAGGGGCAACAACTCTGCGCTGTTGAGCCCAACTTTCCCCATTAACTGTAACCAAGCTTTTCCCAAATGCTACTGAAAGCATTTCCTGATGTAAAGGAGATACCCCTGAAATACTCAAGTTTTTGGAAGATAGCAGTTCCTTGATCTCTCCTGGATCTGTCAGAACTATTCTAGGCTCATAAGCAAACCAAATCACAAACCTTTCTCCTGACCAACACCCATAGTAAGACCATATCTATTAGTATCCGTTACAATAAAACCTATATATTACCAAAAACAAAATTTGGGTGCCTCGCTGAGGATCGGAGTTATTCAACAAGGCATCTACCATGGACATATATATAAAAAAGAAATGTATGGCCTTCAATGAGTATCCACTTTACATATACACACTGAGCAGTATTCGCCCACAGCAAGGTGTCCACTTTCAGTATGTACAAGTGGGTACTTTGCAGACGACCATGGCTATTCAGTTGAGAAGTTTTCTGCTTTGTCTTCAATAAGGTACCCACTTTTTATACAGAAGAAAAATATGCTATATGAAGTGGGTAATTTGCCAAAGACAATGAATAAAACTTCCCAACTGAAAATAATTTTATTACAAGTTGTATATATACACTGAGTAACCTTGGCATGTATATATCTATATGCACTTATTCTTACCATATTCTTGTGCCCATTTGACAAAGAAGGGGAAAACTCTCTTCCGGATGTCATGATGAATGGCAGGCAAATCCTTGGCATGTTCCTGCTTCATGATATTGGCTATGTCAAGAAGATTACCTATCAAAAAGCGAGGTGCGGGACCTTTGAATCCTCGTTTTCTGAGAGCTCTATAGATTGTCCATGGCCTCCACCAGTATTTTATTAAGAAACTTATCATGAATGACCATATGCCAACAAAAAGAACTGTAAATATCATGGAAAAACCACCAATGTTCTCCATTGTAAGTATCTTGCAACCTTGTGCAACAAGGCATGGGAGAACGAATCTACTGATCGAGAGATACCAGCCCTGCAACGTCTATCCAGACATCAGAATGCACATTTTAAATACTTTAAAATGTGCATTCTGATGTCTGGATAGACAGTACGTTCATATGAGTTTCCTCTCAGATACCCGCTCTTCTGCAGAAGTACCTTTTAAATTATAATATTGATTTTGTGCAGGACAACTAAGACAGCATTAACATTTGGAAATTTGTGCAGTTGTCTAATATTTTGTGTGTCTGGGGATACACAAAGATCGTTCTCCGCCGCTAACCTCGGGTTACTTATGCATCTCTGGCATAATTCATTGACAAATAAAATTTAAAAATAAAAAGATTCACATAAAACTATTTTATAATTAAGAAAAGTCCCATAGAGCTTCCTCTAACACAAGCATACTTGCCACTATTACAACTATAACCACCATTGCTCTGATCGTCAATAGAACATTTAGCAAAAATACATCTACAGTTTAATTCTATGTAGATGAGGACGAGCATAGTAAATAGTTTGAGATCGACAGTTTGAAATAAATGAATAGTCGAGGTGAATAAATTAAGATCACGAAGAAAAAACCAACTTTTACACTTATTCAAATACTTTAGTCAAGAGTAATGAAGACAATAAAGAATGGTGGGAAGTCTTCGTTGAAACTAAAATACGAGGACAGGTAGTTATGAACCCTAACTTGGTCCCTCTCAAAATCTAATTTTTCAATATCAAAAAATTTTACAAAAAATTAATATCATCAATATTTTAATATCAAAAATTTAAAAAAATTTAATATTATCTTTTTTGGTTAGTGTATTGTTTATAGTTAAGGTTTGAAGTTGTCATCATCAATTTTGATGTCTTAATTACGCATTATAGTAAAAGGTGTCAAAAATCCCTCTTTTTTAACCCCCTACTGACTGTAGTCAATTACCACCCCCGATCTTCATTCCAACTTGCACCAATACTTGAACACTTTATTATTAAAAAAACACTTCATCTTTTAATTATAAATGCACATTGTTCACAAATTAAACAACTTGTTATTAATAATTAATTAAATATGAACTACCTATTATTATTAACAATCTTAAAAGAAAACATGTTTTATTTATTACTTGAATAATTTTCATCTATAAATTATTATTAAACTACATATAATTTTAATAAACTATCTATAAATTATTAATAAACTACATATCATTATTATTAAATTATCTATCAACTAATCATAAACTACATATTAAAATTAGCTAACCCTAAATTAATGTCACTACAACTTACCCTAAATTCTTTATGTTACTCATTATGTCGTCCAGCATGTAGTCGTCGTGTCCATCGTTGAAGGCATTGGAAATCTACAACGAATGTGTCCATCACCAATAGAGATGTGAGATCTGCAACCATGCAAGTGAAGGTGACAACCAAGCAAGTAAGGCTTGCATAATTTGTTTTTTCTATTGTTTCTTGTTCATTTTTTTAACACTTTTTTAATTTTCAGGTCGCCTCCTCTTCCCATGTTCATGTTGTCATCTGCTCACCATGAAGGATACGCAATTGTGTTTATGGACACAAAAAAATTATAAGGGTTTGGAACTTATGGAGCAGTAAGGTCTTTTCTAACCTTACTGGGGCTATGACCCATATTTGTTGGTTTCAATTTTGAAAAGCAGTTTTTTCCTGAAATTTTAAGGTTAGGGTTTATAGGTTTTCAAACTTTGAAGTTATTTTGGGGTTTTTTGGGGGGCTATTTCAATTAGGAGTAAAAAAATGATGTAGGGTTTCAATTTTCTCTGCTATGGATGCCTCATGCCACTCATAGTGGTAGTTGTGTTCAGAGCAATGTTAGTGCCCAATTTACATAAACCCTATAAGCAATGATTTTGGGATGACCCAAATTAGAGAGCAACTAGAGAATTCACAACTTTCATGGTGTAGAACCAATTTTATTTAGGTATCACATCACTTGCATTATTCCCTTTTATTTTGTTTGTAAACAAAAAATATATAATAATAATGGTAAGACCAACCTCCAATTGGATGTGGATTTAAGCATAAGAAAAATATTAATACCCAAAGTAGAAGGGTTATATGGCATGGTGAGGCAGAGTTTCATGAGAGTGGTGATTGTTTCTTATCCTCCACCTTCCCTTCACGCTATTGTTCTACTCCCTTTCATCACCCATTTTCTATACTAGAAATCCACTTAGCCTGTTGGGCAGGTCTTTTGGAGTTGTCAAATTGATGTTTAAGTCACATGTAACTCACTCCTCAATCTCCCTTCCACTAATTCCCACTTGATCCAAAGAACTTTCATTATGGTTTACTTATTTCTTCAACAGCTTAGAAGGCCAAAGTCAGTTTCGAACCAACTCTTTGAGATGATACACCAAAATCATATGCAATGGTTTCTGGTTGGATTTAGATAAGAGAAGACTGTAAGAGCATTTTGAATCTTATATTTGGCGCAATTTTTGTCCCATGAAAACACTACTAATTGAGGTCTCATGGGGACAGGAAGAGGAAGGCAACATTCTCCTCATCCATTTCAATAACTCCTCAGACAATAGTTAATGGGTGGAAAATGTAGTTTCAATGCGCAACCATTGTTTTCTTGTTAATCATAAGTTTTTGGAAATTATAGAGTATGGAAGGTGCATTACCATGCAGACAATGCTAATTTTTTTTTTAAAACATGATATACAAATCTTTTGTCTTCACTACATGGCACCATTTTGGTGACAATTGTTAGCAATAATGCAATAGAAGGATAGCTTGATCAATAAATCTATGAAGGTAAGGTCCATAAATTAAGCATCATGGTGACAAGCTCTTGGTATGGAGATATACATTTCCTAGGAAACACACGTAGGAGTTCATAATGTAGGACATATACAAACCTATTAGTTTGAGGAAATTGTAGAATCATGCTATGAACACACATTGACATACAAGAAACCGGCTAATCGGTAATCAATTGTTTGGAAAATGATCACAAGCATCAAAGTTAGTTGCATGAATGAAGGACCTAAAGGTCTATCATGTAGTGATAGATTACCAAGGATGGACTTGCTTGAGTGCACAACAAAAATTAATGTGCTTATGAGGATGCACATCTTAGAGTCATGTAATTCGAAGGCGGCAATTAGAAAACTCAAAAACTAATTTGCTCCAAGATTTGGATTATGACAACCCTAGTGGATCAAAATCCACTTGGTTTTATTCTTTAGATAAACAATGAAGAATGACATGAAAGCTTGTGGAAACCAAAATAATGTAGATGCCTAGAGGGATCGCAAAGTATCAAACTATGAAATTAAGGTATCAAGATGTTCCCTTCTTGTAGATGCATGACGTGCTAACTTTCAAAAGAAAAATATCACATAAGTGTAGGATTCTGAAGTTCCTATGGGGTAAAGAGCACCATGAGTTCTAATAAGAGGATTTATAAAATGATAGTCAAATGGGGAAAGTTTGCTCCAAATGTAGGCATGAGAAAAGTCATTAGTGTGGAAGTGAAATTAATTAAAACAAATATCGGTATTCACATGAAATGGTCACAATATGTTTTTTTTGTGATTTTTTTTGTGTTGAAGCATTGGCTTAGGATTATTGTATAGTTTGATTGCACTGAAATGATGAGTGTAATAGAATTAATATCATGATAGTGTTGGCCTTTACATTTGATACTATTTTTTTCTATTCAAACCTACAAAATTCAAACTCTTTTATTCTTTGTTCATGGGGCATTTATTTAAATGTATGTGGTTAAATTTTTACTTGACCTTTCATTTTCCAATCTATTATATCTAGAAACTTAATTAGCAATTCATTGACCTTTTATCATGTAACCATTATTATTATATTGGCATAATAGCAATCATGCCAAGTTTATTATTTTTGGATTGTGTGTTTCACCATATTTATAAGGGAACTGATTTATTTAGTGTGTAATTAGGCACTATGCAAAAGCTTTAATCAATGCCATAGATCATTACATTCAAAACTAAAACAAATTTTAAAAGAAATCATTGAACGCGAAGATGGCTTAATTTAATGTCATTATTTTTTATTGATTCATGCACATACATTGATATAGTCAGGTACAAAACATTATAAAATGACCAGCCTATAGATGCTAAAAAATAGGAATGGTATGCATAATTATTCCATGGATTGCAAATTGTTACATGGTCTACAACATTGTAACCATTGCATTTTAGACATGGTTTGCTAATGATCCATGCACATACATTGATATATTCAGTTACAAAACATTACAAAATGACCAACCTATAGATGTTACAAAATAGGAATGGTTTGCATAATTGTTTCATGGACTGCAAATTGTTACATGGTCTGCTAAATTGTAACCATGACAGAATAGACATGGTCTGCTAAATCAAACATATATTATACAAAATAAGCAGTGCTAAATAGGTATGTTGTGCAATATTATAAAACTTGTACTATAGAATTGACTTAATCACCATAAAGCTAGGGAATGGTTTTGGCTCCTCCTCCATAGGAATATTTGTTAAAGTTTTGTTTATATCATTTGAATCAACATGGGGTGCAATACGGGTAAGATGACCAAACATATGTTCATCTAAAAGCCCAGAAAATTGGAATTGTTTGGCAAGGTCCAGTGAGGGGGGCTATGGCTAGTAGTAACACAAAATTTGTTAAGTAGTAACACAAAATTTGTTAAGGGAAACATAGGTTAGGGTTAAAATGTTGTACATCTCTCTAAGAGTTTTATGATGTTCATGCAAGGGGTTGATGGAGTACTTTTTTGTCCACCTCTGCTTGTATCTGGTGATGGATTCTCATCAAAGCCAACTTGGAACTCAATAAGATCAGCATATGCAAGGGTTAAAATGTTGTACATATCTCTTAGATTTTGACGGTGTCTAGGTAGGGGGGTTGATGGAGTACTCCTCTGCCCAAAACTAGTTGCTACATGTTTTGAATTACTATTCTTGACCACCTGCCTTTGTTTCTTTTTCAACTCTCTCTCCTTTTATTTCTAAAGCCTTTCCTCCTCCCTCCTTTGTCTCATTATTTGTCTTTCAATTTCTTCTCTTCCTTCTTTTTTCTTTGCTCAATTCGATGAAGCTTCTTTGCTTCCATCTATTTTTTCTTCCTTTGTTTCAGTTGTTGAAGTTCAATTTTCCTTGCTTCTTGTTGCTCATTCAAAACTATATAATCATTTACATTTAGAATTTGAGATTTACCGCCCAATCTAAGTGCATTATTATCAAATGGAATGGACCTCTTTCTAACCCTTTGAATGGGTAGCTTTAAAAATTTTCTTAAAGAGTCTTGAATACATAGCACCTCTTCATTTTTTCTTTCAAAATCTTCAGGTGTCTTCAATAACCCTTTAGTGATTCCACCTTGGCTATCTTCAACTTCATTTGGTTTTGAATTTGTAGTTCCCCATTTTTTTGCATATGCATAATAATGAACCACCTCGTTACTTGGTAGTGGAGGTGGAGAAGACTAGTTAACGATGTTTCCTCACTTTGGAAATCAATTTGCACTCCTAAGTTTTATGCTCTTTCTTTAACCCAATTTGGTGGGTCAAACTGTGTTGGTAGGCTTAAGTCATCTTGCAAGTCATTTTCATATTTTGTTTGGCTGACATGAGTATGTGAACTTGTGTCTTCATCTAAGTCAAATGTTGTTGTTGATTGTTCTATTGTCATTTGTGCCAAACAATCTTCCACTTGAGCATCTTTAAAACCAACCAACCTCAAGATGCTTGTAATTTGTGCAATCTCACTTGTCTTCTTCTATATTGAATGTTTCACTTGGTTTTATATCATTACAAAGTGCATCTCTATCTAACGGTCAATTTCCAGTCATATGAAAACCCGTTATGATGTTTTCAAGAACAAGAGCATGCTTGAAAGCTTTGCTTGCAAGTTCTTCCAATTTTGTTCTTATTTCTATGTGTGGATTTTTTCCATCCACTTTGACCTCTCAATTTTAAAATATGTTTAAAATGGGAAAAGACACTTACATCCAAAGGTTGCAGTTTTTGGCTGGTATGTGTAGGTAATGTAAGAAGATCAATGCCTAGATATTTGGCTTCTTGGATCATGGTTAAATCCACATGGCTTCCATGTCCATCAAAGATAAGGAGGTGTTTGTTTGTGGGTGAAGCCCCACCTGGAACTAATTTGGAAAAATGATGCCACAAATTCAAAAATAATTCCTTTGTCATCCAAGCAAGTGGTCGTGTTGCCATGCAAGCTCTTGGTTCATAATTATCAATGTAGTTATTTAGTTGTCTTTTTGCCCTGAAAAGATAGAAACCTGGTATGTTGTGACCTGTTGCATTGATACATGACAATATTGTAATATATTCTCTACTTTTAGATAGAATATGTGGCGCACTTATGTTGCCCACCTTTGCAATCACTCTCATTCCACAATTTCTACCTGCTTACACACCCGTTTCATCACAATTCCATATCATGGTTGGTCCATATTCATTAGCATTGTAAATTTTTCCAAGTTGTCATAGAAATCAACCACAATACATGGTCACAACATCACTACTTTGTCCCTATCTAGACCCTCTGTAGTTCGTAGTGTCAATCCTAGATGACGTTTGCAGAAACCCATCCACCATGATATGCCTAGTAAACCATTCTTGAATGGATTTGGCCTAGTTTGACAGATGTGGGCCACATGTGATTTTAGTTGATCCAATCCATGCCCAATTTGAGCTAGTTCTTGGCACCACTCAACTACTTCTTTCTCTTCTTCCATAGAAAGGATTGTTGGTGGTCCTTTTCTTTTTGTTATTGTCAATCCTAACATCCAATATATTAAACTACTAGCAAAAATTCCCCTTTTTAGATGTTGCTCTTATTAAGAAGCCATAGTCCTCAACATCTTTGATGACATGATCTATATCTTCTCGTGTCCACATATTGTTATTGCACTTTGTCTTTTTCCTTTGATGTTGACAAGATTGGACAAAAACATCGATAGTTTTTGCATTATTATCAACAAGATTACGCGTTGTGTTATCACTAAGTGGATTGGTTGAAGTCTCACCATCATTTGAGTCAACCACTTGAAATTTCACACCCCGTGGTAAACGAGGCCTCAACTTTTAGTTTTTTCTTACTTTTTCTCTTTCCTGTAGCCTTAATTCCTAAACAAAAAATATATCAAATAATAGTTATTTTGTAAAGGATTGTAATAACTGGCCTACTTATAAATATATTATTTTACAATCATATGTAAGGTTTTTTTCCCTTATTAAATACAGATATTGGCTTGAATGATATGCATTTTTTTAGCAAGAACACTTCAGACAATGAAAAGCAATGATATTTAGTCTCCAAGTCAGTTTATAAGAGAATGGTCATAGAATGAAATTTATCTAATTCCTTAATAAACAAAAAGTATACACATCCATATATTTTAATTTATATTAAAGATCTAAGCTTATATGAGTTAATCAGTCCTATAACCCTCCAAAGAGTATACACATGACACAGAGAGAATAACCATAAGTTACCATCAATGCTCCAATCCAAACCATGAGAACCCAAGAAAGGTTTGTTGTGGCATTTAGCACATCTATTCTGATAGCTTTAGCTAGAGCCCCAATTTACTCAAGTTTCATTTGTCTCTCTATCATCTTGGTGAATGTTTCATAAAAAAAATTCTCTCCTAGGAATGCAAACACGATTTTGATCTGAGATACGGTTTGCACTATTGTTTATCACTATTCATTCTATTCAAAATCAAATTGAAAGGTGGAAAGTAACATACAGTGTGGTAAGATTAAACACTATTAGGTGTGGCTTTAAATCAAATTCTACAAATTATCTATTTTAATTTATGTTAAAGATCCAGGCTTATATGATACAGTCTACCTAGATATTTAATTTACATTAAAATATATTTATAATATAAACTTTACATTTGTAAACAAATTTGCTTCTCAGATGATTGCAAATATCGGACAAACGCTTCATTAGCTTTAGTGTTAGTATTTTAAAAAGATTTGATTGCATAATTTTAATGTCTCTTCATCCATCTATTTTAATTTATATTAAATATCCAAGTTTTTATGATTGTTGTTCTTATTCATGCACAATTTTGATTTGAGATACATTATGTTTGAATCCTTAATATAAATTGAAATAGATGGATGAATTGAACAAATATTTGGCAACACAATTTACAAATGAAAGTTTTTTTCTATAAATTAATAAAATTTAATATTCATTAACTAATATGAATTGTTTATGTGGTGTGTATTTATTTTTTAATTAAAAAACAATAAAAAAATTGATAGACATGTTGTTGTTGAAACATACCTATAAATAGTAAAATTTTGTTGAAGGATAAAACAAAATACCTAAACAGTAAACACTACAACAATTTGAAAATCTCTGCAATCTGATATTTTGAGTTGTTTGGTAATCTCTTAACAACTCTGATAGTATGCAATGAGAATGAGAATGTATGCAAAGATAATTTATGCAGTTTGATATAGAGAAAGTAAATGGTTTTAGTGCATTGTATGTTAGTTTTTTAGCTTCTTTTTCTTTTAGATACATGAAATTAGAATTGGTTGATCAGTGGCTTGCAAATCTTGCATTCTTATTGGTTAAAATGTGATGTTGGAGATTAAGAGAGGAAATTTTAAATTTTTTGTAGTAATTGGTTGATTTGCTCGAAATGGTGACTCTCACAGTTGCAATTTGATTTTGCATGTACTTAATATCTGATGGGAGAAGTCTACAATCTCAACATTTATTGCTCAAAATTAATCAGAGATGGGACTAGTTATTGAAAATAGATTTTTCTATTTATGTGAAGTGCACTGAAACTTAAACGATTTAGAGTATTTACTAAGTAGAAAACATGTACAACTTTGACTATTTGGCTATGTGTTTGGACAAATGTTAATGTAATATTTAATATTAGTTTTTTTATGTTGTAGAAGTACTTTGAAGTTATTATAAATGACATTTTATTTTGTTTCATATTCAATGTGCAATGAATGAGAAATTTTTATTATTTTTTATAGATTATTAGGTAGTGTAGACATCTAAATTTGACCACTTATATTTGGTCAAATTTACCCTTTTCATCTAAATTTGACCACTTATATTTGGTCAAATTTATCTTTTTCATCTAAATATCCTTTATCCGCATTAGTTAAATAATGTTACTATTATTTAATTAATACCCCTAAAGTCTTCTAAATCTCTAAGGTATTTGGTTGAATACTTAAATACCTTACCTTTTATCTCTTTCTTCCAAAGAATTAAATAAATAACCCACTTATTTAATTCCCTTTGTGTCCCATCCACACTTAATCCCAACTCATCTCCTAATCTCATCATTAGGGATGTGCACCTTCCTAATTCATGATTAGAATGTGTCACATCCTCCAACTTTTGCAAGTTGGTTCCTAATCATCATTAGCCACCTAACTCTCTTCTAATCCTTCATCAACTAGTCTAATCAACCCCCTTTAGTCAACTCTCCCACATCCCAATGGAATTTTAAACTCCATTTATTCACCCAAGTTTTCCCAAGGAATATTTTATTCTTTTTGTCTTCCCCATGCACATTAAAAAGGAATTTTTAATTCCTTTTGGTCAACCTTTGATTTTCACCCTTGATCTCTTGTCCTTGGCCAAGAATGAGTCTTGACCATTCATTTATCTCTCCTTGGCTAAATGGCTAACACTTAGCCATTTCACAACCCTAACCAAAGGGGGATTCAAGAAATCTATCACTTTCAACCCTTCTCAAGCATTCAACTTCATTCATTTTCCAGCCATCATCTTGCATTCAATCTACCATCTTCTTGCATCCAAATCAAGCATTTACAAGTCATAATGTTGTTCAAATCGATCTAGGAGCACACAAATCAAATGATCTACAAGATCAATCAACCAATCAACTTGGACAAGGTAATATCATTTTTTTTATTGTATTTTGTTCAAGTTCAACTTAGGCCTAATCTCGAGGTGTTGTTTGTGTTTTCCTTGTTTGCATTTCATTTAGTTTTGCATTTTAAACTAGGCAAAAACACCTGCACACATTTTGGCACGCCCAGTGGGACCCACGTCATGGGTCTTTTCTTTCACATTTTTTGTTGTTTGACTTTTGCAGGTCCAGATTGTAGCTACAGAGGTGAAACTGCTCCGAGGGGTGAACCTAACTTTCAAAGGGAAGAACCTGCCTCCCTGTAGAAGGCAAACTTGACTTTCAAAGGGGCAAACCTGCATCCCTACAGAGGCGAACCTGCTTGACCTTCTGGTAACAAGAAAACCTACCTCCTCAAATAGGCAAATTTTCTCAGAGGGGTGAACCTGCCTTTACAAAGGGGCGAACCTACCTTTACAAAGGCGTGAACCTACCTTTGCATAAGGGCGAACTTGCCTTAATAGAGGGGCGAAGTTGTTGTATATAGAGGTGAATCCGAGGTAAATTCAAGACATGTTTTTCACTGTTTTCGACATCATTTGGTTTTTGTTTCAAGTACTAATCCGCTAACTCAATTGTTTGTGAGTGTAATTACTTCTACCTAACGATTTGTGTAGTTGTTTCTCATTTATCCAAGACCGATGGTCTGAGACTACTAACGCTTTTTCTAAGGGATGATCGATCCAAGAATAGTTAGTTAGTTTTGTTTGTTGTTTTCTATAATAGCTAGGCACACACAACTTTAATTAGAGGGTCAATTTACACTCGTTTGTTATGCTCGTGAGTGGGTTGTTGACATATTCACTCCCCTTGTGTCACTTGATGATCCTAGGTGACGAAAAATCATAGCTCACTCTTGTTTAGTTGATTCCACCTAAGAGATCCTAGTGCGTCTTAGCTCTCCCCTTGCGCTACATGTGAGCCTGGGGACTAGCCGAGATGTCTAGTGTCTTCTTCCCATAGTAGGACCTACCTAGGATTTCATCACCTGAGGGATGATCCCAACCATGTGTTATCGACAGGTTATATAAAGAGGGGCAGCGAAAGTTGTACCTCAATCCAACCACATCGTGTTTGGCAGAGTGTCGAAGCTAGGGTGATACTAAGATAAGACGTAAAGAGTTGGTTTGAGTTTCTAGTACCTCGTCAGGGCTCCCGACTCATGCTTGTGACAGGTTCGTGTTCACGATTGTGCCCCACGTACTGTGCATATATCAGGGACTCCCTAATAGCCTTGTTTAAGCTAGATAGAGACCCTTCACTAATTCTAGGATTCTGTTGTTGGGCATGTCTTCTTTGTGAGATACTAGTGTTTTTCATTTCAGTTGAGTCGGTCTAGCCTTTTATGTAATACCCCTTCGTTTTGCTTCTCCTTTCATGTTGTTTTATGCTTTGCTTGGGTTACAGCTACTTTGATACTAGACACATTTTTATTATGATGTTTTGATCGCTACTCTTGAGCGACAACTATTATTGTGTGATGTGATTATCTGATTTTATTTCACATGCTTTGATGAATTAAGGATGTCAGTAGAATTATCATGAGATTATTTATGTGAGTATTGTTTATGACGTTAGTGTTAGTCTTTGATGAGTGTATTGGTGAAGAAGACGGGTTCGCATCACTCGCTTGCGAGCGCCCTGCGAATCCGAGATTTCTTCTTCACAGTGTGAATTATATGCTAGATTTATTATGTTGTTTACTTGATTTCAGGTTGCAGGTACATGACATCAACTCCACCTGGTTTCACAGGTTTGAGCGTGTCGATCCAACGGTTAAGTTGAACGGGAGATAGTAGCTTGGTAACATGTGTTAGGCCTACACCCTAGCCTTAGTGTGTCGTCAGTTATGATTATTGAGTCATGTTGTATCTTATTTGATATTAGGTAATGTTTTCAAAAGTGCTGACTTATTAAATAGTTCTTTTAGAAAATTGCATTGGCTGGTAGAGATGTTTATTTTTATATTTCATTAATGTTATGCTTATTGGTTATATTTAAAATTATTATTGAAATTAAAGTTAAATTACTTGATTAATTAAATTTAAATCTCAAGGGATTAAATTTAATTATTAAATAATTGTAAGTAAGTTAATTAAAGTTAAATTATTTAATTTATTAAATTTAAATCTCAAGGGATTGAATTTAATTATTAAATAATTGAAAGTAAGTGAATTAAAGTTAAATTATTTATTTAATTAAATTTAAATCTCAAGGGATTGGATTTAGTTATTAGATAATTTAATAATAATTAAGTAAGTATATTTGATTGTTAAATTAAATTAAATCAAAAGGGGATTTATAAGAAACTGAAAGTTTACTTTAAAGTCAAAATTAGGGTCTTCTAAAAAGGGGAACTGAAATTAATATCTAAATTCAATTTTTGCATTAAATGTGAATTAGGGATGCATTAGGTTATTTTGGAGTTTTGAGGAAATGATGTTTTATAAGATTAGGGCAGAAAAGTTTGGGGATTCTTCTTCCTTCTTTTTTTGAGAGGCATGAAATTTTTGGAGAGAGTTTGCACATGAAAGATTTTGGAAGTATTTTCTGTTGGTAGAATCAAATTGAAAGGAGAGAAAATTTTGTGAAGAAGGTGGAGCTATTGGATCAAAGCTAGTTGGAAATTCATTGCATGGTTGAAAAGGAATTGTGAGGATTTTAAGGGAAGCTCTGCATCAAGAATCTTGGCTATTTCTTGTGGCTTCAAATAACCAAGTTTTCTTTTAATTCTTTGATTTATTGTTCCTAGTTTAATCTATTTTCTAAATGATAAGGAATTGCAAATGAGTGATTTATTTGAAACCTTAGGTTGAACTTCAACATTTTGGTATTCAGATTTGTTTTTCAAAACACAAACCCTTTTAGAAAATTATGTTGAAAAGACTCAAAAACAATGTATTGTCTTTTCCTTTGTTTAAATTATTTGAAACATGGAAGAATGGCTTCTTTTGGGATTCTGGTTTTCTTTTTTTTTTTTTACCTTTGAACGTATGAAAATATTCTGTCATTGTCAAATTTTATTACTGGTTTTAAATTTTATTTTTTCAATTTCACCAGTAAAATGAATTCTAAAAAAAAAATTTATATAAATGTAAATATACATTACATATATCATATTTTTAAATATGATATATATAACTTATATTTACATATAATATAATTTTGTGTTTTAATTTTGAAATGTTGAAAAGTGACGCCGTACGACGATTTTCCGAAATTCATACTACGTACGAAACTGTGTTTTAAATTTTTGTTTAAATTTTTTTTTATTTGTATGTGTGGGGGGGGCGGGGGGGGCGAGGGGCGGGGTTCGCCCCCCCATTGTCCTTATGTTGGGTATGCAGTACCCACTAGGCAGTGCGCCCACCACATGGGGGGACGCACTGTCCCGTGGGGATTGCAGCCCCCTTAATGCTATTGTCGGCCGCTATACTTTGAGTACAGTCGGCGTAGGTTTTGGTCTGCGGTCTGCGGAAAGTGTTGACAGGTACCAACGGTACCGTCCGTCGAACGAGGTACCGTCCGGTCCTGCATAGTTCTATTTTATTTTATTTCTATTTTATTTTATTTGTATTTACTTTCTTTTAATTTTTGGTTATTTTAAATTCGTTTTTTAATTTTTATTTCTTTTCTTTATTTTGTTTTTTTTTTGGGAAACGAAAGGGTTTTCAGCAAGGACAGGGTAACAGGAATTGGAGGCGCATGAAGCATTTCAATTATGAGCAACCTGCTCAGAGCTTTCAGTCTACCTTTAGAGGCAGTGCGCAACAGTCGAGTGCACCAGCAGGAGACAGAGGTCATAGTAGAGGAATAGGTTGTTTCTCTTGTGGTCAGCAGGGCCATATTGCTAGGATGTGTCCCAATAAGAGCATGTCGGGATTCACTCAGAGACTAGCGGCGTTAGAGCCGGCAGTGGGAGATGCAGGCAGAGGTCACCATGTATTCGCAGCAGTTGATAACCGCTAGGCAGAGCACCAGGGTACCATAGTTGAGACTCATAGTATGGTATTTGGTAACCCGGTTACTATCCTATTTGATTCAGGAGCATCCAACTCCTTTATTTCTTCATCTATAGTGTCACGTTACAGACTGGGAGCCGTAAGGCAAGACGATAGGTGGCAGGTTGAGTTAGCGTCAGGTGCGAAAGTTGCATCACATTTCGTAGTGCCTGACTGTAGGTTGGAGAGTGGACCACTTCGTACCACCTTAGATCTTCGGGTTATACCTTTGAGATCCTATGATGTTGTCATAGGTATGGATTGGCTTGAGGCTCACCGAGCAGTTATTGACTGTCGACGGAAGTTGATTCGATGCAGTAATGCATCTGGGGGTGAGGTTGAGATTATAGGAGTTCAGAGACCGATATCCTTGACGATTATTTCAGCTATGCAGTTGAGGAGATGTGTTCGGTAGGGATGTCAGTTGTTTGTTGTTTTAATTGACGACTTGGGATTAGGAGACGTAGAGGAGAAGGTATCTCTAGGTAGTCATCCCGTACTTCAGGAGTTCTCTGATGTCTTTCCAGATGACATTCCAGGTATGCCACCGAGGAGAGATATAGATTTTAAGGTTGACTTAATACCTGGATCAGAGCCTATTTCACTAGCTCCCTACCGTATGACCACTCAGGAGCTGAAAGAGCTTCGCTTTCAGTTGGAGGAGTTGTTCGAGAAGGGATTCATTCGTCCTAGTGTTTCTCCATGGGGAGCACCTATCATCTTCGTGAAGAAGAAGGATGGTTCACTTCGGTTGTGCATTGATTACCGACAGTTGAACAAGGTAACGATCAAGAATCGTTATCCACTTCCTAGAATTGATGACTTGTTTGACCAAGTCAAGGGTGCTACCATCTTTTCGAAGATTGATCTTAAGTCGGGATACCATCAGCTCTGTATTTTTGACGCAGATATCCATAAGACGACGTTTCGAACGTAGTATGGTCACTACGAGTTTACGGTGGTACCATTCGGGTTGACAAATGCGCCATCTGTCTTCATCAGTTTGATGAATGGAGTATTCTGCACTTACCTTGATAGGTTTGTTCTTGTGTTTCTTGATGACATACTGATATATTCCAGGACAGTGGAGGAACATGAGGAGCATTTGCGATAGGTACTTCAGTGTTTGCGGGAGAACCAACTTTATGCCAACTTGTCGAAATGTGAATTCCTCAAGTCTGAGATCATGTATCTTGGCCATGTGATCTCAGGAGAGGGAGTGTTTGTGGATCCTTCAAAGATCCAAGCTATTATGGATTGGCCTGCGCCCACGAATGTGGCAGAGATTCGTAGTTTTATGGGACTTGCAGGATACTACAGGAGGTTTGTTCAGAACTTTTCCAGTGTAGGTCATCCTATCACTTCTCTTTAGAGGAAAGGGAAGAGGTTTGATTGGACAGAGAAGTGTGAGTCAACTTTTCAGGTTCTTAAGGATAAGTTGACCAGTGCACCAATTTTAGCGATACCTGATCCCGCAGGAGATTTTATGGTTTGTACAGATGCATCCTTAGAGGGCTTAGGAGCAGTCCTGATGCAGGAGGGTAGAGTGATAGCATATGAGTCGTGGAAGCTTAAAGATCATGAGCTGAATTATCCCACACATGATCTTGAGTTAGCGGCAGTAGTCCATGCACTGACCAGATGGAGACACTTTTTACTCAAACAGAGATTTGAGCTTCATAGTGATCAGAGGAGTCTCCAGTACATTTTCACTCAACCAAACCTTAACGCTAGGCAGAGGCGTTGGATGGAGTTCCTTTGTGAGTATGACTTCGAGGTGAAGTACATTAAGAGGAAAGAGAATGTCGTAGCTGATGCACTCAGTAGGCGTAGGCATGTATTATCCGAGATGACTCTTATGGTAGACTTACGGAGTTAGATTCTTGCTACTCTTCCAGCAGACAGTTGGTATCAGGATGTGAGAGCAGAGATTGAGGCAGGCAAGCCTCTTGAGGGCAGGTTCACAGGTTATTCACTTGAGTCAAATGGGTTACTCAGGCATTTTGAGCGTATTTTTGTACCTTCAGCAGGTGGCCTTCACACTTTGGTTTTGACAGAGGCACATCATGTACCGTATTCAGCCCATCTTGGTGTGAAGAAGATGTACGCAGATTTGCGCCAATTGTATTTTTGGCCAGGGATGAAACGTGATATTGCAAATTTTGTTGCTAGATGTTTGGAGTGTCAGCGAGTGAAGGCTGAACAACATCACCCAATAGGTCTTCTTCATCCACACCTTATACTTGAGTGGAAGTGGGATATTATCTCATTGGATTTCATTGTTGGCTTACCCAACTCCTCCCGACGACATGATGCTATTATGGTTACGGTCGATAGGTTGATGAAGGTAGCACACTTCTCGCCTATCCGCTCTATCTATAATGCGTCATCAGTTGCTAGAGTGTTCATGGAGGATATTGTGAGGTTGCATAGTATTCCACGTCAGATTATTTCTGACAGGGATCCAGTGTTTACTTCAGCTCTTTGGACGTCATTGCAACACGCTATGGGGACATAGTTGAACTTTAGTTCAGCATATCACCCAGAGACAGATGGACAAACTGAGAGGGTTAATCAAATCCTCGAAGATATGTTGCGCATGTATGTCATGGAATAGCAGACACGATGGGAGGATTATCTCTATCTAGTGGAGTTTGCTTATAACAATAGTTACCAGAGTTCCATTGGCATGGCACCTTTCCAGGCTTTGTATGGACGTCCTTGGCGTACACCTCTGAGTTGGGATCGATTACAGGACATAGTGCTATTGGGACTAGAGATGTTTCAGGATATGGAACAACAGGTGGATCGGATTAGAGAGCACCTAGTAGCAGCTTAGGATAGGCAGAAGAAGTATGCGGATGTGCATAGAGTGGATCGCCAATTTTCTATAGGCGACAAAGTGTTCTTGCGGGTGCGTCCGTGAAAGAGTCCAATCCATTATGGAAAGGGTTCTAAGTTGGTGCCTCGCTTTGTCAGACCTTTCGAGATACTCAAAAAGATTGGTCCAGTTGCTTACCGTCTTGCTTTGCCACCCAGTCTTGCACGTATTCATGACGTTTTCCATGTTTCAGTTCTTCGGCCTTATCATCCAGATGTTACTCACGTCCGTGATTGGAATTCTTTACAGGTAGAGGACGGGCAGCTGGCTTTGGAGCCCATGGCCGTAATGGAGCGCAGAACGATCGCTCTTCGAGGGTGAGATATTGATCAGGTTCGAGTTCAGTGGGATCCCAGGGATGATGCTTCATCCACTTGGGAGGATGTAGTTAGGATGAGGGAGTTATATCCCTACTTGTTTGCAGGCTTCCAGGAGTAAGCCTGGTCTTTAGGGGGGAGGATGTAATACCCCTCCATTTTGCTTCTCGTTTCATGTTGTTTTATGCTTTGCTTGGGTTACAGCTACTTTGATACTGGACACATTTTTATTATGATGTTTTGATCGCTACTCTTGAGCGACAACTATTATTGTGTGATGTGATTATCTGATTTTATTTCACATGCTTTGATGAATTAAGGATGTCAGTAGAATTATCATGAGATTATTTATGTGAGTATTGTTTATGACGTTAGTGTCAGTCTTTGATGAGTGTATTGGTGAAAAAGATGGGTTCGCATCACTCACTTGCGAGCGCCCTGCGAATCCAAGATTTCTTCTTCACGGTGTGAATTATATGCTGATATATTATGTTGTTTACTTGATTTTAGGTTGCAGGTACATGACATCGACTCCGCCTGGTTTCACAGGTTTGAGCATGTCGATCCAATGGTTAAGTTGAACGGGAGATAGTAGCTTGGTAACATGTTTCAAGCCTACACCCTAGCCTCAGTGTGTTGTCAGTTATGATTATTGAGTCATGTTGTATCTTATTTGATGTTAGGTAATGTTTTGAAAAGTGTTGACTTATTAAATAGTTCTTTTAGAAAATTGCATTGGCTGGTAGAGATGTTTATTTTTATATTGTATTAATGTTATGCTTATTGGTTATATTTAAAATTATTATTGAAATTAAACTTAAATTACTTGATTAATTAAATTTAAATCTCAAGGGATTAAATTTAATTATTAAATAATTGTAAGTAAGTTGATTAAAGTTAAATTATTTAATTTATTAAATTTAAATCTCAAGGGATTGAATTTAATTATTAAATAATTGAAAGTAAGTGAATTAAAGTTAAATTATTTATTTAATTCAATTTAAATCTCAAGGGATTGGATTTAGTTATTAGATAATTTAATAATAATTAAGTAAGTATATTGATTGTTAAATTAAATTAAATCAAAAGGGGATTTATAAGAAATTGAAATTTTACTTTAAAGTCAAAATTAGGGTCTTCTAAAAAAGGGAACTGAAATTAATATCTAAATTCAATTTTTGCATTAAATGTGAATTAGGGTTGCATTAGGTTATTTTGGAGTTTTGAGGAAATGATGTTTTATAAGATTAGGGCAGAAAAGTTTGGGGATTCTTCTTCCTTCTTTTTTTGAGAGGCATGAAATTTTTGGAGAGAGTTTGCACATGAAAGATTTTGGAAGTATTTTCTGTTGGTAGAATTAAATTGAAAGGAGAGAAAATTTTGTGAAGAAGGTGGAGCTATTGGATCAAAGCTAGCTGGAAATTCATTGCATGGTTGAAAAGGAATTGTGAGGATTTTAAGGGAAGCTCTGCATCAAGAATCTTGGCTATTTCTTGTGGCTTCAAATAACCAAGTTTTCTTTTAATTCTTTGATTTATTGTTCCTAGTTTAATCTATTTTCTAAATGATAAGGAATTGCAAATGAGTGATCTATTTGAAACCCTAGGTTGAACTTCAACATTTTGGTATTCAGATTTGTTTTTCAAAACACAAACCCTTTTAGAAAATTCTGTTGAAAAAACTCAAAAACAATGTATTGCCTTTTCCTTTGTTTAAATTATTTGAAACATAGAAGAATGGCTTCTTTTGGGATTCTGGTTTTCTTTTTTTTTTTAAACCTTTGAATGTATGAAAATATTCTATCATTGTCAAATTTTATTACTGGTTTTAAATTTTATTTTTTCAATTTCACTAGTAAAATGAATTCTAAAAAAAATTTTATATAAATATAAATATACATTACATATATCATATTTTTAAATATGATATATACAACCTATATTTACATATAATATAATTTTGTGTTTTAATTTTGAAATGTTGAAAAGTGACGCTGTACGGCGATTTTTCAAAATTCGTACTGCGTACGAAACTGTGTTTTAAATTTTTGTTTAAATTTTTTTTTTATTTGTATGTGTGGGGGGGGTTCGGCCCCCCACTGTCCTTATGTTGGGTACGCAGTACCCACTGGGCAATGCGCCCACCACATGGGGGGACGCACTGTCCCGTGGGGACTGCGGCCCCCTTAATGCTATTGCCAACTGTTGTACTTTGAGTATAGTCGGCGCAAGTTTTGGTCTGCGGTCTGCAGACAGTGTTGACAAGTACCGGCGGTACCGTCCGGTCCTCCATAGTTTTATTTTATTTTATTTTTATTTACTTTCTTTTAATTTTTGGTTATTTTTAATTTTTATTTCTTTTCTTTATTTTGTTTTATATATATATATATATAATATTTAAGTTATATATATATTATATGTATTTTTTTAATATTATATATAAATATATATAATATTTAATATATATATTATGTATGTAATTAATATTATATATTAATATATATTTAACTTTATTTGAAGTTTTCTTCGTATAGTTTGATTTGTTGGATTAAAATGGGGATATGGGTTGTATTTTAATAGTGAATATTAATATTTAATATAAGGTGTTTACTCTTGTAAAAGTTCATATTTAATACCTTGTTAAACATAGGAATATGCAACGACTTGGACAAGCAATTTTAGTTGAATCTAGTATTGCTCATGATTAGATTAAGTTGTGGAGATTATTTATTTAATGGAAATTTATTGCTCAATGTAAATTCTAGAATGGTATTATTCTATTTCCTATGAGAAGCATTAGTTAGGAACATGGTTTTAGGATAACTAAATATAGTAATTTTCATTGCCAATGCATGATTATATTGATTTCTCTTTTAATGATTACTTTGAGAATGGGTGTTTGAGTTTTGGATTGTAAAGTCTTCCAGTGAATGTGAGTCATTCCCTTGTTAAATTATTATTTGATTTTCCCTTGGGTAGTGTTACAAGTGTTTAGTTTCCTCCTAGTGTTGGAGTGGATTTCTATGTGGTTGTCTCCTAGGATAGGAGAGAGTATATTGGTTCAGTTCTGTAACACTTGAGTAACCCTTGGAGTTTAGATTGTGAAGTGTGTTATCCAATTAGAAGAGTGGCTTTTGTTAGGGGCCGGAGCCCAAAGAGGTTAACCGGGTAACCTTCAAAGGTATTTTTAATAAGTGATAATTAAAATAATGTACTTAGATGACTAGGATGTAGTTCACATTAACCAAGATAAATTAACCTCACTCACAGACACAAGGGTTTGTTTAGACTTGGGGTGAGTGAGAAGGCCTGGAATGGCAAGATCACTATCTTGTCCTTATGAGAGGTAGTTGATTCCACTTGAGTGAGTATGAGTACCGAGATTCGGTTGAGGCCACCAGGATTACCGGAGCCTATGAAGAATGCCTAGAGGATATCTCATGACAAACCTTATGATGACACTCTGTCTAGGATAACACTGTGTTATGTTGTGCATATGTTTTCTTTAGCACACTTGATTATAATATGTCTGGAAGCAATGTAAACATGATTAGGTTAGACTTATATTGTAGATATGTGTGGTTGAGTCAGTTTGTATCAGTATGATTTTGCCTTTGGTTTGAGGTAGTAGGTTTCTCGTCCATGTTACTTTGTTACTATCTCCTAGCATGGGGGGTGGGCCTTCGGGTACCACTAGGCTGGGTGGAACATGCACCAAAACCATTGGGTCCCTCTTGATCTTCAGTACTTGGCGGCGAGACATCCAGATGGACAGCTCGCAGTTCTTGCTTTTAATTCTTATACTTTGTTTTTCAAATTGTAATGATATTGATTTACCCCTCTTGTGTTATGAGGTGGACCTTGTAATGATCATACTTATGTATTTTGACTCATTCTCGGAATGAGGATTGTAATAGATTTATGTAATAGAATTATGTAATGGATGCTTCATTTATATCTCATATCTTTTTATGTTGTTGAATGTTATTACTTGAGTTATTTATTTTCAATGTAATTTAGATGTTGTATGTTAATGGGGATTTAAGTAATCTCAGTTATGTAACCCTAGGGGACGTTGTCAATTATAGTTGAACATGTGGGTTTAATTCACTTCTTTTAAAAAAAAATTAGTATGCTTGTTTAGTGAATTGAAACTTCCTCTAGGGTTACGTGGCGGGGCATTACACATGGTATCAGAGCCTAGGTTTAAACACTGGGCACTCTGAGATTATGTTGTACCCATTAAGCTTAGTTGCGTAGGTTTTCAAGTGTACCTTGTCTAATATCCCTTTTGTGTCTGTGTAGGAGTATGCCTCCTAAATGCAGACGAGGGAGAGGACGTGGACATGGTCGGGTAGACGTACCTAAAGGGAGTCAACCTGCTTGACCTTCTGGTAACAAGAAAACCTACCTCCTCAAATAGGCAAATTTTCTCAGAGGGGTGAACCTGCCTTTACAAAGGGGCGAACCTACCTTTACAAAGGTGTGAACCTCCCTTTGCATAAGGGCGAACCTGCCTTAATAGAGGGGCGAAGTTGTTGTATATAGAGGTGAATCCGAGGTAAATTCGAGACATGTTTTTCACTGTTTTCGACATCATTTGGTTTTTGTTTCAAGTACTAATCCGCTAGCTCAATTGTTTGTGAGTGTAATTGCTTCTACCTAACGATTTGTGTAGTTGTTTCTCATTTATCCTAGACCGATGGTCTGAGACTACTAATGCTTTTTCTAAGGGATGATCGATCCAAGAATAGTTAGTTAGTTTTGTTTGTTGTTTTCTATAATAGCTAGGCACACACAACTTTAATTAGAGGGCCAATTTACACTCGTTTGTTATGCTTGTGAGTGGGTTGTTGACATATCCACTCCCCTTGTGTCACTTGATGATCCTAGGTGACGAAAAATCATAGCTCACTCTTGTTTAGTTGATTCCACCTAAGAGATCCTAGTGCGTCTTAGCTCTCCCCTTGCGCTACATGCGAGCCTGGGGACTAGCCAAGATTTCTAGTGTCTTCTTCCCATAGTAGGACCTACCTAGGATTTCATCACCTGAGGGACGATCCCAACCATGTGTTATCGATAGGTTATATAAAGAGGGGCAGCGAAAGTTGTACCTCAATCCAATCACATCATGTTTGGCAGAGTGTCGAAGCTAGGGTGATACTTAGATAAGACGTAAAGAGTTGGTTTGAGTTTCTAGTGCCTCGTCGAGGCTCCCGACTCATGCTTGTGACAATTTGGTGTTCACGATTGTGCCCCATGTACTGTACATATATCAGGGACTCCCTAATAGCCTTGTTCAAGCTAGATAGAGACCCTTCACTAATTCTAGGATTGTGTTGTTGGGCATGTCTTCTTTGTGAGATACTAGTGTTTTTCATTTCAGTTGAGTCGGTCTAGCCTTTTATATGCTATTTTTCATGCTTGTTGTCCTTTGCCATGGTCCCCCCTTTCCTTCAGAGGCGATCTTGCTTCTCGGTCTAGTCTAGGTCATCTGTTTAGACGAATTCTCCTTTGTCAAAGGCAAATTTCCCTGTGGGTCCCTTTCTTAAGCAACCTCATTTTTGCCTCTTCTCTTGAACAAGCGCGTCTGTCCATCCCTTAGGTGAGTCTATCATTCATCAAATTCACTCATTCCCTAAGAACAGGCGAATTTGAACTCCTGTTAAGCGATTCTACTCACCCATTTTGGGCGATCTTTCTTTTTTGTTTGGGCGATCTTGCTTTTTTGTTTGGGCGAATTTTCTATTTTGGGCGATTCTGACTGCTATTTTGGGCGATCCTACTTTTCTATTTGGGCGAATCTACTATTTTGGGTGATTCTGACTGCTATTTTGGGTGATCCTGCTTTTTTGTTTGGGCGAATCTATTATTTTGGGCGATTTTGACTACTATTTTGGGCGATCCTACTCTCCTAGTTGGGGGAATTTTCTCCTAGGGGCAATCCTACTTTTATGTTTGGGCGAATTTTTTGTTTTGGGTGATCCTAACTACTGTTTTGGGTGAATTTGATCTCTCTAAATAGACGAATTTGCTTCACACAGAGGCAAATCCGCTTCCCATACAAAATCCAAAGAGTCAATCCTTCATGCCACAATTAGCCTACATATTCCTCGGTCCAAAATCATATTCCAATCATTCCTCCTCTTCCTGTTCATCCCCAAACCATTCAATTTTTTTAAAAAACTAGGAATTTATTTACCCTGACTTGTTGGGTTCATAACTTTCTACTCAGTGCTTAGAATTCAAAACCGTTTACACTATCGAAAACGTCTCCAAGAGTATTAATTCAGTCCCTAAAATAGCGTTCCATCAACAACCCAATTTTAGGGACTAACTCAAGTTTCAACCCCAAATTTCGCTCCAAAAATGCGATTTACTATAACATAGAAAAAATCGAAAAAAAAAAAATATTCAATTTTTCTCAATATTGTCACCCCTGGACCATTCTAGACTATAATCAGAGCTTTAATCTCGCCCTAATATAAGCTCCAATCCAATTCTAATTTGAGATTTAATCCCATCATCCTAATCTGAGCTTTAATCCAATCTGAATCTGAGTTTTAATCAAATCCCAATTTGAGCTTAACCTAAATCCCAATCTAAGCTTTAGTCCATCTATATCTAAGATCTTCTAATAATCAAAACAAATCATAAGATCTATTCTCCAATATTCTTCCAAGATATCCTATTTATCTTTCATCATCTATTATGTCCTTCTGATCATCTACCCCCATCTTTTCAATCCGTATCCATTTCATCTAATGTCATGAATCCTTATCCTCCTCTCGCGCAACCAATAATAGTAGTCAAGGGGAATCCTAACTACTTTGATGACGATAACGAAAGTCTTATTGATCAAGATGGGTATAATATAGATCCTCTTGATGTTTTCATTGCTAGCAATCTTCTTCCAACTGCCTCTCAAAATCTAACCACTCCTCTAAACTATCCCCCCTGCCTTCATCTACATCTAATAAAAGTTCTTATGCTACCCTTGACAAGGTATATCCAATATCCTCATCACCCACACATTCATCATATCCTCCCTTTACATCTCTCTCCTATCCAACATCTACATCCTCATATATTAATTCACCATCCCCATACTTTTATCCTTATCATCATCAACCATCACAATATCTCTACCTTAATCCCACATCCATATCTTTCCATCCACATCCTCCTACACAAATCTACCGCCCACGTCCTCTTATCCTTATCCATCATCTCAATCTTCCCATCCTAATTCAACCTCCGCACCCTCCTATCTTAATTCATCATTCCAATATTCCTACTATGATCCACCATCCCAATCTTCCCAATCTAATCTAGCATCCACATCCTCTTGTATCACTCCCTCCTCCATTCCATTATATTTTAATACTCCTACCAATTCACCCTACCTCAATCCTCCATCTAATCTTAATCCACCCGCCAAGCTTAATCCTCCACCTACTCCTAGTCCTCCATCCAATTCCATCCACTCGTCTAATCCTAATCCACCAATCCCTAATCCTAGTCCTCCAACCATCCATAATCCTCCATCCATTCCCATCACCACACCTAATCCTACATCCATTCCTGAGGTCGTCCAAGGACTCATGACAAAGGAGATATCCCCAAATCCACATCTTGATGTTGTGGATCCATGTCATCTCGCTCTATCATGTTTGGTCACTAGTGATGAGGCCCTCCTCCATCCTACACATATCACTCCCATTAACATTCCTAACACCATCCAAACGGTTGAAACCATCAAACTCACTGAATCCAATAAATCACCATCTTCTACTCCTAGAACCAATGAAACCAGTGAAGACAACCAAATCCAATCCACTCCCCCTAGTCCTAGTATCACCAAACTCCAATCCCATGACATCCATGAATCCTCCATCATCCCATCTCCCCCACTTTAGGAGTCCTTCCAAAACTCCTGCATCATCATACCTCCCACACAAGATGATCCATGTCAAGAGCTTGATCCAAAGCATACAAACATATCCCCTCCTCTGAATCAAGATCCCGCCATCTTATCTTCTCCATCCCAAGATCGTAGTCTCCAATTCATTCCATCTCATGATTCATTTCCTCAACCAAATCATGATCTTGTCATCCTATCTACCCCATCTCAAGATCACACTAGCTCATCCGCTCCATCTCATGATCCCCCTTGCACTCAAGAACCAATCAATTCATCTCATGAGTCTTAATAACCCAATGCTACAAATCCATATCCTATCATACCACCTAATCCCTCTCTCAATCCTTTATCACTCATTCCTTTCAATTGAGATGTTGCCACCCCATTATCTCCATCTCATGATCCTTCATCGCTGACTAGCCCTACCATCCTAACACCACTTTTATATCACCTTGGTAACATTACACTCATCCATGGTGGTATTCTTGCAGAAGAAAAACAAAGTATATGCACCATCCTTCCTCCTCCACCCACTAACGGACTCACATCATACTTCCAAAAGAATATGCACCCTACCATATATCACATACTCAATAACATGAACTATCAAGGAAAAGGTTTAGGCCTTCATGAGCAAGGTACTTTAGAGCCCATCTAAGTCAAAGAACATCCAGGCAGACAAGGTCTTGGATATATCTCCCAATAATCACAATCCAAAAATGTTGGTACAACCTCCAAAAATCTTAAGTGAGCCTCTTCCAAAGGAATGAGAGGCACTTCCCATCACTCTACCAAACCATTTGTCACCATCCCCCCTCCTCCATCATATTACCTCAAAACAACTATCCATCTTCCTCCTTCATCCTCTAAGTCTATTTTGGCTCCTTATGTCCCTCCATCCACCATCGCTCATCCTCCATCTACTGCATCTATTTTGGGTCCTTACGTACCTCCATCCACCATAATACATCCTCCATATACAACATCCATTTTGGGCCCTTATATCCCAAAATCACCTCCTCCATCTTATCCTCTTCCTCCTCTCATCCATCCATCACTTGTCCCTAGCACACATCGTAAGAATCCTAAATTCATAATCCCTGACCAAGATCAACAAAGGCACCCCTCCATACATGTTATCTCGCATCCTCCATCCACACATCATCATCAAAAGCCTACCTTTGTCACTCCATCCACATCTTCTCCACATCATTCATCGCCTCACACCCATCCCATTGCTATTAAAAGCACTTTGGATGCCAAAGCAAAAATGCACAAATCCAAACATCCACATGAATCTAAAGCTCCTCATGTCTCCTTAAACAAACATGTTGAAGAAAAGAAAAATACAATCCAAAATCCAAATCCAACCAAAAGGCCACAAAGGCCCACCAAAACAAAAATCAAAACCATGTGGATTCCCAAGAAAAAAATGCCATGTCTTCAAATGAAAAAGCCATAACGACATCCAAAGTTGCTAATCCAAATAGAAATCATTCACATCCTCCATCTCCTAAATATATTTTAGGTCCCTATGTCCCAAAATTCAATTTCCCAACTCCTCCATTATCTCCACACTCTCCATCCATTCATCCCCCTATCCTTTTACATCCACCACCACATGTGCCAATTTTGGTCCTCAACATATTCCCCCATCACACATACACCCCATCATTCCATCCATACAATTTCCAACATCCCATCCACTATCCCCCATATCTCCCCCGTCAAATCCCTTTAATCCATTCTCTTACATAATCTGTCCATTCTAATAAGGTTGTAGCAACATCCAATAGTCATTTTACATAGGGATCTTATTACCTCATATGGAACTTGATACTTGTGTACTTTGTCCATCCCCTTATCACATGTCTTTCGAATCCATTTATCCATATCCTTCTTTTCATCCATCTCCACCTGCTTACTAGCCAAAAAACCCAAAAAAATCGTAAAGAGAAATAATTTATCCAATGGTGAAAACTTGGAAAATAAGCGCCTTGGATAAGTACCATGATGAAAATCTGATAAACAGGCATCATGTGTAAATCCCCCATTCAGTTTACTTTCATAATTGGGGGTAGCTCCCATCTATGCATCCCCTTCCTTTGTCCCCTTCATCTTCCTATCTTCCACATCCTATCCATCATATCCCATTTGTATCTAGTCCCTCCATCTTCCTTGTGATCTTGATCAAGACATAGTCACATATAAATACATGCTTTGGACACCTCTTGGCATAATTCCCCTCATCCATACACCACCATATCCCTTATCCTCCTCCATCCTCCTTCATTATCCTTGAATCCTATCCACACTTTTTTATCTTCTATTTTCCACCATCTTGTTATCTACCATCCCTCTTTCCTCGTCACACATGACATATCTAATCCACCCATCCACTAGTCCTCTTCCATATTTCCATCCTTATCTCCTCATCCATCTATCCATCCCAGTAATCCCTTCCATCTTCCAAATCCTTGTCTTCCTATCCACCCATCCACTATTCATCTTCCATATTTTCATCCTTATCTCCCCATCCATTTATCCATCTAGTAATCCATTTTATATATCCAAATCCTTATCCCTCTATCCATCCATCCTAGCATCTTTCTATCCCCCTATCTTTATCACTTCATCCATTTATCTCTATTTTCCTTCCATCTCATAATCCCTTGTCATTGGTATCTAGCTATAGGCTACCCCCATGCAATCCAATGCCATTCTATCTCACTATCATCACTCCTATCTATTTCCTACATCTTCCTAATATCTTATCACTTTTCATCACTCATATATCCATCATCTTATCCTCCCAATTCATCTTCTAATGATCTAGATAACTATCCCATCCTTGAGCTTCGCATAATCCACATCTTAGGCATATCGATCATCCCATCTACATGGCCTATATTGGCTCATCATATCAGCTCCATCCTTTTATCCATTTATCTTGGTCATCTCATCACCCCTTGTCCCTTGGCCTTGTGTCAAACTATGTTGCCCCTGCGCTTCATGTAGGCAAGGTCGCTCATTTGATCCACTCCCAGGGCATTTGTCCATCTAGTCTTTGTCATCCATCACGGTCTCCATTGTCCTCTTTCCGCTTTTATCCATGGTCGATTGTCAACCTTTTGTCGAACTACAAGGGCTCTGCGCTTTCACATAGGCAAGGCTGATCTTTGATCAACCCTCAAGCCCCTAGGTCTTTAGGGTGTGTTTGTCTCGTGTCCTATTGTCTTGTTGTCTTGTATTGTCATCAAGTACGTACCTATCCTATCTAGTGCTTACAAAAAAAGGTCTTTACTATTAAAAGGTTTAGTTAGTTTTATATATCCTACATCATGTCGATCTTTTCGCTTAGTCTCCATCTTGGGTCTCAACAGGATGCATCCTTCCTCACAGGCCACATCAATCCCATCCACCCTTTTGATCCTATGGCAAAGGACATTTGAAATTGATTATTATATTTTCATGCTTTTGACATTTTGTTTATCATTCGAGCTTCCTATCATACCTTGTTAGGGTCACCACGATCCATCATATCATGGTGTGCTTTGACTGGTAAACATAGGGGCGTATCTTTCTCTTTTTGTATGCTTTTGTCTTCTTAGTTGTCCCGTGTAGTACCCACCAAGATCCACATGGTCTTGTATTATGCTAGGGCATTCTTTGTGTTTTTGGTTATCTCAACATCATGCCTAACCAAAGCCCATGTGACTTTGGGATATTGGACTAACCTTTTGTTTGTTGTGTCAATCCTATGCATGTGATACGATATCACCTTGGTTACTCGTACCTTGGTGCATAATATCTCATGCTATATCAAATTAAGTTCTCATTACATGGTAGCATAAATCATCACAATTAACTTGCTTAATTTGGTTACTATCCATTCATCTACATCTTTCTAATCCATTCATTCTTCATCACTCTCCCTCACTTATCCATCCTATCTGCTTTCATCATCTCTCCAATCTACTTAGGATAATAGAGATTTGCTATTCTAAACATCTTTTCTTTCCAATATGCTTAGGACAATAGAGATTTGTTATTCTAAGCATCTTTTCATCCATCTTCTTAGGATAATATACATTTGTTATTCTAAAAAATTTTCCCTCTATCATCTTCATTCATTTTAACAATCTCACATCTCCATCCAATCTAGCACAAATCATCTGATCACATCCTTGGTCTTGTTCCCAGCCTTGCTACAAGCCTTGACCCAATCATCATCATCATCGAGATGTATCCTTCCCTATCCTTTTTTGTTATTTTGGGTTGTATCCTTCCCTCGTCAACAACACTCTCATCATCATCATCATCATCAGGATGTATCCTTCCCTATCCTTTTGTGTTGTTTTAGGATGTATCCTTCCATTATCAACAACACTCTCATCATCATCATCATTGAGATGTATCCTTCCCTATCCTTGTGTTGTTTCGGGATATATCGTTTCCTCATCAACAACACTCCATCCATCATCAGTCCATCTTGGCTTGTAGCTTGACTGGGGCAATATCATATTTGTCCTTGAATCCATTTGTGCTTTCTTTCTTCTCATCTTCTTTTCCCAATCTCTTATCACTTATCAACCTCTCTTATCCATCATTTTGTCTCATATTCCCCATCTACTCTTTCATCATCTCATCCATTTCGAGAGCACACCCGTGTTCTCTTGAACCTACATGTCCTCTCGAGGGGGCATCCTCACTCTCTAATATTCATCTTCACTCTCATCATCTCTCCTCCTGGTCACTCCTTTGAATGGATAGGGCATCTTCCCCAATCTAACCATCTTCTTCAAGGTGTTATATTTTAATTTTCTTTGAAATGATGCTACTTTGTAACACCATCTCAAAGAGGGGAAAAATGTAGACATCTAAATTTGACCACTTATATTTGGTCAAATTTACCCTTTTCGTCTAAATATCCTTTATCCACATTAGTTAAATAATGTTACTATTATTTAATTAACACCCCTAAAGTCTTCTAAATTCCTAAGGTATTTAGTTAAATAATTAAATACCTTACCCTTTATCCCTTTCTTCCAAAGAATTAAATAAATAACCCACTTATTTAATTCCCTTTGTGTCCCATCCACACTTAATCCTAACTCATCTCCTAATCTCATCATTAGGGATGTACGCATTCCTAATCCATGATTAGGATGTGTCACATCTTCCAACTTTTGCAAGCTGGTTCCTAATCATTATTAGCCACCTAACTCTCTTCTAATCCTTCATCAACTAGTCTAATCAACCCCCTTTAGTCAACTCTCCCAAATCCCATTTTATTCTTCCAACACCCTTTAATTCCATTTACAATCCCCATGTCCTTTCCGATGGAATTTTAAATTCCATTTATTCACCCAAAGTTTCCCAAGGAATATTTTATTTCTTTTGTCTTCCCCGTGCACATTAAAAAGTAATTTTTAATTCATTTTGGTCAACCTTTGATCTCCACCCTTGATCTCTTGTCCTTGGCCAAGAATGAATCTTGACCATTAATTCATCTCTCCTTGGCTAAATGGCTAACACTTAGCCATTTCACAAACCTAACCAGAGGGGGATTCAAGCAATCTATCACCTTCAACCCTTCTCAAGCATTCAACTTCATTCATTTTCCAGTCATCATCTTGCATTCAATCTACCATCTTCTTGCATCCAAATCAAGCATTTACAAGTCGTTATGTTGCTGAAATCGATCTAGGAGCACACAAATCAAATGATCCACAAGGCCGATCAACCAATTAACTTGGACAAGGTAATATCATTTTTTTTGGTTGTATTTTGTTCAAGTTCAACTTAGGCCTAATCTCGAGGTGTTGTTTGTGTTTTCCTTGTTTGAATTTCGTTTATTTTTGCATTTTAGACTAGGTAAAAACACTTGCACACAGGTAGTTACACAGTTTTTAATATATCTGCGATTAACACAAAAATATATAAATATTCAATGAATAGTCTATATTTGTTCAATTAATAAATCAAAATATCATAAGAACCCTCACAACTGTTAGAACGTGCTCAACTACTGGGTCCTCTCCCCTAGTATAAAATCAACACCTAGTTCAATGGGTATGGACAAAGCACATAGTTGCTCTCAGTTTTTGGATGTACAAGGTTTTTTGGTTAGGAGATATTATTATGTAAATTTTGGATGTAGTTTTTCCTTAGGCTTTTATGTATATTTTTTCTACTCTTATGTGGAGTTCCATGTTGAAATGTTGTTCTCTTTTGTAATCCAGCTTTGTTTAATACAACAACAACAAAAATAATTTGTGGAATGAAAAATCATATCCGGTATATGTATTTATTATCTATCGAAGTGTCCCACCACAACAAAATCGTTAAAAATAGTTTATAGATACTTCTTAATATATGCTACCTCAATTCTTCTATATGTAAGGGTGGAAAGAAACACTATTTTTTATGGAATTAATTAATCCCCATAAACTTAAACAAAAGTAGCTTAAGAATATATTCTCTTTCTAGGATGGATGGATTAAGACTGTCTAAAATGTCCACACATGAACAAGGAAGATTTTGGTTGCACTAGGTCTAAAAGTGGTCTTCTACAAAGTATTTATCTTAACATTATTTAAACTTTGTTATTTGTTTATGAATATTTTTGTAGAAAAAAAAAAATATTGCAGTAATTTTTCATCTCTTTTGAGCTTTGTTAAGGATTGCAGGGGATATTTGTTGTGATTACTAATATTTGTGAAAAATAAGTTTAAAATAATATTTAATAAAGTTATTAATAATATGTAATCATGATTAGTTTCATATTATTGTGAGATTTGAATAATAATGTTAAAGATAAATTTACACTTGATATGGCAATGAATGGTAAGTGGTGCTATTCATGATTATGTTGTATACTACTTAGAATAGATAAGATAATAATATATTAGTAATTACAAGATAAGTTGATTAGGTGATAAGGACTTTACAATCTTGCCCCTCTATCCATGAACCTCACTAACTTGGATTCTAGACTTATTTACACTCTACCTTACATAGACATTATTATATTTTAACTATGTCGTTAAGTATAGAGGTTGTATCTTTCTCGATATGATGTATGTATGCCTTTTCACACATTAATGAGTATGTGGGATATACACGCATAACCTTCATACTATCAATCTTTTCAATTGGCATGCAATTCAAGTAGAAAGATAACTCGCTATCTTATCTTATTATATTGGACCATGTGGGGCTTCTAAACGATAAATAAGGTTTTTTATTAGCTTATGAATGAATTTTTATAATTCTAAGGTTTTATTTATGACCTTTATATTATCCCTTGTTTGTTTAAAAAAAGATGAATGGAGTATGTATAATTATTTCCTTATTTGACCTTGTTAGGTCAAGAATTCTAGTCTTCCCCCTACACAATAAAAATGGATATTTTTAGAATGATAACTTGAAAATTCGTGTGAAGCTAGATTCCTTGTGATACATGTGATGATTATGTGAGTGATGTTTCTTGTGGAGTTTTGGGCAAGAGAATGAAATGAGTAGTTATTAAGATTATTTATAAGTTTGTATGGTTTTATATTTATGTGATTGGTTGGAAGCCAAATCTTAAAGGCTTGAGGCATTATTTAGTTGGTAAATGGAATCCTAGGACCAATAATACCATTGTATACTTTAATGTATCACTATAGTGATAATGTAAAAATATAAACTAATCTATGTTGTGAACCCTTAGAATAATGTGCTAGATTTATTGTCATGTACCTTCTAAATATATAAATTTTCCAAAATAAAAATTGTGTTAGCTCGATCTATTCTTATATCTATCCCTAGAATGAACCTGACTACCCCTAAGTCCATCTCAAACTATGTTGAAAGTTGAGACTTTAATTCACAAATCATATTCTTCTCATTACCGAAAATAACATATAATACAATAATAAGGAAGCAATCATTATCCATATTATAATAGATGTAATGATTAAATTTTGATCTCAAAAATCTCAATTCCAACACAAATGTATCAAACTTTTGGTACCACGTTCTAGGAGATTACTTGAGACCATACAAAGATTTCTTCAAATTACAAAATATATATATATTTTTTCAATGTAGTGCTCTAGTTGTGACATGTAAATTTCTTCCTCAAAATCACCATGAAGGAAATTTATCTTCACATCTATATACTCAACCTCAACATCAAACATTGTTGTGATAGATAATGGAAAGTGAATGGGTGATAACTTAGAAAATGGGGAGAAAATATCACCATAATCAATTCCCTCAACCTAGGAATATCCCTTTGTAACTAGTCTCATCTTATAATTCTCAACACTATCATATAAGATAATTTTATTTTTGAACACTCATTTATATCCAATAGAGCTACATCCATCGGGAAAAGGTACTAGCTTCCATGTGTCACTTTTCTTTAATGCAACCATATCCAAGCATTCATGGCTACTTTCCAAAGCTCAAAATCATTCATGCCCATAGCCTCCTTTATAATCTTAGGCTCATTAGTACTGATAATCAAAGCAAAAATGCATCCCCAATTAGAAGGAATATATCTATTTGACTGTCATTTGTGTTGAGTGAACCTCCTCAAGACCTAAGGTGGAGGTTCTACCTCCTCTTCAAAAATATCTAAACTATCTAAGCTCTCCTACTATTTAGAACTCTCTAAAATATTCAAGCTCTTATGTTATTTAGATCCTTCATGGGCTTATGGTTCAACTTTCTCAATATTTGGATATAGTTAAACCACATCCTTCTTTTCATCCTTTTTTGGCTACAAAATTGGGGAAGAAGGATTAACTTCTTGAAAGATAACAATTTTTATATACAAAACTCTCTCAAAAACAAGATCCCAAAGCTTGTACCTTTTCATACCAATACCATAACAGTGAAAATATTTTTTATAGCCATGTTCTCAAACTTTTATCTCTTCTCCCAAGTCACATAAGCATACATATCACAACCAAAATCTCTAAGATGTTTCAATAAATATTTTTTTCCTAACTACGCCTCCATGGGTGTCTTATCACCAATATGTAATGTATAAGACCTATTTATTAAGTAACAAGTTGAAACCACTACTTTTTCCCAAAACCTTTATTCCAAGCTAGCCCCACTAAACATACTCGCATTCTCTCTCCACCAATATCATGTTTATTCTTTATATAACTCCATTATGTTGATTTTACAACTTTGTATTATTTCTTTCTATTCTATGATCCTTGTAAAAACTATAAAGATATGCTAAATAAAACTCACTGCTATTATTAGTCCTAAAAATATAAATATTTTTACCAATCTAATTTTCTACAAGATTCTTCAACTCTTTAAACCAACTAAAGACATCAAATTTACTCATAAGGATATATACCCATGTTTTTCTATAATATTCATCAATGAATGAAACATAATAAAAAGATTTAAAATCAAATAAACATTTTAAAATGTATCAAGTTCAATAGCCCAAAAGATTTATGAGAGCTAGAATAAAATTGAGCACAATATTCACACACAAAAAAACTTAAGGTTATAATCATTTATCCCCTTAACAAGGATTTTTCTTTCAAGGTCCTTAGATCCTTCTCACTTGTGTAACTCATACTCTAGTGCCATAACATAGTTTTTCTATAATAAGACTAGTCACCAAAGTATGAGCACCCTTAGGTACCTAGAAAGAATGACCACTGAAAGTAGATGCAACACTCCTCTATATTATTTGTACTAACAATGAAGTTGAATATTCTCTAGATCTCTTCACTACGAGAATATAAGAACTATTGCATTGAATTGTGCATACATCCAACTAAAATAGAGTGCTTAAATCAGCATATCTCCTTTGACCATCTTGCACCCTCCACTCAAGAAAGCAACCCGTACAAGTTTGAAACATTCAATTTACTTATATAGAAAGTGTTTTTTCCCAAACTAGGGATATTTAGTACACCATTCATAACCTTCACTTAAATGTAAAGGAATCAAATAAAGAATCTTCAAAAACCAACAATATTTAAATGATGATCATCTCCTAGATACACCTTAGCACTATTATATTCTTCATATTTTGTAAATCAACCATTGCATGAAGTCATATGAAAAGATGCATAAGATTCAATTAATCATGTACCTTCTAATGCATGTGTAGCCAAGGCTACAAAAACGACATTGAGACCATCATCCTAAGAGGACTTCTCTAACTCATCATTAGAATCTCTCTTTTTATTTTTATTTCCCTCCTTTTAGTCTCTTCTAAAATGGCTAGTCTTGCCAAAATTCCAACATTTTTCCTTGGACTTACCAAGAGATTTAGATCTCCCATGGGATTTAGATATGTATTTATCTTGCCTCCTGTTCTTCTTTTTTCTTTTTTTGATCAACCTTGAATAGCTAGTGCCTCCTTGAAAATTTTGAAAGTGTTTCTTTGGATCTCTTTGAAAAGTAATAATTCCACCACCAACATCCATTTTGAACTTAATGGAAATGCTCCCAATAGCCATAAAAAGTCAGTCTCATAAATTTGGCAAAGAACACAACAAATTCATACAATGATCATCCTCCATTTTTACTCAAATGGAGTGTAACTGGATAACAATGATGTTAAATGCATTCAAGTGTTTATCCACAAAACCATCATCCTCCATCTTCAAGGTATACAACTTATTTCTCAAAAATATTTTGTTAACTAGATATTTAGCTCGATACAAATATCCTAATTTATTTTAAATAATTATTGTGATAGTCTCTTCATGTACAATCAAAAATATTGATTTAGCTAAATAGAGCCCAATAAGAACCTTATATTTTTTATCCATTTTATCCCAATCTTCTCGTGACATAGTAGTAAGTTTGGATCTAGATACTACACCCATAAATCTCTATCCATGAACATATCCTCCATATTGAGATTCAAAAGTTCAAATCTTGTGCCTAATAACTTCTCCATTCTATTTTGAATGTGCTTTCCATATCATCCTATAATAGGATCAAACCATTTTATGCAAGCTCCCACGCAAATAAATATTAGTATAAAAACCTCTTTACCCAACACTAGAATCTAAGGTGCTAGGGCTTTGATACCAAATGAAAGAAAGAAAGGTATACATAGAAATCCTTCCTAAACTAATATTAGAGGATAATATTATGATAATTTTAAATCTTTATAATTATAAAAAGGAGAAAAACAAATAAAAAATAAGCAAACACCACAATAAGTGTATGTGGGGAAAATCCTTTCAAGAGAAAAGTCCACACTCCAAAGTAGCCCAATGTATTATATAGTAAGATAAATAAAATTACAATACACTTTCAAATAAAGTAATAAAATAATAGCACCAACCAAAGAATTAGAGTGATTCCTGCAACATAACAATACCTGCAAACTCACTATCAATACCTTCATCTCAAGAATCCTAAAAATGGGAGTAGTACATAGACCATAAAATGTTAATAAAAGAGGTATGAGCTAAACTACCCCAAAAAATGGTACCCAAACACCCAATTAGAAAACCAACACCCAAATCTCAAGATGAGTCCAAAGGCTAAAAATAATATATTCCTTTCACATGTCATAAGCATGTCATAATTCACTCATAGACTCAAGAATTCCATTTTGGATTTATTATATGCATTCAAATATGTCTTATGATGTGTTGTAACACATATAATTGGTTGATCGAGAAGTGTAACTCCCTCTTATAGTTATTTTTTATGTCCAATATGTTTCTACATTTTCAATGCAAGAGGTCCAAATTTCAGATGCCATATAACTTTTGATCTGAGAGGTTGTCAGAGCCTATTTTTTAAATTGTAGAGCTTGAAACTACCTAAAAAGTAGGAATCCCTATAATTGATGTCGAATAAACCAAATAATATATTTTCCCAAAAAGAAAATCTATAGCCTAAAAATTGAGTTTTAATGTTTAATAGTTTAAAAATTGCATTCTTCACATAGTTAAATTAAGATCAAGGTGGAGACACCTTTCTTAATAACATATCCATATCCTCATTTCCAAGGTGGTTACACATAAAAATAAATGTTTACTTATCACCTCTCAATACTAGCTTATTTGTACCTTATTTTTTTCATATCTCACACGTTGAGGCTCTAATTGATTTGAAACCACCTCTATTGATCTTATTTATTTCTCTACTTTATCACCATTTAAGCTCACCTTCCTCGAGATATGGATAAATTTTCAAGTGTCCTACCCTCCCTTGGATCCAATAATTTAATGTAACCTTATCTTAAGCAAACTAACCCCAATTCAAGTTTTTTCTCACTCAAAATGACAAATTTTGGCCAACAAAATTTATAAAAGGATCCATCTTCCTCTCATTTACATCACACATTCAAGTTTCTTTCACATTAGATTTCTTTTCAATATTGGATCTTTGGATCCTTGAAAATTATTCTACTATTGGAGAATTGGCGTTAAGATTTGGAGCTTATGTATATAACATTTTAAATCCATGGAATAACTTTGTGTAGTCTTCTTCCTCTCTTTATTCCTCTCATATCCCTTCTTCCTCCTCGATTGTGTTGCCAATCAATAATAATTTTCCCTAATTCCTTATTTTCTCTTTTCTTGTTCATCCCTATTTATTTCCATACCACTTTTGTTTCTATTTTTCTTCCCATTTCCTTCTCCCACCAAGCCCTAATTTCTCTTATTCTCTCTTATTGGTAAGAACATCAAGGATTTGATTTTCATTTCAATTATCAAGTTTATTTTCATATTTAATTTTAGAATTTTCATTATCATATGAATGTAGATCTGTGTTTGAATTGACCATGAGGAGGTTGTTTGAGTTGACTTCCCCTTTTACCTAACCACCTTCTAAGGTTTCATTAATAAAATTTATCTTGTACGTGATTTGTGAAATAATCTATGTAGATTGGATAAGTAGGATAGTTTTAAGAAGCAATTATCATATTAAGATAACTAAACCATAAAGTTTAAAATGATTCTAAACCATGACACAAGCACTCATTGGGACACTATACTAGCACCCCTACTATGGTACCTACACAACCAACCTTATGGAAATATTTTTTGTGTAGTATCCAAATTTATCAAGGAGTATTCTAACATCTAAATATGACTATAGACTATGCTACTTCTTTTTTCTTCATCAAATATAGGTTCTAAATCTATATTTGCTCATATTTACGTACATTTTCATTATCTCTTTACACTAGATTTTCACTATCTTTTCGTAATTTATTTCATATCTCTAACACCAAGAGATATCTATACTTAGTGTACCCAACATATCATACACAATACCTAATATAATTAAGAATTTGATAAGATTATAAGCTTATATGATTCCATGCCAATGCCCTATCTTGAAACACTCTACCTCTTTGTAGCCCAAGACTTTGTCAACAACTCTAGATCATCATTTATAGAATTTTTAAATCTACACTAACTAAATCAATTTATTTGTACAATTATTTTTCTTGTTTTCTCTCTTTGGACAATATTAGTTTCCTATTTGCTTTATGTTGTCAAGTCTTAGCTTTATGTGATAAGTTAGTATTGAACTAGTTGGAAATATAGTCTTTCATATGCATTATTTTAATACACTCATAAAAAGGGTGAAAAATATCCTCTATAAACACTTTTTATTTATTTTTGGTAATAATTGCAACAATATTTCCTTATTTTGGAATACATAAAAATATAAAAAAATATGAATAACTCAATTCTACTCAAAAAAGGAATCCAAGGTTTTGAATAATTTTTAATCATAAATCACACCAACTCACTTCAAAGAATTTGAATCGCCTTTGAAGAAAAATCCTCTTCTAAAAATCGTAAGGGCATTTCCTAGGTTTTAGAATAAATTAATTTTGCTCTCTTTCTTTCTCAAATTGGACAAGGTAAAGTAGCAATGAAATTTTTTTCACTCTATAAGAAAAGCATATTTCAAAAATAAATTTATTCCTCTCACACTTAATAAACTATGAGAAAATAACTATTTTCCAAAATCTTATCTTATATGACCTACTTGCCAAACAAGTCACTTTTTTACCTTTTTACTAAGTCACAAACCTTACACGTACATAATTTTTGTATTCATTTTGTAAGCAGAACCAGTTTTAAAAATAAATTTATTCCTTTCACACTCAATAAACTATGAGATAATATCTATTTTCTAAAATCTTATCTTATATATGAGCTTCTACTTGCTTAACAAGTCACTTTTTCACCTTTTTAGTAAGTTACAAACCTTTCTAACACATGCACATATAATCTAAGATATTTTACAATTATAACATAAAAATAATATTTTCCAATAATTAAAATTTTACTAATCTAAATATATCCATCCCCTTTTATTTTTCATGCCAATTATAATAATTCCAAGAGAAACTAATTAAATCCCACATACATAGAAAACCATTATGCATATTAGAACATTAATGAAAACACATAAAATAAATTCACTTTACTGGTTTAATTGCATGGGGTTCCTTGAATCACGTGAAACTAGGAAAGATGATTTCATAGGTACATAAAATCACATGGTGCATCTTATTACCCCATCATAGAGCAAGACAAGTATCCAAACTCCAACAAACCCATGTAAGATATGAGGATATATTACAATATGAGCATGAATATAGTCATAGTTGCACAAAGAAATATAATTGATTAGAGTACTCATAGAGGGGGTTCTAGAATGCTTGATCTTAAGAAGCAATATTTTAAATGTTGTCCGTGAACAAAAAAAACTCAAAGAATTCACCATTTAAACTCAAGTAGATTTTTTTTGCACACAATCACTTTAAATGATATAATGATCTAATTAGATAGCATCAAAATTCCCATATTTATATTGATTATGAAGCCTAATTTTATTAGTTAATATTTATAGCACGAGGGAGTGCAGGGGGTTCCTCCCTACAAGGTCTGGGGGTTGTGTGCCTTGGTGCGAGTTCGGGTCAATGCCCCTAAAAGCCACATTATATATATAGACCATTCATCATTAGGTCATATCGACGGTAGAGGTTATGTTGGATTTTCTTTATCTAAAAGGCAACCCCCTCTTTATAAGATGGTATTGTATTACATCAAATTATTACACGTGTATTATATTGTATTGTATTGTATTGTGAGAGGAGACTGTGATGGATAAAAGAGGACGTTACATTGGATGTGTTGTAGGTTGTATCCCTTCATTTCGTTGGATGGATGAAGGAAGGAATGGTTGTTTCTTCATGGATATAGCCCATATTGGGTGAACTACATATATCTATATCTCTATGTTTTGTGTTATTTTATATTTTATATTTGCCTTCATTTTATTGTATATTTCTTTGTGATCATATTCCTAACAATTTTCGTATTTCTTGATCTATATTTTCACAATAACACTATATCACCAAGATGTAAATTTCTTAACATTGCCCTTTCGTAAAAATAATAATTTGAACTTACCCTAACTCCTCAAATTATTATCAAGGGTTATCCTTCTTATTTAGATATTCAACATACTCAATTGGTTGGTCATCTTAATTATGGAACTATACTCAACCTCATAAATCTATTGTAATAGTTTATAAATAGGTAGTTTCAAATTTATGGGTAGTTTTAGTGTGTGTTTTGGCACAACAATATTTGAAAATAATTTGTTCCCCCAATTAAAATGATGTTATACCCAAGAGTCTTCAATGTGATTTTATAGGTTTTAGCACTTAGGTAACCTAATAGGTGAGCATTTTAGTTATCCCATTTAAGGGGATCCAATTGAACTCTAAGAGACAACTACAAAATTTAGTTGGGACTCAATTTTTTCATGCCCTTTTTTGTTTGATTCACTTCCTTTTATGTGTCTTAGTGAATTATGATCCCTTTGTCAATAACCAATATGAGAAATCACATAAGGGTCATCATGCCAAGGTGTGCTCTTGCTATATGTTCCACTCGCTTGGCCTTAGTCAATTCCCCAAAATTAGATTTGAAAATTGGCTAAGGGTCTTTGGAGGTTCCAAAGGAATCAAGAATCATTGGTTCTCAATTCCCATGAAACCCCTGACAAAGGGATGTCGAAAATATGAACAAAGGAGGACTAGCAACCCATGATGTTTTTTTCAATGGGCAAGAAGTTTTGATGGCATCTAAGTGTTTGAAATTTTGTGATATTCATGCCTTGTTATTTTCTTTCACCCACTCCTTTGATCATATTGTGATATATTTAATGCATTTTATCTGGATCCACAAATTTTCTAAGTGATTTTAAGAATGTGTTTGGGCGTCGAAAGGGAAACACAATAATTTTTTATTTGAGCTACCTCCATTACTATGGAAAGGTCATCCAATGGTAAAAATTAAGTATTGTTCCCATCCTTCAATCTGCATTGCCCATTTTGGGTGCAATCCAACCTTAGCCAAGGATTCGACATTACAACAATGGTATGATTTGGGGTTTTTCTAGACAATAGTTCATTTTTTAATCATTAGATATACTGAGATAGAGAGATAGTAGAATAATAATTCAAAAGGGTTTACATACACAAAAAACTATTTTAGAGTAGTTGTAAGGAAGTAGAGACCGTGTCATACTATTGAAAGAGTATTGCAATATCATTGTTCAATTTTATTTCCCCATTAATATGTGGGAAGACTCAAAAAATACAATCTTTATGGAATATTTTCTTCAACACATTTGTTTTTGTGAATGTAAAAACTTTTAGAGGAATATGATAGAGTTATAAGCTTGTTGTGTGTCTTGTAACAACTCTTATTGTGATTACATGTGAGTTTGAACAATTCATTGATGGATAACTAAGTAGATGAAGCTAACAATGATATATGTTGATGCATCATAATGCGTATATCACTTCTTTTTTTCATATTTATCTTGACATCTCTCCTTGTCGATTATGATTTTTTTGACCTAGGATAGACACAAGTCTCCTACTTATTCTAGTCACACACATCAAAACAAATCATTAAACCCTTTTAATTTTTAGTTTCAATTTGTATGGTTCATGAATGGTCATTATATATAGGGAATAATACATCAATTTTTGTGAATCATGCAACTCACCCTCACCTTGCACTCATTATCTTTCTAGGTAAGTTATGGACAAGGGGTCCATAATTATAAATCAATGACAAAATAAAATTTGCATCAATCCTTTAGCAGGGGTACATCAGAGTTACACATTTCTTCAAGATTTATCCCCTTTTTATTGATATTAACATCATTTGGTGCTTAAATTTTGGGGGGGTCTTCTTCCTCTTTACTTCTATCCATTCAAGATCTTCCAAATATAGAAGTGCAGGGTTTTTCTTTAAGTCTCTTGTTGGTTTGATTTCCATAGATTTGACAGTAGCAATCTTGAGTGATTGTGAAAGCATTTCCTCCTTGCATTTTGTTATCTTATTGGTTATTGTCTCTTGTGTTATTGATGAGACTTTTGTAACAACCTCTTCATTAGCAACCTCTTGCATATTTTTTACATGTGAGCTATGTAGATCAAGTGTGGGGGATGTGATTGTCTTCACTATGCCCTCTAAAGGCTCATGGCATGAATCTGTATCTTTTTGAATACTTGTTGGAATGATATAATGATGGGGCTCAACTCCAATCCCCAGTCAAGCCTTCCAATTCTCTCATGTGTTCTCTTCTTATGGATTTGTTTCTTTTGACATTGGGAGGTGGTGCACTCAATTGAAAAGAATTTGAATTTTTTTTTTGTAATCTACTAGTTGTGTTCAGCATTTGTTGCCCACCTTCAGGGATATTTATGCAGGAAGACCTTTATATAGGTTCATTTCAACACACAATCTTGCACAAGTGGATCTTGCATAATTAACTATTTCTTTCGAAGTGTAATGGTACTTTCCTAAACCATTTCCAATAGTTTGTAAACTCTCTAATTACCAAAATTGTAGTGGGAGATAGGGTAGTTATACCTTGAGGAATTTCAAAGAAAAGGTCTCAGTTTGAGGATCAAATGAAGGAAACCAAGGTTTAATACATAGAAAATATCCTTAGAAAAACCATAGGCCAGATTTTAGCACCAACTCCTTGTCATCTAGAAAGTCGAATTCAAGAATGAAAAATTCCTTGTATAGAGATATATGCATACCTCATCTTGCATATCTTATTTCCAATTGTTAGTGATCTATGAGTGTAGATTGCACAACTTTGGCCATATTTTTATAAACTTGCAAATGAGGGCATTCTCCTTTAAATATTCATCTTGATCGTAGATCTGACCATCCATACATATCTTGGGAACATGCTTTGAATGTCAGATTGGGATGGGAAGGTTTTAATTTTCCTTTGGAAAGGTGGTGTCAAGAGGGGAGTCTAGAAATCTAGGTAACATTTTTTGCAAACCCTCATTACATAGATCCTGCATGCCCTTTGCGAGCACCTCTTTAAAGTTGTGCTAACAGTCATTAGCCTTTTGAGAATTGACGCTAGCATCAAGGCCACATGTGGAGTTTCAGACACATGAATTTTTGTTGAATGATACAAGGAAATCGTCAACGCCAATGTAAATCCATTATTTTCTCCCTTCATCGTGTCAGGTCATGCCACCAAGCAGCCTCTGTGAAAATTTGTATCCCCCAACTCTCCATTACCATCAATGGAACTACAATGAGGGAAACACAAAGGGTTATGTGAGGCACAAAAATGAGTAGAGCGTGGAGGCATTGCGAAAGAACTATATCCTCACCTTGCACTCATTTCTAAGGTGTTAAATAAACTTTATAGGGGTTATATGCAACCAATTTTTCTTGACCTAGTGATAGTGTTTAATGTTTAAGAATGTAATGGGTTTGGTTGCAATTGTTTGTTAACTGTATATTTTAGGTGAATTTAATACATGTTATGGTATATCCTTAGGAAAGCCCTCTTAAGTTTAAGATGAGATCACCTAATTTTCTAGCATGTAAGTACTATGAATGTGGATTGATAATATCATTTGGGTAAGCCTACTTATTAAAATTTTCAAGTTGGACATGGAGGGTGATGATTGAAAGATGAAATAAAGAGCTAGGATTGCTTTGCATGGATGTGCATCCCCGCCTCTTGAAAAGTGGTAAGGGGAGATGAGATATACTTGATGAAGGGATGAGTTTTCTTAAAATATAGGATGAAATGAGATGCAATAAAGTGGGAGGAGATAGAGAATTCAAGTAGAGGGAGGAAAATAAGTTTAGAATGGAGGGTCAAGATTTCTCCATGTTGCATGCTCACACGCATGAGTAGGGATCTTGGAGACAAGTGGATTGATAAGTAATGTCTAAAGGTGGAGGGCCTAAACTTCCTTGTTGATTAAAATGGATGGTGAAGGTTAAAAGATTAGGGCTTTTATCTTTTAGTGACATGGGTTTGAATTTTAAATTAGAGGAAAAAATGAGGTTGATTAGTTAGTCTAATCAATTAACTAAGTATGTGTATTTTAATTGATTAGTTGGAGGAATTTTGGACTAAGGTTAATGTTAGGGTTAAGGTGTCATTACCCTTGTAAATCCTATGTCATTTTATTATTCCTAATATTATGTATAAATCATTCATAAGGGATGAAAGTTTCACCAACAATAGTAATGATTTTTAATCTTCAGGGTTTTACTAGTATGCTAATTATTATTTTTGCCAAGGATCGATAATTAATTATTATTGGTAGGAAGTTATTTTTTAAATATAAATCTTGGAGGTTAAGTTGGTTTTGAGAACCCAAATCCCCATGAGGTTGTTTTTGACACTTGTAATGATGTTTTAGATGGTTATAACACCTCCACATGAAAATGGAACCACCTTGTAAGATAAGACAAATTATGTGCCCATGGAAAAATTAGTTATCCAAACATGTAAAAGGCGAGTAAACATGGTTACAAACTATATTCTTTTATGTAGTAAATGCTTATATTTTCCTAATGAAGGTATTGATATATGATAACTAACTTGGAAGTCCTATTTAGGGGGTGAAAACACCGTTTAAATAAGTGCTTAAAGTTGTAGCAAGTAGAGGAAATTAGTAAGGAGCCTCTATTTGTAGGTTCTTGAGGGAGTGTGTGAGATGTGAGGAAAATATTTTTACATAAGTGTTGTTAGATTGAAGACACAATAAAAGTGATGAAAGTGAAAGCATTGTAATCTTGTTTTTTAAGATAATGCATGTTTGGTCTCTCTTCTTGGTGGATTTTTTTACGAAAAGGGTTTCTCCATGTAAATCTTGTGTTGTGAGATGATCTTTTAGAGTTTCTTTCACTCTTATGTTGCTAATTTGTGTCTCTTTTTTGCTTCTATCGTATAGTGATGTTATCTTCATTTTTTTGTTGTTTTATGTTTATATAAGTTGGTTGCATTAAGCATGTTAAAGTGCTTGATTTATGTATCATAAATGGGTTAAATATTTACATGGAAATTCTATATTAAGGCCTTAATTTTATATTTGCATACTATTTTTATATTTTTATTTTATATTAGTATAAGACTTGTATCTCACTAATTGGCATCATAGTATGAATGGAGCTTTGATGATTAACAATTGGACTTGAGATTGATTTTTTATTCAACATTTGGAATCAGAGCTAGATTTGTATAAGAAGCAGTTGTTGGAGGCTAGTGGATTTCACTAGATGTTCTATGTGTTGATATTATTATATATATTTGTGAGATTGGAAGCTATAAAATCTAACTCTCAGATGGATTTTTCTAATGGGATCTATATTGGGCATTGGAAGCTCATGATAGAGATTTTTTTGTGTGCAGTTGGTAATGTCTTTTCTCCTTGCATGGTGGTGACCTAAAGCTCCTATTTAGCAATATGTGACTCTCATTTTGCATAGCGATTGTGTTCCTCTTTGTTGCAATCATGTGTCATGAAAGGGTGTTCATGTTGGGTGGGTGTTTATCCCCACTAGTCACATAGGAAAACCTATTAGGAATATAATATGGAGTGATTATGTTTGATTCATGGTTTCAATCCCTAGTTACATAAAAAGCATTTAATGATTAGCCATTGGTTTCTTGTGGGTTGTAAAGTTGGTATGCTTTATATTTTATAAAATTTTCGACAACCTATTTCCTCTATTTCATTATGAGTTATGGAGTAGGTCATTCTATGGCTTGAATGCTATTTGACAACTTGGTTCCTCTTTAGGTTTAGAAATTTTCTTGTTTTAAAAAAATCTTGTGGACTTTACATTGTTTTAGATGACATATTCAATAATTCTCATTGGTGTGAATGTTTGGATGTTAAAGTGGTTTCATATTCATAGAGAGATGGTTTTGTAATATTTACATGTTAACCAAAATTTGTGGTTTATATATTTGGGGAAAGATTATACTCTTATGTGGATTTTTTTGGAAAATCAAGTTTACTAATTTGATCTCGATGTTTGAGTCTTGGAAATATACATGTTATACTTGGTTATCTATGTTCTACATGGTGTAGGATGGTGAAATCTGCAAATTGGTTAGTTAACATGACAAAAATAATATAAACAGAAACATACATCCTTATGAGATATTGCATCAAGTTAGATATGCTATATGAGACATTTAAACAACAAAACCAAAGGAAGCATATAAAACCTAAATACAAATCTATCCCATATTGGATTGGTGCTCCTTATGATGTAGAAAGGATGCCCTTTCCCAATCCTTGATAAGCTTAGATTGCCAAGATGATGATATAGACAATGAGATGCTTGAACTCAAGTTGCCTATAATGTAGATGCTTGGATATGTGGCTGTTGTGTTGTTTGAAGGAGAGAAGCCTTCAACTTATAGTTGAGCTTGAAGAGAGGAGAGGCCAAATTGATGAATGTGGGATCATTCATGGGCCAATGACAAGATGCCACTTGTCAAGGTGTGAGAGGGTGAGGAATGTGCAAGTTTTGGCAAATGTGCCAATTTCAAATTTGAATTTGAATGACTTGACATGTTTTGGGGGGATGAAAGGTGCAATAAATGCTATGTTGACTTGTGCAAATAGCATTTAAAACCTTTTTGGAAGGGACAAGTCCCTTTTGGGGGGAAGATTCAAAATGGAAGAATATTCCATTTTGATGCCATTTTGAATGTAATTAGAGGAATTATAAATCAAATAAATGATTTATTGGTGCAAGTGAGTGGGTTAGTTAAGAGTTTGGATTTGACTCTAGTTGAGTCAAAAGCTAGAGAATAGTAATTGTGATTAGAAGTTAATAAAATGTAGATTAATTAACTTGGATGATATTAGGAGGTGACATTTGATTAAATCAATTTCATTTATTAAATCAAATGAGAAGAACATAAGGATTAAATAATTTGATTTATTTAATGAACCTTAGGAAATTAATCAATAAATTGCTTTAATTGATTAGCAGAAGAAACGAATGCATGATGTTAGTTACAGTGGAATGCATAATGTTAGTTTTGGATGTCTACACATGGTATTGATGTGGTGTTGAGTCTATTCATTTAGTTGCTTGAGATTAGAGCATTGATTATGTATTTCTCCTTTGAGATGTTATATACGTACAAATATTGTAAATTGTCTAATGTGGATTCTATTTGGTAGGACTTATTCTTGGTCACCTAAGTTACATTGGTATGTTTATTATAGTGAGACATAAAAGGTTTTGGAGTACTTGATATAGTTATTCATAAGAGTATATAGTATTTTTTTATGGTGCATGAGAAGCTATATTCACTTTTAGAGAAGTTTTGACAAATATGTTGGTAATTATGCCATGTATAGATCATTATCACTTTTAGTGGGATTTTTATGTAGTTACATTGTGTGTTCTATCTTCTTTGTTTCAAGATGTTGGTTCTAAGTTGTTCTTGTTGTTTTGTGTAGTGAGCCATGGACAATCTTTGATTAGAAAATGGATGATCTTTTACAATAGTTGATTCATGTCATAAGGAACTCTTGAATCATACTCTTAGATTGTAGTGAAGATCCATTGAAATATTTAGTTCCATTAGTAGAGGATGCTTGATCTTCATGTTATTTGAAGAGGTGTTGAAATCTTGGTTTATCATGAAGGAATCTCAGAGGCTTTGGTGAGATGCCAAATTTATGAATTGGAAGTTTTTACAAATAATCCTTGAGAGGATGGACGGTATTGTGTCATGGTGTGCTCTTGATCATGATTAGAATTTTTCCATGATACAAGAACTCTTGGGAGTGAGATATGTCCATTGGAGCATATGATATTATTTTGAGAATATGTTAGATCATGATATCATGATATGTTATTGATTCTATAGTTGGAACTTTGATAGTGGTCTTATTAGTTCTCTTTGGTTTTGAGTATAATTTTTTTACTTGGAACTTCATGATTTTGTAGGTTTCATTTGAAGTTTTCATGTATTGGTTGTGCGTGATCATGGATACTAGAGATACTTTGGTGAGGTTGGATATCTCTTGTGCTTAGATATTTTTATTGAAATGGCTAATTTTTATTAAAAATTTCAACTAAAATATTGACTAGGCTACACCTAGATATGGACATGATTCCATTATGGATATAATGAGAAGTTTACCCTTTATTATAAGCTTATATTTTTCACATTTTTATTAGTTAAGTAAGGGAAGGGTGCTAGACCTAATACAAGAGTATCTCAAAGCATTAAAAAATAGATTTTAACAAAAAAATAATATAACTAGCACCCATGGCGACACTATAACAATCTATAGAAAAACAAAAAAAACAAAACAAAAAACTACTTAGAAAATATAGCTCCAATATTCGGGCAAAGAGTCCAAAGACTCCTCCCAAGTAGTCTTCTCCTTTGAGTTCTCAGTATTCTTCTTCTCTTTTACAAAACCTACTTATCTTGTTCTTTGCCTTGCTTCTTCATTTACCTCTTAAGCTTCGATTTCCTAGAAACCGTAACCATCACAACTTTCTTCATAATCCTATCAGTAAGGCATATAATTTTGTCAATGAATTTCAATGTTTTTCACTATATCTTGAAGATCGCTTATGAGAGGTAAAGTATTTTTCCATTTTCTTTTACAATTTCTATAATATTTCTTATCTTGTATTTTTCATTTCAATCCCTTCTATTTTATTTTTAGGAAAATAAATTCAACCTTTAGGGAATCAATCAAGTCATCATCAGTTTGGTCTTTCCCTCAAGTCTCCTTAATTTCTTTTGAATTTATTTTATCTCCATTATCTTTTTGAGATTCATTATCATCCATCCCATTAGATTGTTATAATTCCATATTGTCTTCCCCCCCAACCATATGCTCCTACTCCTCTTCCTCTTCATCCTCTGATTCCTACTCATCATCCACTTCCTACCCTTCCTACTTATCCACATCAATCTGACCGTCATCATCTTTTTCTTGCTCCTCCCTCTCCTCTTCATACTCTTCACTGCTATCATTATTCTCCTCTTCCTCCTCATCATGCTGAAGCAAACCATCCTTGAAAACATCCTCATCCTCCACATTAAACTCTTTATCTTTATCAAGATTTAATTTATTTCCCTTTCTATTAGTTAAATTTTGAGCAACAGAGGCCTTTGCAAGCCTAGCATATCTCCTTTCACTCAAATGTTATTTCCTTTTTGATTTAAAATCATCATCCTTATAACCCTTGTTGTCCCCATAAAAAAATTATATAGCCCTCTTCCCTAATTCTTCAAGGTTACCAATTACTTTCACATCTTTAGGGTTTTTTATGACCTTAATTTAAGGACTCGCAATAAAATTCTTTGGTAATCCATCATCCTCCTTTAAGGTGGTCGAGGATTTTATTTTTCTACTAGAGGGAGTAATATCCATAGTTGGTTGGATGTCCACTAAACCCATATTTTTTGTTCCATTTCTTTCCCCCACTAGGTTCTTAGGGGCAGATGTAGAGGGGTTGCTAGTACTTACCTTCAAAAATTTGGTAGAATTCTAGCTATTTTAGAGGACTCATTCTTTAACATTTTAATTTTAGTATTTGATCTTTTCACAATAGGGTTTACCACATGGGTTAGATTCAAGATAAACTTGTATAAGGATCTGATCAACCCTTGATGTAAGGGTGGATACACACCTCAATAATGCACTTTCTCATCAAAATAAATAAATAAAATAATAAATTTATAGCTTTCTTGTGTCTCAAATGGTCCAAAATGGAAAAGTGATAACCATGCACTATTTCCAATCTACCTTCAAGCAAAAAATATTTCATAACATGCAAAATTACCATAGCCCATGACACTGGCATGTTCTCCCTACTGTACCCATTTTGACATTTCTTGACTCTTCACCTTCTTCAAGGAATGAATTAATAAAATTTTAGTAATTTCCTTTGTTGCGCTTTTGCACCTTGAGCCCTTTACATTCTAATCATGTTTCTCTTGCTATCATCTCCTTAGTCACATTGAAATGGACACTACCAACAAAAACCTCCCCATTTATCCAAGAATTGACAAACATCGTAGAAAGTTTGTCATTATACCCTTTCATAGCCAAAAAAATGGAGTACAACCACCTTTTTTGAAAATCTCCCATAGGTCAACATTCTGCCTTAGCGCTTTATAGGAAATCAATTATGTTATAAGTCCCAAATCACCCATTCTCGCAGACTCATAGAGATAGACACTAGAGAAACTCAAGAAATGATAAATAAAAATGTTATACCAACATAAAATATTAACACCACTTTCCACCTTTACTTGTAATTGAACTTTCCTCTTTTTTATTTTCCTCATGCAAATAATAGCAAGAAAATATCTCATCCCCCAATGGAAAATATTAGCAAGTCCATCATTCCTCCGATAGGTTTTAAATTCTAAAAAACCATCCCAATTATTTCCTTTAGTTCCCCCATGAGTGGAAATATCCTTCTCGCTCATGCAAAATAAATCCCACTCACAAGAACAAACAATCATAATTCGCTCCCTTATATCTTGATCAACAAAGGGGAAATACATATTGTCATCCCCTCCAATAATAATCACGATATCCATAAAATATAAGACTTCTACCTTTTAGCCTACCCATGCCACAAATATTTTTACTAAAATAGGATCCTTTAATATGATTAAAATTAAAGGCAAATAAATACCCTTCCTTTGTATAGTCATTTAGGATAAATTATTTGTCCTTGTAAAGAATCTCCTTGACTTTGAGTGAGATACTTAATAAACTTCCAATAATTATAATTCATGAAATTCAAACTTAAATTAGAAACAACATCTGCAACCCCATTTCCCTCACTATAAATGTGTCTTACCTTCAACTGACTAAAAATTTGTATTATAGATCTACATTCTTCTATCATGTTGTTGATCTTCTAAGGTGGAGGATTATTATTTAGCAATAAGTCAATAATTATTTTAGAATCTCCTTCGATCTCCATATTTTGAAAGCCCAATTTTTTTATTCTTTTGACCCCCACCACACTATTGTTGCCTCAACTTCATTATTTGATTTCTATCCTATGTGCTAGTATGTGGCGATTGATCATGTTGTTTTACCATTTTGATGATTGCAACAATCACATTTTGACCCCAAATTAATTTACGAGGGAGTGTAGGTGGCAACACTCCTCTTGTGGGATCTGAGGGGTCCATCCTCCTAGTGAGAGCTCGGGGGTAGAGCCCATGGTGGGGGTCTAGGGGCAATGCCCCTGAAGCAAAAAATGCTTATATTTTAACAAAGAAATTGGTTATTATTTTGGCTGAAAAACTATTTTTAAAACAACCAAAATGGTCTTATTATTTAAAATGTCTATGAATGTGAAAGGTCAAGGGACAAGGCATGAGTGTTTGGTTTTAGCACATAGCAGTAGATTATGTTGCTCGAGTGTGAAATTTTTTTTTTGTAACTCATTTTTTCTAGATCATAAAAATACAGTGGATGGTTGTCATAGCCCACATTAAATTTATGTGTCGTGTAATTATTATTTTCGTACTTGTAATTTGCATTATAATTGATGTTATTTAATTGCATTCGGTCTGCTTGTAAATCCTTACACTATGATTTTTGCATACCCCTAAATTAAGCAGTCTTTATCATCCCTTGTGACACCCCCAACAACAACATCTCCAAGGTTTTCTTTAGAACAACCATCAAAATTTATTTTAACCCATCATTTCCTAGGGAACTTCCATTTCACATTGTTTCTCATAATTACCTTAGCCCAATTGACCTTAGTCAGGTCCCATTTAACCCCTTAATTTTTCTTAAGTCTTAGTTCCATATATGAAAGAATTCTCTTAGCACTTCCAAACTTCAAAATATTTATATTCTCGTGAAGACCATTTCACATGCTAGTAAACACCTCTCTATTATTTATTTTTTCATCTCATTGGATCCTATTATTTCTCTCTTTACAAATACTCCAAGCCACAAAGAGATGGACTTGTTTCCAAATTTCCTTAATGACACAGTGAGAAAAAGGAGAGATTTGGTTCCAACTAGTAGAAAAATATTTTAGAGTCAAAGGAAAAGTCCAATTAACCTTAAAATTAATCAATACTTCCTCCCAAACTCCTTTAACAAACTCGCAATGAAAGAACATATGATCTATAATTTCTTCAACACAACACAAATTGTACCTATTACCAACTAAAAACCCCTTTTATTTAGATTATCAATTGTAAGAATCTTATTATGAAGGGTAGCCTACTAGAAACAATCAATTTTAGGGGTCATCATATTATTCCATATTTGACTCCAATCAAAAGAAGAAGCAACATTGACATAAAAAAATAATCTATAAGTTGATCCAATAGAAAAATCTCTTGAAGGATTTGGAATCTAGATATATTCATCCTTTCTTTGAAGAAAATAGGAATGAAAAACCCCTTTACTTTTCATTGTCTATTTGATTACCTCTTGAAAACCATCAAGTGTTACACCCATCAATTGACTACCAAAATCTTTCCATCTAGGCTTAGTTCCATTCCATTGAATATACACCTGTAAGTTTTTCCCCATTCAATCTTACCAAAAGTTCCCTAATTTGAGAAAAGTTCTAGACCAAGGACAACATATTTCCCTCGTTCCACTTACAATTCCAAAAATTCACATTCTTTCCATTCACCATGCTCAAGAAAAAGGCCTTGTTTTATCACATTTATTATTTTCAACATTTTATTCTAGATGATAGAGCCTCAAGGGAAAGTGGAAGAGGATAAGAAACAACATTGATCCCTATTATCCACGTGCTTAGCTTTCAAAATGTGATTCCAATACTTATTTACCTTGAGGATATTCCATCCCATTTTAGACATCAAAGTCTTATTAAATAATTGTAATCTTTATATACCAAGGCCTCCCTTCCTTTTAGTTTTACAAACATTATCCCAATTGATCAAAACAGTTCTAGTTTTTTCTTATGTTCCTATCCAAAGGAATTTCTTCGGTATATACTCTATCCTCTCACCCATAAAAATAAGAGTCTTAAACAAGGATGGACATAAAATAGGTATATTCTAAAGAGAGGCTTTTAGTAACTAAAATTTGTCTGCTTGACTTAAAAGTTTTCCTTTCCAACCAACCAATTTCTTTTGCACCCTTTTAAAAATACTAGTCCAATAGTTATTAGATAATTTCTTTGTGGATAATGAGAGCCCTGAATAAGTAGCAGGAAGGGCATCTTGTTGACAAGCCAAGATTATCACGATCTTATTTTGAAGAGTAACCTTGGTGTTGAAGAAGTACAACTTGATTTTGTTATAATTTATATATTGTCCTAAAAATTTAGCATAATTGTCAAGAAGATTCTTCCAATATTTAGCTTCCACAGTAGAGGAAACACCAAACAAGATAGTATCATCAACAAACTATTGATGTGAAGAGGGAGGTAGAGAACAAGCAGCTTTTACCCCTTTTAATTTTGGAATCAATCAACTTTTGGAAGTTTCTACCAAGAACCTCATCCACAATTATAAACAAGTAAGGGGATAAAGGATTCCCTTTTCTCAAACCTCTACCATAAGAGAAATAACCCCTAGGAATACCATTAACCAAAATAAAGCAATTAAAAGTAGTCACACAAGCTTTGATCAAATTTAAAATTATCCATTGGAAACCAAAATTCCGAAGCACAACCATAAGGAAGGGCCAAGTGAATCTATCATAGGCTTTAGAAATATCCAGCTTAAGCACCATACCAATTTTTTATTCTTTTTCATAGAATAAATGAGTTCATAATTAGTTAGAACAACATCTAAATATTTTCTACATGGAACAAGACCTTTATGATCTTTAGAAATCAGTAGATGGAGGAAATGTTTTGCCCTATTAACAACCATCTTAGATAAAAATTTATAAATTGTATTAAAGAGGTTGATAGGTCTATAATCCAACACTAAAGTGACCTCTTTCTTTTGAGGTACAAGCACAAAAAAAGTAGAATTAAATTGTTTCAAAAGTGTGCCCAACCTAAAAAAATCTTTAGTAGCCCTCAAAATATCATGAAAAATAATCTCCCAAAAGTCCTAGAAAAAGCAAGGGGGAAAGCCATCGATCTCAAGGATTTGAAAGCACCAAAATTAAAGACAAAAACTTTGATTTCCTCCATAGTTAAATGACATTAGGTATCACATCCATGATTTCATGAAGCCCTCTTAAATATTGATTATTATTAGCATTAGTCTTTTTTAAAAAAGATATAACAACATCAATAATATCCTCCTTAGAGCTTAAAGAAGAGTCATTCTATAGGGTCAAAACTCTAATAACACTCCTCCTTCTATGTTTTAGAGTCAACTAGTGGGAGAATCTAGTGTTCCTATCTCCTTTAGTTAGCCACTGAATCCTAGATTTATGCTTCCAAAAAATCTCCTCTCCTCTTGTAAGCCTCTTCCATTCTTCTCTTAACTCTTTCTCTTTAGTATAAGTTTCCAAATCATTGTCTTCCTTATCCATTCTATCATGGATTGACATTTTTGGGTATGAGAGTTCTTGTTTGACATGGTGATACCTTGGTTTCTATTGTAGTTATCTTTTTGGAGCATGAGAGCATGTTGAAGAGTCAAGTGGTACATGGTTGGCTAAGGGTTTTTTCCCTTGTTGGTTTTCCTATGGATATATTTATAATGTATGATGTCTAGTGAGAGAATGTTAGGATTAAGGTGTCATCAACCTTGTAAATCTTATATCATTTAATTCTTCCCAACATTATTTTTAAATAATTCACAAGGGATGAAGGTTTCACTAATATTGGTATTTATTTTTTTACCTTCAAGTTTTTATTGGTACTATAATTTATTTTATTAGGGGTTCGTAACTAATTTATTATTGGTAGGAAGTTATTTCTATCATATAGTCATCTTGGAGGGTTAAGTTTGTTTTAGACATCGAACTCCCCATGAGGTTATTTTGGACAATTGTAATTATGTTTTAGTTGGTTATATTAACAACTCCACATGAAGATGGAAAACACCTTGTAAGATAGGAAAAATTAGGTGTCCATAAGGACAACTTGGTTGCCTATGTATAAGAGGTGGGTAATTGGATTACAACCTACATTGTTTTATATAATAAAATATTGGATTTTCCCAAGGAAGACATTGGTATGTGATAACCAAATTGGATGCTCTATTTAGGGGGTAGAAAAAATTTAAGAGGTCCTTAAGGTGGTATAAGTAGAGGAAATTAGTAATTAAGGAACCTCTATTTGTAGGTACTTGAGGAAGTGTGTGAGATGCAAGGAAAATATTTGTACACAAGTGATGTTGAATTGAAGACACAATAGGATTGATGAAAGTGAATATAATACACACTTTTCCTCTCTTCTTGGTGAATTTTTTATTGAAAGGGTTTCTCCATATAAATCTTGTGTTGTGAGATGATCTTCTAGAATTTCTTGCACTCTTATGTTGTCAATTGGCGCCTCTTTGTTGTTGCTACCATATGGTGATGTTATCTTCCTTTACTATTGTTTTAAGTTCATCTAAGATGGTTTTATTAAGCATGTTAAAGTGAATAATTTAATCATCATAAAGAGGTTAAATATTTACATGGTATTTCCATATTAAGGCAACTTAATTTCAAATTTACATGCACTTTTTAGATTTTCATGTTCTCGCACCAATTGGTATCACAACATGAATGGAGCTTTGATGATTAATGATTGAGCTATAGATTGAAATTTTATCCAATAGTTAATTATTTATGTGGATTTAATTAATATACATTAGGGATGTGGAGGGTATTATTTGTAACATTAGTGGAATTAACTTATTGTGGAATTAGTCAAATTAATTGATTGCGACATAAAATTGATTGATCAAGTTAGTCAAATTAATTAATTATGACATGATTAAATTGGTTGAATTAATTAATCAATGGCATAGAACATTTATGGTGCAGGAGCACCTAGGAAGCACCTAGGCAAATTACTAGGAAATAGGAAAGTTTTGTGAATTTTTGCTTTTCTTATGTTAAGGTCATGTGGACCATTGCTTTATGAGTTAGACTTAAGGAAGATCAGTTAGGAGCTATCAGTAGAGTTTATGTTATGATTTTAGACACTCTAGATTAGTGGTTAGTGTTGTTTTGCAATTTTGGTTAGTTGGTTTTGCAATTTTGGCAAATAGGGTTTGTGGTAACTTAACCGGCCATGGAACAGTTGGGGCTCGAGCCTAACTAAATTGGAGTGTGTACTCAAGGTGTGCCTCGACCAATGTGAAAGGTTGGAAGGCATAGAGAATGTTTGTAAGTTTGAAAATTTGAAATAATGCTAATGAAGGATAGTGAGAATGTTGATTGAAATTCTGTGTTTTCTTGTGGACTAGTGATCAGGAGCGATCAGGGCCTGTAGAATATTATAGTTAGTGTTAATTGCTTTGATTTATGTTTGTGTGGTAGCATATAAGTGTGAGTTCAATTGGTAGGTGTGTTGGTAGTTAATTCTTTGTTTTCTTGTCAATTTCTGACTTGACTGGTAAACTGGCAAGAATGGAGTCTTAGCTTCCTTTCCCACTGTACCTGGTGTATGGCCATTTGGGGATTGGAGCTAGACTCCATGTATGTACATAGGATAGGTTTAGGAGTGTCCAAGAAGGCAGGAGAGATGATCAAAAACTGTTCCTAGGCGGGCTTGGCAGTGCCCGGCTAGGACAGTCAAAACACAGTGCAAAGCACTAAGGTTGCAGGGGTGTCAATTCCTTGGCAAACCAAGGTGTGTGGTGGATGCAGGAGACCTTGCAGAAGTATGGCAAGAAGGGTGGATCCTTGACAAACCTTAAGGAGGAAGCATTAGCTGACTGTCCTCGGAGCAGATCAAGAAATAGCCAAAAACAAGCCTAAAGTGGCTCAGTTCATAAACAAAGCAGGTTACGGTCAGTACAGTCATCAAACCCCAAAAATCATGAAGGTGTGAGCATAGGAAACACAAATCCCAAGGAAAGAACTTAGGTCATTTGGAGAATTTTAGAGAGGTTTCCACTTTTCTCGGGCTAGGAGACCAAATTGGGTGCTCAAGGCTTGTAGCCTTTTTAAACCCTAGAAGAGGGTTTGGTGAGAGTGATGGAGAAATGAAGCTTGGTGGAAGATCAAGAACCATAGAGGGATGGTCTTGAAGCCATGGGATTCATCACACACCCCTGCATTAGATTTGTGAAGGTTGGATAGATAGCTAGCCCTTAGGAAGGTTGAGGGTTAAAGAGGAAATGGCAGAGAGAGCACCAAGATTGACTTGGTTAGGGAAATGGAGATGGTAGTAGGGTTGGCCAGGATAACCAGGGTGCCTAATAAGCATTAGGGCCTATAGGTTAAGGTGGTGGAGAGTGACACCACAGGGGTTCTTGAGGACTAGGACCCAGGGCATGGAACAGTGAGTGTTTCCAACCAACCCTTCCCCATCAATTTAGTTTATGGATAATTGACCAAATTTATTATATAATAATTTATTTAATTAATTTTTAGGAAATTGATGTAGAAAATTCAAAGAGTAGATTTGGGATGTCTAACAAAACCATGCCACTTTTGGTATTGTACTTCATAATATATATTTGTTATACTAATAATTCATTTAGGATTGCACACATCATCACTTGTTTAGATAAATAATTAAGTTGGATGCACCATATTGATTTCATGTATCCTTGTAATAAATATAAACATAAATACTTTACCAATCAAATTGATTTGTGGATCTATAGAAGTCAATAACTGGTCACCCAATAAAATGAAACTAACCACTTAAGGGGACGATGAATATAACTAGCAAGTCAACAAAAAAATCAGAACATAAAGTACATATAATAAAGCAAAATTTCAACCCATACTGAATCTTTATGAACCAAGGAATGCAAAACAAGGAACTCAATTGATCCAACACATAGCTAAGGGCATGTTGTCCTCACTTTTTGACAAGAAGGCTTAATTTGTTTTGAATCAATCATTGCTTGAGTCGAGAAGTTATGTTAAAATATTGTAATATCTTATGAAATGGAAAATGCTTTGTCATATTGGCTATCTTTGGAATGGGTCAAAAGTGTTATAAAATTAAATCCCTAACTTTAAGTATAATTTATTTTTTTCAAAATGGACAATACATTTTTTTATAGTTGAGAAATTTTGTAAACTTACCCTACACCTCTACTTTCAACCATGATATAAATGCAAGGATCCAAAACCTTTGAGAAACTAAGCGATTTTTACAAATTGCATATCATTTATTTTCTCCATCAACTTTGTAAAGGGAAAATTTGGAGCTCCAAAACAACTAAATATTTTTGTAATTTTTTTCCCTATTTCCACTTCTCAAGCACAATAAAAAATGGAACCTTAGAACTTACAATTAATCATGTTATCTTCATAAATTTCACATTCCTGGCATATAATATGTTGGGAACTTAGAACATTTTTTAAATCAAGCAAACTTTAAAAAATTGTATTTGATATTTGATTCCTTTATCACTTTGTATTTAACAAGATTGTGATTTCTCACACATGAAGGGATTATATTTGTTAACACCATTTATATATATTTTTATTTTTTTGTTTTATTATGGTTTTTGCGACCTAAAACTATAGAACACTTCTTCGTACATGCGTTTCAAAGTATATTTCAAGAATGATTGCTTGCAATTTTTGCACATGTCATTGTTTAAGATCAAGGGTTTCTCTCACCTAGGTTGAGCTAGGGTTTTTACAAATCTTAATTAGTTTATTCTATAAATTATAGATATAAGTAACAAATATAGGTATTTTTATGCCCTGCCATTGTTGATCATTTAATTCTTCTTTTTTATAGCATAAACCCTAATATATTATGTATTGCTTCTAAAACTCTAGTTTTTATTTTGCAAAATGCTCTAAGGATTCTTCCCTTGCACCTAATTTTTGCATTGCACACATGCATACTTTGTTTTAATGAAACCATTTCCTTATTCATTTAAAAAAAAATGATTGACCTCTTTTTTAGCTTTCTTTTCTAAATAGAATTTTAAACTTTGACATAATTGAGAAAAAATTATAATTTATATTATAGAATTTGTGAACCCTAAAGTGGTTAATTAAAGTTGCAATTCACTTCCCAATGTCTAATATCTATCAATTTTCTATTTATTTCCTTTGGAATTTCAAACCTCTCAAGCAATTTTACTTTCTTCTTAACTCCAACATTTTAGAGGTCCCTATATTACAAATCGCTAATGTTGGGTCTCATAATTACTACTCACATTTCTAGAGGAATCAAGCCATTTCAAGGCCAAGGTAAAGCTCATTTGTGAAGATAGAAAAAATCATCAAAAAAGAGTGAGTGGTGACAAACCAATTTCTAAGAGTGGATAATCTCTCCTTCACTTTAGGTTTAACTAGACCCAAGAGGGTGTTCCTAGAGGTATCCATAACAAGATTGAGCACAACTGAAAACAGATAAATAGACAAAATTGTATTAATATTCAATGTATGCTTGGTCCCAAAAGTTTTATCTAGACCAAGGACTAACCTAATACACATATAACCTTTATTAAAAATATATTTAAGATATGATTCACTAAGGAAAAAAACTCTTAAGACTCGTTAGAGATGTTTCCCTAGAAATAAGAATAAATCATGAAATGCACACAACTAATTTCCTACTCCTAAACTACTATTTAATTATATTGGTTATATAATTATATGGAGGATAAAATAATTCTAGGACCAATTCCTATTTAGTGGGTTATAGAGTCATAATTGACCAAGAAGAAGAATGTATTTAAATAACAATATATATGTGATATCAAGCAACTATACATACTTAATAATCCTCCCCCAATAATTTATAAACCCATATGCAATAAGGAAGAGATCATTACAAATAATATTTGAAATGTATTAAAATTATATGAGACTTATCAAATTCTTATTATATTCATACCAACAAATGTGGCAAGAGAATACCCTTAGCTAAGTAGAACCTAGCGCACTTCATCGCTTCAAATATTCCTTCAAGATCTACAAATGGTCAAGGAGACATTAAATTACAAATATCTACTACAAATAGATATATATCTTTGTGATTTATAAAATGATCTACTCAATAGTTGACCAGATATGCAAGATTTGGAACCTTGGAACCTCTTTGATGCTTATAATCACATGGAAATAAGAAATTGACCAACTCTTATTATAGAAAATAAATCAATATTTATAGAATTATGTTTGGTTACTAAATCCTTATTGAATTTGATAGAGGACTATATATTATTAATGTTCCATGTGGAATAAGTTGAAACCCCACAATATTTATTGAAATGACAATGTAGAAATGGTATAAAGATCACTTACATCTAAAATTTCAACGACCATATTCACCAAAACATTGTGTTCTTCATCATCCACCATTGATTTTGAACTTGGATTCTTGCCCTTAGATAAACAAGGTTTTATGGATGAGAAAGATCAATATGGTAGTTGTTGCACTCAAATAAGACATTAATGACCCTTTTAGAAGGATTTGGGGAGTGTGTAAAGAAATTTGGAAGAAATATAAAAGTATGGTGAGGAACTATAGGTGAGAAAGGGAGATGTCAAATTTTGGGTCAGTACTAGAGGTCAAAATTGGACCATGGAGGAATAAAAGCCTTGAAGTTTAATCAAACTTTGTAAAAGGGGTGAAATAAATGAAGAAATCATAATGGATAAATATGGGGAAAGATGCGAGACTAAAGATCATGATTGGATGTCCTAATTATAAAATAAGATGTTTGGAAGTTGGCAAGAAATCTACACAAGAGGAAGTGAATGACAAAAGGCATGTGAAAATTTTATAAAATTTTGATGCAAAAGTGGACATTGGAATGAAGTACACTTAAAGTCCACACAAAAGAGGATAGGATGGGATGAAAAAAAATGTGGACCAGATGGAGGAAGTGAACATTTGGGATGGAGGTATAGATGTCTAGATGTATGAGGGAATTTTATAAAGAAGGATGCATGGAAATAATAGGATGGAGAAAGCGGATGAAGTTAAATGTTTGGTACCAAGATGAAAGTCTACAAAAGAGAGGTGGGAGATAATACGAGAAAATTTATGGAAGCAGACATGGGATTGGGAGGATACAAAATATCTACATCCTTATCATGATTCTACAAAGAGGAGGGAAAGAAGGAAAATATAATGAAGGACCTAGTAGATTTTGTAGAGATATATGTTAGAAATAACATTGGAACTAGATATTGGACCTTTTTGGATGTCCTCTAAAAGTCTCCATCACTACAAAAACACCAAAAAATGATTAAAAATAACCCATACTTAGAATTTTCATAGGATTTTTCAACTTGCAACATACAATAAGAACATAGGGGATGAAGGAGAACAATACTTAGATACTTTTGACAAAAGTGGGCCCAATTGAGTATATCTCAAATCAATTATAATTTTGAAAATGAGGCCTAAATGCATAAAGGAGTTATAACTCAAGATTTTTTTAGCAATTTTAGATTGAGTCCGAATGTAGGCTTTGGTTGGGTACATGCGTGTCTCACAGGCATAGCGATAATTCAAATATTTTAGAGAGGACCACAAAAAAGGACAAGAAAAATGGATTGGGACAATAATACTTCATCTTGACTAAAAACTGTCAAGATTTCATAAGGACACAACACATAATACATACAAGGAAGAGCCAACACTTAAAATATGTAATGGTTAATCCATATTGTCATGAACCAAAAACTTCACAAGATATCAATTGAAACTCCTAAGGTAGCATGCACTATCATTGTTTTTAATAGACTTAATATGACCATGCCACAAGCCATACTCTTTGTTATATACCGTAGATCATCTTTGAGGTGACAAAAGGTTGATGCGTACTTGAAATTTATCTCATTGATCTCTACTACATCCAAACTTGTAACTTGCCATGTGAGGACCTCAACACCATGCAATAACATGCGCTCTAGAAAGACCAAGCTAATTGGTATATCAATTCATCTTGAAAATTTATCTTAAATGGGATCAGGTATCAATAAATTCTTTAGATGTTATCTCATCAAACAGTGGTGCAAACCTTCATTTGTTGTCATGTAAGTATTTTTTGATAAGTGTAATATGTTTCTCGTACCCATTCATTATCTTGAATCACAACACCGTAATTATATGTTAGAGAAAAGGGAAAGAGTTGAGAAGTATCATAATAGCCTAGATTTACTAAGACTGGTGCATCTTAAAGATCTTCCTTGAGTTGCATATATGCATTATCTAACACCTCACTGCAAATGATTGACTGTCCATTCATATCCTCAATAGGAACATTAAAAATGAGAGGATCCATAGTTTCATGATTTTTATTATTAGAATATCCAACAAGAATGTAAAGACCAACATTAAAGGATGGTGCTTCATTTTTAGTATTACAGTTTTCCTCTATGATATACAATTACTCTTTTCCTTTTGTAGATTGACCTCTTCACATGATAGGTATATTTTATTACATGGGTAGGTCAAGTCATCTTCTTTAAGAATACAAGGAATTAATTTAATACAAGAAGGAATACTTAGTTCTTCATTCTTATTATCACCATCACATATACATCATTCATTTAGTAGTTGAGATTGAATACTTATCCCTCATTAGAGATTTTGACACATGTTTTTTTGCATTTTCCACTACTACATTGGATTCTCCTTCTCAACATCCTTCTTTATAAAAAATTTGTTCCTTGTCTCAAATTTTACCTTTCGCTTCTTGTAGTTTTTTTTCATCTCATTTTTCGTTTGAGCTAGCTACAATGATAATACTTCATGCACAAACTTATCTTTCTCTTTGATGATATCCATTATAGACTTACACTATTATTGCATCTATATGGGTAGCAATTTTTTCACACGATGACTTGGACTATTGGGATAATTAAATAAGTTCCTTTGGATATTCAATGTTGTGAGTGCGCAACTCATACTAATGTGGATTAACACTATGTCACATATAAATATTGAATAAATTGTATCATAGTCATTATTCTTCATTTCTCCTTCCATGGAGTCATGTCATGATCCATAATATTGATCATCCTCATCTTCATAATACTAAGTATAACCTTTTTCGCGAGGAAGTTCCTCCTCTCTGCTCACTAAGGGGGCATTTGCACATTTAAGTGTAGCAAGTTGGGATTCCTACAATTTAAGCTATGTAATAAGTTGTTAATTTTCTTTCTAATGAAATATAACATATCATATGTTGGGATATGGTGTTGTACACTATTGCATAAAATGTAATATTATAATGTTGTGATGCACCTAGGTGGTGTGGTTAATCACACTAGATAATTATTTGGGGACCACTTTATGTTGTATTGTAACATTGTATTATTATTTAATGTGTGGGAGACATGTGATAATACTTTAATATTGGATAAATATTTAAAAGTAAAAACTTAGTACCCAATACTAAAAAAGGGATTATTGGTTTTATGTTCACATGGTTTTGTGGTACATGGTTTTATCTTACCACTTGGTTGTATTTGTGTGAGCTTGAGTCTATAAAAGCAAACACATGTTTAGTGGTTAAGGTTGGTTGGGTGAATGGGCTGCCATTATTGAGCCTTTTTGAGGAGTGCATATGTGAAGCATGGCAGGGGATGTGTGGATTCATGCTTGGACACATGAGGTTGCAGAGAGGCTTGATGCTTTAGAGGTATTCATTGTAACTCTTGTATTGCTTTATTGTTGAATAATAAGATGGTGTATGGATGCTTTTGGAGGCTAGGTTTTTCCCTCTTGATGGTTTTCCTAGGGTATATCTCATGTTATCTTGTGGCTTATCTATTTGATCTATGCATTATGGTTATTTATATGCATGTTTATCTCTCATGGGGTTATGTAGGAAATGGATTAAGATTCTAGGTTGAATGCATTATTTCCTAACAAGTGGTATCAAAGTTTTCATGGTTGATGGGTTTTTGTTATAACCCTTGTTTTGAGAGATTTGTGCAAAGTTGAATCTATGGACATGCATGATAGATCTAAGGCATTACAAGATATGGAACACATGTTGTAAGTGTTTGTTTGCAGATTTGGGCTTTTGGGTTGTCAAGATTTGTTGGGTTTATTGCATATTTGAAGCTTGAAAATTTTGGGTAAAAAAGGGTTTCTTAGATTGAGCTTTCATATGAGGGTTTTGTAGAGAAAATTTCATGGATGACCTCTTGAGACAAAAAAAACCTCACCATTGGATCCATGAGGCCCAAGACATGAAAAATGACATAAAATTCGATCTATTTTGGCCAAGTTAGAAAAAAGGCAATCTTTTTTTAGCATACGACCGCATGGCCACCCAATTTTTCCATGTTGCAGAAAAATAAAAAAATAAAAAATATCCCGCACAAAAAAAAATAAAATTATTTGGCCTTTTGAAATTAAACCAATTAAAAGATTTATTAAAAATATTTTGAAATAAAAATAAATAAATAAAAACTCGTGGGAGGGCCAGGGTCCGCAAACCCCATACCCCACCTTGTACTACTGTTGATAGCAGTATCACTGGTGGTCGGTGGGACGCAATCCGCAACCCATAAGGGCTCAAATAAAAAAAAATTATTGCCCAAAGTTTTAAATGAAATTTAATTCATTTTAAATTCTGCCAAAAAAATTTAAACCGTTGCATATTAAATGGTTTTTTTAATAATTTTTGAAGTTCATCGTTAAAAATTCAAAAAAGTGAAAATTAAAGTGGAACTTACAATATTTGAGATTCGCCACCATATCGTCGTTGGCATGCCACTCAAGGTGTTGCTACCGCCATCAGGCTGCCAGTTTGCCACCCCTACTAGCCAAATTGGCAATTTTTTTCAAACTTGCATAACTTTTGCCCAGGGAGTCAGATTTTTGACTTCTTATACTCATTGGAAAGGTGGTTCTGAGCACTACGCTGTGGTATAGGTTTGATTTCCTTGTTTTGTATTTTTAAATAGTTTTTGATCCTAGAAGCCAGATGTTCTCGATTACATGGTTTTGAGCATAACTTTTGCATTTTAATTAGGTTTTGATTTTGAATAGGCATTGGAGATCATGTGTAGTGTAATACAAAGTGTATCAGTCATATTATTAGTTTGTGGTGCAGGGAATAGATGGTACTTGTTTTTATCACTTGTAGGCGTTTGAGATTCAAGGTGTGATTGTGTGAGCATCTAGACGAGTCAAGAGGCAAAACCTTGAGGGAGTACATATTTTTATATGATATTTGTGATGGTACAACTTATTATCAATTTGGTGCTTCTTGGTATAGGTTTACAAGTTTTTTTTAGATTTAGACTTTGATGGTGACAAGAACACACATTGTCTTCGATTTTGAGGACATGGGTTGTCACAAGTGGAGACTTGGAGTCTTGTATGAGTGCTAGTTGAGTGCAAGTACATTGATGGTTATGGTTATAGTGTCATGGGTATGCAAGTAAATTTATACATTGGCATGATATGATCATGTATGTGGTTGTTTGGCGGTGTTATGGTTTGGTGTTACGAGGTTGTTCTTATCTCCTTGATTCTTATTTGGTTCCTTGACTATGGTTACTAATCTGTGGACATGTTTGAAAAATAAGATCTGTGGTTGATTTGGTGTTTAAGTCTTGATATCTATACGATTATCTTCTTTGATATCTCGGTTTGCAGGTTACTAATGTGATGATGAGTTTACATGCTTCATTGTTTTCATCACGAGTTATGTAGGTGTGTGGCTTGGCCACCTATTCATTTGCAATGGGATGACTCGAATATGGATTGTCTATATCCACGAGATTGGTTCAATGTTGATGAAAATTTTGTTAGTTGATATTGTTTGTGGTCGTTTGTGCATTGGTATGTTGCTTTGGGACAAGAGGATGGATGATTAGAGTATCTGATTAATTAGTTGTTGTGACTTTTAGCATGTGGTTTTATCACGATGTCATGATAGCTTGGTACATTTTCTGGCTATACACTTTCAGTGGGAGCTTTTGATGGTGATGGCTTGGTGGTGTTGGATTGGTTTCTAATGATTTTATGGTAGTTGTATGTATCTTATTGGTTTGCAGATCTTGGTTTCACTTTCTCTCTAGAGTTGTTGGGATTACAATTGAGTGTGTGTGGACCTAGATGATGTTCATGGAGGAGATGGTTATCTTCATGTGATTGGAGACATGGTTTCTTAGTTTGGAGTGTGATTGATATTATGTCATGGTTTACTCTTGATGCTACCTTGGAGTTTTGGCATGATATGGGTTCTCTTGAGACGAGGATGTTTGCATTCTTGCATGTGATATCCTAAGAGGAGATGGTCAGATCATGATGTCATGATAGGTTCTTGATTCTATGGTTGGAGCTTTGACATTGATCTTGGTGGTTCTATTAGTATTGAGTACATTGGTTATTTGCTTGATTACTTCATGATGGTGCTATGTTGCATTTGGAGTTTGGCATGTATTGATCGGTTACAAGTGCTCATGGATACTTGGAGATGTGGGTGAGGCTGGAGTTCTTGTTGGGAAATTGTGTCTCAACATTACAATTATATAAAGGTTATTGTTGATAGGATATATATATATATATATGTATATATATATATATATATATATATGAATATATATATGTATATATTTCCTAGTTACACCGATAGGTGTAATATACAATAGGAGCATGAGGTGGAGGGGAGGAGTGGGATGCATGTAAACAATTTTTGTTCTTTTTTAGAAAACTCCTAAATGACCGACATACATTAAATAAATGATATATTGTAAATCTAGACCATTAATTATTAGGTTTTAGATTTAATGGTGGATATTTTGTTGGCCTATCTTTCCCTAGAAGGTAACCCTATTTTATGAGGGCGTTGTACTACATTTATAGACGGTGATGTATTTTGAGAGTTTGATAGTGATCGTGTTGTCTCTTGATCTCTAGTGTTGATACTCCTATGATAAGCTTTCTCGAAAAGTATATTGTAATCTTTGTGATTCATGAATAATATTGGGTGGCTTTTGGAGTGTGGGCTTTTGTCCTGAAAGGGTTTTCCCCATGTAAATCACTGTGTTGTGGCATGCATGATATTTGTGTTTATTTTTGTTGAAGTTTTTGTAACCGTTAAAGATCTATAAAAGTTTTGCATTATTCTCTTCTCAAGATTAGTGTAGGAAGTTGTTATGCTACCTTAGCTTCCTTACAAGTGGTATTAAAGCCTGATCACCTTTGGTTTCAATTGTGGGTTGTTGGGTTTTTTGAACTAATCTAGTTTTGAGTGTGAGCTTGTGTAGAAGATACTTTGTGATCTTGTTGTAGGAATTCTCAGATGGCAAGTTCATTAGGGAGAATAAAGGTGGATAATTTTTTTGGAAATAATTTTGAAATGTGGAAGTTGATGATGGAGGATTTGTTAATAGATCGAGATCTGTGGGATGTTGTTGATGAAAATGTTTCAAGGCTTGTAGATCCTACTTAGGTTTCCTAATATGATGTTATGGACCGTAAAGGTAAGGGTCTAATTAGACTATCCTTGGAAAACTCTATTTTAATTAATGTCCATGAAGAGACCTCTGTATAGAAACTATGGAAGAAGCTTGGTGAGATGTATCAATCCAATTCTTTTTTCTTGAGGAATAAGTTGAGAATGGAAGAGGGTGGACGAATCACATGCCACCTAGAAGCATTCAATACGTTGGTGGATCAATTGACATCAATTGGTGTCAAAATGGATGAGGATAAATGTCAAATCTTGCTTTGTTCTTTGCTTGATTCGAGGGATTCCCTTGTAATGGCTATTGAGAGTATTTCTATTATTTTGAAGACTAAAGATGTGGTGGTTTCTTTACTTTCTGAAGAGATGAGGAGGAAGGTATCCATCATTGCCAAGGAGGCCCTAAATGTTCATGGAAGACCTAAGGAAAAAGGAAAGAAGAATGAGAAGCATGACAAATCCAAGTCCAAGGGGAGATCTAAATTTCCTGGAAAGTCCAGAGTTATTTGTTGGAACTGCAGTAAGCCTAGACATGTTCGTAAGGAATGCAAAGAAGAAAAGAAGAAGAAAAAGAAGAGATTTGATTTTGATTCTAAGTTCGAGAAGGAAGATGGTGACACATTCATTGTACCTTTGACAACTCGTGTAGGTAATGATGCATGGTTAATTAACTCAGGTGCATCTTTCAATATGGCCTTTAATAGAGATTGGTTTTTTGAATATGAAGAATTCAATGGACATAAGGTGTACTTGGGTGATGATTCTTATTTAAACATTATTGAATGTGGTAAATTTAGAATTAGGTTTCTTGATGGTAGAATAAAAATGATTAATGGTGTGTTGCATATCCCTGGATTAGGGTAAAATTTATTATTCGTGAGAAAACTAATAGATGTAGGTGTGTAGGTAGTATTTTTTGATGCAAGATGTAAGATGGTTAAATGTGTTATGGTGATTGCTAGAGGTGTTAGATATGACACATTGTATAATATTGATGCATGTACTATTGAGTGAAATAGTACTTTTGTGAAAAGAAAGTCCATGGAAGAGGTGAGGTTTTCACCTTCAACAGATGGTCAAAGCTTCTGGGTACCCAAGGGTGCTCTTTCTTCTAAATAAAAGTTACCTGCAGAGAAAAATGTTATGGAACTAAAGACTTGGCCACATTGGAGAAAAGGGTCTAAGGACCTTGAAAAATAAAAACCTTGTTAAAGGTTTGTCTGTTTGTAATCTTGAATTTGATTTCTGTGAGCATTGCATTTATGGAAAACAAAGCCGCGTTCAATTTTACTCGAGATCTCATAACTCTTGTGGTGTATTGGATCTTACTCATTCTGATGTGATTGGTCTTGTAGATGTTCCTTTGATTGGTAAATTCACATATTATGTTTCATTTATTTATGATTACAGTAAAAGGACATGGGTATATTTTCTAAAGATTAAATTGAAGTTTTTAGTCGATTTAAAGAATTTAAAGCAATGGTTGTGTTGTAGACTAGAAAGAAAATTAAATGTTTAAGGACTGATAATGATGGTGAATTTTTCTCTAATGATTTTGATAGAATATGTAAAGATTGTGGTATTCATAGATAGAAGACAATTATATATTCTCCATAATAGAATGAATTTGTAGAAAGAATGAACAAGACACTAATGAAGAAGGTTAGGAGTATGTTCAGTGGTGCTGGATCGGAACAAAGGTTTTGGGTTGAAGTTGTTATCATTGCTTGTTCCCTAATTAACAGGTCTCGTGCATGAACTCTTATTGATAAGATTCCTATAGAGGCATGGTTAGGTTGCAAGGCTTCATTCAGACATCTTAGAGTTTTTGGTTGTGAGGCATATGCACATGTGCCAAAGGAGAAGCAAACAAAATTGGAGAACAAGGCTATGAAATGTATTTTTATTATACAATTATGGTGTGAAAGTATACAAGCTTTGGGATACTATTGCACAAAAGGTAATATATAATAGAAGTGTTAAAATAAGCCTTCTTCTATTACATTGCAACCAAAACAAAGTAAACATGAAGATGGGATTCAATTTTCTTCTACACCTGAGAAAGTTGAATCGAGGCCTATGGATAGACAAGAGGTTGAGGAGAGCTCATCTAGCTCTGAATCCTTAGAAGAGGAGGAAGAACCTCCAACTCAACTTGTTTGTAGGTCTACAAGGAATAGACAACCACTTCAAAGGTATTCACCTGATGATTGGAGATGTATTTTTTATTTGAATACTAACATGGATGAACCCAGATCTGTAGAAGAAGCATTAGGTATGAATGATGCAAAATATTGGAAGATTTCTATGGATGAAGTAATGACATCTTAAAAATGAATGATAAATGTGATATTGTACCATTGCCTAAAAGATGGAAACCTATTGGTTGCAAATGGGTGTTCAAGAAAAATATTGGTTTAGATGGAGGTATTGATAAGTACAAAGCAAGGTTTGTTGCAAAAGGTTACTCTCGAGTTGAGGGAGTTGATTATGGTGAGATATTTTCTTTTGTTGCAAAAATGGCATTCATTATATTTTTGCTTTCTATTGTTGTTGCTTATGATCTAGAGCTTGAGCAAATGGGTGTGAAAACTACTTTCTTTTATGGTGACTTGGAGGAGGATATTTATATGACACAACCAGAGCACTACATGGTGAAAGGTAAAAGTAAGTTGGTTTGAAAATTGAAGAAATATTTGTATGGCTTAAAACAAAGTCCTAGGATGTCATACCAAAATTTTGATACATATGCATTGTGTTTCGGATTTAAGCGTTCTAAATTAGATCATTGTGTTTATTATAAAACTGATGGTGATCATTTCATGTTTATTGCATTATATGTCAATGATATGTTATTTATTGGCAAAGGGAAATGTATGATTTCAAAATTGAAATCTCAACTTGTTACTAAATTTGAAATGAAAGACCTTGGTGCAACTAGACACATTCTTGGGATGGAAAGTAAAAGAGATAGAATAAAGAGAAAGATATGGCTTGGCCAAAGTAAGTATGCCAATTCAATTTTTACAAAGATTTAACATGCAAGATTATAGACCATTGTGTGTTCTCCTTTCTATTGGAACAAAGTTATCTATTTCAGATTGTCCAAATCTCCATCAGAGATCGAAGACATGAGAAAAGTGCCTTATCAGAGTGCAGTTGGAAGTTTGATGTATGCTATGGTTTGTACTAGACCAAACATTGTCCAAGTAGTGGGAGTTTTTTCCAGATATATGTCTAATCCTTGTAGAGTTCATTGGGATGCAGTTAAAAGAGTCTTCATATATTTGCACGGTACCTCAGACTATTCCTCGTGTTATCATAGTAATATGACTAAAGATGAGATTTCCCTTGATATTCATGGTTATGTGGATTCAGACTGGGCAGGTGATATTGATAGCAGATGATCCACTAGTGATTATGTTTTTACTTTATTTGGTGATGCAATTAGTTGGATGAGTAGGTGACAAGTTGTGGTTGTTTTGTCCACTATTGAAGCAAAGTATATGCTAGCTACTCATGCTTGTAAAGAAGCCATTTGGCTTAAGAGACCGTGTTTAGATATTGGAATAAAATAAGGTGCAGTGACAATTGATTGTGATAGTCAGAGTGCGATATGTCTAGCCAAGAACCCAACATTTCATGCCAAGACTAAGCACATTGATGTATAATATCATTTTGTTTGAGATATGGTTGAAGATGGCAGGGTGAAACTAGTTAAGGTAGAGACTTTGATGAATGCTATTTATTCTTTAACTAAACCTGTGAGCACAAAGAAGTTCAAAAGGTGTTAAGAGATTATGGGCCTTTCGGCCCCTGACAATTAGGACATAGTGTTTACTCCATCTAGTAGCAAGGTGTTCGACAAGTAGGAGATTTTTTGGGAAATTGTGTCTCAACCTTGCAATTATATAAAGGTTATTGTTGATCTAGGATATATATATTATAGTTACACCGATAGGTGTAATAGACATGGGAGCACGGGGTGGAGGGGAGGAGTGGGATGCGTGTAAATAATTTTTTGTTAACTTTTTTAGAAAATTCCTAAATAGACAACATACATTAAATAAATGATATATTGTAAATCTAAACCATTGATTATTAGGTTTTAGATCTAATGGTGGATATTTTGTTGGCCTATCTTTCCCTAGAAGGTAACTCTATTTTATGAGGGCATTGTACTACATTTGTAGACGGTGATGTATTTTGAGAGTTTGATAGGGATTGTGTTGTCTTTTGATCTCTGGTGGTGATACTCCTGTGAGAAGCTTGTTACACCGATAAGTGTAATATACAATGAGAGCACGGGGTGGAGGGGAGGAGTGGGATGCATGTAAACAATTTTTTGTTCTTTTTCATAATACTCCTAAATGGCCAACATACATTAAATAAATGATATATTGTAAATCTAGACTGTTAATGATTAGTTTTAGATCTAATGGTGGATATTTTGTTGGCCTATCTTGCCCTAGAAGGTAACCTTATTTATGAGGGTGTTGTAATACATTTGTAGACAGTGATGTATTCTAAGAGTCTGAGATTCTGCAAGTCTATTGTAATCTTTGTGATTCCTGAATAATTTATTGGGCAACTTTTGGAGTGTGGGGTTTTTCTCTTGAAAGGGTTTTCCTCACATAAATAATTGTGTTGTGGTATGCATGATATTTGTGTTTATTTCTATTTTAGTTTCTATAATTGTTAAAGATTTTAAAAGTTTTGCATTATTCTCCTCTCAAGATTAGTGTAGGAAGTTGTTTTGCTACCTTAGCTTCGTTACAATTCTCTTGTGATTAGAGATATTTGCTTGAGACAATTACTCTTTGGAGGTTTCTATAGGAAGACCGAGGAGCTTTCACCTAGATATGGACGTGAGTTCATGATGGACCAATAGAAGAGATTATTCTTGGAGTGAGTCATGATGACTTGGTTATCTTGGAGGAGCATTGTCATTCCCCACTCTTGGTCCACTCTACAGTTTATCATTTGAGAGGTATTTGCCCATTATTTCTTTCAAATGTGTTATGTTTCGTGCTTTGATTCCTCATGAGAATGAGTTGATTCATGGTGATTATTTTTGGAGACTCATTTGAAGATTTTTTAGTATGAGCTTATATTGCTTTATCTTTCATAGATATGGATCTTAAGCTATGGATAATTAGTTCAAGAGGATTCATTTGAGGGATGTTTGGCATGGTTATCTCCTTGCGCATTTGAGTTTATGTTATCATTCATTGATGAGGAGTTTAGGAGATGGCTTATGGGATTTCTTGATTTGGGATGGATACTTTGAGTTCGATCTTCTTGGTAGAGAGGCTTACATCCATGTTGGCATCGTTACATGGTTCATATGTTGTTTGATCTAAGAGATCGAACGTTGTTTTGGGTGTTTTTGAGGCTTCCCATTTTGGGTTGTTAGGAGATCATACTCAACACAACGTTGCACTTTGAGGTGTTGGTATGACATGTTATGGTTTACAGGTTTTCTCTCTTCATGGTTACTTCTTGGAGGTTCATGTTCATATGATTTGGGAAGATGGTGGCAACATGTTGTGAGAGATTATGCAACTATTTGACATCACATGTATAGATCATTGTGATTGATCTTGGTACTTAATTGTCGATCATTTATCACACCTTGATATAGTGTTGATTGATAGACTTGATATGCTTTGACATTACCTATGTAGTGGGATTTCCTGGATATGTATGTTCTTCATTAACAGGTTTGATACAAGGAGCTTGTGATTGCAGTTTATGGGTTGCATATGTTGTTGGCATGAGTTTACTGATGTTGTCGATACTTAGGAGGTATGGATGGTTTGATGTATTAACATGTGTTGTGGATGCTATTTTTGATCATGTGGGGTTTTCATTGGACAACAACTTGTTTGGAGCCTTTATTATCCTTTAGATTTGATGCTTGTGTTCTTGGATTGGTGCATCTTCACCTTGGCATGTTCCTTTTCTTCCATAGGTGGCATGTTGGAGGGTGAGAGGAGTTCTTGTTTGAGATGGTAGTCACTTTGTTCTTATTGCAAGTATCTTGATGGAGCACTAGAGCATGTTGGAGATTCATGTGATTTCATGTATGGCTATAATGATGTATTTGATTGATTGATCCCTTATGCAATGTATACAACAAGTGGGAGAATGTTGGGATATGGTGTTATACACCATTGCATAAAATGTTATATTATAATGTTGTAATTAATAATTATTTAGTTGTGATGCATGATGCAAAGGGTTGCACATGAGCTATTTGGTGTTGTTGGCATTGCATGACATGGCTCCAAGCATTGAACAAGTGAGCTATATGCAAGTTCGTTGCATGGTTCTCAAAATTGTGAGCATATAACATAGTGCAAAGAGCTCTATGTAAGGTTGTGCACCGCAATACATGAAATTGATGCTAGTGCACATGCTTATGCAATAACCTACAAAACACATTCTCTTAAAATAAATCCAAAACTTAAAAAAACATGAATATACAATTTTGACAATTACATTTAACTACCATCCTTATAAACACCTCTAAATTAACCTCTTTCCTTTAAAATAACCGATTTGTATTTTATTTTAATTAATCATTCCACCATCTACCAAAAAACCATAATTGCACTTTTGACTCCCGTCATAGGATACCTTTATCTTTGCCCCTAAATAAATTTCGTTTAACAGAAGGTAAGAACATAATATTACTTTTTTATTAACCCATAATTATTATTGGGACAATTTAGTTTATAAAGTTTTAAAATCATTTAAAACAGTTCGCAAATAAATTAGAGTACGTGTGGATGGTAACGAAAGCTTAAAATCATTATTGAAACGAAGCCAGACAGAACATGAGGACGAGGACGAGGACGACAAGAATCTAGAGCCAACACGCAGAATATATTTTCATTTATTACACCTCATCCTCATCGACCCTGTGGCTATGGGAAAGGAACTGAGAATCCAGCATTGCAATGCAAAATACCTTCAGAGATAAAACTCACGAGGCATGATAATTTGAGCTGGAAGTTCTTGTTGCTGGCAACTTTGGGGTGACAACGGAGGAGAAAAGAAATCAGAAACCTGTGGACTTCGCGGAATTTGATCGCTTGAATCGGCCAATTCAAAAGTCTTCCTTCTTCTCAGTGAAATCAGGTAATTCCAAACAAATCTGGGTTTGACTTCCACTTGACAACTGAAAGGCCCCTGTATCTCCATCCATCTGTCAGTTGACAGCGATTTTTCTGTTAAAGGAATGTACTACTCTGTCCTTCAATTACGTGAACAATTGAGTTAGAGTTTGGTCGATCTTTGGTAAAATGGCTTGAATTGACTCAATTTCCTCAATTATCATTTTTTCAGTCCGTTGCCGGGAAAGTCATGTCCGGCACGTATCACCATTCTATTTGGTGAGGAAAACTCAGTTTACTTTAGTTTCCCGAAGAATTGAGTTAGGGTTTGAACGATCGTGTGAAGAAGGCTCGGATTTAGTCAACTTTCATTACTGCAATTTTTTTCTTGTTTTCTCCGACTGCCGGGAAAGGCATGTTCCATTTCGGGCAGGCCGTGGAGCATCCGTTTCCCCCAGCGAAGAAGAATTCTGTTTACTTTTCCTCTCCTTGGAGGGTTTGGCTGGTCAATTCGATTTCACTTTTGGTCTGATGCTTCTGATTTTGCAATAGTTGCTGTTCTGGGACAAAATTTGGATATGGAAAGCCATGCTATTTATCATGCCAGTAAAAATGTGTAAAGCTTTGAGTTAGGTTTTCATCCATAGTTGGAAGAAGGACTAAGTATTTGCACCTGAAACAGTTTTTGCTGAAAACTCATGTCCAGCGCTGGGCAGGCTGTAGAGCATCACCGTGTTCCATTACCAATGCCCGCTACATCACAGAGGGGTGGTGATCCCCAGGCTGGATACTGTAATCCCGTGAGAAAGTCCGGCCAGCCATCCCTTGAACATGTTCTCTTAGCCCTGAGGGAGACAGAGGAAGAAAGGGAAGTGAGGATCAGAAGCCTGTTTAATTTCTTTGATGCCACAAACATGGGTTACCTTGACAATTCACTAATTGAAAAGGGTTTGCAGGCATTAAGGATACCTTCTGAGTACAAGTATGCTAGGGATTTGCTCAAGGTTTGTGATTCCAATCAGGATGGCCGGGTTGATTACCAGGAATTTCGGCACTACATGGATGAAAAGGAACTTGAGCTTTACCGCATCTTCGAGGCGATTGATGTGGAGCACAATGGCTGCATTTTGCCTGAAGAGCTATGGGATGCGCTTGTTTCAGCAGGTAATTGTGACTTATTTCCTATTCCAGGACTTCTGTATGCACGTTATTTCATCAATTGGCTAATTTTGATAAAGTTTTAACAAATTGGATCCGCAAAATTGCAAATTTTATCTCAATCCCTTTGCTGGTGTATTTTGTATGGGCTATTTTTCACTAGTTGGCTAATTTTGATGAAATTTTCAAATATTAGTGTCACAAACTAGAAAAATATTCAAAACATCTTAAGGACTTTTCATATTAAATGCACATGAAGTCATTAGGTTCAATCAAACTAATGAGCTGGTAGTAAATTCTATGATTTTTCCTGATAATTAGTTATATGTACATATATATCTGAATTTTTAAGTAGGGACAATTCACCAGCCAATCAATACTAGTAAAAATGTTTACACCACTAATATATACTTGTAATTTCTAGTGAATTGGTTACTAACACTTGTTAATTCTGGTAAATTTACTACTAGTAAAGGTAAATTTTGGCAAATTTACTATTAATACGCATAAATTTGTTACCAAACTTTGGCGAATCTAATAAAGTCATGTAGATTTTATGTTAAAACTTGGTCTTCTTATAATATTTGTTAATTGACCAATCTCTCTTCTCAAAAATATAAATGAGTTGACTCATTGGTTAACAAACAACCCATAAAAGCTCCCTGCCCAAATTTTAATTGATCTATTTTTGTTGTCTGCAAGATGTTGCATTAACATCTAGAAAGGGGAACTTGACACTAAATGTCTTGAAGAAAAAGTTGACTTTTGACGCATATAAATTTTCATCTGTCAAAGTTTGAATAATACATCAACCTGCCAACTTGAATGTCTCAAACATAGAATGGTAATGCAAATATCTATTTGATCAACAAAGTTCAAGAAGTTGTCCATTTGCATATATCTAATAATTTGTGGTATCTCATTCATTATGTGATCATCATCTACAAGCATATGTGGTACATGATATGAGGTGCATTGTATATTAGAGTACAATAATAATTAATACCCAATTATATCTTCAATCTTACTCTGTATTTTCTCTGCTCGCTTTTTAGAGTCTCATATTGATCCCTTTCTGGCTCTATATTAGAACTCTCCAGTTCTTGATGGTGAAAAAGATTTCAGAAATTGTAGAGAGGCCCGCTTAGTAATTAAATCAATCAGGTTACAGGTTCCAGCACATGGTGTAAGTGATTTGCTGAAAATCCTGTAAAGGGAAAATTGATGAGCTGAGAGAAAAAGGATAGCAATGCATCAAATCCATTTATGTAAGGAGGCATGGAATTTTGAAGTGGAAGGCGAACTGAGAAGTTATGGTATGGCTTTGTATAATGCTTTTTGGGATAACTGGATGCATTGGGAGAAGGCAAGGTCATGTGATATAGATACCCTGCTATTTGTTTCCTTCTATTGAACTTTGTAATATGACGAATTGCTTTCTAAAATTGCTGATAGAATAATAAACGTGATGTCCTTAACTAATTGGTGGACAAATACCCGAGCAATAGTCTACCATGTCATGGTTCTAATGCTAGTTCGGAAGCGTGAATAATTAAAGCTTCAAGATATAAGAGCCGACCAAACTGCAGCTTGAGATTGCAATGAAATTGGCTAAACATTTCAACTATCATTTTAACTATCAAGAAAGTGGATCCCCTGTTTCCAGCACAAGCATGGATACATTGCAAAAGCTATCACTATTAATGCTTTTTCTTGAGTTCAGGATTGTATGATGTCTATGTTTACTTTGACCTTTGCTCAAGCTTACATATTCAAGCTTAAAACTACATTTGACTCATATTAATCAAGCTTCTCTGAATTTGAATAAAATAGAACTTTGCATGTATAGAAGCTATGGTGCAATCTACATAACAAGTAAAAAAGCAGCTAGAGTACTGTAAAATATAAGCCTGATATTTTTAAGTGTCAATTTATTTTGGTTGGTCATGCAGGATGATATAATTTCTTTTATTTCTGCGTCAATCTTTGTCATAGGATCATGCTTCTATTTTGCTAATATCAGCAAACTGCCTTTTCATTTCAACTATCTTGAAATAGGATCCCCTGTTTCCAGCACAAGCATGGATACACTGTAAAAGCTATCACTATTAATGCTTTTTCTTGATTTCAGAATTGTACGATGTCTATGTTTACTCAGACCTTTGCTCAAGCTCACATATTTGAGCTTCAAACTACATTTGACTCATATTAATCAAGCTTCTCTGAATTTGAATAAAATAGAAAGTTTGCATGTATAGAAGCTATGGTGCAACCTGCATAACAAGCAAAAAAAGAAGCTAGAGTACTGTAAAATATAAGCCTGATCTTTTTGACTTATCAATTTCTTTTGGTTGGTCATGGAGGATGATACATTTTCTTTTACTTCTGCTTCAATCTTTGTCATAGGATCATGCTTCTATTTTGCTAATGAATTGTCTTTGATTGTAGCTGGTTTTGGAATTTTAAGCATTCTATTTTCCTATAATTTATAAACTAATGCCTTTTCCCCTGTATTAATGTTTGCACAATTTACATTCTATGTGACTTTGCTCAGCTCAGGTTATTACTTTCAAATGCACCACATGTTTGATATTTCAGAAACTTTCTTGTCTAAAAAGTGAACCATACTGGTATTGCCAATAGTATTTCCTATGATATTATCATTGTAAATTCAAATGAGTGTTGCACAAAAGCATGCTTTTCGAATCTTCGATGAACAAGTTAAACTGTGTCTATTCAATTACTTTCTGTAGTACTGCTCCCCAAAGAAAGACTCCTTTGCATGTTTCAATTTTGTTGAATAGAGAAGATGGTAGATAAGAAGGGATGCCATACAACAAAATACCAGAGGTTGTAATATGAGAATTTGGGAATTTTATGCAGTAGGAAGGAAGTTCACTTGAATTGACTAACAGTTAACTTTGCAACAGACTTGCAACTTTGATAATAAGTAGCATTAAATATCTGAGCTAATTAGCAGAGAAGGTTTTAGCTGGCATGTAGGGTTCATTTATGGTCATAGGATTTTCTGTAATTACCAATTTCTGTAATGGAGTGCAGTACTAGGCATGTGTAAAGGTGTCATAACAGTAACTTATGACACCCTTATGCTTTTCTGCTCAGAGTGTTGATTTCTTAAATGTATTATCATCGCTTTAGAAATCTGGTGAAAAATATAAACTGTTTCTTAGCCAAAAACCAGCAAAAAGGTTCCTGGGAGAAGAATTTTATCTTGAAAAATTTATATGCATCCTAATTGTTTATTCTGTTGGAAATTTGAATTCCAAATAGTAAAAATTCCAAGACTTTTACACTTGTAAAATGTTCCACAGTAATTTTCCTTCCTTTTTGTGTGCATTAAGGCAACAATTGAGAGAAAAAAGAGTCTTTTATGAAAATTACTTTGATTTACCAAGATTTCATCTAACACATTTTTATTGGGTACTGATTTTCTACTATGGTTTTGTCCTTGATTACGTCTTAAATTGAAGATGGGTTACAGTTTTTTGGCTTTCATGACTTTTGGCATTATTAAGAGGCAAGCAATGACGTGTAGAATCTATCATTTCATGTAAAGTTGGTAGTAAAATAAATGATATGGCAGGTGTGGCTCACATCTTTTGTTTAATTTAAATTTATGCTAGTCTATCTTTGATAAATGGTACTTTTGCTACTGTGATGAACTCTTTAACTTTTGCTCCTGGAAGCAGGTACATTGCTAAGGTCCTTAGTGGATTCGTTGAGAGGCCGAGTTTTTATCATATTTTGTATTTATAAAAAGTGGTCCTTGGGAAGCTAGGTAAGCAATCCAGGTCAAGCATATTGAGTGTGTGAACTTTCACCTTTGTTTTAGTTGCTGATGAAGGTGAGTGAGATATATGCTGGCTTGACCTCTACAAAGAGATGATGTTGTAGTCATTATTGTTGTGATAAAGGTGAGTGAGATATATGATCATTGATCTGTCATCTACTGACTGGGCCACTACAAAGGGACAGTGATGTAGGCATTATTACCATGAAAAATATTAAATTATCATACCATTGTATTGGGCTTTATTCTATGAATTTAACCAAAATTGTAGTTCTGTTTGTATGCTTAATCCATTGCAGAATGTGTAAATCAAGGATATTCCTTTTGATTATACATCTCAATTCTTACAGGCCTCATTGTTGATAAAAATACAGCAGTAAATGAAAGAAGAAAACAGATAAAACTGAAGAACACACATACACATAAACACAACCAGATTTTTAATGTGGTTCGTCAAATGACTACATCCACTTTGAGCAGGGGATAGCTCTTTGTATTAATCTCTGTTTTTGTTTACATACAGTCTATCAAATCAGCGATAGCAACAGCAATAAAAAGCCCTCAACAAACATCTCCAACCACCATATGAAGAAGGCCAGGAGACAACCGTTACCAAGTGAACGGTTACAAGGGAGGCGTTACAAGAAGAGAGGGCAGATTCGATGGCAGAGTCGTTACAAGTATTGATTGGGCTGCACAACCCAACAATCTCCCACTTGAAGACCAATCAATATCAGAGAAAAAAAAAAAAACTATTCAGAGAGATCCCATGCTTCAGATTTATTATTAGAACGTGACAATGCCAAGAGAAACTCTGCACAACTTGAGCCCCTCCAAATCTTGTTCGAGAACACTACGAATACACCTTCTCCATTTTAGATCTGAATTAATAATTCTTTGACCACCTGCCCATCTGAATACAGGCCAAGACACACCAGCAATAACACCCAATCCAGGATAAGCATTCTTGGCATAACCCAACAATTTGAAAAATTCAACAAACTCTTCATACAAGTGAGTTGCTTCTTCATCCGCTCTCTTTTTCATAACCAGCTGGATGGTTGCCGCCATGACAACACTTTCACCGTCACCAATGCTCTTCTCTGAGCAAACCTCGGCACCATCATCGAATAATGGATTATCATAAACCATTTCTGCCTCGGGCTTGAATAACGGATTATGATAAACCATATCTACCTCTGGATTTTTGGCCTCTTCCTCAGGTTCATCTTCATCTTCACTCTCCTGGTTCTAGACTGCATCCTCCTCTCCTTGGGAGGCATTCTCCTCATCTCAGAAGGCAAACTGCACAGTCTCTTCAGCCGAATCCTTCTCATCTGTCCAGCCATCCCACCAATGAACATGGCGCCTTGTTTCAGGTTGCACTTGCACATTACTTTCTACTGAATCTAAACTATCAAGAAATTCTTCAATGATAGAATCAACTTCATCAGCTTCATCATCTAAAACTCCCACTTCAGCTTGTCTCTTCACTATATAAAAGCACCCAACTTCGGGATCAAACACCCAATCGTCTTCCATCTCTGCTCAAAACTTCTCCATGGCTCTAATACCAATTGTTGATAAAAATACAGCAGTAAATGAAAGAAGAAAACAAATAAAACTGAAGAACATACATACACATACAACCAGATTTTTAACGTGGTTCGTCAAATGATTACATCCACTTTGAGCAGGGGATAGCTCTCTGTATTAATCTCTGTTTTTGTTTACATACAGTCTATCAAATCAGCGATAGCAACAGCAATAAAAATCCCTCAACAAACATCTCCAACCACCATATGAAGAAGGCCAGGAGACAACTGTTACCAAGTGAATGGTTACAAGGGAGGCGTTACGAGAAGAGAGGGCAGATTCGATGGCAGAGGCGTTACAAGTATTGATTGGGCTGCACAACCCAACACTCTTGATTTCTGAAGAATATAACTAATAATACTGTATGGGAGCTATTTTACATGGGGGATGCTTTTGGATTTGATTCCATATGGTATAGGGGGTTTAATAAGGTGGATATTGTTGATTAAAGATTTTATAGTGAACTTTTTTAAGCTATCTGAACAGTTGGTGTTACAGTCTCATATGAAGAATGTAGCTTTGTCATTTCCCATAACATAGGCTGGTCTACTCTATATGCTACTACTACGAAATTTGACATTCTATGCAGCATCTTGCCATTTATTTGCTTGCTGGGTATTTACTTTACAATTCAATCCTTGTTTGTTTTGGAGTTTCCAGTTTCAAAAGAAATGGAGAAAATGAATTTTGATGTATTTTGTTCTGTTTTTATTTGTAACCTTTTCTGTTCTCCTTTTCAGGCATTGTAATGAGTGACAAGGAGCTTGTTCGTTTTGTGGAGCATATCGACAAGGATAACAATGGAATTATAACATTTGAAGAATGGAGGGATTTTCTGCTTCTATATCCTCATGAAGCTACCATACAAAACATATATCAGTATTGGGAAAGAGTTTGCCCCATAGATATTGGGGAACAAGCAGCTATTCCAGAAGGTATTAGCAAGCACATGCATGCAACCAAATATCTCATTGCTGGAGGAGTGGCTGGAGCCTTATCTCGAACCGCAACCGCTCCTCTTGATCGCCTAAAGGTAAAGCTGCAAGTGCAGACATCAGGAGCTCATGTTGCTCCAGCTATCAAGGAGATATTTAGAGAAGGTGGTATGTTGGGGTTTTTTCGAGGGAATGGGATCAATGTTCTTAAAGTAGCACCAGAATCTGCAATCAAATTTTATGCTTATGAAATGATGAAAAATCTTGTAGTAAATGTAAGTGGGGAAGAAAGTATTGGTCCATTTGGCCGCCTTTTTTCTGGTGGTACAGCTGGTGCTATTGCTCAGACAGTAATTTATCCAATGGATTTAGTGAAAACACGCTTGCAAACATTTGCCAGTGACGGTAGTAAAATTCCAAGGCTGTCAAAGCTGTCGAAGGACATCTGGGTTCATGAAGGTCCTCGAGCATTCTATAGAGGGCTTCTTCCATCTATTCTTGGTATAATACCATATGCCGGCATTGATCTTGCAGCTTATGACACACTTAAAGATATGTCAGAAAAATATACAGGTCAGAGCCTTAAATTTTCTATTACTGCTTCTACAACACTACTAAGGACTGAATGCAGTGCGTGTTTTGCAAATCAATGCAGGGAAAATCATTTTCTTTTTTCTGTTTTCTGCTTCTTAAATTGAAATCTTTCATTACAATAGTGTAAGTCATAGTTATCTGGAGATGTAGGGGCATGGGTATTGATACAGGAATGGGGATGCCATTTAAGTTAGGGTAAGTGATTAAGTGCATTAGGATATGATTATATTATGTATAAATGTAGTTACCAGAAATTGTGGGTATGGGGACTGGGACACAGTCTGTGTTCCTATAATGCGGTTTCCTATTAAGTATGGCCATCACTAAAAATACCATTTTAAGTCATGACTTGTTTTTACAGTCTACAGATTCTTAGAATTTGAGCTCTTTTGATCTTCTCATTTTGTAGTTGATATTCATTTCAGCATGTCTTCGATGTTTTTCTTACAACCAGATTCTTCTTAGAACAAAAAGGAAAGGATGATAAAGGCAGAAAATGAATGAAATCTGCACAGAAGGAAATGTGGTATATTTTACAACTGGAAGCAATAAAGGTGCTATCCTCTAGAGTGGTAAATGTAATGATATTTCTATATTTTCCAGTAAAATAACAGAGTTTCAGTGATAAAACAATAGCAATCCACACAATAAGAGCATGAAATGGTAAGGGCAATGATAAAGCAGTTCTAAAGTAATAGAAGAAATTAAAATATTGAAATACTAAGAATTGGGTTCTGAATGGGCCCGCATATAACACAAGAAACCATTGTATTTCAAATTAAATTTGTAGTTCAAACATGATATGTAGTAGAACAGTACCTATTTTCTATAGAAGATAACCATTGAACATCCAAGGACTAGGATTTTGGAATATCAAGCAAGTGATTGCAAAAACCACATGATTTTGGAATTTTCAGGATGATAAATGTATACTTGTTACCGTGAGAATTATATAGTGTTTGACAGGATTGACCCTTCTTTTATTTGCCACAAATGGTAGTTCAGGAATCATTTAATACTAATAGGTATTATATAGAATTCCATGGGGACGTGTCCCTGGTATTTGAGTGACATCCCAAATGTCTCAGATGATTGGTAAAATACTGGAGACATTCCTTTTGTTCTCACCAACATACAAATTTCTTATGTCAATCCTGCAACATGCCTTCAACACACTGTTTTAGTACCTTACTTGGCTATTACAACAGTCTAACATCATCACATCAACAACATGTTCATCACATCAACAACATCATAAGAAATGCAAAACAGAAAAGCAATGGGTGGAAAAACACATATACCAATAACCGTGACACAAAAAATACCTTGAAGTAAACCTAAAAGGCCAATAAGCTCCTAATTTCACTATCATCCAGTCTTTACAGTGTATACTTAGCCTCTAGGGTGAAAATGAACCTTAACATCCTGTTATTTAAGCTCAACCTCACCTGCAATATGTCCTTACAGTTTACACCATGACAGACAAGCTTCCCTTGCTCATTACAGTCGACAATGAACATAGTTGAAGGTTTTACAATAGGGCCAACCCTTCAAACTTCTTTTGCAGAGCATACATACACTCCTACCAATTTACCTTGGTGCCAAAGAGAAGATTGTACATTGAAAAATGCAAAAAGACACTTGAAAGATGTTTCAAATTCCAACTCTGTCTGCTCTGAATCGAAAAACTACCATGATGGTGTTGAAATTGCTGTTTTCAGCAAAGTGGCAGTGTCAAAATTGTTGATGTTATAGCAGCTACGGTCTGCACTTCATCACACGAATTCCAAGAAGAAAAGATAAATTAAATGCATAGCCATTCGGCTATTTAATTTATACCAAACAATAAATGTAAATGCTAAAGGGCCGACCCTTCTTGGTTTGCATATTTTAGTCTTGGCTTGAGCCGACTTTATGTATTTATTATTTATTTTGTATATGTGCCGACCTAAGTGAAGAGACGCCTCACTTGTATAAAGGAAAGGTCATTTATGTCATTACATACATTCATCTCAAGCAAGTTCGCATTTTATATTCAAGAGCAGAATTCGCACTTTAGAAGAGCAGGTCCGATTTCAAGGAAGAACATATTCATTTGTATCTTGTGTATCTAGAAGAGGTGCGACCTCATTGCATTCATTATTGGCCATTGCTGGGCCTGAGTTGTAAGCAGATTTCTGCCATTGTTCTATATTATAGAAGAGATTCATTGCTGGGTTTTTCTCCCTCAAGAGGAGGGTTTTCCCAGGGTATCTTTTGTGTTCATTGTCTTATGTGTTGCAGTTATATTTAAATGCTTTCATTATTCAATCTGATCTAAGAAACACTAACATGGTATCAGAGCGGGTTTGAAAAAGATCGTGATCAGATTTAGTTTGTAGCACTCACTCTAATCTTTTTCAGTCTATCTCCTATTTCAAATTTCAAGATGGTGAACGGTTTGAAAATCGAGGATAGACTCGAAGGAGTTTCTAACTACACATCATGGAGGTTCAGGATCATGCTCACATTGGAAGAGAATGATTTGGCTGAGTTTGTGAAAACAAAAGTTCTCGAACCTGAGGAGGAAGAAGAGAAGTTGCAGTGGAGGAAGAAAGATACTAGGGCAAAGAAAGTGTTGGTTGATTCCGTCAAAGATCATATTGTTTCGATTGTTTTCAAGTTGGATACTGCAAGGGAGATGTTCAAAACATTGGAAGAGATGTACGAAATCAACAACACCAGTCGTGCCCTAACCTTGAAGCAACAACTACTTCACATTAAGATGGCGGAAGAAGAGTTTGTCATCACCTACTTCATGAAGATTTCCGAATTGAGAGATCAACTCTCTACCATTGGTCATATTGTTGATGACAAGGATTTGACCATGATTGCTCTCAATGGTCTTCCGCTTTCATGGGAGTCGTTTATTCAAGGAATCAGTGCAAGATCTAAACTTCCCAAGTTTGATCGATTGAGGATTGACTGCATTCAAGAGGAGTCGAGACTAACGGCAAGGGGCATTGATCAAAGTTCAAAGAATGAAGATTTACATGTTCTCGCCTCTCATTTATCGAAGAAAGGAAAAGTTTGGAAGAAAGGATTCTTTAAAAGGAATCGAGATAATGGGTTAGATGGTGCTCCTGCATTCAAGAAGAAGTGGGACCTCTCGCGTGTTCAATGCTTTAAATGTGACAAATTTGGTCACTATGCGAGGGATTGTCCTACCAGGCCTAATCAGCATGCTTCATTTGCGGATGTGATTAAGATCTCTCCCCAAAATGATTCTAGTGAATTTCTACTCTAGTCATAGGCCTATGTTCAAGCTGTGAAGGTTGTGTTCTAAGCACAAGAACAACATATCATACAGTGTCCACCCTTCAAAATATTTAAGAGATAAGTATTCTTTGCTTTTGATTGTATTTACTATTTTAGGCTAAAATTCAATTTGTTGAGTTATGCAAATCTGACATTATTTACTTAGGATTATGTGTGACTAGTAAATAGTGATCACTGTGATAAGATTCTTTAGATTTACTCATTGCAAGTAGGATCATGCCAATTTGTGAAGTTTGTCTTTTGTTTTGCTGAGATTAGCTCTTCTGTGAAATTGAAAGAAAGACATGTCATGATTAATAAATTAATTATCTATTACCCAGGAGATTTTTGAAATCCATGAGATAAGTATTGCATGGTTAAATAATGTTCATGAATTGTTTTTATTTGTAATTATTAAGAGGCTCTTACATTGAGATATCCTGAGCATCTAGCATTCTGCATCGGGAAAGGTTGGATATCAAAGTCTTACCGAATGAAGAAATGATGAAGAAATGATCAAGCTTGGAGTCATAGCTTGCAATCATTGAACTACATTAATGGCTGGAGATATCTCTTGAAGTCAATGTACCTTCCAGGTCGTCATTGTGTTCAAACTATGAAGGGTACGGATTGATCTGAGCTCAAGTACAACGTATCACATTATGTCCAGCATTTGGACCTATCAGAATAGTTAAAAAGATAAGTATTCATTGGTTGCTGAGTTATATCATTTAGTTTTTGGATCTTGTAATTACGAGAGATAGTAGATTCTCTTGAATTGTGTTGTGTTCACTAGCATAAGATCTTTGGAAAAAATTCATTCATGATATAACTTGTTCGATTCTAATCTTGATATTTCTTTGGATAAATTTGGACTGTTAGTAACCTCTATCTAAAATGCTTCCTGGACAGGTTTAGGGGGAAGAAGATGATAAGAGATTACTTAGTGATGAAAAGCTTGAGGCATCTTTTGAAGAAGTCATGTCAACCAAAGAAATGATCAAGAGGGAGTAAACACTAGAGGGACTGAGTTGATGGCTAGAGGGAGTACATCTCCAGAAGTCTTCTTTGCAATCTCTAAAGCTAGGATTGAGAGGGAGTCTCAGTATCAGTGTTCCTTTGTTTAATGCAATTCTCTATTGAGAGAGAGTTGAGGTGTAAGCCCTTGATAATTCAATTCTCTATTGAGAGAGAGTTGAGGTGTAAGCCCTTGATAATGCAATTCTCTATTGAGAGAGATTTAAGGTGAAAGCCCTTGTTTCCACCCTCTGGGAGAGCTATGGTGGATGTCATGTGTGTGACTCCATGACAGCATCATGTGAGGGAATCCGTGATGATTTTATTTATACCATCTATGGAAGTAGCCATAATGGTTAATATCACATTGAGGTGATATTCTATTTTGTTTTCATTCTAATATGACGTGTCTTGTGCAGATGGAAGTTCATCCCTAGCTGAGAGGGAGTGTTGATGTTATAGCAGCTACGGTCTGCACTTCATCACACGAATTCCAAGAAGAAAAGATAAATTAAATGCATAGCCATTCGGCTATTTAATTTATACCAAACAATAAATGTAAATGCTAAAGGGCCGACCCTTCTTGGTTCGCATATTTTAGTCTTGGCTTGAGCCGACTTTATGTATTTATTATTTATTTTGTATATGTGCCGACCTAAGTGAAGAGACGCCTCACTTGTATAAAGGCAAGGTCATTTATGTCATTAAATACATTCATCTCAAGCAAGTTCACATTTTATATTCAAGAGCAGAATTCGCACTTTAGAAGAGCAGGTCCGATTTCAAGGAAGAACATATTCATTTGTATCTTGTGTATCTAGAAGAGGTGCGACCTCATTGCATTCATTATTGGCCATTGCTGGGCCTGAGTTGTAAGCAGATTTCTGCCATTGTTCTATATTATAGAAGAGATTCATTGCTGGGTTTTTCTCCCTCAAGAGGAGGGTTTTCCCAGGGTATCTTTGTGTGTTCATTGTCTTATGTGTTGCAATTATATTTAAATGCTTTCATTATTCAATCTGATCTAAGAAACACTAACAAAAATTGACCTGGCAGTTTTGAATTTGCTGACTATACAAATTGGCAATTTTGCCACAATTGATTTTTTCCCAATTTGAACACTTACACCTCTGTGCCAAGTCATCCCTGCAATGCTTCAGATCATCACAAACATGCTTCTCACAAAAGTACGTACTCTTACATGATGAAACACACCATAAACAAATGCATTTTCCCTTCCATAGTTCAAGACATCTCCTTTGATTGGAAGTGGAAACTTTGACCCATGGCCCAACATGTTTGACCCATTTTTTGGGTCATACCTCCCCATCAAGGAGGCTCAAGGACTTAACAAATGTGGGAATTTCTTCCCCATGTCATCCTTCAGATACCACTTTGCTTGCCATGGAAGTTGACCTTTTAACCTCACCAACCATATTGCATGCTCCAACTATATTTCATGCTTGCCTTTCCTTGTTTTCCTCACCTTCTCTTACAGTACTATGTCACCTTCCAGCTCCTTTTGTCCACTAGGAGCCAAGTCATCCATTGAAGGCAGCACTGCATCTTATTTTTTGTCTAACATAGAAGGTTAAAACAACCAAAGCTTATTCACATTAATAACTGAGAATATTTTCACATGGGGAGGTAGATCCAACTGGAAAGCATTCTCTCCCACTTTCTTAACAATCTGAAAAGTTGGATACCTGATGGGTTTCAGCTTCTTGGCTGGTTCTTAGAGTCTCTTCTTGTCCAAATAACACCCAAACTCTGTCACCAACTTGGCACTTGTGCTCCACTCTATAGTGGTCATGATCATGCTTGTATTTAGATTGACTTGTTGCACCTTTCGTGCACATGGAGATGAAGTGGTTGAACTTTGTCTATGAACTTCTCAGCTTTCTGAACCTCCAAATCCTTGTTTTCTAACCCTTCCTTTGACTGCCTCATAAAACATTGAAACGGCTAGGGGGGTGAACAGCCAAAACATGCCTCAAAAGGCAACAACTTGATGGGTGAGTGGGATGCTCTGTTATAGGGATGTTGTATATAGGCTAAATTCTCATCCCAACTCTTGGGAAATTTTGATTATAACCTTCTAGCAGCTGTACTAAAGTTCTGTTCACAACTTCCACTTGCCTGTCTGTCTGAGGAAGGAATGTAGTGGAATATTTCAAATGACTAACTTCTCCCACAACACACTCCAAAAGCTACCCAAGAAACGAGCATATCTATTTGATATGATACTCATTGGAAGTCCAAAGTGAACCCAAACATTCTTGAAGCTTGCTGCATCACCCCTGCTAAGGTTTTCTTGCACACAATCAACACACATCTTGCTAAATTGGTCCACCACCACAAAATAGTAGTCATGGTCCATGCTTGGATATTGGAGATCACCCACAAAATCTCGGAGATGCTCTCCCACGGTCTTGTAGGCACTTATAGCACTTGGTACAACCCATATTTCTGAAAACTTGGCTTGCTTATGCTATATAACTTGCATGTAAGGCCAATAGAAATACTGCTAAAGGTTGGGAAATGTCTTAGTTACTCCAAAATGTCCTTCAACACTTGAGGTATGAGCCTCACACATGAAAAGGACTTTCTCTCCTTAGGCACACACAACTTATCTGCTTTGTAGAGGAGACCATCCTTTAGGAAGTAATCTAGGCTTGGCTCAAAGTCAGCCACTTTACTCTTAGCTTTTTGTTTTATCTTGCTGAAATCTTCATCACCAACATAATCTTCAACAGAAGCCTCATTTGCAAATGGCTCCAACAAAGAAAGATTATTTACTGCTAAGAGAAGAGGTGGTCTTGAAAGCATATCAGCCACCAAATGAAACTGTTACAAGAATTCCATCCAATTGTAATTACAAGGTTGTTGAAGTTTCAGTTTTGCTTGCAAGTGTTGTAATTGTTGATGATCCGTGTGCACCACTATTTGTCCTTGCCCATGAGATAGTGCTTCCACTTTTTCACCATGGAGACCAAAGCTTATAACTCCTTATCATATGTGCTATAATTTAGGACAGTCCCTTTGAGTAAATTGAAATGATAACAAACCAGCCTTCCTTCTTTCAACAAAACAGCTCCCATATTGTATTTGCTAGCATCAGTTTCATCCTCAAAAGGCTGCTGAAGATTGGGTAAAGCAAACACAGATGCATGACTTATTTTGTGCTTAAGTTCATCAAATGCATGCTGCTGTTTTGAACCCAATGGGAACTTTTTACAGCTCTTGTGATGGCATGTAAAGGAGCAGCAACATAAGAAAAAGACTTCACAAACTTACAAAGCTTTTGGACTGCCCCAGTGAAGCTTCCAATCTCTAGATGTAGGCTTTGGCCAATTCACTCTGGCCTCAATTTTTGCTGGATGAATCTTTATTTCACCATTCCCTGCCATGTGTCCAAGGTAGGCAAGTGATGTGTTTACAAATTTACACTTCTTTCCATTCAAAAGTAGATTTTTCTTTATCAACACTTGAAACACTTTCACATGTTCTTCATATGTTCTGTTGAAAATCAAGATTTCATCCAAATACACAATCACACGAGAATCTATAAGTGGTTTTAATACCTCTTTCATCAACCACATGAAACTAGCTGGAGCAATTATCGAGATATCAATTGGATGAACTTGATTTTAGGTTTAAAGTCAACTTGAGAAGTTCTTCTAGGCAAAATTGAGCGAGATAGATCTTGCTATGAAAGCTGTGATATAACATACTTTCTGTAGAAGCTTTTAATTGTAGTATGTGCAACTACAAAATTGTTTACAAGAATGATTGACTTGACCATTTTTATAGTTAAATATGATGGTGATAATTAAGGCAGACAATGGATGACCCAAGGGTTTGCAATTGATTTAGCAATGTAGGAAAATTACCACTGGGTTAATTGGATAGATTCTGGATAGATTCCAAGGTGAAGTTTAAGAAAATTCAAAAGAATTGATTAAACTAGCTAAATATCATTTACATGTTTTTTTACCCTTTAAAATCACTATCTTTGGTTGAATTTATACATTCTAGACGCAGTGGTATCCATAACTTACAAAATACAAAGTGAAGCTAGATTCAGGTGCTAAAATAACCAGGAAATATATTTTTGGGAAGGACACAAATGATTCAATGGTGTGTAAAAATGAACACTTAGTGAATTGGCTGGAGTCCGAGTCCAATGGTTAAGAAAATGAAGAGAATCGGTTACACTAGCTAAAGGTCATTTACATTTCTTCATTACCCTTAAAAAGATCATCTTTAGTTAAATTCCTACTTTCTAGAGGTTTTGTTATGCACAGCTCTCAAAATACAAAGTGGAGCTAGGAGTTTATTCTCTACAAATTAGCCAGAAAGTATGTAAAGAATGCTATTGTGCACACTTTTGTGTGATCCTCTGTGCTAATAGGCGCTCTCTACATGCTCTATCATGTCTCTATAACTTAACTAGTGTTTGGAGTAATTTTAGGTTCTAATTTGGAGCAAAGGGTGATGCTAGGATTCCTAAATGGTCACATGAGAGTGCAAAATGACTGAACAAGCCAAAATGAGTATATTGAAGGGAAATTGGACATCCTAGATGTTTTCTTTAGTTGTGTGAAGTGGTACCTACATCTTCCAGAATAAATTTACAGTGATTTAAGTTTTTCTCAGTAACTAGGAACCTATGCATATCACCTAGCCAGGACTTATTTCATCATTGGCATTTACAGGGGTCAAGTAATGACTGCCTCTTTGGCATGCTCATCATGATCAGATATGACTAAACTTGCATTTAGATCATCATTACTTAAAGGCTATGCAATTATATATGCATCATGATCATGGCATTCTTTTTTGGCCAGGCCTTTAAGACTACAACTTCTGGTGTTACATTTGCCCCCATGTCACTATTTTTACAAAGCATGTGCATGCCTAGTGATCATATAGAGAAACACTTTGCATAAGTACTTGTCTTCTGTTTGATCCAATATATGTAAAACTATTCATAGATGGTGCAAAGAAGGTTTACCTTATATGCATCTTCTTTAGTTCACTTCTTCCAGTAAAAATTGATTGGACTTTTGTTGTTGGATATAAGCGACAAAGAGAGGGGTGAGATTTTGAAGGGAAGCAGTTTCTTTTTCTTTGGTCTCCATGCTAGCCAAGAGCCCTTGAAGAGAGTTGCTAATGTTTGCCAATGCAATATGCAAGGAGTCGTTGTTTTTAGAAGGTTGTGTACTTGCTCAAAAGGAGGTCAGCAGTGTTAGAGGTTGATGGGGACTTGTAGCTAGGCCCCCAATAACTTTATGGACCAATGGGACAATCAGGTGTTGCAATAATTGCATCAGATTTTTTGGAAGTGGAGTTATGCAAAAGTGAGGGAATAGGTCCAGTGCTTGAGGGGGGAAAATGGGATGGGTGGGTTTTGTGGATCCCCTTAAGTAGGTCAGCAGCACACATGACACGTTGCCAAGACAAAGGGACTGTGAATGGTGATTTGACATAATGTCTCCCTGCAGTTACTGAAAGAGAGAAGACAGGGAGTGAAGGATGCCCTTAACTGAAATTGAGGCATTGAACTATCGCTTGCCTTGGAGGAGGGTTGCTGATTTGAAGTTCACTTCCAATGGTGCGGTTTTGGACTAGAGGTGGAGAATCAGCACTAGCCATGGTTGGATTACTGGAGTCTTTTTTTTTGTTTCTTTTATAAGTTTTCAGGGTAAGGCTACTGAAATAAGGGCATTTACATTTACAGTAGCACAGGCCCTCATTTATAACTATGCTAAAAGTCTGCTGCTTCTCTTGCTCATGCTTCCCATTGCAATTTGAGTGGGAAGAGCAAGACAGTCAATTTGAAATGACCTGGTAAAGCTTCCACAAGATATACACTTATATTTTTTAGTCTCTAATCCAAGAGCTTTGTTAGAAGATAGGACAATTTAAATGCTTTCTTTCGAGTGTATGTGGCTTGCACACTCCTTATAGAGCTATTTGGAGAGGGATTGTCTTACATTGTGATTCAGGACATGTTTGCACATTATTGATGAAAAATTCATCGTTGCTCAGGTGATCTGGCGCCCGGTTGCCATGATAACTCACTATAAAATTTGTACTATTAAAGAACTGTTGTCAGCGATGAAAAGATTGCAATAGAGGAGTCATTAATACACTGCACTATTTTGTAAACGCTCTTCATCCATCCGTGCACTTGCATTCAATGAATTGTTGGAGATAAGCTTTAGATTACAACAGTTTTTTAAACACCTCTTTTACCTTGGGTAGACATTTGTGGATTGAAAGAAGGTGGATGGTATAAGACAGCAGTTTGGAATAGAGGTTAGGGAAGGAAGTAGGATGTTTGGTGAAATTTTTGGATTGAAACCCCTCTCCCTCTCCCACTGCCACCCCGCTCCACCCCTAGCAGACCATGCATATGTCTTCTTGATTAGGAAGAAATGTATTATGGGATGGGGTGCAACTTTTAGCAATAGGAAGGGGTAATACCTAGTTTTAAACATGGCTTGGTGTTTGGCAATGCCAATGTAAAGGGTGGAGATTGTTGGCATATAGTTGTCATTGATGTGAAAAGGGGAAATCATGCAAGGTAGATTGCTGGCATGATGAAAGAGGATCAAAGATGAAATGGAGCTGCTCATTCAAGTGAGGATGCTGGCATTAATGTCAAAGTGTCATTGATGTCAAAAGAGTGGAATTGATCATGCAAGGGAGATGCTGGCATGATGATAGATCAATGGTGTGCCTAAATGCCATGAAGCTCAGAGGATGAATGTGAGAGCAGTGAACCTGGTTCTGGAAATGTGTGGTTGGTTGATGATGCTAAAGTGCACATCTTGCAAATGTTGTCATGAAGTTGCAAAGAGTCTTTCATACAACAGAGGAGGAAACAAGATACAAATTCGATGTGGGTTTTTCGAGAGCATTCTAGTGACGTGCTCTGCAAGTCCAGAAAATGAATGATTTGCTCAGAATGGATTTAAGTATTCTCTCGAGCAATTCTAGGCTTTACAGATAAACCCTAATGCGTTTATAGTCACGACATCCTCAAAATGTTCTATTTTGACGGTGACTTGTGTTTGGCGGTTGCAGGGAGCTTAAGTAATGATTTAAGTCCATTATGTTTGTCCCGTGACCGACCCTCACATCTTGCCAATCGGTTGATGAAGTCCAAGGTTCATGTCGGTGTGACAGGCACTTTTTGGTGGGACTTGTCTTTGTGGTCGTTAAGTTGGAGGTTTCCAAAACTTCATAACCCCTGACTTGTGGTTCTAATGTTCTAGTCTTCCACAATCGTGTGATGTTGTAAGAAGAGCTTTATCAACATGATAAGAGTATATCAGTGAGACTCGCCCTGGAGTCTCTTTGATAGCCCGATAGCTATGTCGTCGGCGAGACACTGGGTCATCGAAGGGAGTTCTATGAACGTCCCTTCAATGGAGTGATAAGGAGTAAGGAAGCACTCTGTGTGGGACTCAGCCATAATGACATGGATGATAGTGATGACGATGCAGACATGTGGCATGATGGGATTGAGTAAATGGTAATCCACATCCTTGTTGTGGATTACGGAGTTGTGATGTGGACATGTGATGACAACGCGTGGACCCCACATTGGAATGATGTATTGGGTGCTGTTGTTTTCATCGAAGTGACTTAGTCATTTCAAAAGGAGTTTCATGGGTGTCCCTTCGATGCAGTGATGATAACCTTCATTGGACGAACAAAGTGATATCACCAGGACTATGGAGCTAGTCCCTACGATAGGGCGATGAGAGAATGGAGGCCGATTGTGGGACCCAGTTAGGTGAACGTGGCAATGAGACTCGGTAAGATGAGGATGACGTGTGTTGATGGTATAGTCAGAAAGCGTACGAAAGGATGGCATGTGGTAGGAAGCGATAATGGATAGTGACATGTGGTGACACGATGGCGTGGGGATCACTTGTCTACAACAGCGAATGGTATTGGCGTGACAACCCCATATCGATGAGAGTGGAGTTGATGTCTCTTCGATAGCTTGATGGCTATCTCATTGGTGTGGCATTGGTCTATCGGTAGGAGTTTGGGAGATGTCTCTTTGACGGAGCAATAAGGCGAAAAGCTAAGTGGGACCTGATAAGAAGGTGACTGTGATGAAGGCTAATAGGTGACGAAGAGCGATTGCTCAATATGCTAATTCACATCGTTGTTGCGAATTAGGTGGCGATGACATAGAGGATAGATGGCATGTGGGCCCATGTACTCTGTGGCAATCGATAGACCTTGCGTATGACATGCAAACAGTAGATGTCGATGAGACTGTAATGAATGTCTCTTCGATAGAGAGACATGATGAATAACCCTATGATCGACGGTGGAGATCAAGCGACAAAGATCTAATGGCGATGAGCGACTGGCATGAGATGAGAATCAATGGTGTCAGTCTAATTGAAGCTGATTGAATAGTTGTGTTTTAAAGACATGATAGTGAATGAGGATCGTAGGAATCAGGGCAGGAAAGGAGAAGATTGACGACCATAATTCAAAAGCCGAGATCTGAAATGGCTACGACAGTGTGAACAAGGGTTTGGATTGAAACCGACATAGAGGAAGGAATTAATTGGTCCATCTGCACCAGTGACCAATTTAAATGAAGATTTGATCTTCAAGACGGCGACAGATTGTAGAGGTGATCGAGATCAAATCAGATCAAATAGACAACGGAATGCATTGAATGCATAATCAGATTCTAAGGTTGATAGAGAGCTAATTTGGTCAAATTCTCTGTAACCGAATTAAATGCCAAGTGGCTCGATGCAAGATATGGCAATATCTGGTAAACGCTATCAGATGTCTTTATGATGAGATGGACAGTGGTGTGTGTGGCTCGAGGTAAAGGAAGCTTGTTGGTGAAGTTAGTATGTAAAGAAAACCCTAATAGTAAGCTGGAGATGATCTAGACGATGGAGAGAATCTCGAGGTAGAGATTGCAGGTCGGTGGAGAAAGAAGACAATTAGATATTGTCGAAGTTAGATGTCTGAAGTAAGTTTGTACGAATAGAGAGAACAACCTGCAATTGTATGGAGTATTGAATAGAGTTACATCTTGCCGAGTATGCTGTAGAGATATGTAGAGTGGTGTGATGTAGTAAGTCTGCAAGAAAAAGAGAGAGATGTGCAGCAGACAGTGAATGCATTTGAAAAGTCCTAGATTGTAATACAAAACATCATCTAGGTTTGCATTCAGGAGACTGTAGATGTGTGAGACATTGCAGAAAGGGAAAGAGGTGTAGTGCAGCAAGATAGAACAATGATTGTTCTATGTGTAGAGGAGAGTGTAGAGTGTGTGTGTTGCTGAGAGTGCAGCTTCAGCAGCAGAGTGTGAGTTGCAATTTGTGTAACAAAGTACTGAATGTAATGATGCATCATAGGTTTTGCAGAACCAAGTCTATGCATATTTGAAATTGTTATCATAGAGGTTGTAGCCTCATTGCACTGAGTTGTAGCTCAGAATAGGGTGTTGTTGCATCCTTGAAGTAGTTGCTTCTAAAACTAGGGTGTTGTTGCATCCTTGGAGTTGTAGCTCCTAAAATAGGGTGTTGTAGCATCCTTGAAGTTGTAGCTTCTAAATTAAGGAGTTGTTGCTTCCTTGGGTTGTAGCCCTAAACATTGTAACAAAGATTTCATTTGTGACATTGGATTTGAGTAGTAGCCTCAAGCAGCCTTTGTCACCATGTTTTTTCCCACCTTGGATTTTCCACGTATATTTGGTGTTGTGGGCATTTGTGTTGATTGTCTATTTGCATGTTCACGGTTGCATTTGTAATTTTTAATCTACACATTAAGAGTTTGAGAATGAAATCTGCACAAGGTATTTGGGTGGTTAAGGAAGTAGTTTCCATTAAGTTTTTGAGGGCCAAAATTTTAGTATCTATTGACTCACCCCCTCTCAGTAGATCATTGTATTCCAACAGAGTTGTCAAAAGGGTCCCAACAATGGTTGATAGCAAGAGCAGAGATAGTTTTGTAATAGAGCAAGAAGTGTATGCTATGTGGGTGTTGGGGAAGAAGACACAACGGTGTTTGTTCATGAATTAGTTATAGGCTTGATGTGGTGGAGGTTGAAACAACAAAAAACTATCATTGTTTAGTTCTTCTGTTTTATAGTGTGTGAAAGAGAGTACCAGTGTGTTGGTTGTAAAGGGTTTGCCTAGGGATGAGGAATTGATTAAAAAAAAGAACTGGAAATCCAAAACAAAAGACATAAGTACCAAGGGAAGGTTTTGAAGAGTGTAAAAGGAGTTGAGGAAATCAATAGAAGGATTTTGGGTAAAGCCATATGGGTAAATGAGGATGTAGTGTGCCTCTAGATGGGATAGGGATAGGTTCCATAAGGATGGGGATTAGGAAAATTCAAAAAGTCTCAAACTTTAGAAATGTTAGAGTAGATTTGGAGAAACCATAAAGATGGACCCATCTAGAAACCCAATATGGCCTCATTTACTAGGGAATTGATTACTCTATTTGCTGATCTGAGTTTGTTGAAGAAAACAAACATAAACAAGGTGGGCTGATTTTTTTTTTGGGTAATTGTAAAGATGGAATGTGTTTTCCAATTTGGTTTAGTGAAATGGCCAGTCAAAAAGGTACAAAGTTTACTGACAACTTGAGAACCCCCCTCAATCTCCACGCTTGTACAAGGATTATCCCTAGCTAGGTGTTCTCTCCAAACAACTACGTACGACTGTGTCATGTTTATTTGGGGATCAATAAGTTTGTGGAAGATGATTAGAAGTTTGCTTTGAGTAATGCAAATTATGCCACCAATGCTAGCATCTCAAGGTTATGCTTGGAAACACCATCAAAGTTAATATTACTACATTTTGGCAGGGGATGAGTCCAAATCTGAGTTTATTGTATCCTAAGGTGTTTAAATAAAAAATGAAAAGGCATTGCCTGTAGTTTGGTGAGGTTGTAGTCTTGGAGATCACAAGAACTGAATTTATTTCTTTATTGTTGAGCAAGTGTCTAGCTAGTACTTTTCACTTGAGCCAATATTAGTTGGATCACGTTCTTGTGGGAATAGTAAATATCATGTTCTTTCTAGATGTACTAGAAGATAAGTCCTAGTAAGACAATGAAAGAGCTGAAGAATGGGCACAGTTTGATTTGGGTGTGGAATTTTTTCCCATTGAGAATTCCCAATGTGTTGGCGTTTCAAATTGCACCTCTGGAATGCGTTCTGGAAACGGACAGCTATGTGCAGTAAACTGCTCTTCGAATTAGGAGGGGAAACTCCCTCTTTTGCTGAGTTGCATAAAGAAAAGTGATCTAAACTTAATTACGCCTATCTTTTTGGTTCAGCTGCGAGAACACAAGGTTATAGAACACTAGATGTTGCGGCTGAGGTTTTCCCTTCAATGAAACTAGACAGCTACAACTTAACCTACGCTTAAGACGTTTCCACCCTCTCAAGTAAACGCAGAGCAAGAGAGTTCAGAAATAGACGAGTATGATTTCTGACAAATATACTTAAATAAACTATTCTTCAACACACGTTTTATGGCAAGCTGAAAAAGAGATCATAAAAGTATTACGGAAATAAGAGATTTTTATTTCAAGGCAGACAACACATACTCAAGATTTTATTTACTCATATTTCTAGCACAAAACAAATAGATGGAAACTTTGATATGATTATATCAAGGTAGACAAAGCACGCTCAAGATTTTATTTACTCAAGTTCCTGGAACAAGGATTACAATTTCGGGACAGCAAGTTGTAGCAACACGCTTGCAACATGCGATCAACCTAACTATAATCAACACTACACATGAACTAAACAAGTATTTGCAGCTAAAGAGGCATGTGAACTTGCTCCTTACACAAAGTGAACAATACTGAACGATAACAAAGAGAAGGTACTATGACACTTATGTCTTGTTATCACAAGCACGGTTAAACTAAAATGAGCAAACACTGCTCTTATTTATAACTAAGCAGAGGAGTAGGAAACCCTAAAATCTCCTTGCTTTTACAACTACTGCTTGCCAACATGCAAGCTTTATTTCTAAATCTAGAAGAGATTAAAACATCTAAACCCTAGAAAGCTTATTAAAAAGGAAAGTGCCAACTCATGACAACTTGTTGCAATATTTTCTTTCTATCCTCAAAGAATGGAAAAGATTTGAGACAAGAATAGAAAGAAAGCGTGGAAGATGCTTCTAGAAGAAAGCAGATTTAAAGCTCGATCATATCCGCTAAAAAGCGGGCAACTTCATCTGAAGTAGGAGTGTTGATGCTATTAATAGCAAAATGCCGCTTTTCCAAGATTTCTTCGCCATCTGTAATTGATTTCAAGAAATCTTCACTCTCATTGGCCGCTTTCTCGAACCTTGATGACATCATGGAAATCATCATCATTCTCCCAACATTGCCCTCGCTGCCATGCAAAATGCTCTGAAACTCAGCTTGGACTATGTCAAGACCAATGTAGGAACCATCCTCAAGGCAATACTGACAAGGAATTGCTGCAACTACTTCTCTGACGAACCTAAGAGCATCAACAACTCTTTGTTTATACGCTGCAAACTCCTCAGATATTCTGATATATGTGTTCACCTTGAAAAGATGACTTTCTTTCCACTCGAGGATTTGTCTTTTATGTTCTCTCGCCATTGTAGAGCCACAAGCCATCTCTAAATCTGCAATTATGATTTCGTGCATAGGCTTGAACTCGGCTATCAGCTGTTCAAAATCCTGGATACCTTGACGTAAATCATGAGCCTTGTATCTCAACTGGACGACTTGTGTCAGGACCTCTTTTCCTCTATTGATGATTTCTTCAACCCACTCATTAGTTTGTTTACCACAAATAACTAACTGCCTTAATTGCTGCCGATCAGCTGGTGTTTCTAAGACTTGAGGCAGCAACTGAGTTGTTTGTGAGGTGCCTTGGATAAGATTTGATATACATAATCGGAGTTGTCGATTTTCAGCCTTGAGGGCTGCCTTGTCTTCTCCATTCTTTTGCACTCTTTCTTGAATATTTTCTGTTACCATCTTAAACAAACTTATATCAGCATGTCGAGTACTTTACCAAGGTTTGCTTTGACCATGATAAAATCGTCAACATCCACCTCATCTCTGATTTTGTCTTCAAGAGGCGTAGCTGTCTCCATGACTATTTCACCCTCGAGATTCCTCTCAAAATGCATTTGTTTCTTGGCCTTTTTCTTGGGTGCTTCCTGGTATATGCTAAGGTCATCAACATTCACCTGATACGAAGGCCTTCTTCTTGTCCTTCCCAAGGAGCTCTCAAGCCAAGATGTAGTATTTCTATTAACATCCAAGGGAGGAGTAATTGTAACATTGGCCTCTATCTCCTCGTCTTCCAAATCAATGTGAATTGGCAAAGACCTAGGAGATGGTAGTGTTTCTTGTATCAAAGGTTCATCATGTTGCACTTCCTCCTGAAGTATGGGCTCTGGTTGAGGAACTTTTGTTTCAGTTGTAGGCTGCTCCTGTATAACAATCCCTGTATAATCCAACCTCCTTTTAGCACTCTTTTCTGATCTACTGCCCTTTGTGACCTCTTGAGACTGAACTTTTTCTTTGTTCTTTGGTTGTGCTCTTGAAGAAGAGGGAAGAGATGAATGTTTCTTTGGCGGCTCTGCTACTGGAATAGACTCCCTTTTCTTTAGAATCAAGAAAGTCTTATTGTACTCCACCACTTGTCTTGTCCTTTCTTCCACTGTGATGCATTTTTTATGAGCCCAGTTGACCTGTGGAAGAGGTTGCTGCTCAACCTTATTTCTTATATAAGTTGGAAGAATTACATCCCCATCATCATCTGACAGCCCTTCAATATCTTCCGATAAGCAATCTTTCATCTGATGAAGGGTTAACCTACTATGACTTCGCCTTTGCACCTCATACTCATCCCTGCAATTAGCCCAAAAGTCTTCAAGTGCGGGTGTATGAGCAAGGTTCTGACCAAGTCTAGATGCATAGAAGCCATGGGGATCATATAATCGTCTCTCGCTGAAAGGCTTGAGACCAAACTTATCTAACTCGTTACCCATTAGTTTAGCTTTTGCGGATGATCTACATGTGTAAATGCCTAAAGCGAAAGGAAAGCTGAAGGCTGGTTTCTTTTTGTTACGCAGACGGGTGTGAACATTTGAAATCTGCCTGAAGAATTCCATGCATACTACCTCATCTGATGGATACCTCGGTAACATGGGTGGAGCTCCTGAATAACCATACACCCTTAGGTAAGTGAATGTGGCGAACTGAATAAACCAATCTGCCTATTCTGATATTGCAACCCTAGCAATGGATGAGATGCGAACATGTAGCTCGTTGTCTAGGTCCCGCACTATATAAATCAAGAATGCTTCATTCACCCTTTTGTAATGACGTGATGCAGCAGTGAATTCCAGCTGAGTATAGTAGTTGTAGACATGTTGAACGTTCAAAGAACCCTTTGTGCTTAACCCTCTGAATTTACCTTGATAGGCAACCAAATAGACTAGGTAGGAGACCATGTGAAATGCATGTCTATGAAAATACTCAGTTATCTGATGATGTAAGCAGTCACTGATCAATGCACATAGAACTCTGTCTTTTTCATTATATGAGGTATCACATAGAACATCCAAGGCTGAAACCTTGTTGCATTTGCTTGACCTGTGACTCGATTGAGTAGGGTTATTATGATGGCGAATTCCTCTTTGAACTGTCCTCTTCCGACATCCTTTGGCAATGTAGAATGTTTCTCTTTCAGCCACCTATGTGCAATCTTCTTGCTGTATTTATCTTGATGTTCTTCTCATATCCTTTCACATTCTTCCATGTTGATAGTGACGCTTCCAGGCCATGGTGGAATGGAGAAGCATTTCTCGATCATATCTGGTTTTAGGCTGCAAATGATTCTCCCATCAACTGACTGTATCTCCCTTGTAGCTGGATTGTAATGCTTGATGCAAGCAATTATGAATTCTAAGCTTTGTACTGAGAAAGGTATGGATGCTGCTGCAAGAAGGCCTGAATGGGCGAGATGCCTGATGGTGGTATTGCCTGCATCTTCTAAAGGATGTATATTGAACACTGGCTTGATGTGATGCAAGTCAGTCTCAGCTATTTCAATGAAATCGTGGTAAAGAATTGATTTGGTCTTGAACTCTGCAGGAGTGTATTCCATTTTGAAAGACTTGAAGATTGACGGTAAACACGCCTAGGTTCAGACAAATTTTGACAAACTTTCTAAATTTAGCTTGCTGATTTTTCTTCCTCCAACGGACGAATTTTTGAGTTTTATTTTGAGATATGGGTTTTGACTAGAATTTCGTTACAAGCCAACCTAGATCGTCCGTTTTTGAAAATATGAAGTGGAGACTGAAAAAGCAACAAACCCTAATTTTCCCCAAAAAAAGTAGAAAAAGCTGGCATCTGGGTATTGTTCTTGAGTATAATCTGAATGGACCCAGTAGATTAGATTTTGAAAACCCTGGCTTCTGACTGAAAAAGCAACAACTTTTGGTTTCTCTGAAAAAGCTGAGGTATGGGTTTTGTCCAGAAGAAGGTTTAGCATATACCCAAAAGACTAGAAATGGATGAATATGAAGTTTTCCCTGACATGCAAAATAAAAGCAATTGCTGCAACTTAGAGAGAAATTTTCAACAATTTGTCCAGAAGATAGAACAAAAATGGATCGGCTTGCTGAAATTTGATAATATAGGCCTTCTCCTTCTTAAATTTGATGTTCTTGATGAGAAAATATGAAAGAGGAGGCCTTCTTTGATTGCTGATCTGAAAATATTATGAGAAACCAGCAAGTTAGGGTTCTTGAATCTTGAAAAACATAGGTTTGAAGTTGCTGTTCTGTTTCTCTTTGAAGGCACCTGCAAGAAAATATAAAAAATAATACATAGAGGTGTCCTTAAATAAGTTTTTGTTTTGAAAACAACTTCTCAAACCCTAATCTTGAAGAAACCCTAAACCTAATTCATGCCTTGAGGAAAGGTGAATTTCTCTTCACTTGAAAATTTTGAATTTTTTTGAAAAATAAACTAAGGCATGAAGGAATAGGGGCCTTTCTTGAGGTATGGTGCCCAGTCTCTTCAGACTTAGCCAAATTTCTGTCGTTTTCAACTTTTGTTCACTTTCTGACCCTGCTTCAGCTCTGTCTCCCGACCTCTGGATTTATCCGACGAATGAACTGATTCTTCCATCGTGGAGCCTGATCATATCTAACAACTTTGTTCTGGAGACGTCATCTGCTAAAAGCTTCATTTACCCCTTAGAAATGTCAAGTGCCTATCCTTGATAAGGGCGCCCATTTCTTCCAGTGTTAGCCATTTTCATGATCTTCAATTTTTATGCTCGTCTTCTGACCTTCAGATGATTTCACTATTTCGGGTGTTGTACTTGTCAGATTGACTGGCTATTGAGTTCACTGGATAGCTGAGATGAATCTGGAAGGGGTCTTCTGGATCACTTGTTTCCGGAAACTGACTTCTGGTGGCCTTAAACCCTAGGCGCCCTTCTCCTTCAAGGGCGCCCATAGCTTCCAGTGTTAGTTTTTTATTTTGAATTTTCATTGTTGCTTTCCACTTTCTGCCATTTATCACACTTTTTCTCCTTTGTTTGCCTGGCGATATCTGATGACTGTGGACTCTGACGGACGAGCTGACGGATTCGTTGGAGAGCTGGATCCAGTTTGAGGAAGTCATGCTGGAGAAGTCTTCAGCAAATTTGACCATCTGCTATTTCAAAAGTTTGGGCGCCCTTCTTGAGGTATGGCGCCCAGTCTCTCCAGAGTTAGATTTTTCTTTTGTGTTCTTCGTCTTCAGTCTTCAAAATCTCTTTCCGTGACTCTTGTTTGTCTTGAATTTGCCAGTGACTAGATGATCCAACGAGCATGCCGACTGATTCGTTGCAGAGCTGGGATGATTCTGAGCAAACATTGACCTGGAGATGTAAACCCTAATTTTGGTTTTTGGCCTTTTGAAAAGTTGGGCGCCTTTCTCCTTCAGGGGCGCCCATTGCTGGCAGTGTTAGAAAATTTTATCAGTTTTTCAATTCATACCTTGTAACACGTGTTTCCATTACCTTTGGCTGTCAAGATTGAAAATTTTCTAAGGCATGGAAACATGGGCGACTCTTCTTGACAGGGGCGCTTGGAATCTCCAGACTTGGATCAAATTTGATATTTTTGATTTTTTCAACTTCCTCAGTTTGTTCCTCGTTTCTCGTGCACATTGTTCATCGACAGTCTCTGTTTGATGCTCGAACTCTTGATTTTGACACCTGGCAGCTGGCTGACTTCCATGAATGACCTTGGATCTCTGAAGCGGCTTCTGAAAAAGCATAATAGACCCAATAGAGTAAAACTGACCTTTTTGTGATTCTGACTGCACCAGTCTGATGAGGAAGTATTTTAAGCCAATCAAAATCAGTCTTAACCCTAACGGCCAAACTTTCTATTTTTAGAAAATTTTACAAGTATCCATTTCGTAAGAAACCCAGAAAAACCCAGAAAAAGTTTCTATTTTTAGAAAACTGCTAAAAATAGAAATTTTCCTAAAATTTAGGGATGAAAAACTGAAGTTTGGGTATTGTAGGTTTGATCTTTTTAGACCAACCCAGATTGTCAGCTTTTGAAAATTTCAAGCTTATGACCCCCATGCAAGACATGCAGACCCCCATTTTGACCTTTTCTGACAGATTTAATAGTATCTTGACTCAATTCTTCAAAATGCTTAAGTGTAGCGAAAATTTTAATTTGGGGTACAACACAATGTTCAAGTTCTAGTCCTTACCAGATATATTAGCTCTATAGAGTAGTTTGAAGGTTTGGTTTAGTGATGTCTTTCATCACAAGGGTTCATATTTGTCTTTCTCAAAAGGTGCAAAATGTTTTAAGTGTTCAAAACTTGGGTGAAAAAACCTTGATTGTGTGTTTGGGCTTAGAGTTTTAAGATGTTGAGACTAAGTCTAAATATGTGATTGAATGATAGCGACAATAGTTGAATGATTGGGGCTTCACTCATTGTTAACTTATGAAGTGGAAAAGGCCAATTGAAAAATCACAGAAGGTTTTAGCTGTTAGGAAATTAATAGGTTGATCAAACCTTTTCCTACACAATCCTATGAGAGAAAAGCATGCATACAAGCTTAAAAAATAACCATAATGTAAATATCAAAGAGAAACCACAATATTACATAAGATATACCTTGGGAAAGCCTTGTGATGGAAAAATCCAGCCTCCAAAAGCATCTACACTCGATGTATTAATCAGTAATGAAACATTACAATACAATTAGAAAGTCTCCATGAATACTTTTGCAACATCAAGCTCCTCCAATGCATCCTCAATGTGCCCAAGTATAATTGGTAACCATGCAACCACACATCTCATGCCATCCTTCACATATGCACTCTACAAGATAGCTCAATACAAATGATAGCCAACCCAACCACTAAACATGTGCTTGCTTTTATAGAATCAAGCTCACACAAAGCAACCAAGTGGTATTGGCTAAATCATGTGTCTGAAAACCTTGAGAGCACAAAACCATTGACCCCAACATTTACATTTTGGTATTAAGTTTTTCCAATATTAAGTATTTTTCCAATGTGCAACCTACACATAAAATGTCTAACCAATGTGACAATACAACTTCACAAGTGGACCCAAACAAATATTTAACATGGCTAAACACATCTCCAAAGATGCACCACAAATAAATATTTATTTTACATAATTAAATTACTTTTTTCTTGTGCAAGGTGTACAACATCCTTTATCCTAACATTAGGAAGGTTTAAGAATGTCTTTGATCAAACAATCAATGATTGCTTGAGCTAGTCATATTTGTGAAATTTGAATGGCTGCACAAAGAAAGTTAATTAGAAAAAGAGCAATTGAGTGTGTGCTTATTGGATGGGTTTGTAACTCAATGAAGCTAGATTGGCTGATTGAAGACTTAAAACGACAAAGGGGCCCATGTGCTGATGTCAGACAAATGGATGACATTGATCCTAGAGATTTAATGGTCAAGGTCATATCATCCTAGAAGCAAAAATTGCGAAAAAATCATGATTATATGCAATTAATCATGGAACAACATGTTTGCTGATTTTTTCCTTGTTAAAATCGCAATTTTAAAATAGATCGTTGACTGTGCTTTTGACTGATTTTAACCCGATCTCAATTATAACCTGATTAAACATGATTTGAAGGTTCTTTATTGTGTAGCAATGATTTCAATGGCTTTTTTAGAATTTCAATGCCGTTTTCTTTCTTTTGGATTTCAGTTTCATTTTTTTCGTGACAAAGTAGGGTTTGTCTTTGCATCAAAATCACGAAGTAGGGTTTGTCTTTGCAGCAGAAACGTGAAGTAGGTTTGTCTCAGCTCCTATAAATTAAGACACACTATATTTTTAATTAAAATTATACTATTTTACTGTGGAACATTATTCAATGATTTCTTGTGAATAAACTTATGCACATCTTTTCCAAAAAACACTTTGTGTGCATCATTTGACAGATTGATAAATAAATTAAAAAGCAACCATGAACAAACATCTCTCCTCTTTGTTAAAAGAGACGAAACACTTCAGAAAATATATAGCTGTTTTTACTATAAAAGTTTATATTCTGATTTGACAAAAGTTTTTATAAAATATTACTATTTTTCCTTTATAATGTAAGAAATTTTTATTAAGTTGATTAAATAAAAGTTGTTTAATTTGAATATATAATTAATTATAATTTTTTAATATTTTAAAAATTAATTTAATAACATTTTAATTGTAAATTTAAATACTTTTATTAATTAATTAGTTAATTGTGATATAAATTTATAATTAATATAATGATAAACAGAGAAAAAGTTAGTTTTTAAAAGCATTTTTATAAACAAAAAGTTCATGCGTACCTAATTTTGTCCTTAAGTAATAAAATGTTTACATGCTCATAATCAAGTAGCTTATGATAGATTCTTATCCGATGTGATCCATCGTGCATTAGTGCCTTACAAAACCAATCCGCCACCTAAGAAATTTAGGTATTATTCTCTTCTACATTTTGTGTATCTACATGCACATTCAAAGCTTTGGCCCAAGAGGCTGGAGGTGGTATAATATGCAAAGAATAACAACACATTTGAAATCATATATAATGAGCTTTAGAGTTGGCATGTGGATAGGCACTTCTTTCAAGCTTAGTATAATAAGTGTGAAGAGTACATTGTGATCCCATTGTATGTAATGTCCCTTATCCTGATTTGCCCTAAAATTCGCCTATTGATCACAAATTGCAACAAATTAGGGTTAGGGTTTTCACCTTATTAAATAAATACCTCTCTAATGATGTAATCTTGGATTGAACCCTACATTCACCACATGAACAACATTTGCAAATATGTATATATGCTTGTTAGGGTTAGACAATTGCATCACATTCATAGATTATTAATAATGCAACATATTAGGAAATTGGGAAAAGGGACATGATGGGTCCCTCGAAGCCATATGCCAAGCCTAAGAGGGTGTATACTACAGCCCTCCCTCTTGGCAACTTGTTCCTGCTTTCCCCATCGATGTCTCAGCCCCTAAAGACACTTGCCACCTTGTGGAGTTGGGCGGAGGCCATAAGTGGGTAAATTGTCTCTTTGTGTAAGTGCCCTCTAGTTGGCTACCTACTGTTAGAATTGTGAAACAAGCACCAAACCACGAGCCACAGGATCAAACAACAAACAAATACACCTTCCACGCAAGAGATTTGCAAACAATATGTGCAATATTCTTCAACAAGAAAAAGCTACAGCTAGAGACCTTGAGAAGATATGAAAGCTCCAGATAATATCCGAGAGATATTTACAATGAGAGTTGAGTGCTTATAAGAGCAAAGCCCTAAATGAGAAAGGGATCAGATCATGACAAGTGTCAACATCACATGAGATGAGACATAATGATCTAATATTAGCTCAACTAATAAAGCATAAACACTCCTAAGTTTAGCTTAAGTGCATGAGAATAAATTAGACTAATAATCAATTAAATATTAATTAATTATTAGCTAATGCATGATAACTCTAACACCCCCCCTTAAAATGAACTTAGGGAGTAGCTAAAAACCCTAAAAAGAATGCATGATGGGTCCCGACAAACAAGGCCAAATAAGGTACCTATGTACAAACAAAAGATCTCTATAATGCAGAGAAATGGAGAAAACCTCATGGGAAAAACTCTACTCCAAAAAGAGATGAAAGCCAAGTGAAGGACTGAAGAAGCCTCCAAACAAGACAATGTCTTGAAAAACAAGAACATGTAGAACATCACAAAAGCACTGAGAAGCTGTAGACTACTGTCAAATGAAGAACCTCCTTTGAAACAAATGATGATCAGGATCAAGATAACAAGAATTTGCATTAGTGCCTCAATAGCATTACTCGAATCAGATGGCAAACAAAGGCAAAACATATGGAAATCGAAGATACAAATGTCAAGATCAAAGAGACTATATTGCATGAGTGCCCCCGACGACACTACTCGAATCAGATGGCAAACAAAGGCAAACATCTGGAAGTCGAAGATACAGGTGGTACATGAATTTGCATGAGTGACCCTAACGAAACTACTCAACATGCAAGATGCAAGTCGACAATATAGGTACCAAATAGTCTGAAGAACACTGATCACGAGAGAGACAATAATTTGCATGAGTGTCCTCAATGACACTACTCAATTTAGATGGAAAACAAAGGCAAACATCTGCTACTCGATGATACGAACGACACAAGTACCAAAAGTTTCTGATCAAATGAAAATGAAAGGTCGCCTCTAGAAATAGGAATGTAATAATTTCCATATGGTAAATGATCCATCTCACCTCAAATGCAAGTAACCAGCCACTGATGTATGTTGCATCTGAAAGTACATAGGAACAAGAACTATATACGTAGATCACTCCAACTGGCAAAATCGAGGAAGCATTAGCACCAACAGTAGAAACCCCTCCATAATGTAGAAAAGGGAGAGGCATGACAGGTACACTGAAACTGTGTGAAACCAAGAAGTGCATACAATATACACTAGAATGACACTTTATCTCAATGCATCTACATAATAACAAGTGCGAGCCTATAATGTCCAAAAAAGGACAACATGCTGAAAATACAATTCTCTTTACAAAAAAAGAGGAAAGTAGTAGCACTATAGTGAAGTACACGAAAAAACATGCACTTAAAAAAAAAAACAGCACCCAAAAATGTGTCTGGATGCAGAAGATATGGCTTGTCGAAGTCTCCAAAATGAGAATTGAACAACAATAGCACTGGAAAAATTGAATTCTGGAAAATACCAAAAGTCCAAATTGGAAAATCCTTGCACCACTACGAAGAGCGCAAAATTTCACCCCATTTCAAAAAGAATTGCACGCGAAAAGACCACCATATGGCCAAGATATGGCCTCTGGAAGTTGAGGTGCAAAATTGAAAAGCCCAATAGAGAGGGGCTGTGTAGAACAAAAAAGAACTCCACCAAATTTAGCAAAATTACCTCCAAATCTGGAGGTCTGCCAATTTTAGTGCTGTTGATAAAAACTTCTTCAGGTAGGCTGCATGTTACATTATTTGCAAAAAAACTATTGCAAAAAAAATATGCATGTTTTTATTTTGAAAGAAAAAAACAGCAAAAAAAACTTCATACATTTAAAAAAAAAAAAACTTTTATTTGCTCTTTTTTTTAAGAAAAAAGTAAAAAAAATAAAAAAATTTGAGGGTGTGGGATGAAGCCCCATGCCAATAGTGGGGTGCTCGAGGGGGCCGCCACCTTGCCAATGGCAGGGGGCCGGTACCCCCAATGGGTTCCCTCCCCATGTGGGGTGGGGCCCGAGGGCCTGCCACCCTGCCGTGGCAGGGGGTAGGTACCCTCGGGTACCTCCCTTCATTATTTTTCAATATAATATTTAAAAAAAAACAAAAAAACCTGCGTCATCTGCCCAAAAAGGGATTTTAATAATTTGCAAGGAAAAAAAATATATATATATTTAATTTTTTTTTTTTCACCTCGATATGTTGGGAAGGTCGTGTTGACGGGTGTTTTATGACCGCACCAACACAAGAATAAAGTGTCCAACGGTCACCCTATCCTCTCTTGATCAAAGTAATTCGCATGCTAAGATTGCGTGAAAGATCATGCGTTCAACTCCAAGGTTCCTTATGTAACGAATAGGCTTAGCTGGTTTGATGTGAATATGCTAGGTATTCCAAGGGGACTCACGTAATTGTTCAACTTTTTGAAGCAGATGAAAGATTTGGCCATGATGCTCTGATTTCTAGACTAACCGGGAAAATGCTGAATTTAAAAGGGATAAGGGTAGGGATTCTATAGTCTACTCCTAAAGGTGGAATACAAGGATCAACTTTAACAAGCTTCGAACCAAACTTTGTTTCGCCTCCCTTCGGACAACTTCTACAAATTCGGACAACTTCTACAAAGTTGGTGCAATCTTCAAAGGATGAGAAAGGTGTTCAAATTATGACACAACATGTACATACCATCACAACGATGCATATGGACATATGAACCACAATTGAAGTTAAGTGCCAATACTCCAGTCGACCACGCAGGGCGAACTCACCGTTAGCGAGCCCACTAGTGGTATGGATGAAAGAAGACTTGCTCAAATCAAATGCCGCAATCCATAATTACCAACCATTTGCATAAAATAAAATCTACTTTACTCTATCTACTTGAATCGGAAAGACGAAAAAGCCTTGCCAACTACTCACAACGAAAGAGAGAATCATTAATCAATGAAATTCTTTGTATTATGAGAGTCTTCCACAACAACTTCTTACAAAAACTTTCAAAGGGAAAACTTTTCTTTCCTTTTCAAATGAAGCTAACTTCTAACTATTCACTCTATCTATTCTAACTTCTATCCTCTCTACTCTCTGATCTCTTGATCTAATCTAATAATTTACAAATGAGGGGGGATGCCCCCTTTATAGTTGGCCCAATCCAGCGGACGACTTAGATTGAATTACAATGAAGGGCTCAAATTGAGCCACATATGCCCTAATTAGAGTTTTTGCCCTAAAAACCGCCACAGAGAGGAGTGGGGTAGTAAATGAACGTAATTTTCTCCACTCCTCTGCAGGAACCACTATGAGCAGTTAATGCCCACTATCCTCCAGAAGATTCTCGTCCAGCAAGACTTTCTCTGCTTTGCCTGCCAATTCTGTTGCGCTAGGAGGAGGGTAAAAGAGTCTCTAAGATTGTCTCCACAGATAATAAAATTTGATAGGATCTGGAGTTCGACTGCTTAGTTGTTCACGTTCAACCCTTCTGTTGTCTTCATTCTTGGACGCACTTCCTCCTCGTAACTTTCATATTTCTCTAGCCCACTGCCTTGGGTGCATTTAGCCTCTTTTGCATCACGTTCTTAATGCCTTAGCCTTGGTGTTCATCCTGCAAAACAAAAAGAAGAGCATCAGAACACTTATAATATAAGTTCACTTCACTTACCCAATTTTCACGTTTTGACTTTTGAGGTCTGCTTGGCCTCCAGATTTGATAAAATTCATCACTTTTCTAGCAAACTTTCATCATGGGTGCATGGTGTTCATTTCATGAGGTCTTCTTCAAGGGCGCATCCACCACCTTGTGCCTAGAGTTTGTGCCTTAGAAAATATTTCACCTTGAGGACGCATTTGAACGCTTGATGTTCGAGCTTCATTCCATCTTCAAATTCCTCCATGCCTTAGGCAAATTCCATCTCTTCCTTGTGAGTGTATTTGACCCCTTGTTGTTTTATTTTCTCTTAACTTAGACAATTTTGTCTGCTTTATAAATTTCACCCACTGTAATCTAGGCGCTCATTTTGACATCACCAGCCGAGGCAAACATTTTTTTTATTTGCCTTAGAAAAATTTATTTTCGCCTAGGAAATTCACCAAACAGGCGCTAGTCTAGAGTCTTCGTCGAAACAACACGAGCAAGGTGTGGAAAATCTTTAAATCATCTCCTAGTGGGAAATGCCCAATACCCAGAAGAAATTTCCCCTCAAAAATCTTCATTTTCATGTGTATCCAGACGAAGGGGTAAGTTTAATTTTTTATTATTTTTGAAAAATAATAAAATTGCTAAGGTTTATTCAACTTTTAATTCTGGATGTACTTCACACATGTAACCCTCACTTTTCATGCCTTAGTGTTTTCCTTGCTTCCCTGAAGAAATTCTCTTCTTGTTCATGGGCGCCTTTCACCTTGCCTTAAGAAAATTTTATCATTGCCTCTTCTAAGCGTATTTCTCACCTTTGCTCTAGAAATGCCTTAGAAACTTTTTAATTTAATTAACTTACCTTGGGCGCACTTCATAACACATACCTTTACCTTCATTTCCCAAGCAATTTCACGCCTTAACAATTTTCCCATCTTTACTCACCTTGGGTGCATATGACCTAGTGAGGTTTTATTTCGCATGCCTAAGAAAAATAATCTTCAACTCCTCTTTATCATAGGCACACTTTATCTAGTGAAATTTTATTTCACTAACTTTTACCTTTGCCACGCTTTAAAAAAAAAAAAATTCCCAAGCACCTTCTCTGCAAGGGCGCATTTGCCATGGTGAGCTCTCACTTTCTAGTGCCTTAGCATTTTTTATACCACGCCTTGAATGTTTTTCACCACCCTTGTAGCCTTGGGCGTGTATCACATGTGAAGCCTTCATTTGGACTTAGGCAAATTTTAAAACGCCTTCAACACTTGATGGGCGTATCTTGAATCCCACAATTCCAGTTCTCACACCTTAGGAAATTTCTAACCTCTTCACCACCTGATGGGCGCATTTTGGAGTAGCTATTTCCATTCTTGCCTTAGGCGTCCTTTTTTTTGCTAATCTCTTTAGCTTATGGGCACATTTTGCCCCTTTTGCTTTTGTTTTTATACTTAGAAAAACTTCCAAACGCCTTATATACTCTTTCCAAGGTGAGGGCGCATTTCTATGTGCTTACTTTGATTTTGCACACTTAGGCGTTTTTAAGACCTCCACACTTATCTTGGGCGCATTTGAGGTGAGGAACCTTCATTTCGTGCCTTAGCCAATTTTTTAAACCTCTTACACCAAGGTGGGCGCATTTACATATGCAAGCTTTTACCCTCATACTTAGAAAATTTTATCTTGACTCCCCATCAAGGGCGCATTTATCTTGGGCTACTTCCATTTTCATGCCTTAGCATTTTTTGGCTTGATCTCCTCTAGGCTTGGGCGCATTTGGAAGGTCTAGCTTCCATTTTACCACACTTGGAAAATACTTCAGCATATAACCCTTGTTGGGCGCATTTTAGAGGTGACACTTTCATTTTTTTTTTTTGACTTAGAAATTTCTTATCCAACCCCACTTGCTTGGGCGCATTTTGCATGTGCTATTTCCATTTTTAACACTTACAAACTTTTTCATCATGTTCACTTCCCTTGCTGGGCGCATATAGAAGGGTGTGCTGCAATTTTCATAACTTAGAATATTTTCATAACACCACTCTCCTCATCCTTGGCGCATTTCCCTAGTGGTGCCTTAACTTTGCATGACTTAGAAAATTTCTAAAGTCCCTTCCTCCTTGAGGGTGCATTCTAGAGGGTGAGCTCCCATTTCTCTTCACTTAGAATTATTTCAACATTTTACTTGACTACACCTTGAGGGCGCATTTCCTTAGTGGTGGAGGAACTTTCAATACTTAGAGACTTTTTCATGCTCTTATCACAAGGTGGGCACATTTGAGGGTATGAAGAGGAATTTCACACTTGAAACTTTTTTATCAACATCCTCTCAACCTTGGGCGCATTTCATGCTTCCTCTTGCCAGTTTCATTTGTGGACTTAGAAATTTCTTGAACACCTCAGCTACCTTTGCCATCTGTTTTTAGTAAATTCTGGAGATGTATGACTCCTCATGGCTTGCACCCGTTCTGACTCTGGAGCTGGCGTGATATACCTCTTGTGGCCTTGCTACCCTATTTATACTTGTTGCCCAAGCTCATTTGCTATTTTTAGCCCGCCTGCTATTTTTAGCAAACCCTAAAATTGCTTGACTTCTACAGCTCCGTTGACTTGAATTTTTCACCATGTGGTCCTCATCACTTGATGAACCTGTTCACACCTGCCCCTCGCTTTGACCTGCTATTTATAGCCGTGTTCTGGAGACGACTTACTATAAATAGTAAGTTCGCGGATTGCGCCCAAATTTTACCAGTGGCTTGCCAGAAGGATGCTGATCGTGATGGGATATCTTCGTTTTTCGAAATTCTGGCTTTTTATCCTACTTTTTAGGCATCGAAGTAGGAAACCCTAATTTGACTTGCATGTGCCTCAAACGATCTCCGTTTGACTTGATTTCTGTTGCATGTCGTTCTACTTGCTGAACTAAAGTGTCAGGTGGCTGCCGGAGTGAACTTGCTAAAAATAGAAACTGCTTGAAAAAGTGATCAATCCACTGCCAGATGCATTTGCATGTCACATTGCCAGAGGGATCTCGAAAACCCCAGAAAAACCCAAAAAAATGGTCTGCATGCGTGCACTAGCTAAAAATAGTAAGTCCCTGAAACATGATCTCCTCTGCTTGCATGTCATATTGTTGCGAAGCTCTCGGAAAACCCATAAGGAATATCCAGACATGCACTAAAAAACTCTGCATGCAAACCCTAAAAATAGCCTTTGAAGGCTGAACTGCTAAAAGTCATCATCCCGGATTGCATGTTATATCACCGCGAAGGTCTTGAAAAATCCATAAATATTCTCCAAACATGCATTGGAAAATCATACATTTGAACCCTGAAAATGGCTTTTGAAGCCGAAATTGCTAAAAATAGCAAGTTGTCAGAATCTGTTCAAATTTTACGTGCAGGCACTTTGAAGTTACCTGGAAGTGCTGATGTAGTCAGAATCTCGAAATTCTGAAGAAAAGACCTTCCAATTAGGTACTTACTAAAAATAGTAAGTTGTTAGATTTCAATGAAACCTCAGTGGGAACCTGTCATGCCCATAATGTTTTGCTAGAAAAACCCTACAATTTTTTTTATTTGTTTTTTAACAATCTTTGATCTAATATACACTGAAATTGTCATGATGAGGTAACATTACTTTAAGAGAAAATAAAAACAATCGAATGTTTTCCTCCTGTTTTATTTTAAATTAGCTATGATGTTATAAGTTAGTTAATTTAATCAAATAGTTGAAAAGGGAAAAAGAAAAGTTTTCTTTATTTTGTTTAGTGAATATATATGTATAATAAGATTGTAATTTTGGGCATTACAGAACCTGTTGGAAGCCTCCTGACAGCAATGTTAAGCTCAGATGTCAATTAGCCAACTCAATTTAACCTCCAATAAGCCTGAAGAATGAAAAGCCCTAATTTCACAGACTTAGCTCAAATTTCAACTTAGGTCAAACGATAGGACATCTCCGGAAGGATAGAAAGATCAGAGAGAGAGAGAGACATAGAACAACCCAAAACCAAAGCCAAAAGACCAGAATGGAGCAAAAATTAGGGGGTCCCCATCTAGAATGGGGTGATGTGTGAAAAGGTCACAACATGTCGTATGACCTCCCTGGCAATTTTTTTTTCCGCCTCAAATGCCAACTTCACCAAATTTGATGATTTGACAGGCATTCTTAAGATTTTTGGGCCTTTTGAGCGTGATGATGATATCCGTTTTGCGCTAAAATGCACCAAAAATATAGCTACCCTCCGGATCTAGAAAAAGAGCAACCGCTTCAAAACCTTGTAGATTTGGTGTCAAGAATCAAAATCAGGCAAAACAAAAGCCAAATTTGACTTTCTTGATAGCTTTGGATCCAACGATGAGGTCCTTTTCATGCCAAAATGTTTTGAAAAAATGCCCACCTCCAAAATTTGCAAAAAAAGCAAAGGGGATTCAAATTTGAAGCCTGTAACCCTTGTTGAAGAAGAAAAATCTCATAAATCGAAAAGGGGTTCGTTGAATCCACTCTTTGATACCATATTAGAATTGTGAAACAAGCACAAAACCACGAGCCACAAGATCAAACAACAAACAAATACACCTTCCAAGCAAGAGATCTGCAAACAATATGTGCAATATTCTTCAACAAGAAAAAGCTATAGCAAGAGACTCTGAAGAAGATATGAAAGCTCTAGATAATATCCGAGAGATATTTACAATGAGGGTTGAGTGCTTATAAGAGCAAAGCCTTAAATGAGAAAGGGATCAGATCATGACAAGTGTCAACACCACATGAGATGAGACATAATGATCTAATATTAGCTCAACTAATAAAGCATAAAAACACTCCTAAGTTTAGCTTAAATGCACGAGAATAAATTAGAGTAATAATCAATTAAAGATTAATTAATTATTAGCTAATGCATGATAACTCTAATACCTACTAGCCTCGTTTACCCCTTTTGCTTACACCCCAGGCCCTTCCTATAAGGTGGGTTCCAAATAGTCAAACATATCTTCTATTCTATCCTAACAAATCATACATCAAATATTCTTTCATCATGCAAGGCAATATTTATACGGATGTAAGATAATGAATGGCAGAAATACACCTGAATATATGATAGAGCTGACATATATGACATATATTTCTGATACAACTGTTTGCTGTGCTGGATCGCACGGGTTCCCTTGTGGTTTGCTGTGCTGGATCGCATGGGTTCCCTTGTGGTCTGCTGTGCTCGAGTGTCTTCCTCTATTCACCGAGGTATATCTTTCTTAGCAATCAATCTGTTCTAATATTCCGAAGATATTGTTTTAAGGAGAATCAAATAGATTAAATAAATAAATATTGAGAAGGATTAATAATTGCTGAAAGCATCATTATTGCATAACCATGTATATATATATGACTTACTTCCCTTGTCGATCCATCACTTATCTTCATTTATCTTCCCTTGAACTATCTTACTCTTCATGATATCATTCCCCTATTATATTTAGGGGTTGCTGCCTTTCTGAGTGCAGACTATTTCTTGTTTACTGATCTCTGTCTTCCTTTCAGATTTCTTATACCTGAGTGATTCCATGATTATAGTATTTAATCTAATATATTTATTCTTTTCCCAATCTGCTCTATTATCTTTATTCCTTAATTCCTTCATATCAGATCTTCTTATTAATCTTCTTTCCTTTCATACCCCTCCCTTTGAGGAGTTCTTCCCTTTATATTCTCCACGGTATAGAGGGAAGAGAGACAGCTTGCATTATTCTTTCCCTTGGTAGGGACACATCCCTTTATAACTAACTGCTGTCTGAAGATATTATTTCCCTAATATGGATTGCAACCCTTTGGTAATTACTATTTCTATTAACTACTCCAAAACCCACATGATCGCTGCCTTTTGAAATCAGTCTTTTATAATAATCGCTGCCTTTCAGAATTAACCCCTATCGCTACTTGTTTTGACTGATTAGTCTTAACTTTTGGAATCGCTGCCATATTGCTGCCTTTTCAACTTAACTCTAATCAGTGCCCCCTCTTGGGATATATTCATTGATGCCTTTTGAATAATCATTCTGCTGTTTCCCTATGTATATATATAAAATTTATGTTTATATTTTACATCAAATTTTATTTTCCTATCTTGCCATTATATGTATAAATTGATTTTATTGTAAATATATATATATATATATATATAATTATAATTGTAAATGTAATGAAATCTTTCCTATAAATGGGATCCTAATACCTAAGAGCAAAAACTAAGTTTTGAATTTCTGTGTAAGGCAATTATAAATAAGAATGATATTTCCAGAATTTTCTTCTAACTGCGTTTTCCAGAATTTCTTATTAAATGTGAATGTGCCGATTGCAGAACATTATCTGATTTCTATGTTTGCATATCAATGAAGTAACTTCTATTTGTAAGTGGAGAGACCCGCCTTCAAGGGATGCGTCCCTTTGTGCGCGGGCTTCCTCAACAATCATTTACCATTTGTTAAGTATGTATTAACATACACACCCTTCTACATGATGGCGGATGACTTTTAAGAGAATTCCGATTTCACATGAATGCAGAAAAATCACAGGAATGATTGAATTTAATATGACTGTTCATAATTTCGATTTTAATTGATTCTTATAGAAATATCATAACATGTATGATAATTTCGATCACTTATGAATGACAATGATATTTGCATCACTGTCATTCATATCTGACCGAAGCTATCACACATTAACACTCCCTCTTAGCTAGGGAAGATATTTCAAATCAAATAAGTCAAGATATTACCTTCACATGTGATATGATATGTTTTCTCAAAGTTGTCAAGTCACATGACATTCTTCATAACACATTTTAACATTTCTCCACTCCCTCTTTAACTAGGAAGCATAACTTCCAAAAGTGATATCACCTAACTCGTGATATCAGAAGATATGATATGCTTCTGAAAGTGTCAAGTCACATGACATTCTTCATACATATCTTCATTATGGTATGTGCACTGACATCAAGTCACATGATGTCTACCATAGATCATGGCATATCCACGGATATACTCATCCACCATGATCATCTCTTATGGGTCACAATGACCTTCAAATATCAAGTCTCATGATATCCATCAAGGTGTCTAAGAGATACTATCATGACATGTCTATAGATATCAAGCCATATGATATCTATTATGATAGTTTTATCATTGTAGAGTCGTCACTTTACAATGTCAAATACAAGTGTTCATTATCAGAAAGATCGTCACCTTTCGATAATGTACACAGGAGGGGTAGGCCCATAAAGTCATGGAGTCACACACATGACACAAGAGTTTACACATTAAACATCTTTATATATTAGTACAATTTATAAACAATTTGTATTTCAAACATAAATAACAAATTACATTTCAACCATACCAAGTTTCTTCCTGAAGTGCTCTACCTTGATCCGGGAGAGAGGCTTGGTGAGAATGTCTGCAGTTTGATCATTTGTACTAATATACTCCAACTGAATCACTTTCCTTTCCACCATATCTCTCACATAATGATAGGGGATCTCAATGTGTTTAGATCTATCATGAAAGACAGGATTCACAGAGAGCTTTATACAACTCTGATTATCACAATGAATAATCGTAGGTTTCAAGGGCTCACCAAAGAGTCCCATAATCAATTTACGAAGCCACACTGCTTCTCTTGCACCCATTGAGGCTGCAATATATTCAACTTTTGTTGAGCTCTGTGCAACTGATGAATGTTTTCTACAAATCCAGGAGATCATAGCTGATCCCAAACTAAAACAGCATCCTGATGTACTTTTTCGATCAGTTACACTTCCAGCCCAATCTGAATCTGAGTACCCATGTAGATCTAATGGATCATTCTTGTAATGAAGCCCATATCCAATGGTGCCTTGAGGATATCTAAAGATATGTTTTATAGCCATCAAGTGAATTTCCTTGGGTTCACACATGAACTGACTGAGGGCATTTACAGCATAGCAAATATCAGGTCTGGTGTTAACCAGATACAACAAGGATCCAATCATCTATCTGTAAAGGGTCGGATCTGCATATTTGGATTCTGCTGCTGCTTCTTTCAATTTGTGAAGGTTGGTTTCCATGGGTGTGGACATTGGTCTACAGTCCAACATTCCAAATCTTTTCAGAATGTCAATAGTATACTTCCTTTGATTTAGTATGATACCTTTTGATTTCTGCCATACTTCCAAACCGAGGAAGTAGTGAAGAATACCCAAGTCTTTCATGTCAAATTCAGAGATTAGATCTTGTTTCCCTTGAGTAATGAGGTGATCTTCCCTTGTTATTAGTAGGTCATCAACATATAAAATAATTATAAGCATATCACCTTTGATTACCTTGAAGTATAGATTGGAGTCAGCATCATTCTTGGAAAATCCTAATCCCAAGAGATAGCTGTCAATTCTTTCATACCAGACCCTGGGAGCCTGTTTAAGTCCATAGAGAGCTTTCTTGAGCCTGCACACATGTGAGTTAGATTTATGTATCACAAATCCTTCAGGCTGTTCCAGGTAGACTTCCTCTTCAATGGTTCCATTCAGGAAGGCAGTTTTCACATCCATTTGGTGGACCTTCCAACCTTTAGTTGCTGCAATGGCTAACACTGATCTTATTGATGTATAGCGGGCAACAGGTGCAAATGTTTCTTTGTAATCAATGCCTTCCTTTTGAGAAAAACCCCTAGCCACGAAACGTGCTTTATGTTTTTCTATGCTACCATTAGCAGCATGCTTGATTTTGAAGAGCCATTTAGAAGAAACAACAGATTTCTCTTTTGGTCTAGGCACTATGTCCCATACATCATTCTTTAGTATGGACTGGTACTCCTCTGTCATTGCATCCTTCCAAGCTTGATGTCTGAAGGCTTCTGTAACACTGGTAGGTTCAGAGTTTATGATGTTGTTCATCAAAGCAACATAGCTAGAGAATCGTTTGGGTCTTTTACTCTCCCTGAACGTTCCTTTAGGTGCTGCAAGATCCTCTGCTTCTTTGATCATCTTCCTAGCCCAGAGTGGTCTCTTTCTGCCAATGTCATTTGTGTCCTCATTTGAAGTGGTAGGAGGTTCAAGTGGCATTTCCTCAGGATGCTCCCTCTGAATCTCAGGAGCAGGTTCCATTTCAGGTATCCTAGGGAAATAGGTTTCTGTTTCACTTGTACTTCTTGCCCTCTTGAATGCAATGTCTTCTTCGAAGATGACATCTCTGCTCAACTCAATTTGTTTCTGCCCAGGTATGAATATTCTGTAAGCTTTGGAGGTTTCACTATAACCCACAAATACTCCCTTCTTTCCAGAAGGGTCTAGTTTGGATCTCTTCTCTTTGGGTACATGAATATAGACAGGGTAGCCAAAAATCCTAAGATGGCTAATGTCAGGTTTTAAGCCGGTAAAGGCTTCTTCAGGAGTTTTGTTATCAAGATGAGAATGAGGACATCTATTTTGGATATAGACAGCAGTCCTAGAGGCTTCTGCCCAGAAAGATGTTTCAATGTTTTGGTTCAGTAACATTGCCTTGGCAGCTTCTACAATGGTTCTGTTTTTCCTTTCAGCAACCCCATTTTGTTGAGGGTTGTAGGCAACAGTGAACTCCCTCTTAATTCCTGCACTCATGCAGAATTCTTTAAAAATCTCAGAGGTATATTCTTTCCCATTGTCTGTCCTTAGGGTTTTTATTTTCTTTCCGGAGAAGTTTTCAATGAGGGTTTTAAACTCTTCGAACCTTTTGAGGATTTCTACTGACTCTTTGCATTTAAGGAAATAGATCCAGGTTTTCCTAGAGAAGTCATCTACAAATATGACATAGTATAGAAAGCCTGCTTTAGAAGGTACAAACATGGGTCCACAAAGATCAGAGTGAACCAGTTTTAATACATTAAGGGTTTTACTTAGGCTATTTTGGAAGGATCCTTTAGTATTCTTTCCTAGGGCACAACCTTTACAGGTTCCCTCATGAGATAGTTTTAGCTTGGGTAAGCCAGTAACAAGTTCTACCATAGAAGGTAGGGCACGAAAATGAAGGTGACCTAGTCTTCTATGCCATATTTCATTTGAGTCAATAGTGTCCAGGGTAAGGGCTTGATTAACCTCAGTGCAAAGTTTGTAAAGGTACCCTTGTCTTATGCCTATGGTATGTGCTTTCTTGATAGTTGAGTTTTTAGGCCACACTAGAACTTTACCATCCATAAATGTAACTCTGTAGCCATTGTCTTCAAGGGCAGAGATGGATATAAGATTTCTCTTAATTCCAGGTACAAATAGGACTCTGGTGAGTTGTAGAGAAATCCCAGATTTCAATTTGATGGAGCATGTTCCAACCCCTTTTACAGGGTATGCAGAATCATCTCCGATGGTTACTTCTTCATCAAACTTTTCAGTCATGGAGTCTAGGTGTTCTCTGAACCCTGTGATGTGTCGAGATGAACCGCTATCAATTACCCAATTTTGAGTGTTGTCAGAAACTTGATTAGAAAGGGCTGTGTAGAACACAAGGTTCTCAATTTTCTTAGGTTCAGCCTCTGGTTTCCTAATAGTTTCACTCATAAGTGATACTAGATTATCTGCTCTTGTGAGATGTTTTTCCAATCTGATCACAATAGACATTATGAAGAATGTGATGTGAATTCGATTTAGAAAATACAAATTTCTTTGAGCAATCTGATTTTAGATTTGATTTGGATTCGCACAACATGGCTCTGATACCATGTAAATGTAATCAAATCTTTCCTATAAATGGGATCCTAATACCTAAGAGCAAAAACTAAGTTTCGAATTTCTGTGTAAGGCAATTATAAATAAGAATGATATTTCCAGAATTTTCTTCTAACTGCGTTTTCCAGAATTTCTTATTAAATGTGAATGTGCTGATTGCAGAACATTATCTGATTTCTATGTTTGCATATCAATGAAGTAACTTCTATTTGTAAGTGGAGAGACCTGCCTTCAAGGGATGCGTCCCTTGAGAGGACGTGTCCCTTTGTGCGTGGGCTTCCTCAACAGTCATTTACCATTTGTTAAGTATGTATTAACATACACACCCTTCTACATGATGGCGGATGACTTTTAAGAGAATTCCGATTTCACATGAATGCAGAAAAATCACGGGAATGATTGAATTTAATATGACTGTTCATAATTTCGATTTTAATTGGTTCTTATAGAAATATCATAACATGTATGATAATTTCAATCACTTATGAATGACAATGATACTTGCATCACTGTCATTCATATCTGACCGAAGCTATCACACATTAACAATAATTATAATAATATTAAATTTGTATTTATATTTTATTTATTTATTTGCATTTCAATGCCTTTATATTTTGCCATTTCAAGGACATGACATTGTACAAGATCAATGAAAGATCAAGGTTGGGGTCAACATCAATGAGAACCATGAGCCTCTACCCCTTCTTTATTCCAATTTGCCAAGTTTTCTTGGGTACAATTGGGCCAATTGGTTGCTTCAACTTGATTTTAAATGTCCCACTAATGTTGTATTTAGAGTTTATCAAACAATTGGGGTCTGCCAATGAAGACTTTGGGGCAATAGCAAGCCTTGATGACTTTTCAGTAGGTCTTGAATACTTTACTTTTGAGCATAGATGCACCCTTTAAGTGGCGACTCAAATTTTGTAGTAGCTTTGTACGGGGACCCAACCATACTTAGCCCCTATCGCTGCTTGTTTTGACTGATTAGTCTTAACTTTTGGAATCGCTGCCATATTGCTGCCTTTTCAACTTAACTCTAATCAGTGCCCCCTCTTGGGATATATTCATTGATGCCTTTTGAATAATCATTCTGCCGTTTTCATATATATATATATAAAATTTATGTTTATATTTTACATCAAATATTATTTTCCTATCTTGCCATTATATGTATAAATTGATTTTATTGTAAATATATATATATATATATATATATATATATATATATATATATATATATTATAATAATTATAATTATAATAATATTAAATTTGTATTTATATTTTTGTTATTTATTTATTTGCATTTCAATGCTTTATATTTTGCCATTTTAGGGACATGACATTGTACAAGATCAATGAAAGATCAAGGTTGGGGTCAACATCAATGAGAAACATGAGCCTCTACCCCTTCTTTATTCCAATTTGCCAAGTTTTCTTGGGCACAATTGGGCCAATTGGTTGCTTCAACTTGATTTTAAATATCCCACTAATGTTGTATTTAGAGTTTTGTTGTACCCAAACCAAATTTTTTGCTTCATTAAGGCATTTTGCTTAAAATGGTCTAAACCTTGTTAAAATGATGTCAAAACATGGTTTTTGGGCAATTCAAGTATGGGCTTTGAGTCAGTGTCATGCCACAAAGATATTGGCAAAATTTGAAAAAATTGAAAATTAGGGTTTTTGGACCCCTATTTTTAGGTCAAAAACCCTAAAAATTGAAACTTGTCAGAATTGGCTGAAATTTGTTTTGATTGGCTTATTTTGTTTCACGATCACAATGGTGAAGTCGGATTCAGTTAAAACTCAGTTTAAGCTTGGTGGGTAGTTTTCGTTTTTTCAAGTGAGAAGTTAGGTTTTCTAAACTCATCATTGGCAGATGGCTAGGTACCAAGTGTCGACAGCTAAGCTCAAAACACTTTGGTGATGTTTCTATGGCAAGTTTCATCCAAAAAGTTACTTCGTCTCGGAGGGGATTTTCGACGGAGTGAAAATGCTGAAAAAATGGCTAACTCTGGAATAAAAAGTGCAACTCTGAGCCAGGGGCTCCCTTGATTCTGGAGGCTTAGATCAACTTTTCGGGGTTTGTCTCTTCCAAGATGTCTTCTTCGGAATCTTGTTTGCTTCGCGATGAGCTAGCCAGCCAGTCCAACAGAGAAGTCTTTCGCTTGAAACCGGAGACTCAATGCAGAACGAGGGAAATGCAAAATTGACTAATTCTGGAGTCAAAAAAGTGCCCCTGGAGGCCAGGGGCGCCCATCTTTTTGAGGCTTTAGATGGAGTTTTCTGAACGAGTGACACCCATGAGGTTTGTTTCCATTTTGGTCCAGCTCCGCAACGCATCTGTGAGCAGGTGAATCTGAGTTGCCGTATTGTCGTGGTCAGTGGTCAAACCTGAGGTTCCAGACTTGTTCAGAACTGTTCAAAAAGGTCAAAAGCGCCCCTGGAGGCCAGGGACGCCCAAGGTTTTGAAGCCTTAAATGAAGTCCATTTGATGATTTCAGATGCTCGTCTTGTCTGTGTCAACTCTAGCTTTCCGTTACCTAACTCAACTGGGTCGAGGATGTCTCGACAGCCTGTAGCCGGAAGATTAGTAGTTTTTAGCCAGTTGCAAAAATGGCTAACATTGGTTGGGAAAAGTGCCCCCTGGAGGCTAGGGGCGCTCGTGATTTAGGAAGGTCAGATGATGTTTTTATACGAAGTGCTCTCCAGGAGCCCTTGCTCAAAATTCAGCCTGCTCCGTAGTAAACCAGTTAGCACATTCTGAAGTTTTGCCAAGTACCGAGAAACATCAAGTGAAATGAGGTCAAGTTATCAGTGAAAATAATGAAAATGCCTGAAAATATTTTAACACTGAGGTCAAAAAGTGCCCCTGGAGGCCAGGGGCGCCCATCTTTTTGAGGCCTCAGATTGATGAATTTTGGATTATCACCTCTGTTAGAATATTAAATTCTCTATTGTATAATGGTCAATTAGTGCTACAGTAGTTGGTAGCTAAGGTAGTTAGACATCTTAAATGTCTACAGTGCTCTACCTCCTCTATTTATTGTAACCTACCTTCCTTTGTTAATTCAAGCAATGTTTAGCGAACATTATTTCATGGTATCAGAGCAGTGAGAAAAAAAAAACCCTAAAAATTCGTGGGCTTGACTAAAGTCATAATTCGAATTTTTTCAGGCTAGGGTTTTCTGTTTGTTTTTTTTTCTGGGCTCCTGCTTCTTTCGTGGCTGCTTGGTTTGAAAAATTCGAGGGTTTCTGCTTTGATTTTTTGTGAAAATATTTCACTTAAAATATTAAATCCTCTGGTTTCAAATTCGTGGGCATTTTTTCTTGAAGAACTTGAAAGAGTTTTTTTCGTGCCTCCTTTGGTCGTGATTTCTACAGGACCTGCGTTTTCTGTGCACGTCTTCTAATGGCGTTTTTCTTCAGTCTTCGTGGCTTTCCTGTCTTTGTTCCTGTCTTCAACCACGTTTTTTTTCTGTCGTGATTTTTCTGTCTACTGGTCGCATGAAGACGCGTCTCTTCTGTATCATTTTGCTCGTGATTTTCAGTTTTCTGGCCGCGATCTAGCTCTTCCTGGGTGCGAATGTCTTTGCTCTTCAGGATGTGTGTTTGAGGCGTTTAGGGTCGCTTTTTTTTAGTGCTTTTGTTTAGGATTCTTGGTCGTTTTTACTTGCGTTTTTTTTGCTTCTTCTACCCGCGTTTTGTAGACGACTTTGGGCACATTTTTTGGTGGTTTTGTTCTCGATTTCTTAGCTGAAAGTGGTCGCCTAGGGTTATGCCCTTTGTGTATTGCGTCTCCAGAAGATTTCGAGTTGTTTTCTGCAATTTTTTGAAGCTTCCATGGCGGCCAAGAGTTTCTGCAATTTTCGTCTAGGGTTTTGAACCTTTGTTTCAAGGCGAAATTTTTTTTCGATTGCAGATTCCTTCTGGGTTTTTCAAGAGCTCAACTGGGTCGATCTCGAATTTTTTTGGGTACCTCGGTTTCTATGCCTCGAATTTGGTGCTCGCGGATTTGCATTGTTTTCTGTGCTTGAACCTGCTTCAGTGTATTGCAACTCGTGCCTCAGGTTTTGTGCATTAGCCTCTTCTCAGTACCTCGTTTTTCGTGCCTCGAAAAGCGTGAAGATGGCTGGCAGTCAGCGATTCAACTGCAAAAATTTGGTTGGGTTTTAAAGTTTTTTCCCTTAAAAAAATTTGTAATTTGGGTGGGTTTTAAAGTTTTTTCCCTTAAAAAATGTCATCTGGGAGGGTTTATAATTTTCTCCTTAAAAATTACGAGTTTATCCTGTGTACCCTAGTCAGGGTTTCTGTTGTTTGGGAGGGCTCTCTATTATTTGGTTTTTACCGTTTTTTCCAAAAAAACGATGATTTGTAATCTGGGTTTGGCGATTTTTTCCTTAAAATCGTGGTTGGTTGTAGTCTGTATTTGTCGCACTTGGAGTTGCTGAGCCGAACATCTGCACAACCAGCTTCTTGTAGTCAGTTCTCGGGCGTCATGCTCATCTGCAAAGGTTTTGATGGTTTGCCGATTTATCCTCAAAATCGTGTCCGTTGTTCTCGGTGTGTCTTTGGTTTCAGGGAGGAACAACTCTGTTATCCAACATCAGGTTAAACATTTTAAGCTTCTAGTCAGCAATTTTGCAGTTTCTGGGAGGGTTGGTGGCAAACTCATCTCGGTGGCAGAGTCAGTGGCAGGCTCTTGTCTCTTGTTGCAGAGCATTTTTTGGACGTTTTTTGGTTCTCTTGGTCATTCACATTCTGCAGATCCAGGGAGGGTCTCCGTAGCAGCAGAGTGTTCTGAATAATTTGTGACCAATCAACCTGCAGATTGTTTTCTGTAGGCTAGTTAGTTGATTGACCATTAAGGGAGGGTGTTAGAATATTAAATTCTCTATTGTATAATGGTCAATTAGTGCTACAGTAGTTGGTAGCTGAGGTAGTTAGACATCTTAAATGTCTACAGTGCTCTACCTCCTCTATTTATTGTAACCTACCTTCCTTTGTTAATTCAAACAATGTTTAGCCAACATTGTTTCAACCTCAAGGAATCTTCTTGTTAGATTTGGTCTTGCTCTTCAACGAAACTGTCAGCCAGTTGATCTGACGCGACAGTCAATCAGAATCAGTGATTGAACGTGAGCTTCATTTGAGGTTTTTAGATTCAAATTTTCAGAAAAATGTCTAAGTATGGAAGGACGCCTAAAGTCAAAGGTTGGCTTTTTAAATTCAAAAATAAAAGTGCGCATGAGAGTTTTCAGTTTACTAAATTTAGATCTTCAGTTGAACTCTATTCAAGTCGACTTCTGGTAAACCTATTTTTAGTCATAACTGGCTAAAATTAGTTTGCGTGTATCAGTTAACTGAATTTTTCAAAGTGGTGCTCTAATTAGGGTTTATGGTACATCCAGTTAACTGAGTTTGAAACCAAATATAGGCCATGCGTGAGTTTTGACGGTCCAGTTGTACTTCAAGCGCCATTTCCAACACTTAGCATGCATTTCACACGCCTTAGAAGATATTCTTCTATATATTTTGCTAATGGCGTCCATTATTCTTCATTAGAGTTGACAAGAAACATCTTTTCTTGAGCATAAAATTGATCTGAAGGTGCTACAGGTGTCAATTTTCAATGTTCTTCGTAGCTACAGATTCAGATTATTCAAGAGAAGATTATTTCAGACTTCGTTTTATTTGCATGCAGGTTTTATCAGTTCTACTTCAAGCATAGGCAAATTTTTTACAGAAGAGAGAAAACAAACAAATAAAACTTCTATTCTTCTATCTTATTTTCCTCTATTCTCGTCTTAGATTTTCTTCGCATGTCAAAGAAAACAACAGATTTTTCAGAAAAGCATCATCTGGGTTCGAGTATGTTAGCATCAACAACAATACCCATGTCTCAGATTATTTCATGAAAATTGCCCCGCAGCCTCTATTCTAGAGCTCTGTGCTTTTTTCTGAGATTTTCTTTTGCATGCAGGCCTAAATCACATTTTTCCAAATTTCTGACGTTGTGGGTCGTCTTAGAATTTGATTATGCACAAAACCCATATCTTAGAATTTCTTGTGAAAAATTATTCTCCGACAGGGTATTTTTTAGCCTCATTTGGAGTGATTTTTGGTTTTCCGGAGAAGTTGTTAGAACATAGCCGTGTTCACAGTCAACGGGCGAGTTTTTCCGAATGCAGTTCACGCAGACTGAATTCAAGACCAAGTCAGTCTTAATTCATGATTTCATCAGAAAAGCTGACACCGATTTGTATCAAGTGCATCCAAAAGGTTGATAGGCGTAGTCACTCGAGTCCGCATGGTTTCATGCCTCGTATAGCTGATTGTCTTCCCAGGCCAGTTTAGAGGGTTGATATCGTTGGGTTTTTGCGTATGCAACAAGTTCATTTGCATTTCTCACAACCAAAGTGTTTGCAGTCAAACTTTGCGGTTTCATCATGCAACACTCTTCCATAGAGAAAAGCGTCAAAAACGTGAGAAGCGTCAAGCTGCAAAAGATACAGTGGCCATCACTTCAGTTACAGAGCCGCTAGAGTTACCAGTTAGTGAAGTGCCAGTTTAAGTGTGTGGAGATTTCTAGGTTTGCTTGAGTTGCTGACAAGTAGTGAATTGACAGTTGAGACATGTGACGACCTCTAGATGGTGATGCAGTCACTAACCTCTTGGAGGGGTTACTTGCTCGAGATCAGGGTCAGTGAACTTCAGTTCAAGGCATCTCACCTTTTCCAAGATAGACATTAGACACAAGAGTTAAACTCAATGTCTCTTTCCGAGTAAACTCATTGTTCCTTTTCTGCACGCCATGTCTTTCTTGGAATCATCTTTGTATAGTTGGAGTTATTAGTTAGTTTCATTTCAATAAGGACGTGCATGTTGCACATGTCCGTTTTTGTTGAGTCTTGTTTTAGTTAACTGATGGTATCTTTCCAGTTAATGGTGTAGTTTCATTCAATTAGGTTTAAAGAATAAAGATCTTGCATGCTAGCAAGACTCTAGTTGACTCAAGGTGATTTTAGGGTTGCCTACACCTTTGATGTCTATAAATAAGAGCTTTCAACTCATTTGTAATCAGCTTTTCCTTGTGATAGAGAATTGCTGCGCTGTCGGCAACATGCCTATTCTCAAGATTGGTTCACCCTTGTAAATTAGAACTTTTGCTTGATAGCATACATGCTGCGCCTACCTTGCCTGTAGTATTGCTATTATTGTATCTGTTCAAGGAACTTTTGCAGGAGAGACTAATATATGCTGTGCCCACCTTGCCTGTAATATTGTCTTTTTGGTATTTGTTCATGAGCTTTTGTTTTGATAATGAATTGTTATGCCACTCGGGTTCCATGAAATTATTATGATGAATGCTTGCCTTAGTTAGATATAGTGGCTAGTTCGATCGTAGATTGTACGCGTCTCGCCTATGCAATTTACTATCCTAGTTGGCTATCTTTTGTGTTTTGTTATCAATAAGCCTATTCAAATTGAGCAAATAGTTGTGCCCACCTTGCCTTCATGTTGAGAATTTGTACTTAAAGCTTATCGTATGATGTGTGTGATAATAAGCTTATTCAACCGAGCAGATAGTTGTGCCCACCTTGCCTTCATATTGCAAATCTGTACCCAACTTATCGTATAAAAACATTCCTGCTCCATTTCCTCACGCTCTGTTTTTTTGAAGAAACTGGATAGATTTAAAGAAGTTAGCTTAGTTGTAGTTATATGATCTGCAAAACCAGAAAATACTTAGCTGCAATGTTCTAGGTTTTCTTAACCTTGTGCCTCTACCAGCTGAGAACAAAAAGATAGGATTTAGTTTACTTTCCTTATCCATGCATTCCAACACAACGAGGGAGCTTCCCCTCATAATTTGAAGAGCACTCATTACGCAGTGTGCATAGCTGTCCGTACGAACTTACACTCCAGAGGTGTTAGTTCTTACGCCAACAAGTTTATCAAACAATTGGGGTCTGCCAATGAAGACTTTGGGGCAGTAGCAAGCCTTGATGACTTTTCAGTAGGTCTTGAATACTTTACTTTTGAGCATAGATGCACCCTTTAGGTGGCGACTCAAATTTTGTAGTAGCTTTGTATGGGGACCCAACCATACAAAAGGTATGATCTAGAAAGGTTCATGGTAGTTAGAAGGATTGCTACAAGTTGGAGAAACGGGTATGCTCATGACTTTGATGAGATTGAGGTTCTCACAAGAAATTATGTAGTTTATGCAAACTTGTGGACAATAAGTCATTTTGGGCTAAGTTCAAGACAAAGGAGGTGAGGATGCAAAGGATGGATCCCTCCTACCCTGGTCCATTACTAGAAATCAGTAACCCCATCCAAAAAATGGATGCAGTTATCAAAGATCCATACAAGTACATTGATTTCACTAGGGTGGAGAAGAAGTAAATGGCCAAGGAGACTATGGCATTTTGATCAAGGGTCAATATAAATATTGGAGGTTGGCTTTGTTTTCTCTGCCCTTTAGACTGGAACAAGGACAACATCAAGAGAGGAAGGGGTGACCACCTTCAGAGCAGCACAAGAATGTTGGGCACAAACCAAGGAGCCACATACACATGAAGCTGAAGACATAGCTGAGGGAGCCAAACCCCCGATCTAGGGAGAAGAAAATATGGAAATTATTGATATCCTTTAGACCCATGAATTACAGGATGAAAGGTTAGTGGATTGGCAAGGACTACTTAGTGACAATGAATTTATCAAAACTAAGGAGTTCAAGAACTTTCTCTTGGCTCATGGTCATTGGAGGAACTAGCATAAGGCTAAGGTTCTCGAGGAAGTTGATGAAGAAGAAACTGACATTGCTGGTATAGGACTCAAACCTTCCTCTGCAACATAATTTGATGTTGAAAACCAGACAGCAGAAGAAGGAAGGGGGGTTGTAAGGATAGCAGTTGCTTGTTACTTTTGAGATGGGACATGGCATATATTTCATGACACGATGTTGAGCTATGACACCAGAAAAATCTTTTTTAAAAGCCTCATCTCCAAGGACAATGCCAAGTACTTTCGTGGAACTGAATTCTATATCGATAGGCAAATGTTGGCTCCACCTCACAATAAGCCCATGAATGAATTTGGCATCAAAAGACTTCAAAGGACACTTATTTTTCCTTGAGGTAGGGAATGTGGAGATTGAGGACTCTTCCAAGCGGACTATACTCAATTCAACTACTACAATGTTAGAAATAAAGTTGCTAATTATAAGACATTGGGGTAGGAGAATCCAAGCCTAGGAAGGGAGACCATGGACCTCAAGGCACCCCTCAGCAAGAGGGTAATTTAATCAGGAGGGTAGAACAACATCCCTGTTTATATAAGCACCATCCTCCTCCCCCATTAAAATTTCACAACCCACATATCCAATTTTGGCCCCTCTATTGAACCAACTACAATAGAGCCATTGTTTGAAGGGCTGCAAAAGCATTTAGAAAATCTGAAATACAAGGTGGAGTAACAGGATAGAGGAGAGTCCTAAGTGAGCACAACAAACAACTCATGGCAGAGAAATTCAATGCTTGATCTCCTTATACCAATAATTGGGGAGACTGAAGAACTGGCAGAGTCGTTATGGGGATCAATGGGGAAGGTCAGAGAGGTCTTCAACCAGTAAGAAAACTTCTTCACCCAATTAGCTGATATTAAGAATAAGTGGTCTCCTAGATTTTGGTTGATCAGTAAAATTGCTAATAAAGTCAGTTGGGAGATTGAAGACGACCTCTAGGAAAAGGGGTACCCTTTTGTGAAGCAGCTCAAAGACTCTCTAAAGGCCTGAGAAAAAAATTGCAGGGTGTTTAATAAGGTAGAGGCTTATATTTCCCATATTGGGGGTGTGACAAAAGATAAGATGGAAGCCCTCAAGTGTATGATTAGTATTGGGTTGTCCTTTCCTATGATTGTGAATGGGGTATTAGGGAAAAAAGCACAATGTTTGAAGGACATTCACTTATTAATTCACATTTTTGGGCAAAATATAAATAAAAGCTAAGTAGCTGAATCGCTCCATTTCCCCTACGATTCTGGATTCGAAATGTACCGGAATCAGAATCGAATCGCTCTTGGTACGCACAGGGTTCAATTTTTTTCCTGCAGAAATGATTCCATGAATGGTGTTTCGATTCCGGCCGTTTTTAAACGTGATGTGGCAAATCTGGATCGATTCTGAGCGTCATTTTCCTCATCGTTTTTTCCCTCCGCCGTCGATGTCAGTGAGATTAGGGGCACAAAAGAAAGGGAGGGCAAAATGACAGAACCGTGCGATGAATCGTTTCTGTATTCCGCGTCATGAAGGAAGAGACTAGGGCGTGACGGGTAGAGCAGAAGACGCGACGAACAAAGAAGGCATTTTGTTTATTTTTCTGCATTTTTAAACCTAGGTTTCAGTTCAAATATTTAAATATTTAAATTTATTGATTAAAACTAAAAAATTTAAATATTACATTATAATATAAATTGTATATTAATATATATAAATTAATTAATAATAAATCTATTAAATTGCATATTATATTTCAAATTTGAAATATATTAAAATCATTTATATAAATAAATAATTTAAATTAATTTCTTTATATGTATTAATATTAATGTACTTATTTATATCATATTATCAATATATAATTTAATAAATTTATTTATAATATAAATTATATATTAATATATAATAATATATAACCAACCCAAATATATATATATATATATATATATATTAACAATAAATGACAAAATGTATTATATTATATATTAGTTATTACTATTAGAAATTTCAAATTATAAATAATAAATTTAGAAATAATATATTTATATTAAATTATATATTTCATTGTTCAATGTTTTATTAATTTCTAAAATAATAATATTATAAATACATTAATAATTTAATTAATATAATTTAAATTAATTTTTATATTTCATTGTTTTATAATTTTATTAATTTTAGTAAAATATTAATTGTACATGTAACATACATTAATTATTATAATTAATTTATATGTTTCAAAATGTTATTAATTTCTAAATTTGTATATTATTAAATATATTATACAATTATTATATTTTATATTATTAAGGAATATGTATATATTTTTTATTTTTATATGTTTTTTGTACGGACGTACCCTACACGTACCCGATTCTGATTCTGATTCCGATTCCGATTTGGTAACTTAGAATAAAAGTGATCTCCCTGGACTTTGAGATGTAAATAGTGCCCTTGAGGGGTTTATCTCCTTGAAGCTTTAGGCATAGATGTTCATAAAGGGAATCAGATCCATTGCAGAGGCCTTGTGGAACGCCTCTTTGGGAGAACTCACCAAGCGTTGTTTTTGTACATACCCACAGATTCAAAGTGAGAAAAGATGGCGGCAGATTTTGGTTGAGTGGGCCTGGGCTAGACAGTTTTGTCAAAATTCTTTCATTCTCTGTATTCTTCTATCTTCATTATTTATGCTTCTACTTGTTTATCCTTTTCTTCTTTGGGATAGACAGTCTTGTACTTTGCGTAGGCACGTTATGGTTAAACTTTTATGGTGATGCTCTTTGTAATATAATGTATAAAGTATAAACTATAAAGTGTCTAAAGTGTACGCTTGTTTGCGTATCCATGGTTAGGACTTTTAAAGTTATGAATATGTGCCTTGGTATCCTTTTTGAAATTTGTGTAAATGGGAGAGCTTATATGTGAAAGGAACAATAGCGATTGTGTCATGCCCCCCACATTATGACAGTAAGATATAGAAATAACCAAATAATGAAATGCAAATATATATATATATATATATATGTTATTAGCAAATTTATTATAATATTATAATTATAGATATAATCACCATTTAACCATTATTCTCATAATAGAATAACATATATTATAATACATATCATAAATATGATATAATCCAATGATAAGATATGATATAAAATTATAAATATAATAACCTATATTCTATACTAAATAAACAAACATAAAATATAAAATATAATAAATAAATAACAAATGCAAAAATAAAATTATCAAATATAAATTCCTAAGCAGCCTCTAAACACAGCTAATGAATTATATAAGTAAAGACAGCAACAATAAAGTAGTGGCTATTGCATCGAATGATTAGGAGATGACTAATGTTCACGTAAGAATGAAGGAGTTCCTAAAGCCAAGCGATTATAAAGACATGGCTAATCAAAATACACCACGGTTGAGAAAGGGTGTAATCCCTATCAGATCGTGGGATATTTAAATGATATTCATGAACTTCTAAGTGGGGAGGTAGAGGGAGAAGAACAGAATATTATGAGCTTATCAATCAGCAAGATAATAAAGCTCAATCTGCAATACTCATCAGGGCTGGGAGAGTTAAGGAGGCTTCAGCAGATCGAACCAAAGGTAAGTGCTTTCCTAAATTTAAATAGGAAGTTGATAGGGATTTTATATATTTAGAAAATAATATCTGTTAAATATATTATGAATGTGGATATTAATGATTGACAAATATATTGGAATTGATAATTGATAAACATTTTAATAAATAATAATGCAGATACTAATATTTGGTAATTGATAAATATATTTGATATTGATAAAGATATTAATGTAGATATTGATATTTGATAAATGATAAATATATTTAAATATATTATGATTAATAGATATAATATTGATGATTGATAAATGCAGTTTTTACATAATAATATTTATCTAGTGGATGTCATTTATTAATGATTTTGGAATAATAACATTATTCATGTACTATTGATTCTTATAGCATTGCTAATATATATATATATATATATACATGATTTACGATTACCCAATAATGATGCTTGCAGCAATTATTGAACCTTATAAGTAATCATGACTCTTCAATATAAACATGAATAGATTGTATCTATATGTTTATGTATGTATCCTATGATCAATCAAACATAAGATTGAAGGAGGCAAGTTAGGAGGATGCTGTTTATAGGCCTCCCATGCTAAGTACGCCACTCCAAGGGTGGAATAGTCTTGATCGGACGTTCCTGCCGCTTGGGGCCAAGAGGTGGGTAGCCTTGGTTGGACGCTTGTGCTCTTGGGCTTAGATGGTGTTTATAGGCCTCCCATACTAAGTATGCCACTTCGAGGTTGGAATAGTCTTGGTAAGACGTTCTTGCCACTTGGGGACAAGAGGTGGGTAGTCTTGGTCGGACGTTCGTGCTCTTGGGCTTAGATGGGTTGAGTAGTTTATAGGCAACCCTCTGAGGGCTTTCCTATCAAGCCAAACTATGATTCAAAACTCAGGGATGACTTTCTATTTATAAAGGGTTGGAGAAGAAAGAAGAGAACTTGAGCATTGTAGGAGCAAATGGATATCTCAACTAAAAATTCTTGAGGAGAAGGTTCCAAACATTGTAGTCAAGCAATGGTGACTCCTCCAACTCTGAATTTTGAAAGGAAAAAGCTATCAAATTTTAGTGGACATGGATTTGAAGACCTTGCAAGGCACTATAGAATGTGCATTACCATATGGAAAACAAATGGGTAGATATATCAACAGTATTAGTTGGGATTTTTTCCAACCATTTTATGAGGAGTGGCAATCGATTGGTGTATTGATATTCTAGATACTAAAAAAAACAACACAAGAAAATCTAAGGCATTTGAATTAGAGTTCAAACTATTGAGGGACAATAATGAGATTATTGTTGAATTTTATAATACCTCACAGGGTAAACATGAAAATGTACGAGCCTATAACAAGAGGCTCAAGGAACTATTAAGTAGATCGGAGAAGAAACCAACCAATGGGATAAAAAAATGATGGTTCATTAAAGGGGATACCCTCACCACGAAAGATGAAAATATTACCAACCTCATTGTACAATAATGTGTATAATCGAGCAATGGACATAGGGAACAAAAACAAGACATCCTCTCACTCAAAGAGAAGTGAGGATGATTTTGATTCAAGTGATAATGAATCTAGATTGGTGTAGGCTTTTTGTAGATACATGTTGAGAATGATGAAAGAGCTAAAGGGCACAAAAGAAGTTAAAGAACTTTGATATATTGATTTTAAAATAGGTCACACCAAAACTATTTGTACCAAAAGGATGTTTTATGAAAACGTTAGGTTGCAAATCGTGCAATTAGGGATTGCCCATACAATTAAAAACCGAGGTGTGCCCAAATTCTCTTTTCTCTATAAGAGCCATCAACATCGAACACCTCCTTGAACATGCCCATGAGCACATCACTAGGTTGATGTTGGAACCAAAGAGACAATAGACGCTAGAGTGCAAGAGTAGCTAGAAGACAAGTAGAGTACAATGGCCAAGGACAACTAACTTAAACCATGTTGGATGTACAGAAGTTGGTCCCATTTTGCAAGAGATTGCCTCATCAATCAAGCAACTTGTAGATTTCTCTATCAATGGTGTGTACTTGATGATCACAGAGATGGTAACTGGTTGAGGAAAACTAATTTCAATATAATTGATGAGGAAAAATTAATGGCAATAGTAAGATGTCAAACAAGAAAGACTATTGAGATCCACCAACAAAGAAGCAAAAGTTGGCCAAAGCAAGAGCATTAATTGGAAAGAAAATGACTCAAGAAAGGTAGCAATCTCATATGGAGGCAACAACTATGAGCAAATTCAATTTGGATATGGTTACAACAATTGCAAATCACAATACTTGTAATGGTAATAGATTTTTCACATAGCATTCCAAAACTAAAGGAAGCCATAACTACAAATGCTCAAGTTTCTAACTGTGACATGGAACATCCAAACCTTGTATTGGATGATGCAATATTAGGTTCGGGAAACCACATAAAACAAAAGGAGCCAATTGTGGAGCCTCCTTTGTCAAGGAATCAAGTGATTGAACCCATACCATTGACAATGAATTTAGGTCGATGCCTAGTAGTGGTACACATGGAGATATTAGGAAGTACACTCACTCATACTATTGTCGATGGCTAGTTTGGTGTGAACATGTTTGTATAGGAGACTCAAAAGAGTCTTGGAAGCCTACTATTTGGTTGTTGACCTGCCAATTGGTGAGAGCAAATCAATATGATATAAAGTTGTTGGACATCCCCATGGCCCAAAAGTAATCATTGATACCCAACCATTTATTTTGAATTTCATGGTCATCTCTCTATAGGAAATGGCCTATGATGCATTATTTGACCAAGGTTGTTTGATCTCAGCCAAGGTTGATCAAAACTAGAAGAAAAAATTATCATTTATTGAAAATAAAGGTTGTAAATACATCATAGATTTGAAGAGCTACTTTGGAAGTGAAGAAGTAGCCTCATCTAATGGATCAGAAGATGGTTTGCAATCTTGGTTTGCCAACCTTGCCTTTTGCCTCCTCAAATGCTGCAATGTTTGCTTCCCATTTTGTTGTCTCCCACTCCAAATCAGCAATATCACCAGCTATAAACTATGTATCCACATCTATTGTAACCCAATTTGAATGTGGATTGAGGTCATTGAGGTCAAGTGCATGATGGGTCTTTCGCCCCTCTACTTTTTTTTACAAGCAACCGAAGGTGTATTGCACAAATAAAATGTCATTCAAGTATTTTTGAGTCAACCTGTTGCGTTTCTTTGAGTGAATGGCCTCAAAAATTTCCAACTGTGCTCATGATCCTCTACTTTTTTTACAAGCAACTGAAGGTTGTATTGCACAAAGAAAATGTCATTCAAGTGTTTTGAGTCAACTTATTTTGCTTCTTTGAGTGAATGGCCTCAAAAACATCCAACTGCGCTCACAAATAGAAGTGTTATAGGGATGGCACAAAATGTGGGTGGCAAGCTTTTGAAGATCAGGTGGTGTTGCACCAAAATCGCCTCCCCACAAACTTGTAGGGACAACATTTATAACTTTGTACAGATTCTAGTAACTTAAAACTAATAGTTGAAGTAAACAAGGAATGGAAATTAACATGAATGTTTTTTTTCACCTAGCTCCAGAGTAGCTTTCCTTTGAATGTATAGAGGTAAAGAAAACAAACTCTCCTCTGGTCCCTTATAAATTTGTAGCTCATTATGTATGATGTCTCTAAAGTTCTCATTGATGACCATTCTCTCCATATATATGTTGAGGGCATCCATAACCTCCTTGTCTGCTTCTGATCAATAATGTGCCATACAGGTTCATGTTTGTTTTTGTTTGACCCATACAAAAGTTGGATGGCCTCCTTGGCCTTGTACATGGCCTCAATTAGAAATAAGAAAACCCATGGGGGTTTTGTCTCTAAATAATTTGCATGTGGCAAAGGAGAAATTTGCGTGTGCATATTTTTATGCTCTACGAAGTCTTTGTTACTGTGGCAATATCTGGTGTTCGAGCACTTAACCACCTCACACATCTGGTCAAGTAGGCAAATGAAGACAACGTGTGGGGATATATGGAACACAAACAAATGGCATTTACATGGTTTATTGAATATTCATGTTTAAAGGCAATGGTACTTTCAAAACAGATTTTCCAACATTGTCAAGGACAGATCCTTGTTTTGACTTAAGAGGTTTCCTCATCTGTTGCAGAGAAAAATATTTGTTAACTATAATAAATTTACTACTAATGTCAATCCAACCATCTCTGACTATTATTGCATTATTGAAACACAAAATGAAAATTCATGGTGGAGGACATGGCTATGGAAATAAACTTCTAAGGGCTTTCATTGTAGTCTTGGACATTTGAGGGAAATCTCCTTCACAATTGACAGAATCCTCAATGAATTAGGGCCAGCTCTAGAAAATTGCAGGTTCAGTCCTAGATAGCCCAAGTAAAGGATATGGAGTAGTTAGGCACTAACATGAATCCTGGGCCCTTAATCAGCTCAAGTTATGCAAAGCTTTTTTAACCAGGAGAAAACAACACAACAATTTGCAAGTGGGAGAAGAATGGGCTCCAGACTCATTGTTTGTTCCTATCATCAAGCTATCACCTTGGGGTTCAACATAACAAATGGAATCCTCCCAAAAAAGAAAAATCTATTGTCAAACATTTTGACTGAAACAATCTTTTGTCTTCTACAACATTTCTCTTGATTTCAAAAATATATATTTTTATATTAGAGATAGTTTACAAAAAAGAAAGTACATCATATGAAGGTGCAGCTCCCAAAAGTCTCAGAGAGGATTACCATTTATCTTAAACCAAAGGCAATGATTGAGTTTGAAGATCCTAAAACTATAATAGGAACAGTTACAGTAATTAAAACTAGTCCCAAGCTCCTATTACATTATTGCTACATTCTGTTTTATCAAATTCATTAGTGCCAATAGGAGGCACAATCAGATTAGGATCCATATTCATGACAGCAGGCGGGTCATTATCATTCACTTGGTTATTTTTCTTTTCCAATTCTGATTTATCTATCTTCCTCTCTTCCAGATACTTGTTAAGCAGCTCCAGCTCCTCCTTATTCAGTTTATTCCTCCTTTGCGGAAAGAAATATTTCAAAAATATATTGTAAATAAAGATCAAGAAATTTTATAATATCATTTCTGATTAGGTATTATCACTTGCTATGCTTTTGAGTGGCATCAATGATTTGGTAATTGAAGGACATTATAGTAATTGCTCTCTTTTTTTAATAAGAGATCATTTCAAACCATTTCCATGCAAAAGGAAATAAAAGATCTTAGATTTTCCTCTAAGAGAGCAATGTTGCTTTACACAGGTACACTCCGTTATCATGGCATTACTTGAATTAGAGAGAGAGTACAGCCAATCCACGTCCATAGGTTCTTGCCTTAGTTTGTTAAGAGACCCAGCTTTCATTGTCTAGAATAAGTGCCATGGCATTCAGAAATTGAACATTTCCTTTGGTAACATGCAAAGGTTATTTTGATTCGTCATTGCTATACATTTGAAGCAGACATAATTTGTAGAGTTTTTTCGTTGGAGTATTTCATTTTTTTGAGGGCAGGAGTGCCATGGCGTTGAAAAGTCATCATCCCTCTATCTTGAAACTAAAATGAATTTTCTAAATAAAAGATATTAACTGTTTATTAACTTTTGTTTCTATATGGATTTTGATTAAAGCAGAGACTATATATTCTTTATGGATTCTTATGTCTTTTCACATTCTGAAACCTTGTAGATAATTCTTCAAATCTTATGTGTGTGCTCAAAACTAAGAACTCTACTCGAGAATTTCTAGAACTTCCCTGTTGTGTGTTTTATCTGTGCATGAACATATATACTTCAGGACAATTTGTTTCAAGATGTCTTTTATTGAGAGGTACTTGTTAATCATTTCTGTTTTTATAAAATTTTACTGCCAACCATCTGTGTCAAGGCTGTATGTAAGATGAATTCTAAGAGATTATTAAGCTATAGTAGCAGTTTTCCTTGTTACACCTTAATAGCAAACGGCTCAACATTTTGAGGGACTTATGTAGCTGCTAGCAATCCTAAACACAGCACATTAGGCTTGACAATTCAAGGGATTTGTGTTGTCAATATTAAATTACACCACACAAATCTTTTACATAGCTAAAGAATATCTAAGTAGGACCATTTGAATACATGATCCATATTTTCTTCTAGATTTCTGGCCTCTAGTTAAATGTTGTTTTAAGTTTTTAACAAATATGCTCAGAATTTGTTTTTTTGTTTTTTTGGGGTATGGTATTTTGCAGAACCAGGTCCTCTTGTGCAACTAGGATGTGGAACAATTTCAGGTGCTCTTGGAGCAACTTGTGTTTATCCTTTGCAGCTTATCAGGACACGGTAAATCTTAATCGGAGCTGTCAAGTGCATGCCCAATGTATACAATTATAAATGTATTCTGTTTACTGAAAATTTAATGTCATTAACATTAGTGCTTTGATTGTTAGCTGATGTTTTAGTGGCATGTAGGTTACAAGCTCAACCATTGAATTCACCTTCAAGGTACGAAGGCATGTCTGATGTGTTTTGGAGAACCCTGCGGCATGAAGGACTTTCTGGATTCTATAAGGGACTAGTGCCCAATTTATTGAAGGTGGTTCCAGCAGCTAGTATCACTTATATAGTGTATGAGAAAATGAAAAAGGTGCTTCTTCTGGATTGAGGAAGATACTTGAATCATAACCTCATTTATTTTTGGTCCTTGGATAAGTAGTAGGATGATGGCGATAAAATTTAGTTCCAATGAGACGGCAAAAAGCCCTCCAGAGTTATTTTTAGGTCATGATTTTTATTCAGGATACCAGTGATGGGGTCACACAACCAGAGATTTATCTTCTTCTGTTCAATCTCTGGGCTTGATTAAAATTTATTTTTCTACAGGAGTTATGGGATACATCTTCTCAGCTTCTCACCTTAGTAACAGATAACTTCATCGTTTCCTTTTCACTTACTTGTAACGTACAATTTTTAAAAATAATATCTAATATATATGAAGGGCCTCTGCCACAGGCACCTTTAACATTTGGCTGGAAGTGTGAAGTTTTGTAACATGCTCATTTTTGTTGAAACATTCTCAAACTTCAAATTAGGCATTTGTACCTGTTATATGTCCTTAAGGCCTATTCCGGTCATCTGGATTATTTTTCAAAACCAAAGAATCTTGTGTAGCAAGTCGATATATTAGTAGTTTTGTCATTGATTTTAAAATTGTTCTAAAAAAAAACAATTTCTGCTTCTATAATTTTGTTTGATAGAACTTTGGGGAGGAGGTTTTGGGTATAGCAGCAAAAATCCTTAGGGAAAAGATCGGCAAATCAAAAGTACAAGATTCTTTTGAAAAAATCCGAAAAAAAATCGGATTTAAGAAAAATGTAAAAAATTGTAGAAAAAGATAAATTTTTGTTTTTTTTGAAATTTAAGGGCATTTTCATAGCGTAGAGATACATAGAGCAAATAAAATAGAGTTTAACACATGAAATGTAGAAAATAAGATTTTGTTGTTTATATTCATATCACTGATTATATTGCATTGCACAAAACATACTTCATAGTGCATACATAATAACTAGATAATTACAGTTGATAAAATTTTAATTACAATATAGTTTGTACAAAGTCAACCTATAAACTAAGTACAAAGTTTCAAAAAATCAAACATAGTTAATGAATCTTGTTACTAAAAATAGAGCTATGCTAGAGGGTTGTAGGTCCTAATGATGAAACTCTTGGTTCAAAACTTCTCCCAAGTCTTTCAACCTCATGATATACAAGTTGGCTTTTAGGATCTCAAAGTCTCGAGGCTCAAGAAAGTCATTACAAAGACAAATTTCCTTTGCTGAGTAGACGCCATAAATTACAAAACAGGAATTGTTTGGTTCATATTTATGATTTAACAACTTGCAATTTCTAGAACAATGTCAAAGAGAAATAACTATATAAAGAGTGTGAAAGAGAAATTATATGACTTAAGGAAGCAATTGCAAAGTTCAACTTAATAAGTTTAGAATCAATTAGCTCAAGATAGAGTAATAGAAAATACTTTTGAAACAAATTTTTAAATCTCAAAAGACCATAAATGATATTGAAATGTTCTCATTGATAACTATTTTAACAGATTTGTAAAAGAGTAAGGGGAGTGTTAAATATTTTTCCATTAGATAATAAAGACTTGCTAGTACAAAAGAAGAGAGCAACTATTTGAGCCACAATTTTAGCTATTATTATTCAAGCAAATTTTCTTTGATTTTGCATATAAGTGTGATGGAGTTAAAACATTGATGGACTTTGAGTTGAGAATTTGAGAGATTATAGGTACACGTTTCAATGAAAAATCAAAGCATGAGGAACATTCCCTTTCAATGGGACAATTGTTGCTGAAATCTATCTGGATCGTTAAAAAGAAAACATATGAGACCTATTTCGGGAGGGATTAAGATAAGCCCAAAGACTAGGGCATGACTTCTCTCAAGGCATGTATTAGTTTGCGTGATACCTATTTAATATGCATGGAATGCTACACTATGTATGTCTAAAGCATTTATGCACTGCTATTGTACTCCTTGTAAGCCTTTCGAACCTCCATGTATTGATGATCCTAAATGGAATGTAGTTCTCGAACAAGTGTAGGGCATGATTTAAGCAGTGAGTTTAACCAATTAACAAAGCATTAAGCATGTAGAATATTTAGAAAATTTAAATATAATAAAAAAAATCTTCATTTTGATATAAAAAATTGCTACAATTTTATTTTTTCAGCACTACAAGCTGATTTTTATCTTTCTAACAGGAATCATTTTGCTTATGGGTCCACAATGTCTATATACTATTTGACAATTGAAATGTTAAAATTCTTTTGAATAGTCTTGATCACAAGAATTCAAATAAAATAAACCTCTTAAGGTTGATATCAAGCCAATAGAGTTTTGTTTGAGTTTAGTTTGACTTTATATATTTACTTTTGGTAAGTACTTTTATAAGGTTAAGATATGTTAAGAAAATAAAATAGAAGCCATAGTATTTATGATATTCTCTACTATTTCCCACTAAATTGTGTCTAAATTGTGTCTTTGGATTTATATACATGGAAAACATTACTACAAGCCTAAGGCAAATGATAGTAGTGTGGAATATAGAGAAAAAAGAAACACCTCTCTTAAACATTCCATATTAATGTCTTTAACATCAAATGTAGAAGCATATCAAAGAACATGTCTCTATTTTAATGCCCTTAACATCTATTGGAAATATACATCTATTCAAGGTTGCTTACCTGCGATTTGCCTCAACAACCTGATAAAATCTAGCGAATCTTTGATGGTGAACCATGTCCTAGTGGCCAACGCTTAGTTCTGTGCTAAAAATCAATGAAAAAATTGATTAAATAACAATTTTGTGTGATTATGGTTTCACGACGGGTTGGTTGCACAATTTTTCTCAATTTTTACACGATTTTTTCGTAATTTAAACCCTTCAAAATCATTGAATATCGTGGAAAATCATGGTTGATTAAATCAATATTTTTTTGGGAAAATATCGTTTCAACCAAAGTTTTTTAAAAAATTGAGCTTTTTTGTAATTTTTTGAAGATTTATGCTTCTATAATTTTAGGGACAACATTGCTTGTAGATTTTGGGCCGAGATTTATGGAGTGCAAATGATTTTTTTAGGGAAGTTTTATCAATAATGTTTAAGGAGTTGCTTTTAATGGTGTTTGGATTAAGAACTAAAAGGAGGGGATAGTTTGCTTAATGCAAAATTTATTTATTTTGTCACATCATTATTATTGAGACCTTTAAATGTTTAATTGAATGAGATCCAACGGGGCCTTCATGTTTTAAAAACCACTGGACATAAATCACAAGACTATCTTATGGGGATGGAAACTTCCCTCCCCCCAAAAGTTAAGAAGACCAATTCAAGATTGAATGTTGTTGGCTTTATGGTTTAACCATGATATTTCTAAATAGAAAACTTACAAAAATCAACTCAAGATTGAATTTGGCTTTTGTTACAAAAGCATCTAAAGATGAGGAATTTTGCCCTAAGGATACACACTGATTCTCCATTTGAGGCATTTTACCTAAATTTCACTACCTTGGAAATTTCTAAAATTGAAACAATAAAAGAGCAAATCAAGATTGAATGTGAGTTTTGATTTAAACCATCTATCATCAAGACTTCTATTGTTTAGTCACTTGCCACCTTTTAAACTTTAAATAATAAAAGAGAAAATCAAGGTTGGATGGAGGCTTTGTTATAAAGTACTTATACACAAGGACTTTGTATTATTTATACATAAGAACCTATGTTTTACAAAACCCTTCATTAGGAATTAGACCTAGAAATACAAGAATGCGAAAAGGGATATGGTGACAAGCACCCTTAAGATCTTATAAATAATATTTGAATAAGAAAATAGTATGGGTATGGTGACAAAGGGATGATAATTGGGATTAAACAAAACAATGATAGATGCTGGATGGTTACAACATTTGAATATTATAACATAAACAAATTATAGGACTTAAACTTACAAAGCAATTTTCCAATTCTTTAGATCGTACAAAGCACATAAGAAGAGCATATGATTACTCAAGGAAAACACTTAGACTCTAAAGCTTGATGTCCAAATGATTTTGTGAAAGGCTTATTTATATAATCTATATGACCTAAGGATCTAGTAATACCCATTCTGACCTATATTACCAAGTAAACCAGTCTAGGAAAAAGGAGTATCGTGTCAAATGGTTGATAGTGTCAACCCTTTTGCTTTATTATAGAGCTACTTTACCTCAACCTAGTACAATTACTATTTGAGCTGGAGGACAATTGTTGCTCATGGTTTTGGATCCACCATGCTTCTTCATGTTTCCAAAAAAGATAATCCTTACTTATTGGCTGCCATAAAGCTCTAAGTTGAAAATGGTGCTAGAGATTCCAATCTGTATTAGCATCATTTCTCCTAAGATCAATAGTGAAGAATGACTTCCAACTAAGTTTTTGGTAGATGATGGTAGAAGGAACTAGATGATTAGAGAATTCATGATTTGGATTTAAGATTGAAGGTCTTGCATTCCTAACAAATTTGTACAATTATTTTATATGTTTACAATCAAGATAAATTTTCCATTTGAAATTAGGCCTCCTAATTAAAAAACACTTGAAGGTAGAAGTAATTTGTTTGAAGCCTTAAAATTGTAAATGCTCCTTTGTTTTCGCCATAATAATTTGGATGTGAAATACTTCCAACATATTTTAATCCCTTGCAACTTGTTTTGAAAAATTTGTATACTTAACAATTTCTATCATTAACATGGAGAATTCATGTCTATCAAAAAATACTCTCTACCTATACTCTTTACTACTCTTTAGTTTGGCTATTTTGTAGCTATCAAATTGATGAAATACAAAAGAAAATAAGGTAATTTCTTTGGTAAAATTATAAAGGCAATAGAATGAAGCATGCAGTTAAATGGGATTGGTGTTGTATAGATAAAGAGACTGGGGGTTTAGGCCTAAAAGATTTTAAAAAGCAAGGTTTATCCCTTGTTGTTAAGTGGATTATTAAAGCAATGGATGGAAATGAACCCTAGAAATTGCTGGTTGGAAACAACATCCAACAAGTTGTCCCTAGAAAGGAAAAAACCTGGAAACATATCCCTTTGTGTGACCTCTTATTAGGTAAATTCCCCCTTTTGGATCTTGTGTTTTCAAAACCATATGGAAGGCTTAGGAACAAGTAAGATGTTTGATTAAAAATTGTGATAAGGTGGACAAAGAAAATAATAAAACATGTTTTGCTAGAGTTCAATATGGTGGAACGTATGCCATAAAGAGAAGCATCTCTCCCTATTGCAAGGCTGCTCTACTAAAGCATGGGAAAATAAATGAATTAATTGTTTTAAAGACATCTTATGTAACTCCCATATAAAATCTTGGGCTACTCTTAGCACAAAGTATGATCTGCCCCCTTCCCAATGGAGAACTTACTCTGTTCTAAGAGAGTCATGTAAAATTATGAAATTCTCAGTCAGTAGCAACTTTTGTTGTGTTAATTCTTGTCATGATAGCTTGACTAGATACAAATGGGATGATGGAACTAAGCTATATAAATTGAAACCAAAATCCATATAAGTCATTGGTTGACTCTCAGGAGATATCTAGGCACCTAAATAAATGTTGGAACATTAGGGAGGGAGACAAAAATTGGAACAATTTTTTAAAATGGATATGGAATAATATCCTAGAACCCAAGAAAGCTTTTTTTAAATGGCTACTGTTATTACAAAATTGCCTTGTTCACTTTCTATATCAAAACTAGAAATCTGTGAATTATGTAGAAAGCCTGAAAAATTGTTCTCATATCTTTTTTGATTGTTTCTTTGCAAAAGAAATCTGGTATATGTTCTGTGCAAATTTGGGAGGCCGGTGGGAACTAGGAAAGATTAAGAGGCAAAAAATACTATTTGGACTAATAGAGGGATTTGATAATTCTAATAATTTATTTTGTCTATTATTATCTATTGAAATATTATGGTTTTTAGAGAAAGCAAGGAATGATGAAAGATTTCAAGGGAAAAATAGAGCACTTACCGAGTCTGTTAGAAGAATCATTTATTACATCTTTGTGTAGGTAACAATAACAATGGAGATTTCTAAGGACAAATTTGTGAGACTATTGAAAGATGGAAAAGTTGAAGTCAACAAAGGAGAGATCAAATATATGAGGCATTGGCCTTTCAACAAGGAAGATACCATCCAGTTCTAAAAGAACTACTTAGAGTTTCAAAGAAGATACAACAAGAAATACAAGCTGGAAACCTTACAAAGAAACCTAAGAATTCAGGGAGGTCCTAAAATCTATGTGAACTAGGATGAAGATCAGGCGGTGGAATGAATTGGATGAATATAGTGAGAGTATATTGCTCTCTTATAAAATATGTAATAGTTGTTTTTTTGGTGTAGTTTTGAAGGCGGCCTTGCATAGCCACATAAAAAATATGTACTGAGCTCTAAATCCATGATGTAAAAGATTCCTTTATGTTATTAATTATAAACATCAAGGAGGGGTAATTTTTTTATTAAATCAAGGAACTTCCTTTATGTTATTGGTAAACTATAATTAATACAATTTCTTTTTGTATACTTGGGAATAAAACCCATTTGAAGAATCTCTAATTATATAGGCCTTTTAATATGATTGTTTTACATTAATCATATGAAAGTAGTTAAAACTGAAAAAAGCGCATTGGAAGGGCTTGGTCTTTGCATGTTTGTGAGTGAGAGATTTCGACTTAGCCAGTTGACAACAACATTGTCTTTGCTTGGTATATGTTTGACTATGTAGTTGAGTTGATTAAAGACTCATGAAATCAAACATATTTTTTTGTGCATCCTTCCTTCCATGGTCCTTGTCTTCGAAAGTTATGAATCTAGTACAATATATTTTAATAACAAAGTGTTTTAGATGCATTAACTTAGTGCAAATTTTTCTAAACACTTTTTTACCCCATAGTTTTCTTTATCAAAGGAACTCCATTTTTTGATATGTTTAGCAAAAATTTCACTAGCATATTCTACAACAAATTCCTTATCATCCTTTTTGAAACACAAGATATCACTCTAAGTATAGTCAGAATCATCAATATATAGCCCAAAGTCTCCAGCTTTAGTGACATAAAGAGCAAGAAGGTTACTTAAAAAAATCACATTTGAATCATTTTCCTTCTATATTGACTATTATTGCAGGTGAAGAATTGACCTTAAATATCCATGCTTATATCTGTTGTGTTTCTTTTAACTATTCCTAATTTCTTAATATTAGAAATTTACAAAATGATAATGATGCACCACTGTCTATTTGAGCATTGTAAGATTTTTCATTAATTTATATAGAGATAAATTATGGGTACCTCTCGTGGATTAAATCTGCAATATCATTTGGTTTCGGTTGAGGTTCTTGCTTGAAAATATTAATTTACAATTTGTAGCATCTAGAGCATGAAATAATTGTGGCTTAGATAAAAAATCTACTGCTTTTTTTCTTCTTCTATCTAAACTATTTTGGGTCTTTTAGTTTTTGACACTCAATTGTCTTAGTTGAATCTAAATCACAAGATTCAAATTCGAATTCAAATTCAGAAACAATTAAACGACTAAATAGCTTTCGCCTCTTTTTCTATGAATTTAAAATTTAGTAAATTTTAATAAATTTCATACATTTTTAAAAAATTCGTCGAATTTCAAACTTGAAGTCCAAAATTCGACAAATCCTGTGACACTGGATAGAACCATTCATCAACCTCTAAAGAATGAATATTTTCAAAATATTATTCAAAATTGTCTGAAAGCTGACTATTACACTTCACGTTGAATGCATTATAAATTTTTCTTTCATCAAATTCAATTTCCTTGTAGTAGAATCATTTTTGCTTTAGAGAATTTATTTCGAATCCTTTCTTCTAGGATCTCTCCTTAAGTATAATGGGAGTAGTAGGTCTAGAATTTTGTCAAGAATTATACAGAAAGGAGATTGACACCTTCCTCTTCCTTGGAATTAATTGATTCTCTACCCGTTGCCTTTCTTTATCCTGCCAAGAATTGTTCATCATTGTAGCTGACAATTTTGCATCTTCTAAATCATCTGCCAGGCTCTCAAGTTATTTTAAATCTCCATCAAAATATGCAAGTTCTTCAATTATTGGCTAAAAAATGTCAGATCTTGCATATAAAAATCTTCTATCTTGTATATAAAAATATTCATCTTCATCTATGTTATCCCACCATGCTATTACCTTAGTGGTATAAACAACTTTAACAACCTTATTTTTGCAAGATCAATCTAGAGCTATGTGACTAGGCTTATTGCAAATGTAGCAGATGATGTTTTTGGTTCGAGGCATTGGAGTTTTGCGCTTGCACATATATGAAGGTTTTAGGGCATAGTTGTGGCATTTATTAAAACATTGATAACAAAAATAAATCTTATGTTGCTTCTATTTACATTGGTGTTTGTGTTGTTTTTGACCACCTTTTTGTAAATTGATTACATACAAACCTTGTGTTTTAGGGAAATTGGGTGGAAGATGTTGAGCATGTTTTATGAATTTTTGTAGATATATATGCTCATTAATAAAGGTCAGAATTTTGGATCTTACAAATTGAATAATATTAGGGAGTGAGTAGTCATTTATGTCTAAACCCATAATATTAGGGAGTGAGTTGACTTGGGCCATGAGTTTACTTCTCATAGGTTTCAGGTTTGATTCCGAGGCCCGGATTAATCCGATGTACATTGCTGGCGGGTAAGTGCTTGCATCCTCAGGGGATTAGTCTAGCCTCAACTTGCCCAGTTGGGCGTTGGGCAAGATCGCATGGATATCCCTAAGTTTAAAAAAAAAGTCTAAACCCATCATATTCATATAGTCAATGGGTTTATCATAAATTCCAAATGGAAGGCCTTCTAAATATTTAAATCATTATAAACATATTCTAGCAACTTATGTTTAAAAGGTTGATTCCCTTAAATATTTGGAATACTATTCCAATTCTTCTCAATTGGGACACTTCATATTGTACATAGATTTGATATTACTTTCTTTCTTATTACCTGTCTTAGGAAAAAAATCATTAATTAAAAGAGTTGTGAAGCTATCCATTGGATTAACATTATGGTGGCGAGGTGTCATCAAGCATCACACTTTAGTTTATTAATGCCATGTCAATCCAAACAATGTCCAAGGTTAAATGTAAGAGGAATTCAAACATCCTATCTTAATGTGATTTTTTAAGCTAGGAAATAAATAGTGCTTATGCTAAAATGAAGTCTAACTAGAAAAATATTTTAAGATTCTATTCTACTGAAACATTTGTGATCTATAGAAAACTGTTACAATGAAATAAAATTTATACCTATTTGGCTGCTAGAAATTAATTTTTTAAAATTGCTTTGTTATTTCCGTGAACTTCCAAGTCTTTTCAACAGTTTCAGATAATCAAACTTTCTAAATTTAAACTAAGTGCTCCTTTTCCCTTCTATGCAATGTACACATTTGATATCACATAGACATGCAAAAGAACATAATAGGCATTGCATACTTTATGTCTACAAAATGTAAGATCTTCACATCACATAAACATGCAAAAGAACATAACAAACAAGACAAACAATATATATATAATTAACTTGTAGATACCGATTGTATGAACACAATTATTGAGACATAAATATATTGAATAAACAAACTACTTATCTCTACTGCTTTGTTCTAATTCCTTAGTTGAGTGGCCAACTTGCTAGAGGACATGATTCTTCAACTTACAAGATCATTAAAAAATTACAACAATTCTTTTAAAACATGCAACAACAACAATACACAACTAAATAGAGTGATTCTATATTAATTAATGCATCAATTTTTTTACTGAACATTAGGAAAATATATTTATATTATGATCTAATACCTAAATTGTAGTGTTGTGGGAATCATGGACCGATGTGGTTGAAAGTCTATTATATAAATTTATTAATACAATTTTAGTTGTATTAAGTAAAATAATTTATCTCGAGGAACTAATCATTGAACATGAGTCTTCTATTTTTATTTCCCTCCAAAGAATCAATAATCACAATATAGTTCTTTCAAGCTTTATGTAGGAAAGGAGATGACTTCCTCTAGAACTCTTTATGCAATAAATTTATCCTGTATCAATTCTAGAGTCGATGCATAAGTTGCAAATTTTTTAGAGGTGTGGTATTTTAGAGCTTTTGGAGACATGACATTCTGGAGCTTCTAGAGATGCAACATAATCTTCATCTTTCAAAGAGTCCATCTTTCTTGAGTATTACCTATTGCCCTATTTTCACATAAACACAAATTTCTATCATAATCATCAAATTAAAAATCCTTATTTAACACAAACAAGATAAAAAACATTAATACATTATTATCAATCAATATTGTAGATAATTTACTATATAATGATACTAATTCAACATGACAAAGGTTATGGATGGTCCAAAAAGGACAATTTTGTCCTAATAATAAAAATGTTTATACCTCATCATATATTATACTAAAGCATCTTTTATGGTTGAATCCTTAGCATGTCACCAATTTACTATAATCCCCCATAAATACTAAACTGCAAGTGTAGCTTCTTGAACCCCATATGGTGAAAGTGTTGGACCATGCTTTTTTGATATGTAGGGTTTGTTGGAAATTCGAGTAGTGGACCCAAAATCTATAAGACTAGATAATCTCCTAAGTGCTAAGTGCCAAAGATGTCAAACCTTAAAAAAATATCAAAAAACCTATATTCAAGTTAGACACCTTAGGACCAATTATTGAGGTGGGTGATAGGCCAAAAATCTGTTTGATTTTTACAAACCTTAAGTCCTTTTTATGCCTAAATTTACCCACCTAAATTCCACCTTAGTCCCTTACTTCAGCCATTATTATCTTACATAAAACAAAGTTATTTAATATGTTTTAGAAGAATGAAATAAACTTTAGCTAATGATTTGTATAAATACTGGTTGAAAATGGTTGAACAAAACTTTCTATAGCTAAAGGCATGTCGTGAGTTGCATTGATGGGGATTGTTGAATGCTAATTCTGAAGATCTTTTTTAAAATCTATCTTTCTGTTATTTTATGTTGAAACAAATATTTTTTAATCTGTTTGGAATATTAGGTGCAAAACTATGGCCATAGGCCAAATTTGAATTGTCTCTATTATATTTCGGTTTTAAAGGTCAAAGGGAAAATTATTATTTTATATCCTTATATAACTAATAGTTATAAGCTATAGTCTATATAAACAAAAGCATAAGTAAAGAGAAGGGATGACAAATTTATTATTAGATTATCACAAATATTTTTAGTGCTCTAATCTAAGGAAGCTTTTTGGGCGAGATAGCTCTTCACCTGGTTGACCAAGAGGAAGGCCCACTCTTTGGGATGCTCAGTGATATTTTCTTTTGTATTTTTTTAGAGTGTATTTGTGATCTTTTGTAATTTATTTCTTGTGCTATGCTATAGTTAATCATTTTAAAATTATAATAAATGTGTGTGGACTGTGAGCGTGTATTGTGGGATGAGGAAATATTTAATTTATGAGATGTGATATGTATTGATGTTTGCAAATAATCACCATCTAAATAGACTTTGGAAAGTATTTTTTACATTATATGTTTATGTGTGGTTGGATTGATTTAATTATGTTCATTTTTTTATAATAGAATAATTTCTATTCATGTCACATATTGTTTTGTTCATGTAGTAGAGCTTGCTATTCTTGTAGCATATTGTGTTATTTTTGTCACATATTTTAGGAAAATCAATACATAAGATCTTAGCTATTGCAATTATTTGTTAGGTTTAATTGCATTTCATTTTATTTAGGTTATTACCTACAACCTTTGAGCACATAGCCGTTACATATTTCACAAGTTTATGCCCTAGATTGGCATAAGAATTGATTGAATCACAAGTTGCAATACCAAACATTATTTAAACATAATATTGAATTAAGACTCTCAATGTCCCAACAATGGTTAAGACTTCTTTCACTTCTAGTTCTACGAGATCAAGGGGGTTTCCTTGAGATACTAAACTGATTAAGAAACAATGACTAAATAATTGTCTTGCTACAAACTATAATCATTGCATAGTGTATCTAAATATTAGTGTCATAATATGCCTATTGTGTTGGTTTGGATATGCAAGGCTATGCACTTGTATATAATAAAACATTCTTATCATGTAGAGTGTGGTAGATACTAGTAACAACACCTATTACTATTATATAGCCATAAATAGAAGCATTGAAAAATTAACATCACAATTGAAATAAAGTGATAATAATAATTATTTTTAATGTCTTGGGTGATGAGAAATTGAGCTTAGAAGACTGGTGCCTATTTCAATTTTGGTCACATATTCATGAGTTCATACAAAAGTTGTAATGATTAAAACTTTGATATGAAACCTTATTGAAGATTTAATAGAAGACTTTGCATCTCAAATACGTAAGCAAATTAGGCTCTACACATGCATACTAAGAAAAATATAAAATTGTAGAATATTTAATGAGTCTACTTATTAATGTTGGAGTTGATAGTGAATCCCACAACTCCTATAAGTCACCTACAACCAAAATGCCTATCACATCTGAAGAGAAAAATAAATGATTATGCTCATGCAACCTTGAGAATACAATTGATCCACATAATCATATGATATTGAGATTAACCTATATTGTATTGTGAATTGATTACAAAGTATAAATGAATGCTTATAAAAGCAAAAAATAAAACCCTAGACGAAGATTAGATTAGATTGTGACAAGTGTCCTTATCCCATGCAATGAGATAACTTGACCTATAAATAGCTCAAATTAATAATAAAAATACTCCCAAGTTTAGATTGAGTAATTAAAGTAAAATGAGCCTAATAATCAACAATGATTAATTAATTATTAGGTGATTACCTATTTACTCCAATACCCCCCCTTAAGATCAACTTAAAAATAAGCTAAAACCTTGATAAAGAATGGAATGATGGAAGCATGGATGGGCCTTGACTACAAGGCTTGATGAGATACCCATGTATAAACAAATGAAATCTCTCATAATCAAAGAAAATGAGAAAATCACATAAGAAAAAAATTCTCTGTAAAAGAGAGAATGAAAATGCACTAGTGAAAGAAGGATTGAAGGAGGAGTCGATATGACCCCCCAAGGATTAATTTTGTCACACAAGTACAATAGATGCCCCCCAATAGGAGAGATAAAACGAGGATGTGAATCCACCCCATAAAGAAAGAGCTCCCATGACAATGATGAACGTCCAAAGATAAAACACGATCCACTACTTGCAAACAACATTTCTCCCCTTAGGAAGAAATATATTCACTAGTGATTGGAGAAGCCATTCCCAAAAGATGAAAGAATTAGTAATCCAAATCCAAATGATGTGTGCCTTTGAAATCTTCTCAACTATCCACATGTCGGAATGAGATGATTTGAATTCAATATCCTGCGAAGATTGATGTAGAACAAGCTCCAAAGATGATGAATATGATGTGCCAACAATGATGTGGCTAACACTAAAGAGGAGATGAATGTTCTCAAAGTAATCCTCCAAATATATAATTTAAGACTCTACAAACAAGGATGATATGTCTACATGATATGAATCCAAAGTAGTAATATTTGGAAAAATATGAATGTCTTACAACTACACTGAACCAATAGGGGCTAAGGATGTGGTGATGCCAAGCTAATCAAGAACAAAAAAAGATGGAGATTGAGTCTCAATTTAGTGGGAACATGAAGACAAGTCTCTGAACCATCAAAACATGCAAGACCTGTGATATACTAAGATCCTCTAGAGTATTGTCATCAAAGGGTATGAAATTTGCATCGACAAAAGGAATGGGACAATCTACAATAGGATCCTCTAGGAATGAAGAGATATGAGGGTCTCAATGGATCTCCCAAAGTCGAGTCCAAAGTGTGTGGGTACAATCAACATTTGGTAGTACAACACACATAGTATCATGATCAACACTAGAACAAATCACACCTACAACATGATCATTGATAATACCCATGCTCAGTTTAATGACATCTTTTGGGTAGAGATATTTCTAAATATGGTTAACATTTCTTTTAGAAATGCATGTTTTCTTAGTGGTTTGGAAGGAGAGTATTCCTACATGTTTTTTTATCAGTTTCTCAAGTTTTTGGAGGATATGTTCAATATGCAAGAAGTTTGAAGTGTTAGAAATTTCTTTATTCTTGTTCGTGGTTCAAGGTGTGTGCGGCAACGACTAGTAGGACGTGTAGAATTCAAACCTTACGTGTGGAGTGAGGATAAGATCTTCTTAAGGATCCTGTGATGGCATATGCCATCAATTTATTTTGGTGGAAAGAATTTGTGTTTAGACCTTTGTATTACACGTTTTATGTAATTTAAATTTAGGTCCACCTTATGTCATCTTGGTTTTGTGTGGATCCTTGGCCAACATAGAAGAGTGTTAATATAATGTCATGTATATATTTCAAATGTTTAGATGCATTGTGTATATGTGAGTGTGTGTGAATTGTATCAACTATATTAACTATGATCAATTAAGGTAATTTTGAGTACAAAATTATGAAGAAAAGAGGGAGCACCAATATCAAAAGATCATTCTTAGTGTGGAAGAGTGTTGACTGTGACTCCGGTACATATAAGAGATATTTCAAATCCATGACCATTATTTTTGTATTCCAGTAGGACTAGTGTTCTACTTATTGTATTGTTCTAGTAGGGATTGGTGTGTCTTTTCAGCGGTGATTGTTGTATCTAGTAGGTTGGTGTGTATAGATTAAATTGGGGATTGGTGTCTCTGGTAGGTTGGTTCTCACTTCATGTTGTAGTCTCACTTATTATATTTTTGCATCGTGAGGCTAGATTTGGGTAGTAAATCCAATCAACTATTCTCATTGTGGTTTTTCCCATCTTGGGTTTCCATGTATGTCTGGTGTTATTTTGTGTTGTGTGTTTTCTTGTATTGTTAAGTGCTCTTCATGTTGAAAATCTATATAGAAATAAATTTTTTAAGTTGCATGATTTGGTAAATAGTGTTGAAGTTGAGAATTTTGAATTAAGTAGATCTACTGATTCACCCCCCTCTTAGTAGATTGTGTGCCCTTCAGTTTATCTTATATTGTAATAATTTCTTTCTTGAATAATTTATAATAGTAAAAAATCCTTTAAGAATAGATAAAAATGAAAATGGCCTAAGTAAGCTCGAGAAACAAGGCATGAATAGGTCCTCAAGTGTAACTAGCTAGATAAAGTACCTTATTCACACCAATAGGATGAATAAGTACGAAGAAAATGTATGAATGGGTAAATTATAAGTTGCACATTTCTTGCATCTTCAATTCAAGCAAAGATAAGTAATTTTTTACATGAGGGTATGCATACTCTCAATGTAAGTAAAATGATCAACATGGATAACTTATAGGAAAAAAAATCACTAGATGTATTTGCATGTATATTTTTGAAAACTTGTTGGAAAAGAATAATACCTCTTGTATAGGAAATCAAAGGGAAGCTAAGATCATACTAATGATGAGTTTGAATATTACATTATGCACCAAAATCTTGTGACAGTTATGACATGCACATAGTTGTAGGATGAGGAAATACTTTCAAATTGTAAACATTACAAGGCCTTATTTTTACGTAGGAGAAAAATAAGGACCTATTTGTAGTAACTTTCATAATGTATTGTAAAATAAAATTCAAATATAAATGTGATAATTAATATCATGCCCATTAAAATAATTGTAAGATCAAGTGTATCTAGTACATGGGATTAAAGAAGATTCAACAAATATAAATATTGTCTCAAGCATGCATCACAAGTATAAATCATTATAGCATGTTTTTGATAAAGTAAGCAACATTTATAGGGTGTCGTACCCTTTACACAGAGAACCCAAAGGGCCAGAAACAAACTGGTTAAAAATAGGGCATGAACTAGGCAACAAAAATAGGACATAAACAACAAACACACTACATGTCGAGAGGACTAGACAACCCTAGAATCTGGGGGAACAAACCCGACTCCCAAAACCTGAGGCTGCATTTTGGGTAGTCCCTTCTTTTTTCTCTACACAACATACTAGGAAGGTGTAGAGACACAGTCCACCGAGCGAGGAGAGAGGAGTGGTTGCTCAACAACCACTAAGGAAAGGTCACCGCGCAGTGTAGTCAGTAACAAAGAAGAGGAGTCCAAAGCATTCAGAGGAACAACAAAAGTGTTCATTGGAGGAACAAAAAAAGTGGTCATCAAAGGATAGGAAGGCTCTGTCGGCACAACGACATTAGTACAGGCCAGCACTAGTTCCATAGAATGAATCGAAGGAGGAGCCAAGGAAGACACAACCTCCATAGAAGGAGTCGACAAGGAAGGGACTTCCTCCACAAAAACATCCGAAGAGGGAGATCCCACTGTGAGATGGTCCGTGAGAGCATCCTTCCACCAAGTAGCAACGCTCTTACGATGAGCAAGAGGGCGACCAAAGGCCAAATGACCAATAGAGAAATATCTCTTGCATTGAAAAGGGAGCCCCTTATAGGTCAAGAGCTGCTTCCAAGGTCTGTCCCACACCATCAAAACCACATCCCCAAAGAGAGTTTTGGAGATGTCTAAATCGATCAAAATACGAGCCACCGTAGGATGCCCAAGGTCTTGAGACATAGAATCCACCTTCAAAAAGCTACCAATGGCGTTGCCAATAGCTTCAAAACAAGAATCCTCCCAAAACTGGAGAGGGAGATTCGACAGTCGAACCCAAACTGGTCGGATATTTAGAGGCTCCGTAATAGGATTAAAAGAGCGAGACCAAGGCCGAATAAAAAATGAATGATCACCCCACGTCCACACCCTGTCCAACACACAATCATGATCCTTGAGGGAAGAAAAGGTTGCAAAGAAAAAACCTCTAGCACTGGGGTAGAGGTCAATCGGTCCAGAAACAATAGGCTTCCAGGAACCAAAGACCCACTCATGGAGATTAGGAAGGGAGGGCCACAAACCATTAAACCTGCAGACCACACCCTGACGCAAATAGAAGTCCTCATCATAGCATGTTATATGTATCACATGGGTTTGGAAAATCAATAAATTTTATAAACCATTAAAATTTGGAGGAGCATGCACAATAATTATGAGCATGCCTATTTTTCTATGGAAATATTTACTTGGTACCATTTTATGTGCATAGGGAGGACTCTTTGTGTTTCCTAACCCATAATAACCATGATAGCATTCCATGAGCATCACAATATAATGTAGCTATCGGAATTTCAACACATTGGGAGTTGTTAAGCTGATACTCACCTAAAGAAAAATCACAATGAGGGAAAAGTTCCATATATCCCAAATATAAGCTTTTGGGAGACCAATATCTCTCCAAGAAGGAAGTTATGATTTATAATAGATATAGGAGTAGATGAGCTCTATCACATAATAGAAAATTATAAAAATAGGAATAGAAATATTAAAAATATGGGTCAAACTTGTGCTATGGATTTGATCCCAAATAGTTGAAAATAAAATATGGAATTGATTCTTTCACTTCTAATTTTGTTTGGGGACCCTTTAATTCATCAAGAGAGATACCCAAATAACAAAAACTATAAATAAATATGGAAAGTAAATATTTTATCTATCTATAATGATTGGCAAAAAAGAAATCTAAAATGATTATACTATCTAGAAGTAGATAATTGAAATAGAAAGGATTGAAAAAGATTGCAATACATGAACTTTTCTATGTGATAAATAATATAAATTTCCTATATCGCAAACATAAGATTTTGTGAGAACAATTTTTTTTCAATAAGGAAGTTGTGATATATAATATATCTAGGAGTAGATAAGGTCGATCACATATAATTGACACTTAAAAAATTTAAGAATAACAATAATAGAAATGTGGGTCAAGCTTGTGCCTATGGATTTGACCCTCAATAGTTGAAAATAAAATGTGGAAAGGAAAATAATTTTTTTCACTTCAATTTTTTTCTAGGATTCCTTTAGTTTGATAAGGGTGATGCTCAAACAAAAAAAACTATAAAGAAAGATGGAAAAAAAGGTTTTATTTATCCATAATGATTGACATAGAGGACATCTAAAATGATTATATCATCTAGAATTAGAGATTTGAAGTAGAAGGTATTTATAAAGAATGTAATACTCATACTTTTCTATTTGATAAACAATAAAAAATTATTTAATGCCAAACACAATCTTTTGTGAGATCAAAATATCTCCAAGAAGGAATTTTTGATATATAATAGATCTAGGAGTATATAATCTCTATCACATAGAAAAATATGAATAACAATATTAAAAATGTGGGTCAAAATTATGCTTATAGATATGACCCCCAACAATTGAAACACAATGTGAAAAGGAAAATCTAATGCTTCACTTCCAATTTTGTCTAGGAGTGCTTTAGTTCAGTGATGCTCAAACAACTATAAAAAAATGGAAAGTAAAGGTTTTATTTATCCATAGTGAGTGACAAAGAGAGCATCTAAAATTATTATATTATGTAGAAGTGGAGAGTTGAAGCAAAAGTGATTGATAGATAATGTAATACATGCACTTTTTCATTTGGTAAATATACTCTAATAAAAGAGAACTGGTCATTGCCAACTAGCTTTTCAATATAACAGAAGATTTTTCTAGGATATAAATCTTGTGCTTGTGTTGTATCTTTTCATTTCAACAATTTATTTATTTATGAAAAACTCTTTAATTCTTCCAAATTTAACATTATCATTTGAATATAAAAGTAGAATGATAATTATTTTTCTTATTTTCTTAATTTCTAACTAATTTGATGGAAATAAAAAATCAATTATCTTATGTCTCTAAAGTAGGTGTCATATAAGATCCATAATAGAACCAAAAAAAAGTTTTTTTTTTTGGTAGTGTGATGACTAAATGCCACCCAATTATTCATATATGGATTTCTTGTCCTCTTCCCTTCATGTGTTACTAGCCAAAGAATGTCAAACACCTTTTCTTGTACTAATATGATCTTTGCATTCCTTTCAAAATTGGTTGTATTAGGGGATTAGGCCATGCACATTCCAAATAAATTTGATATGTTTTTTATATATTGGAATTCCTTTTCGACTATTAAAAGATAAAAATAATGGCATATTCAATCACATTGTAATTGGTTTAATTCTTTTGTGGCTAGCAAAATAATAATTATTTTAATTTGTTTTTAAAAATTAAATCAACTAACATTATAATTGAATATTGGTGAGGAAGATAATAATGATTTTCAAGTATCTAAAATATGATTGTAATGCTCAACATTCCTTCGAAGATATCTAGATGCACTCAAACATATAAATTAGGTTTAAAAGAGTCAAAGAGTCAGATTTTCAAGGACATAATTCATTTTTTTTCCTACTAGACTCCATGAAAAATGAATAGATTAAGTTTTACATGTTTTTGGGTTTATTCTTGTTAATAAAGTTAGAGTTTTGAGTGGTCAAAACATAAACACCTAGGCAATGTGGAAAATACTAGGGGGAGCCCAAGATGACACATGGTAGGGATTTAGAGGGTGAGGTGATAAAAAACGCTTGAGGGAAAGTTACAAAAATTGAAACTGAAATAAAACAAAATAAATTTAAGGAATTGAATAGATCTCAACTTTGGAGAAGGGTAACCATAAACAAATATTTTAAAGTCTCTCAAGACATGGACTTCCTGAGTTATAAAACTAAGCAGAAATACAAATTGAGTTTGGAATAAAGTAAGATTATCAAAACCTATTGATAAAAAAAGATTGGAAATGGACCCCTCAAAAGATTGAATAGCAACCAAAATCAGTTTTGGGTCTAGGAAAATCACATGATTGAAAATTAAAACACATTTACGAAAAACATTTGAAAAGTGAATCCTGTGAGCATTGCAAAATTGATTAAACACATTTGGAGTTTGAAATTTAAGTTGATCTGCAAACATTATTCAAAGAATTTGAAACTAGAGAAACAAAAGACAAGGTCGACAAATCCAACTAAAAGTTAAAAAGAAAAAATCCAAACAATTACAAATAGAAACTTTCAAAAAAGTGAACATAATGAAAATGTTTCCAATAATACGATTCAAAGATTTAAATATAATTAATCAAACGAACATAAAAATAGTACTTAGAATACAATTAAATTGAAATTTCTATTTAAAAAAAATCCCAAATTAAAAAACATTTTGTAGTTAGAACAAATGAAACAACTTTTGTATGCTAAAGAAGAGATTTAATCTAGGCATGATAAATCCTTGTATTGGTGATTGGGAAAGAAGCCAAATAATTCAGCACAACTTTCACCGACTTATGGACTTGTAGTGTCTACCACTTAATAAATAATAAATATTATTGCCTCTTACACGTATGCACTTTAATTATTATGATTTTTATTAAAGTTGAACTTTACCTTTTTCAAGTCATGCTTCTGATTTGATATTCAAGGGTCTTATTCTGCTCACTTACTTTTCAGATAATTACCATTGTAATTTATTTATATTTTAATTTGTTTGTGATGTTCCAGACATGAAAAAAAGTGGGGAAAATTATATTAATGTTCTGAAAGGGTAATTATTTTTTAAAGATTTAAAAAACAGATTATAATTTAATTAGTTGATTATGTTTGATGATGACGATGATATGTTCTTTTGTAACATTATTTATTATGAATCAAATCTTCTAAAAGTACGATTTGATTAAATTAGGCTGGGTTTATCAATGATCCCGACAGAGTGAATCTCCTTAATCATACAAATTTGATAAAAAAAAGATGACTAATTTAAATATATGCTTACTCATTTTATGATCTATAAAAAAACAAAGTATTAATATTTATATAATTCATTTATTTTTATTAAAAAATATAAAAAGCAAAACACTCATAAAAGGAATATATATCATGTCAGGTGGTCGAAGGACAAATGGTTTGGCGTGCATAATATTATGCTCATCCCATCATTAAAAGAAATTTGTATTCGTTGAAAGGACTTCCTCCTACCTTTGCCATCATATTACAAAATCTTAGTTCTCGATTAATATCCATGTGGGAGCATTACATTTGTGGTCCTTCCTAAACCCTTATTTTCTTAAGGACATTTGTCCTATCCAATTGCTAATTTTATGAGTTTATGAGAATAATTATAATGGGTAGCAATTATTTTGTATAGATAGAAGGTTCTAAATATCTAAATGTTTATAAGGTTAAATGTGATTTAAGGGTAGATAATTTTGAATTTTAAAGTTATGTTGAGACATTTATTTCAAATGAAAAAATTATATAAATATCTTGGATAAATATATACAATAAAGTAAAAATGATCAAATTAATATAGATAAGAGAGGTGGGTTTAGGTGCACACACGCTTGATCATATTTGAAATATAAAGAAAGGAATGATACCTTTGAGTTAGAGAATAGGGGAGAGGACCCACTAGTTGAGCACCCTAATTTTGCACTTCTCAAAATCCTACATGGAAATTTCAAAAAATTCTTAATTTTTTTACAGTAGCTTGCTTTGCAACGCCCCTGCTTATAACTAAGGTTTTAGGGCCACATCATCAAATATGATGCCACATCAACATGCTTTTTGTCGAGGTGTCCAAAAAGGTCCCAAAAAAAGTGAGACCGATACTTGTGCACTAAATCATGTTTGATTGGTGTGCTGATGTGGCATCACATGATTTGTTGCTTTTTAGATCTAAGGAATACATATTATTCAATTATTGGTAGCTATCATCAACACTAACAACTTTAAAGTAACAACTATTGGTTCAATATTGTTAAAAATATTGGGTTTTAATCAACAAATGCTATAACAATTATTGGAACATGCTCAACTACTGGGTCCTTTCCCCTAGGAGACTAAGAAGATTGTGATATATGATGTTGCTTGATATTTAAATTTGAATACGAGATGAATAGAATGAAATGACTATGCTCTCTAAAATTTGTGATTATACATGAACTTGGATCAAACCTACACATATGGCCTTGATCTACACACCTATATTTTTGGCCTAATATTTATGGTTTTGAATTTCTTGTGTAGTTTTGAACTCAAGGTCCTTAGATCTTATGTGCCTACAATAAATACACCTACAAATAGAAGACTTAGTGGTGTTGAAGAACACCGTTGAAACTTGCTATGCTAGGAGAGGAAGGTGACTAGCTTCCCATCTTTTGCCTTAATCAAGCCTTGTTGATTGATTGCAAAATATATAGAAAATTTAAAGACACACCAAGCAACAAATGCAATTGACTATGATGTGGTTATGACAATGTTAAGTGTTTGAGACTTTGGTGCAATGAGGTCAAGTTGTGAACCTTAAATTTTTCTAAAGTGTGACTTATTTTCAAAGCTAATGGTAGTAATCATCTAAGATCATAGCTAAGAGTTGTGAAAAATTAAGATCGTTTAATACTGGACTAATTATCTCAAAACCATACTTGTTGAGTTTACTATGACTTAGTTAATTTGCAATATTTAAAGATTAACCTTTACATTAAAAACATAAAATATAAGTTGTCATTAAACATATTTTCTTACTTTGACAAGCTATTGGATTGTTCATGTTAAATAACCTATCACAAATATTTACTATAAATACACATTATGTAAACAAAATAATTACTTAAGAAACCTAGCATACTAATCAAAGATTCATCAATGCAAATCTATCCACTAATTATAATATTTTAATATGATCAAATACATGTACAAAAATAACTTTTACAAAATGTATAATTAATTTGTAAGATTCAACAATCATAATTCTAATTCATTATTATGAATTCAATGACATAATCAATATGAAGAATCTATTAAATTACACATATTGTAGATGCCTATTTATAATGTCTAGGTCTAGAAAATAAATATAAAGTACTAAGCATTTATTATTTAACATCATTCACACATTCATAAATCTCATAACTTCAAATTATCCACTAATTTAACTCTTTTATAATCAATATTTATGAAAATTCATTAATAATAATAGGAATAGATCAACATATTCATAGTGATAAATCATAGACACAAATGAACTAACTATAAAATAGATGCAAACCCTAACCCAAGATATATGTGGATAAACCCTTGTGGGAAATAAATTCACACTTAAAGATCTATTCAAATCTTGTATTAATCCTCAACAAGAGTTGTACCAATACAAATTCTCCCTCTAAATTCCTAAACACTTTGATACTACCACAACCTACAAAAAAACGTGTGCTACCTCCTATTCCAAGCTCTAATTTATAGTCAAAAGTAGTACAAGAAACCATAAATGATTTCTAATACAATGGACTCAAACCATAAGCCAAGTGGTCTATATGAAAAATATTTCTCATGACATGTATTTGGGAGTTAAAAATCATTTTTCTATAAGATTCAAGACTTTTCTTATGAACTTGGGCATCCAACTTTAGTTAAAGACAAAAACAACTCACTAGAAGACAAAATAATAACTCTTTAAAGTGGACAAAAATGGCTACCAACTTCTTACACATAATCAAATACTTTCTTACACCTCTTACAATGCCATAGATGTATCTTACACATCTTACACCATAAATAGTTATATTCCCTTCCACTTCATGCCAAGTATCCTTAAAGACCAAATTAAGCTTTTCCACTCACTACGACCTTGCAAAGAATATTTTAAGTGCCTAGGAAAATAATATTTAATTACAAAAAAGTTCCTCCTCATGTGGGATGTTCGAGTTCCCCTTCCACGATTCATGGACTCACATGAAATAATAACTGACTATTAAAATACTATAATAAGATATATAGTCCTAGGATTACAAAGTTAATATCACCAATCTTAATATTCTCCCACTTGATATTCACATTACAATAAAATAAATTAAGTTAGATGCTCTAGGAGAGGCAAGGCTCATGGATTCCCTACACCAAGAGAACTTTGTGCTTATTGGCTAACTAAGAGAATCTGTGATATTCTCCAATGTATCCACTTTTTGTAATAGGACTCCACCACCCTCAACTATTTCCCAAATATAGTGATATTGAACATCAATGTGCTTTGAATGCAAACATGATACATAAGGTTTTTATCCAAACAAATGACACTTTTCCTATTGCATCTAACTCTAACTTATTTACATTAAAAGCCAATTTTTGAACATAATATTTCTTACCACACTGCTTCTTTACAAGCATGTGTCACAACCATATACTCTACTTCTGTAGTGGATAATGAGAGTGTATCTTATTATTTTCTTATCCAACTAGCTAATCCTCCAAAATAAGTAAATTTATAGCCTCTTATGAACCTCCCACAGTCAAGATCACCAACCTAATCTGAACAAAAAGACTTATAAATCAACCATCCTACCAAACATAATTAGATCCATGATAACAAATGCAATGATTATAAGTCCCACATAAATATCTAAAAACTTGTTTTACATAAGTCCAATATAATTTACCAACATTTTCCATAAGCCTACTAAGAACTCCCATTTATCAAGGGTAATATCAAGTCTTGTATAGACCATTCCATACCTAAGGATTCCTACACCAATGACATATGAAATTTTATACATCTCTTCAAGTTAATAGATAGTTTTAGAACATTGGTCTAGAGATAGCCTAGTGCCAACAAGAAAGGGAATAATAACTAGTTTATAATAATGCATGGAAAAATATTGTAAAATAGTGTTAACATACTTCTTTAGATTTAACCATTTGTTAACCTAATCTTTGTTGATTCTCATAACCAAGATATATTTTACAAACCCTAAATAGTTCATATCAACTGTACCAAATAATTGAATTGTAAGTTCCCTAATTATTATTTTATACTTTACTATGAATAGCATATCATTGACATATAGGACAATGATTATAAAATTTCTCATCAATTAATTTAAAATAAATATGGTGATTGACTTCACTCTTAATAAAGTCATGATCCAATACAAAAGTATTGAATTTTTGATACCACATTCTCGATAATTGCTCCAAATCATACAAAGATCCCTTTAAGTTGTAAATCAAGTGTTCCTATCCCTTCACCACAAAACTATTAGGTTGTTTCATGAAATATTTTCTCATCAAGATCCCTATACAAAAAAGCTATTTTAACATCCATTTCTCTACTTCTAAATAAAAAGAAACAACAATAGATAAAAATTCTAATATAAATTAGTTTATCAATGGGAAGCTTACCAAAATATGTTCTCTCAACCTATGAGTAAAATTTTGCCACTAAGTAGGCCTTGAATTGCTTCAACTTACCATCTACTTTGAATTTATTCATAAATAATATGTTGATGATTGACTTCACTCCTAATAAAGTCATGATCCAATACAAAATTATTAAATTTTTGATGCCACATTCTCAATGATATCTTCAAATTATACAAATATCCCTTTAACTTTCAAACCAAGTGTTCCTATCCCTTCACCATAAAACTATTAAATTATTTCATAAATATTTCTTATCAAGATCCCTATACAAAATAATTATTTTAACATCGATTTTCTCTACCTTTAAATAAAAAATAGATAAAAGGAATCTAATAAAGTTATTTGATCCATGGGAGAGAAAATATCACTAAAATCCATCCTCTCAACCTAGGAGTAAATTTTTTCCACTAAATAGGCCTTGTATTGCTTCAACTTACCATCTACTTTGAATTTCTTTTTAAATACCCATTTACATGTAGTGACCTTCCTCCCCTCAAAAAGACAAACTAGATCCCATCCATCATATTTACTTAAGGCCTTTATTTCATCTTTTATTGCCTTTAACTAGGATTCATGTTCTTTTGAAGAAAAGATTTCTTCACAAATCTAGGTTTGTTATTAGTATACAATAAAGAAAATACACAATTGTAATAAGAAGGGATATACCTTTCAACTAGGTTATGTTTCCTTGTGGACCTTCAAAGAGGTGTAATAAGAGGCTCATATTTTCCTCATTAAAGAAATTGAATTTAAACCTTCTACTTCCTCAACATATTCATCTTGTTGTTTTTCTATTTGCGCATCTTCTTATTTGTCAATATTCATATCAAAATGCACTATTTTTTAGGCTTAAAATGAGGTTGTTCATCATTTTTAAATTTCCCAATCTCCATAAAAAGAACATCCTTATAATATAATAATTTTATTGCTATAGGATACCAAAGCTTATAACCCTTAATTTTCTTGGCATAATCCTCAACAACACACTTGTTAACCCTAAAATCAAAATCACGAAACTTTTCCGTAGGAACATGACCATATACCTCACTAACAAAAATTCTAAAATGTGAAATTTATGGTCATTTAATTGTCCATACCACATAGTTAGGTAACAAGAAATGTGAATAGGAGGAGGTGGGAATAAGATCCGTTCGGGGAGTTTGAAATCCTCTGATGCAGATGGGGAGGGTGGCTCAGATCCTGATGATGAGGATGATGTTGAGGATTGGGTGCTGGTGATTGGGTAGCGTTTGGCTGATGTTTGGGCATTGGAGGCTAGGCTACGGCTGGCGGTGTTTTGGTCATTGACGGTTGAGTTGCAACCATTTTTGGTTGCTATGTGTTGGGAGAGGGTGTGTCTTGTGAGACTCTGGTTCCTTTCAGGATGTAGCTTAGGGTTATGACTTATTTTGGACTCTGACCGACGTGTTAGAGGTGTGGTTGGGCTTTCTCATTTGGCTTTCACCTTGTGTTTTCCCTGCAAGGGTTCCTCCTGCCTTACTTGGCTTGCTTTGCTTCCTAGCGTTGAGGTTGATGTTGAGGGTTAGGTGTTGGAAATTGGGTAGTGATTGATTAATGTTTGGGTGCTAGAGATTGGGCTGCGATTCATGGTATTTTGGGTGCTAGCGGCTGGGTTGCGACCGTTTTTGGTTGCTTTGTGTTGGGAGAGGGTGTGTCTTGTGAGGCTCTGGTTCCTTTCAGGATGTGGCTCAGGGTTATGGATTATTTTGGACTTTGATCGACATGTTAGTGTTGGGAATAGGATGCCATTTAATTGTAATCCTAAACATATTTCATGTATCTCCTAAGTCCTTGGAAAGTGTTCCCCAATACTAGGATTATAAAGATATTAAATTTAAATGAAATGAACATGTAAATTGACATTTGTAATTATTCCTAAATAATAGGAACATGTGAGGGTGTCCAATATGAGTTCCTAAATAATAGGAGCACATGGGATGCCCACATGGAAGGTGGAACCCACCTTACTTCAGTTAACTATTTGGAGGTTATGATAGCACTTCAGTAATGCATGTCTTATTCCTACAAAGTAGGGATTGATATTTACAAGAGTGGAGTGGCACTATCAGTTTAGTATCAGTTCAGTTCAGTTAGTTAAGTTATGGTTCAACTATCTTCAGTTGCATGTAGTTACTTTGAGTTGGATGCTAGTTAACTTGAGTTGCATGCTAGTTAACTTGAATTGCATGCAATTACTTTGAGTTGCATGTTAGTTGACTTGAGTTGCATGGCTAATAACTTCAGTTGCATGAGAGATAATAGGTGGATACTTTCAGTTAAGTGGAGGTGATCAAGCATCACATTGTTTGCATAAATTGATGGAGAGATATGTTTCAGTTAATAGAGATTGACCTGGACCCACCTTGGGTGCCCAAGTTGGCATCTTGGAGTTAACACTTTTACATGATAAAATATTTTATAAGGCTGAGTTAAGTGGGCCCATTCTTGGGCACCAAATTTGAGGATAAGTTTACAAGATATCTTTGTAATCAACGTTGAGTTAGGGCTTCAGTTTTGGATGCCCAAATTGATGAAGGACTTGGTTTGAAATTGTTTTTCACAGAGGAACTCTACTTGCAAAGAATAGGAATAGGTTTTGTGAGATAAGATTTGTGCTTTGTAATTGTCAACTCTTAGGAGTTTACAAAGCTCATAATTGCCTATTTATTACAAGTTGTGGAGAGTTTGATATGAGTTTATTGCAGGTTGTGAAGAAGCATTGTTGAAGAGAAAAGAAGCATATCAATCAAGGATTGATACAGTGTTATTGTAATCTTATTTTGAGATTAAATAATACAATAAATATCGATTTTGGTGGAGTTTTTGCTCGAAAGGGTTTCTCCACATATATGCTGTGTCACTTCTATCTTCTGTCTAAATTTTTTCTACAATCTTCTATCTAGTTCTATAAAAGATAAAATTTATTCAATAGAATAAATCATTGATAAAGAATTGATCTAAACAGGTTAATCATGCACTATTAATTGTGACAAAGAATACTTAATTAGATCTACAATATAATAGTTGTAAAAGTTTTTAAGCTACAACTTTACCTTCATTTTCAATAGTTAGAGGTGTGGTTGGGCTTTCTCGTTTTGCCTTCACCCTATTTCTTCCCTGCAAGGGTTCCTATTGCCTTGGCTCACTCTGCTTCTCAAAAATGTTGTTGTGGGTTGGGCTCTGGCGGTTGGGTTGTGTCTAGCTTTGGTTTGGGCATTGGGGACTAGGCTGCGATTGGCTATGGTTTGTGCGCTAGTGGTTGGTAAGCGGTCGTCTTTGGTTGTCATGTGTTGGAAGTGGGTGTGTCTTGTGAGGCTCCGGTCATTTTTAGGATGTGGCTCAGGGCTATGGCTTATTTTGGACTCTGACCAACATGTTAGAGGTGAGGTTGTGCTTTCTGGTTTGGCCTACTCCTTGTTTCTTCCCTGCTTGGGTTCCTCTTTCCTTACTTGGACTGCTTTGCTTTCTTCTGGTTTGGTGCTTCCTTCTAGATGCCATTGTTCTTGGTGCTTGTTGGTGGAGGTCTTTGGGATGAATCTGGTAGAGTGTCTTGTGGTTAGTTATGGGCATGTTTTAGACCCTGATTGGCATGTAGGGTTGGAAGTTTCTCTTCATTGTCTTTCCTACTACCCACTCTCTCTGTTGGGGGTCTTTCCTCACCTTTCCTTACTTCTTTCTGGTACCCTTGGCTCCTTTTTAGTGCTTGATATTTTGCTAGGAAGTGTGGATGCTCTTATCTGTTCGAGGCCCATTGTCTCTTTTTTGGTGCTGGTTGTTTTTCTGGGCAAGGTTGCTGTTGTTCTCTGGGTTGGGAGGCTGTTGTTTTTTGGTGAACACAAGTTTCTTCTCTCTTGGCTGGTGGATAAGGTGTTCTTTGTTTCTTCTGTGCCTACTTGTGTGAAGAATTTTTTGTTTATTCGTGTTTTCTCTTTACCCCCTTGTGGGGTGGTTGGGTTTATCCCTATGCGTCTCTTGGGGTGGTTGGGTTTATCCCTATGCGTCTCTTGCTGGGCCATGTTCTTGAGTTGTCGGTGGTTGTCATGGAGTTCCTTGCTGCTGGTTGGATGGCTTTCTTCCCTTTTCTATACTTTGAGTCTTCTATTGAGGTGAAGATTATTCCTACGAACCTGGAGCCCTCTCTTTTAGAGGTAGAGTTGGGGTCTATGGATTTGTGGAGGTGCTTTCCTTGTTGTTGATCCTTGCTGTTACAACACCTTTGGAGGTGGTGCACGCTCCTATGGAGGTGGAGTTATTTTTTGTTACATTTTGGCTATAGTTGTGGTAAGGTTCTTCATGGAATCTACTCCTATAGAGGGGAGCCTATTCCTTTTGAGGTAGAGTTTGATTCGACTCTTTGGATTTGGTGGTGCTGCAAGAGGCTTCCTTTTCCCTGCTAGTGTGGCTAGGAGGTTTCTTGGTGTTTTACTTTGATTCCCAACTCTCCTATTGAGGTGGGGAGTTTGGTTTTGTTGGTTGGTGCTGATAAGTGTTGTACTACAGTTTGGTTGATACAGGCTGATGGTTACTTGGATGTTTTAGGAAGTACATTGCTGGTTGGTGCTGATAAGTGTTGTGCTGTAGTCTGGCTAATATAGGCTAATGGTTACCTGGCTATTTCAAGTGGTTCTCAAATGCAAGTTCCCTTGTAATTGGTTGTTTTGGGGTTGAGGATCTTGTTAAAACCTTTTATATTGGTGCAAATTTGTGTATTCATGCTATTTCTTTTATAATCTTCCTCTGGTTCACTGTTGATTATCTTTGTTCTATGCTTTTGCAACTTGGTATTTTTGTGTGGGTTTTGGGTCCCCGTTAAAACCTACTTGTTAATAGTTTTGGGTCCATTCAAAACCTATTGTAAATGGTTTCAGGTCCATTTAAAACTTGTTTTCCCCATATAATCAAAACAAGAAATGTGAATCACTTTAGCAAAAAAATGCTGTTCAAGCTTAATAGTACTCAACATGCTTCTAGATTTATCCATTAAAGTCCCATTCATCCTCTTTTCCACTCTCTTTTTTGGTGGGTTATATGGAGTTATTTTTTGTCTAACAATTCATACATGCCTATAATAGTTATCAAATTACCTAGAGAAAAAGTCACCACCATTGTTTGTTCTTAAAACCTTTACTTTTCTATTTGTCTATTTATCAACAAGTGTTTTAAAATATTTAAGTGTAGAATGTACAACATATTTTTCCTTTAAAAATTAAACCCATGAATATCTAGAAACTCATCAATAAAGGAAACTTGATAGCAAGGATTTCCAATTGAAAGCACATCCATAAAACTAAAAACATCACTATGAATAATCTCAAACATTTATTTAGCCCTAGTACTTATAGATTTAAATGATAATCTATGTTGTTTTCCATATAGATAGTGTTAACAAAAATAAAAATTAGTAGAGTAATAGATATTCCATCACCCATCTTATTCATGAGGTTTTTGTAAAATTTCTCACTTATATGATCCATCTTGTGGTGCCACAACTTACAAGATATATAGTTAGCAATTACATTAACAAAGTTATAAAATATCAATTGATACATCAAGCCTAAATAAGTTTCCACTCTTAGTGCCCCTATATAACACTAAATTCCCTTCGCTCAACTTGTAACCACTCTTCTGAAAAGTAACATGCACCCTTGAACCATTCATTTTTATATAAAAATTAAATTCCTAGCTAAACCAAGGATATGTAATACATATTTGAGGTTTTAACCCACCCACCACTAAAATTTAATTTTACCTCCCCTTGACCTAGAATCTTGCGTGTTATTTTCCTTGAAAAATATTTCCCCATCATTATAGGCTAAATAGGTTGAAAACCACTTCTTGTGAGGAGTCATGTGGTAGGATGTACCTAAATCTCTTAGCCAAGAGTCATTAGGAGTCATGTTAGAAATATAATAAAATCATTAGTAGCTTCATCATCAAAGGATTTATTAGTAGAGGAATCATCATTATTTTTCTTTTTATTCTTACATTTTTTGAGATTCCTTGATTTACAACAATTTGAACACCTCAATATAATATTACAAAGTGTTTTAGACCTTCCCTTGGACTTAGAATGGTCCTTATTACCATTCTTCTTGTCCTTACCTCTCTTCTTAGATCTACCTCACACATGCAATACATCATTAGACCCTCCTCCTTATTTCCTCTAAGAGTAGAGTGGAAATGAGGGCATATACATTCATTTCATTTATAAAATAACCATTGACTGAAATGATCATATTATCTAAATATTGAAGCAATTAACTTAACAATAAAATGTGTTTATCCTCCTCATCTATCTTCACATCAACTAATTGTAATTGACTCAAGATTACATTAAAATAATTGAGTGTTCTACAACCAAGTCACCATCCTTCATATGAAGAGAATAAAAATTTATTTTTAAAAATAACTTGTTTATGAGACTCTGATTTTGGTAAATTTATCCTATTATTTTTCATCTTATATGTAGTAGATTTTTTAGAAACATTAAATACAATAAAATTAGATAGCATAAATGAATAGTTCCATGAGATTTTTCATCTAGTTTTACCTGTTCTTCATTTGAAATAGTTTCTAGTTTGGATTCACTCTTCATGATAATCTCTTTCCTCCAAGATATCTTCAATATTTATCTTCCAAAGCTCAAATCCTATGCTATTAATTTTTTATCTCCAAATGAGATGAACTATTCATGATCTCTTATCACCATATTTGTGAAAATCTAGTAAACACTACAAACTCCCATTAAAAAAAACCCAATCACACACTTAAAGAAAGGCATGCACACCTCTCAAATTTATCTAACCAGGGCTCTAATACCAATTGCAAAATAATGATATAACTTACAAGTGAAATTATGTTACAAAATTAAGTATTCAAATAATTAAACAATAATAAATCATATATAAAAATTAAGCAACCATAATATAGATGAAAACCATAATACAAGATATATTTGGAGAAACCATTGTTGAAAAAACTCCACACCTAAGGAGATCCAAAGATTTTATTAATTTTCAACAAAAGTTACACCAATACAAATTCTCCCTCTAAATTATTATAGCACTTCATTACTATACTAAAACCTGCAAAATGATTTGTACTAGCTCCTACTATAATATTTAAATTATAACCAAATTAATACAAGAAATAATAAATAATTTATAATACAATGGATTCTATTAGAGTCATTGAAGGACTCAAGCTCATAGAATCACTTGCAACCAAAATATCCTTCTATAAGAGAAACAAGTAAGAGCATAAAATTGCAATAATGGATGCAAAATAATATTAGATCAAATGTGATCAATGCAATATTTAATATGAACTACATTTACAATATACACATGAGACCTTTATTAAACAAGCAAGGTTGAGAGGTAGGATTAGACAAGATCATGTCAAGTGTCTTAATCCTATGAAAAAAAGACAACTAATATTAAATGACCTAAGACACAAGAAGCAAATGAAATAAGATAATATAAGATCTCATGCCAACTAAGACTTCTAGAAAGATTCCTAGGACCTAAGTAAACTTCACATGTGAATAGGACCTACTAGTTAGACTAGTTAGGTAAAACACCTTATTCACACCAACATATTTAAACCATGAGATAAGTAGTATACATAAAAAATATACATCATGACATGTGTCTAGGAGTTGCAATCATCTCTATAGAATCTTCAAGATTTTTCTCATGAAATTGGGTATCCAACTTCATTAGAAAAATATCCCACTAGAAGAAAAAATAATAACTCCCTAAGTCCAAAAAAGTCTACCAACTCCTTACACATGATAAAATATGTTTTCTTACACCTCTTACAATGTCATATATTCTTCTTACACCTATTGAAACATCATACATATTTATATTCACTTCAACTTCATGTCAAGTGTCTATAAAGGCCAAATTAAGCTTCTTTACTCAATGCCACATTGTAAAGAATATTCCAAGTGCTTGGAAAAATAATTTTAATTACATTTATTTTTACCCATGTGGGATGCTCAAATTCCCCTTCCATTATTCTTGGAATCACATGAACTAATATCAATTATTAAAATATTAAATTAAGAAACATTGTCATAAGGTTGCAAGGTTAATATCCCCAATCATAATTAAAATAATCACATGAAAAAATATACCAATCATAATACAACTAATAATAGAATACCAATTTATTTAGATCAATTGTAAACATGTTCCTTTAAAACATTCATAAGTTACATAAATCAAATAGGTAAAATTATAATTCACTAGGTAATTATAGTTGTAGGGTAGTATAACCAATATCCAATTTGTAAATGGCTTCAAAGTTTAAGATGTTTCAAACTAGGTAATAATATACCAATAACCCCATTGAGATTAAAATTTTATGTTTCATTTATTATAATCAACAGTCATCCTATCATATATCACCAATTCACAGCTAAATTATATTTTCCCTTATCATAATTTCATCATCATTTACTAAGTGTAGTTTCAAAATTTGCATACTAGTGCAATTTCACACTTACACCTTGAACCCGCTTAGATTTGAAAACTAATAATAAATTTTTATATTTCAAAATAAATGATTATATTCTACAATGAACAAGAATGCGATATTAATTAATAATAAACTCACACTTACACCTTGAACCCACTTAGTTTTGAAATTGAAAATAAATTATTTTATTTAAAAATAAAAGATTTTATTCTACAATGGATTTTGTTAGATTCACTCAAGGACTCAAGCTCCTAGGATCACTTGCAACAAAAATATCCTTCTACAAGAGAAAAGAAAAAACATAAATTTAAAATAATGGATGTAAAATAATATTAGATCAAATGTGATCAATACAATACAATATGCAATATAATTACAATTTACAATTGAGACCTTGCTTAAATTAGCTAGGTTGAGAGGTAGGATTTGACAAGATCATAAAAAGTGTCTCAATTCTATGACATGAGACAACTAATATTAAATGACCTAAGACACAATAAGTAAATTCCATAAGATAAGGTAAGATCTCATGCCAACTAATAATTCTAGAAATATTCCTAGGACCTAAGTAAACTTAACATGTGCATAGGACCTACTAGATGAACTAGCTAGGTAAAATACCTTATTCACATTAACAGATTCAAACCAAAAGATAAGTAGTCTACATACAAATATACCTCATGAAATGTGTCTACAAGTTACAATCATATTTATAGAATCTTCAAGATCTTTCTCATGAAATTGGGCGTCCAACTTCACTAGAAGAAAAAAATAGCCCACTAGAAGAAAAAAGTAATATCTCCCTAAGTCCAAAAAAGTCTACCAACTCTTTACACATAATCAAATATGTATTCTTGCACCTCTTACAATGTCATAGATAATTCATATACCTCTTACAACACCATACATATTTATATTCACTTAAAATTCATATCAAGTGTCCATAAAGGCCAAATTAAGCTTCCCCGCTCAATGCCACCTTGCAAAGAATATTCCAAATGCCTAGAAAAACAATATTTAATTACAAAAATGTTCTTCCTTATGTGGGATGCTCAAATTACCCTTCCATTAGTATTGGAATCACATTAATTGATATTGATTATTAGAATATTAAATTAAGAAACATTGTCCGAGGATTGCAAGGTTAATATCACCAATCCTAACTAAAATAAGCACATGAAAATAAACATACCAATCATAATACAACTAATAATAGCATAGAGACACAATTTTCATTTAGATAAATTGTAAACATGTTCCTTTAAAAAATTCATAAACATAAATCAAATGGGAAATTATAGTTGTAGGGTGGTATACCCAATATCTAATTTGTATATGACTTCAAAGTTTAAGATATTTCAAACTGGGTAATACTATACCAATAACCCCATTGAGATAAGAAAATCAATGTTTAATAGATTATAATCAACACTCATCCTATCATATAACACCCATTTATAAACAAATAATATTTTCCCTTATCATAATTTCATGTAATAATTTATTAAGTTTAATGTCAAAAATTGCATACTAGTGCAATTTCACACTTTCACCTTGAACCCACTTAGGTTTAAAAATTAATAATACATTATTATATTTCAAAATAAATTATTCTATTCTACAATTAACAAGCATGAGATATTACCAACACACAACCCAAATTGCAATAAAATTATCCCACATGATAATGCTACACACATACATTTACGTGTCACGTTGGCGTTTGACAAAATTTTAAAATTCAAAAGCACACTTTCTGTGTGTTTCACTTATGATGCATGTTGTAGTGCCCAAAAGGGAAAGTAATGCCTCTTCCCTCCCATTCGAATAAACATAACTCCTCTTTTTCCTTATTTTCACATTAGTCTTCCACACTCTCATGCAAGTGGAACCACCGAAAAAGTAATCCTTCTACTTTTTTTGGCTTGTTTGGGTCCTCCTTGTGACTTTGGCTTAATGTTGCCTTGATTTAGTGTTGTAATGTGGATAAAACATTCACATTAGGTCTTGGGCCCTTGTGAATTGATGGATTTTAATGGTGCCTTGCAAAAGTGTTGTAACACACTTTCACACTTTTCTAGAGTTTTATCAAATAGCTAAGCATAATATTAAACATAATTAATCTTAATATTGCCTTATTTGGAGTGTTGTAAAGTGTTGTAACACACTTTCACATTCCTCTAGGCTTTTCATTAATAATTGGGCTTTCATATGCTTTAATTGACCCTATTTTTCATCAACAAGCCTCATTTATTGCATCTTTTTGAGGATAATCCCGACACCAATAATTGACCAATCATAATTCGGGTGTTCTTGGCTTGTGTGGCCCAAATTTAGTGTCTAAGACTCATTTTCCACCTTGGGCGAATGAGTCCCACCTAGGTCTTTTTTGCCCCAATGTAGGTTTCACACATTTCTAAGCACTTTTCAGTTTTGGTCCCATACATTTGGCCTGGGTGGACTCATTCGCCACCTTGGGAAAATGAGTCTCGTGTGACCAAAATTCAAATTTAATTCAAATTTTCAGTGGGTTTTTATTCTCCTAGATCTGATGTCGGCTTGTAGTGTTGTAATTTCGAGAATTATTGCATAATTGAGTATAAATACAAGGTTCTTTCTCTCATTTTCATATCTAGCATTCAAGAGACCACCTAACAAGTTTACAACACATCTAGCATTCAAGAATTCACAAGAGCATTCAAGGAATTTCAAGGGCAGATTATCAAGCATTCTAGAGAATTCTTCAAGTGTCAATCATCATGTCAAATATTTCTTTCATCATGTTGTTTTAGAGCTAACAATTGTGATGTAGTGTTTGTGATTCAAGCAAGTGCTTCATTCAAAGATCTATCAACATCAAGAAAGATTCCAAGTCTACATCCATCGGAGCCATTACTTACATGTTTGCAACACCTCATTTCCAGGGTCTGGTGAGTTGCAATATTTTTATTTGTTTATTCATCATTCTCCATTCATATTTTCTTTCATTTCAAGGTTTAATTACCAACAAGGGGTTTGACCAAGGCAAACCCCTATTCTCTAACCCCGCAACATTTCTCCCTCTTCTTGTGTGTGATTTGTAGGGCTAGGTTGTAGATTTTTCAAGAAGCCAAGTTGGAGAAAAGTTGTCAAATTCTAAAGTTGTCAAAGTTGTCATCAAGCCTTGGAGAAGCTTGGAGAAGACCTACAGGTGGCAATTTGCAGATTCGGATCCGAAACCGGTCAAAAAGAGTAGGGTAGACCAAGAGGCACAAAATCCAGTTCAAAACTTCTAGAAAAGTAGAAGTGGATTGATTCACCACTATTGGTGAATGAGCCCCACTGTACAGACCTGACAAATATTTTTTTATAGATTTGGATACCCTTTTGGCTGAATCTATTTATGCATATTTTCCTAGAAACTAGACTGATTCGCCCAACTTGGCGAATGAGTCTTAGTTAGTATCAAAAATAGATTTTTCAGTGATCTAGATCTACATCCTGCATTACATTGTATTTTCCAAGTTTAAACTTGGTGGTGAACCCCTCATTAAACATCATTCAATCCCCTCAGGACAACCCTATTGCAAGATTTCAATCTCCTTTGCATTGAGATCTCTAGGGTTATCCTTGAGTGGCGTCTCCTTGAAAAGAGGGTGTGAACACATAAACTCCTTACACCTACCTTTTAAGAGGTTCCATTTTGGTGAGCTTGCATTTAGGACATCATTATTTTGATTTGGAGTGCATTTACATCCTAGATTTAGCTTGCATGAACATTACATTAGGTTTTGTATTGGTTAATTTGCATTCTAGGGTTTCAAATTTTGCATTAGTGAAAGATCATTTAGCTTGCATTATTGCACAATGAATTAATCAAATTTTGCATTTGCATCTCATATATAGCTCATAAACCATAAAAACCATAAAAAATCAATTGATTTTTTTTTTTTAATTTAAAAAAAAAATAGTACCTGGACTCATTCGCCACCTTGGGCGAATCAATTCCTTTGCATATTTTTCACTACATAAATTATGGCATTTACAATTAATTTTTTGAGTTTCTGTTTGTTATTTTTGCATTTATGAACATTTCACTTTCCAAAATTTTAGTTATAACCATTTCATTGTTCTTAGCTTACATTGCATTTGCATTCACCCTGCATTTAGTAGCCTTTACATGAGTGTTTGGCATCTTATTGCTAATAACATAGTGAGAAGAAGTTCGAGATTCATGTCACCCCGTGATAGCACAATCATTGTGGATCTTGGGTTAACTAGAGCTTCCACTCCTAGTATTGACACTAGTACACCAGGCATGGATAACACCCTTAGCAACTCTTTTCCTTCAAGTAGCATGCAAGTTGAACAAAGGAATGATAGTATCCCACAAGAAAACATAATTCAAATCCATGAGGATTTAGTAAACTTACAACATCAAATAATCCTTGAAAACATTTCAACTACTACAATTCCTACTATAGAAAACATTCACCGCATGCTCAAAAGTGAAGATGGCCTTGACCTTGTGAAAAACATAGTGCAAATCTTTGGAAAACATATCCCCTCAATCACTAGTTGTCCTTTACCAACAAGTAATGTGACAAGTCAAGGAGGAACTCAAATCCCTCCTCTCACAACAATAGCCTCAATACCTACCTACACCCCTCCTCAAGTGACAACAACAATGCAACAAGTTAGTAATGTGATTCCTTCCTTGGGTATTCCTGCTAGCATCCCTAGTTCCTATGTGGCATAACATGTTATATCTCCTACCTTACTACCTATAAATAGTCCATTCACCTATCTCACAAACACATACACTCCATCACCACTTTCACTTCCATCTCATAACACGAGCAATGACCCTCTCATAACTCAACTTTTCCAAACCATGTCATCCCTTCAAAAGAAAATTTCCACCATAAACCAAAATAAAAATGGCCCACCCACATATTATGTCAAAAGCAGTCCATTATCCTTGGAGATATTACAAACACCAATGCCACAAGGTGTAGAGGTGCCTAGATTTGAGAAATATGGAGGGAAGGGAGATCCTTCTAACCATGTTAATGCCTACACGACCTTATATAGTTACTTTTCCCTTGATGATAAACATTCAATTTGAGAATCTGTTGACATTAGCAAGCTCTTTCATCTTCCTTGCCCTAAATCTGAAAATGACAAGGAATTGCAAATTCTTCTCCATCACGGTCTCATAAAATTACCACGTTGTACTAGAATCAAATTTCCTAAAGATAACACAAAGTATTGTGCATACCATCAAACTCGTGGACATAACACTAATAATTTCCATGCCTTAGAAAGTGTATTAGATATGTATACTATTTCTGAAAACATTGATTGGATTAAATAGAAATATCTTATCCCCTTTTCACCCCTTGTCATGTAATAGTTGTAGAATGTTCTCTTCTCACTATTACATGACCTTTCCCATCACCTACCTTGGCTCATTCTTGTCTCGCACTCAGTGGGGGAAAGAAGCTGATAACCTTCTCCTAGTAATGCATTTTCCATTGTCTCTTATTTGTGTTATTCACCTTCCGCTTATACAAACTGAGGTTGGGAGTTGGATGACTTCCTCATAGGTTGACTCGCATTTTACTTACTAGTATTTTACATTATTTCCTTTTCTTTTTCTTTTCTATGATTGTATGTGTGTGATGTGATCCCCGTGACGTTCTGTTTGATGTTTTCTTTCTCTTTGTGACATTCCTCTATTTGTACCTTCAGTATTCTCTATGTCATGCATCTCTTTCAATTTTTATCTTTCTCTCTTTTTCATTTGTCTTGTGTTTTCCTTTTGGGGATGACACAAGGCGTCAAGACACCCTATGTCTCTTCCATAGATCTCAAAGTGAAGCAGACCAAAACATAAAGACAAAAACCTAGGAGCCTATAGACACCCTATAGATCTCAAAGTGAAGCAAACCAAAATAGAAAGACAAAAACCTAGGAGCCTGCCCCAATAAGGCAAACAGACACAAATAGAAATCAAACACACCAAACCAATATACACTATTTACAAAACTATATAGTGCACATATCATGGAGTTTAGGAAACCTTTTTTCATCAGTTTCACAAGATTCACTCCTCAAATTGGTGGCCCCAGGCCCCCAAAACTTAAGGCCAAATTTTACCTCTATCAAAAATTTTATCCTCTGCTGTCTGTAATGGATCAATAGTTGTACTAAGCGTTTCCCAAGAATGAACACCATTGTGATTAAAATGACCTACCATGTTTGATTGAATTGGAAAGGTGAAAAATTCATAATCAACCTAGTTAATAACATCACAGACCTCGATCTTATATTTAGTTTGTATCCATATTGAAAAACCTTCAAAAACACTTTGTTGTGTATCCTGTAAACAACCTACAAATGCATCAAAAAGGAAAAAAGCATACTCAGGAAAACCCCTGAATTTTACAACATTAGGACACTCATTGGTATCATGGGATTAGAGGTAATATGCATCATTAACATCCCATGACTGGATAAATGCATTCATCTTAGGTTTAGTAACATATTCTGACTCATTTTCCAAATAATCATTCAACTCAAAGTGAAATACCTTAGGAATAGTCCCAAACAAATCAACACTCGCAAGATCATCAAAGACACACTCATGCACATAGGTAAATCCATGTGCAATATTAGGTAGACCAACAAATTCTTCAACATTATCAGCTAGTAATGAGGTTGATTCAAGTTCCATACATTTGTCATGATGTACATTTAGATCATGTAAAAACCTTCTCTCATCCATGAGTACATCATCATCCTTTTTATTTGTAGCAAACACTTCGATTTATTTTTCACACAAACAATCATGATTAATAGGGAGATAAGCACATTCATCTACCCCTTCATCATTTCTATATCTATGCTCAGGATCAACCCACTGAACACATACATTTTTATCTTCAAATTGTTCATTATTCACACAATTAACATACTCCATTGGTGGCATGTCTTTAGTACATTCCATGTTTGCATCTCATATCATTTTTTCATTCACTTGTGCATGAGTGACCTTATCAATATTCATATCACTGCAACCTTCATGTGAATAAAGTACCTCCTAATCATCCTCACATGGGTAATTACAATCCACAAAGGAAGAAGTAGAAACCTCATTCTCATGTTGATCTTCAAATTTATTGACCATATTTGTGTCAGATGTAAGATAACTAGAGGTAATACCTTCAAGGAGATCATCAATGTGTTGCCTTATTTTCTCATTTCTATACTCCAACATTGTATTGGATGCATGATCAACAAAGAGTGGATTATTTCTGCACCAATAATGATCACCATCTCTTATTTCTAGTGAAGATGGAAGCTCATCAAATAAGGGGTTATTCCATACATTCATTGTTTTCATAGAAGATTCTCCTCCCTCAGCATGATGGTCCAAATCTTCCATATCATCATTGTATTCAAAATAATTACAATCACTAGAAGAGCATAGAATTATATTTTCAACTTAATTCACATCATCAATGATCAACATGTTTGATCCACATTCCAAAAATTCTCCATAGGAAGAGGATTGTTCCTCCTCAAGCAGATATACATCTCCATTATCATCTTCACACATCCTATTCGAAGCAGAAGATTCCACCTCCATTTCATGAGGGAAAAAAGATTCAACAAAGGAGTGACCAAATCCATTGTCATCATGGTTACTACAACAAGGAGATCCATTAATACTGAAACTATGTTTAGACTGAATGCTCAAATCTTCATTTCTAACATTTTACCCCTTAGTTTGCAATGAGGTTTCAAGAACAGATGCATCACTACTAGTGATAGAATTTTGGTAGGGAAAGATCTCTCACCTCGTCTACTTCTTCCTTATTTAGGACATCCCAAGGGTGTAATTCATGCCTCTATGTGTTGTCTTCAAACCCTATGTCTTCATTTTTATCACCATTATATTGATCAACATTCATGTTACTTGTGAAGCGATTACAATCATTACTTTTTCCCATAGAACAAAATGGGTACCCATGCTGTGGTATACCTTCTCCATTTGTTTGCATTATTTTTTGGTTCTCCTCAATAGGACAACCACTACCGATATTTTGAAGCATTACCCCTTGTACATGATCACACTTAACTCCTACAATCTTTATCCACTCTAATACTTGATCAAAATTTTGAGGCTTCAATTCCTTTGGCAATTTAGTCAATTTAGAATCATACATTTCATAAAACAGATCAATGCATATTGAATCCTCAGGTTTGAAATGCTTAGGAATCTCCAACAAAGCATCCAAGAATCTTGAGAACAAATCATAGGGTGACTCTTCTCTGTGCCTTTTCATTTCATACAAATTATTCATAAAATACATCCGATCAACTTTACTCAAACTATGTTGATATTCATCTTGAAGCTTACAATGGTTTACATATTGTGGTGATTGAGAAATTAGAGCAGCCGAAGCACTATTCTCTTGACAATCACTTCTATTGTCTAATCCATGAAGTCTGTTTGCAAGAAGTGTGTTAGGATAATCAATGCTTGCCTTATATCCTTTCATCATTGCATATTTCAAGTTATTTTCAATATCCATAGCAATTTGATATGCCTGGTGTAATGTTGTGGGTTCTTTATCTCTTAGCCAATAACTCGTCTACTATCAGATACACCAAGATACACAACCAAAAACTTGCATCATTTGGTCTTATAATTTCTAGAATATCTCTTATTTCCCTTGAAAATATAAGCTTGAAAGTAAGAACCAAATCATCTTCATTTCTATGAATCTCCAAAAAGTTTTTTCTTACCACATTTGGATTTACCCTTTCACCAAATTGTTCTACAAAGGCTATCATAAATTGATTCCACGAAGCTATAGAAAAAGACAGTAAAAATGAGAACCAATTTCTAGCACCATCCTTTAAAGACTAAACAAAAAGTTTCATGACAACATCCTCATGATTTACCTCATAATCCCCCATCACATCCATGAATGTCTGCAAATTCTTAGAGGCTGATTCTGAGCTTTTCCCTATGAATTTAGGCAAATATTTCCTAACATTTTTAGGAATCAGGTTAGGGAAACCTTTAATACCACTAAAGGCCAATGGCATATACCTTTCAATAAAAAAATCCCTTTGAGGATATGGAAAAAACTGATTGCTCTGCACACTTTTACTTGCCTCACTTACTAACTTAATCATAACTTTAAAATATAGATTAAATCTTCGCGCCTTAAAACTTTCTCAGAGGCATAATTCAAAAATAAGCATACTTCTCAAATCATTACAGATATTACATATTACACTTTAGAAGTATGACAAGGACCACTAATATTCCCTTTCTTAATGTAATTTCATTTAATAAGAAATCATTTATTATCTTCAAATCCTGAAAACCTCTCATAAAATTGCTTCTTACACATGATAATACTTTATCTAGATTATGAGAATACCTGGAAACTTGTGGCAACTAGTAGTCTTTCTTCTTGACTGAAAATATTTTCGGGTATGAAACTCTCTTCACATCTTCAACAGGTTCTTTAGACAGAGTCGCCACCTCTTTTCACAAAGGACTAAACTTCAAGCAATATGAAGCTCCTTCAAAGATATATTTCCTTCTGGGTCTTCTCCCACAATAGAGTCACACATACATTCTTTGAAATTGTTGCAACAAAATCACTTACAGGTCTGAACACTTTTCAATATCTATACCAGATGTTCAGATTCACCAACTTCTTGACTCAATGATATAACAGTCTACAACTAGGATTCTTCTATCAGAAATTTCTCAAAGTTATCCCCAACAGAGTCGCCATTTCTATTGGTGTTTCAGATGGGTAAACAAGACACTAGAATTCTCAATCACTGGTTACAAATTTGAATGACTCTTTTGATAAGATCGTCTGCAACCAAAATTTTTGAGCTCATCCCTAGCAAAGTCGCTATTTCTATTGGTGTTTTTATTTCCCAACTAAACCTTGAAATCCTCTAAAGGGTAGCCAACCCTTATGCTCAAGAAATGGCAAAGTTAGTGGCCAGCATAATGAGTAAGGATATTTAGGCCCCCACTCCTACTCTTCAAGCTTTGTGAAGCCCATGAGGGTATTCCTTATTACTTTTAAGGGATAGTTGGTCCTTAGAAGTAATTTTATACACAGATAAAATTCCTATTGAGTACAACTAAGCATCCTTCACCAAAGATTTGGCTAGTCTTTGAATAAATTAGTACTTAGTGCTAGGAATTGAGAGGGACTTCAAAGTTACACACTACAATTGAAAGTATTTTAAATGATTTCTTGTTCTCATTCCAAGTTTTTGGTCAGGTGCATTGCTAATTGGTTTATATAAAAAATGCTAATGAATAGACCAGTGCTTTGTCTATTGGGTAACAAAGTCAAATCATGTAATAACTAGTAATACATAAGCCATTCATTCATAAATTATTAGACTATTTTCACACCACATTGTAGTGTTCAACTCATCATGTTCAACACATAACTTCTTACCAAATCTTATACTCCTCCACACAAATTTATGAGCTTATCTTAGTATTTAATCAAATCATTGAATTGAAGCCGAAAAAAATTCACATAGTCAACCAAACCAATTGAAAATGAGCTAAAAGATCATTAGCCTTTTCATTCATAACTTGCAAGAGAAATTACATAAGAGAGTATATTTATAAGAACTTAAGATTTTCCTTCATTTCTGCAGCTTACATAAAACTATTTTAAGATTACTACAAACTTCACTTATACCCTAGACATCCTACTGTTCTATATATCAACATCTATATTGTATATTTCTTCCTATACATAGCTCTTCACCTAGACCATTCTAAGACTCCAAAATTGACCTTTGTATTCAGCCTTGAAATCCCTTTTATAGAATAAGGGAGCAACAAGAACTAGGCTGAATTACAGTCGCATTTAACTTCATTTCATTTTCAATTTCACCGAACTTCAAAATATTCCCCAAGCAGTTAGAAATCATCATTTTCTACACAGGGGAGAACAAAATATCAAAAACCATTTATCGGAGAAGCCCACTAGCCTTCTAAAATGCATCACATCACAACATCATAATTTTCACATTCATGTTGACCTAGAAAGGTCACCATCAACACAAAAACATGAAAAAACAAGAACCCATATCACAACACACCAACCCAAAGAAACATGTTAGCACAAAGGACAAAAACCCAAGCATCAACTCATAAAGGGAGCGGGGTGCTATTCTACCTAGTCAATGGCATAATAAGAATGCTCACTCGATGTCCTTATTGAAATTGGAGTAGCCTTCAACACCTTGTCCTTGGAATCAGTCAAATTACTCACGACCATGAGATATTGGCAGTAGCCAGAGTTTGTTTTGTCTCCATTGTCTGAGGGATCATCTGAGACTTCAATGGGAGATTGATGACTTCCCATAAAAGCTCAAGGATATTTGTTCTTCCTTGCAGCCTCTCTCTAAGGCCTTTCAACCTTCTTTTCCTTGCCCTTGAATAAATCCTCTGAGACAATTAGGCTCCTCAAATGATATGCACGCTTGAGAACACCCCGTGCAAATTTCCTTTCAACTCTTGCCTTCTTTGGTGTTACAAGATCCTCAAGTACATCTTTCTCCTCCTTGGGAACAACATTCTGAGACTCAAGGAGTCTCCTAGACCTATGAGCTAGGCTGAAAGATATGCTCACTTTACCCATTATTGATGGAGAAACTCATAGAGACACCACTTTCTACGTAAAATAAGTAGCTCAAACTTTGCAATTACCTAGAAAACTTTGTATCTACGTATCTGAGTTGGGATTATTGTTTAAGAGTGAAGCTTACAATTCTTATTGCAAGAGTGGTTACAGTCTATATGCATGAAGGTTACAGATGTGGCTAGAGAGTAGGATTGGTTTCCTTTGGCATTTTAAGTTTTGTAGCTTGGGCATTATCAGCTGTGCTTGACCCGAGTTCTTGGTTTTGCTGTTTATGTTGTATACTATTGCAGTGATATGAATAAATGATGCTTTTGGTCCCATGCTATGTATTATCATTCTGTGCATGATTTACATTCATAGTGCTATGTGATTCTGAGTTACTTGTGCGTTACATTAGTGATAAGTTTGATAGGCGTATTTTGGTTTCTTGATCCGAGTTGTTTGTGTGAGTTATCGACAAACTTGGGATGATACCAACTGTCAAGGGTGTAGTGGATCACCCTCACGACACTGGTCTAAATGAATTCCAAGAGCTCATGGAGACAACTACGATCAAGAAACCAAAATATGCCTATCAAACTTATCACTATTGCAATGCACAAGTAACTCAGAATCTCACAACACTATGAATGCAAATCATGCACAAAATGATAATACACAACACGAGACCAAAAGAATCATTTATTCATATCACTGCAACAATATACAACATAAATAGTAAAAACTAGAACTCAGTTCAGGCACAGCTGATAATGCCCAAACTACAAAACTTACAATGCCAAAGGAAACCAATCCTGTTCTCTAGCCACATCCGTGACCTTCACACATATAGATTGTAACCACTCTTTCAACAAGAACTGTAAGCTTCACTGTTTAATAATGATCCCAAATCAGATACGTAGATCCGAGATTGAGTCCCTACAATGCTATGCAATTACAATACAAATTGCCAACTCAGAATCCTACTCGTGCACAAAATACACATTCTTCACTCTATGAAAATACATTGAGCCGAGCTCATCAAATAGAGTTGGATGCACAACTGAGTAGCCACACAACCTTGAGTCGAGATTGAGTTCAACTTAGCTCACACACAAGTCAAGAATGCATTCAACCAATAGCTTTGCTCAACTCTTCCAGTCAAGCGCAATTAACGTAACTCGGTCGGTACTGTTGATGTGTTTTTTATGCACTTCTCAACACAGGTAATGCATAGGTGCATTACCTCTTTTGAGAGACAATCTTCCACAATCTAATTGAAGAACACTATCCCAAGGTCTGTAATGTCAGGTCTTGACAATTCTCGGAATATCTCAATTGTTTCATGTGATTTGTTGGAATCACAAGGCGGACTTACATATGAGTTACAAAGTGTGGCAAGTTGGGTCTGCAAATGGAGTTCTTAGGATGTGAGAGTTGCTGTGCATTTTCTATAGGTTCAAATAGAAGTCTAGAAGTCCATTTCGACATCATATTTAGCTTTATAATGTGCAATGAACCTTGCCTAAGGTTACCTATAGAAAAAAGAAAAAGATCAGGGAAGAGAGTAAGTTCCTAGACCTGAAACTACGAATGAACAGTGATCATGGAGGCTACTACAGTAGACAAACTCCCTAAACTAGGTTTTGCTTGGCCAAGAGGAACCTACAGTTACACAAAACCAACACAATCTTCTAAGGACTGCATATTTTCAGATTGCACATGCACATCATGAACATGCAATTGAACTTAAGTTGCAACTATAAAGTAAAGAACCTCAGACTAGCTTTACAAAGTGATTCATCATCAACAAACCACAAAAAGCATGAGCTGAAAATTCATCAAATACTGTAACAGAAAACACCATCATCACTTCCCTTCAAGAAAATAACAACTAAACTAATAGGGAAGTAGAACCATGCACACATAATGAGAAAACTCAAACTGAAACACCCATAAATCATGCAATGTTGCTTTCTATTGCTGCAGAATGCTTTTACACTAGCTCTCCAACCATTTACAAATGAGGGGGAGACCCCTATTTATAGTTTTCCAAAGCTTGAATGAATGTCTAGGATTAAATTACATTGTGTGGCTCAAATTTGATTTTACTAGGGCTTCACCTACCCCACAATATTCAACAATTTAAAATACATCTTTTGTCTTTTCCCTATTTTGTCTTTTAGTGCTGAGATGCTGTAGCAGTTTGTCTTCTAGCTGATTTCCCTTTTACTGTAGCTGAAATTGCCTAAAAGCTACTCTTTGCTTGATGTACTTGCAACATTCTTAATTGGATCAAATGGGCCTTTCGATGATTGGCATCAATGGATTGGTTGCCTTTGATTTAGGCGGACAACTCCTTAAAGATCACCATCATCTAGTGAAAAGTAGGATAGATCCCCTATTCTTTCTTCAAGGCCACCCCCTTGCATTTTGTCATTGAATTCCTTGGCACAAGCCTTCTTCTAATGTTAGATTTGTTGATGGGTGCTACAAAGAGAGGTGGGCATAAAATGAATGGTGATAGGAGCTATGTGCTTTTCTTTGTTCAAGTTTCTCAATGGGTCTCCTCGATGAACCCGCGGTAGGCTTCTTGAATCCTGCATACTTGAAGTGCTGTAAGTGCTTTCATACACAAATCAAGGAAAAAATTAGTCAAATCTTGCAAAATGCTTGTTAGAATCACCCATGCATCATCAAAAGATCATAATATTTAGTCTAAATTTCCATTAGTAGTTTACTGGAGGGAGTTTGGATGGTCTAGGCCCCAAAGGCTGGACTTCCCTAGTCAGAATGCTATTTTGAAGGGAAAATAGGGCAAACCAACCTGAATGGTTTCTCTCGACTTTAGACTTAGATTATTTGAAGTGTCCATGGGGAAGAGCATCCAATTTAAGCACGTGGGTCAATGTTCATTTCCAGATTAGAAGGCATTTGGATCATCATTAGGGCACTTGAAGCCATGAGGAGGGAAAGCTTTCTGGTGTTAGCTGTTTGGAATGACTTTGGAGAAACGACATTTTAGAGGCGGAGTTCTGGAGTCTGGAACCTGTGAGGCTGAAGGACGACTGGTTTCTTTAGTAACTTATTTAGTCATTTAGGTGCTCGGGCCGCGAAGGCCGAAAAGCTGTTGGAGGATGGCCGTGAGAAACGACGAGCCACAAACGAAAGTCTGGTGGGAGCAACTCGGCGGACCGGACCCGGTGTTTGAGTTTTGTGTTATGATTTATTCATCAAATTTTTGGTGGCGATTGAAGGATTAGGGTCTGAAGGCCAGAGGGACGGTCTTGATTTTTCGTCTTAGATGGCCGAAACGAGACAGAGTCCTGATGGTGGAAGTCCGGTGGCCGGGGCTAAGCGAAGGCAAGGACTCAAGTTTTCTTGTTTAAAACCATGTGGCGTTGAGAAGTTTGGGGCTTGGAGGGTGGAAGGAAGTCGTCCCAAGGTTGTTAGAAATGTCAAAATAGCAATGGCAGCCCATGGACAGAGGTCCATGAACCAAGACCTAAAGGGCATTTGGATGTGTCAATTTTACTTAGCATTCCCAATGACAAAGGGCAAGGTGGCTTTGAAGCTCAGATAGATGGGGTGAAAACATCGTTCGAAATGGCGAAAAAGGGATGACACTTCAGAGGCAGAGTTTTGGGCTCTGGAACCCACGAGACATCCCGTCACTTTGGAGAGTTTAAAGGTTGTGGCAACGAGATGGTTCGGGCCTGGAGGGCGCCGTCACTCTTTACGAAGAACGACACCTAGGAGATGAGGTTCCATGTTTGATTTTAAAGGTGTTTTGAGGGATTCTCCAAGAATTTCAAGACACGAGTTTTATAGCATTATTGTTCTATCAAATTCATATAATTTAACCCCTTCTCACCCATTATCTAAGCATGAAATCACAAAAAACATGATAGGAGGTTGGACAACGAACTCACCTCATGAACCTGATGAGTATAGCTATTGAATCTGCAAGGAACGACAAAGGGATGCACCAGGTGTGGAGGTGGTGAAGGCTGGGAGGTCTCTGCACTATTTTGATTTTCCTGATATGTGAAAATGACATGTCAGTGGGATTATTTATACCCCTAAGTAAAATTAATGCACCTAATTAATGTAGGTATGATAGACCAAAAGTTAGGTAGATTTGAATATCGGGATGGCGGCGGGAGGTCCGGAACCCGAAGGTCAGAAAGATGCGAGTTCATGGCTGCTCAAAAAATGCCAAGTGAATTTAACAACGAAGAGGGATCCGGGGTCTGATGGTTGGAAGGACGCGAGCTGTCGGCCATTTGGAATGATGAATCCATGAAGGAATCCCGAGCAGGTAACTCCGGAGGGTCGGGCCTTGAGGGCATGGAGGATGGTTGGTTTGCAGTGTGAGTTTGAAATGGAAATTAGGGAGCTGGGCTCCTGACACCGAAAGGGCACAGGCCAATGGCCATTTGAAAGAGCAAATGCAACAAGGAAATCCGGTAAGGGCAACCCTGCGAGTTAGGCCTAGGAGTTCTCACGTCTGCCTACAAAAGGCAAAGTGCCAAAGGAACTTTGGGAGGACTCAAGACTTAGAAAATTTTGAGGGAGGGGGACACATGGTCAATTTAGGATGAGACTTCAACGACACGCTGACCATCCAGGACACCAAAAATAGGGGCACACAAAATGAGGCAGTGGCAAAATGACCCGATAGGGTGAAATAAAGAGAGGGTCCCCATTCTGAACGGGGTGTGTGTGTGTGCAAAGGGCACAATAGGTACCCAATGCAACATAGGGCATGTCGCGTAGGACCTTGTTGACATCCCACATAGACCATATTTGCATTCATCAAAGCACGATTGGAACCCAAGCCAACTCAGTACTATGAACTCAGAGAACAATTGCAACAAAAAAGCCAACTCAGAAAGCTAACTTGGAGATGACTCCAGTTCGAGCCCCACTTGACAATCTAGCATCTAGCATAATTTTATCTTAAGCCCCACATCATGTCGTAGTCGTTTTGCAACAAAAGGAGCTCACCTTGGGGTTGGACCTCAGATCAGCCTGATGTCACTACGTGCGAGCTGAGTTGAACTCGAGCTCGACTCAAGGTTGCGTGGCTGCTCAGTTGTGCATCCAACTCTATTTGATGAGCTCGGCTCAATGTATTTTCATAGAGTGAAGAATGTGTATTTTATGCACAAGTAGGATTCTGAGTTGGCGATTTGTATTGTAATTGCATAGCATTGTAGCGACTCGATCTCGGATCTACGTATCTGAGTAGGGATCATTGTTTAAGAGCAAATCTTACAGTTCTTGTTGCAAGAATGGATATAGTCTATATAGCTCTCTTGCGAAGCTTACAGTTCTTGTTGCAAGAGTGGTGAGAATAACAAGAAGGAATTCACCAATAAATAGACCAGCTGCAACATGTATTCATTAATGCTCCAAGGGAGCTCACGCAAGAGAGCTATCAACCAACTTCTTGGATTGTGAATCTTAGCCGTTGATCACACACTGAAATGAATCAATGAGTAATTAACCAGAATGGATAATTATGATAAAATTAATTTGCATGCACTTGATACTTTTCCCAATAAGAAATATCAAGTGGATAAACACCCACTCTATTTGCCTAATTAATCACATACTTAGCACCTGATAAAACTTGTCATGTCACATTTACCCGCTCGCTCGTGGGAATTAATTTACTCACAAATCACCGCCACAAGATAGCGGGAGGCGATCATGATCAATCCTCAGAATATCATCTCGTACTCTGTCTTGCCTCAAATTATTCATCCCACGTGTACCAGGGCTTGAGAAAAATGAGGGTTGCAACCACAAGCATCTCCCAATTCTTGAATGTGTGCAAAAGACTTAGTTAAAATTTGGTGACATTTTAAATTTTGATGGAGTCTCGACCAAAATTTAGCAGTACTTTATCTCTGCTAAAGTTTATCAGACCCTTTGAAGTAGTCCACGCGATAGTCGCCCGCTTTCCCACTGATGAATGGGAGACACAAATGAGGCCCTCACGGGATGGCAGGGATTGGCCAGGATAATCCATGCCACCCTCCATCAATCGTCGATATGAATCCACATCGGAGAACTCATCATCAATAAAACCCTATGGGACCCTCCATGCGGCGACAAAAGTCACCATGCTTGCTAGGCCATGTTCCTTTATAAGTATTAAAATAAAAAAACAATGGGGTGGTGGGGAACAATGGAAATTTGACCACGTTACCCCACAACCACTGTAGATTTTCCTTTGGTACTGTTCGCTAATCATAAAAGGTATATGGCCCACCATAGATAGGCTACACATGTCACCATGCATGCTTGCTTGTGGGACATCTTTACCTTAATAAATAGTATGAATGGGCGTGCAGGGAGCGGCCCAGATGAAGACACGTGTAGAGATGCCTGTCGTTGATTCTTCTCAGAGATTTACTTGCTGGCGGCTTAGAAACATTGGGCCCACCATCTGTCATGACACATGGCAATAGCCCACTAGCTCGTTCATTTATTTTAATGTAAAATAAATTAGAACGGGCGCATGGGGAATGACTGTGATGTTGTCATGTGCTTCATCGATCATCATTGATTCCTTCTAATACTGCCTATAGTCTTCAATTAAAGCATTGGGCCCACCTAAGCACAAGAAACGTGGCTTAAGCCTGCCAGCCTGTGTGAATAAAATAATAGGCAAAAACACAAGACGGGTGTGCAGGGAATGGTTGTGATCAACTTGCGTTGAACAATTACCATGGAATTTCATTTCTACACATGCCACAAATGTTAGTTCTTTAAACAAGGCCATAACTAGGTTTATGAGACTTAACCCTCGATGAAGAAGACTTAATACCTAAGTCTTAAACATGTAATTATATAGCTCGACCATGTAAAAATTAAAACAAATAATTTGCAAATGGTGACCGAAAGACCTAGCCCAAAAGGGTTGGTGTGGACAATGACTTTAATGGCTCAAGATACAACTTAAGTGATCGGTAATCGGGTGAACAAGTCAACGAAAAATTAAAACGTTCAATTTTCATGACCTACAAAATTTGAAAAGAGGGTTTTTAACCTAAAACCCTAAGCCCTACCCTTAAGCATAGAAGGATAAAACTATGACAGAGCAAGAAAATTCACAATTTTTCAAAAACAAATTATGAGCTCTACCAGAACTAATGGATTTTAATGGTGCCTTGCAAAAGTGTTGTAACACACTTTCACACTTTTCTAGGGTTTTATCAAATAGATAAGCATAATCTTAAACATAATTAATATCAATCTTGCCTTATTTGGAGTGTTGTAAAGTGTTGTAGCACACTTTCACATTCCTCTAGGCTTGTCATTAATAATTGGGCTTTGTTATGCTTTAATTGGCCCTAATTTGCATCCACAAGCCTCATTTATTGCATCTTTTCAAGGATAATCCCGACACCAATCATTGACCAATTATAATTCAGGTGTTCCTAGCTTGTGTGGCCTAGATTTAGTGCCTACGAATCATTCACCACCTTGGGCGGATGAGTCCCACCTAGGTCTTTTTGGCCCCTATGCAGGTTTCACACATTTCTAAGCACTTTTCATTTTTGGTCCCATACATTTGGCCTAGGTGGACTCATTTGCCACCTTGGGAAAATGAGTCCCATGTGACCAAAATTCAAATTTAATTCAAATTTTCGATGGGGTTTTATTCTCCTAGATCTGATGTCGTCTTGTAGTGTTGTAATTTCAGGAATTCTCGCATAATTGAGTATAAATATAATGTTCTTTCTCTCATTTTCATATCTAGCATTCAAGAGACCACCTAGAAAGTTTACAACACATCTAGCATTCAAGCATTCAAGGCATTTCAAGGGCAGATTATCAAGCATTCTTCAAGTGTCAATCATCATGTCAAATATTGCTTGCATCATGTTGTTTTAGAGCTAACAATTGTGATGTAGGGTTTGTGATTCAAGCCAGTGCTTCATTCAAAGATCTATCAACATCAAGCAAGATTCCAAGTCTACATCCATTGGAGCCATTACTTACATGTTTGCAACACCTTATTTCTAGGGTTTGGTGAGTTGCAACATTGTTATTTGTTCATTTATCATTCTCCATTCATATTTGCTTTCATTTTAAGGTTTAATTACCAACAAGGGGTTTGACCAAGGAAAACCCCTATTCTCTAACCCCATAATATTTTTCTCTCTTCTTATGTGTGAATTGTAAGGCTAGGTTGTAGATTTTTCAAGAAGCCAAGTTGGAGAAAAGTTGTCAAATCTCTAAAGTTGTTAAAGTTGTCATCAAGCCTTGGAGAAGCTTGGAGAAGACCTACAAGTGGCAATTTATAGATTTGGATCCAGAAACCAGTCAAAAAGAGCAGAGCAGACTGAGAGGCACAAAATCCAATTTGGAACTTCTGGAAAAGCAGAAGTGGACTGATTCACCACTATTGGTGAATGAGTCACACTGTACAGGCCTGACAAATATTTTTACAGATCTAGATACACTTTTGGTTAAAACTTGTTTCTGCATATTTTCTCAAAAACTAGACTTATTCGCCCAACTTGGCAAATGAGTCCCAGTCAGCATCGACAACAAATTTTTTAGTGATCTAGATCTACATCCTGCCTTCTTCAGTCTCCCAGGTGCACACAATTAGTTTCATAGATTTTTGTTATATTTTATTCATCTTTTTAGGTCATTTAGGGTTAATTTGCATATAATTAGGGTTTTGTTTTATAACTTGCATTGCATCGTATTTTTCAAGTTTAAAATTGGTGGTGAACCCTCATTAAACATCATTCAATCCCCTAGGACAATCCTATTGCAAGATTTCAATCTCCTTTGCATTGAGATCTCTAGGGTTATCCTTGAGTGGAATCTCCTTGAAAATTGGGTGTGAACACATAAACCCCTTACAACTACTTTTTAAGAGGTTCCAACAAGAAATTCTCTCTCTAGATCTGCCACTTGGGGGAAACTCCATCAGAATGTCTACAACTATTGTTGCACTTTAAACAAGTGCTCCCAATTATTATGATCTTCTTGCAATAGTTGAAGCTTCCAAGCTAGTTCTCTATTTCCAAATCAATCACAATTATTACAAGGGAGGCAAAACAATTAGTAATACTCTCTATTGTGCTTTTTTATTGTTTTATAGTTATAAAACAATATCTTCTCATTGAAATACAATTATTTATTATTGTTATCAAATCTATTCATCTTCAATGGTGGTTTTCCATGTAGACCAAGGTTGAAACCATTATCAAGAATTTTAATTTTACAAATTCTTTTAGCCTTAATGCAACTTGGATTTAAAATATTCTATCATATTTTCCTTTGGCTTTCCATAGAGGTTGAAAGACCAAGATGGGGGTTTGACTCAGACAAACCCCTAAATAAGCCCCAATATTTTTATTGTATCCATGTGTGCATGCTAGGATATATTTGATACCTTACCATATAATATTATTCTTGGTCTACCATGGATTCATGCTATGGGTATTGTCTTGTCTACCTTGCATCAATCTATTAACTTCATTCATAATAAAAATCTAGTTACAATAAAGGTTAACCTTGAAGCCCTTTTCTATTATTAGTAGGATAAAGTTGGTTGATCCTTAAACACTACTACTTTCAAAAATTTAATCCATCACTAATTCCAAATAATGATAAGCCACCTTTAACTCCTACATCTAATGACAATTGTACCAATCCTTCTTCATAAATTACCAATGCATTCCCTAGTGACAATTGGGATTCATTGGAATTTACACCATCATGTTTTAGAGAATATAAAGTCAACACAACTCACTTTGACATTACATAAATACCATTAATATAGATTCTATAAAAAATAAAATTCCATCTACTTCAGTAGATGAAGAAATGATAAATTTGATTATGTGTCTCATATTGACTATGCCATTGATGGCGATACTCCCTCTTTTGAGGTGTTACAATCCTATTAGGGATTATGACTTAATATTCTCTTTAAAAAAGGATAGAAAGGTAATGGTTGTGGTTGCAAGGAGCAGGGTATCAAGATCTAGTTAGAGACAAACCCCCACAACTCTAATGCAGGTCTTGGATACCAACCTTCCATATCTAAATAAAAACATTGGTTAACTATGAATATGATATCTTTATATTCTCCATCATTCCCTCTCATTCATCTATATTTTATTGCAAACAATGTAGATTCCTCTATACCCCCTCTAGATGTCTTTTCCTTTGATGAAGCTCTAGTAGATTTCCTTGGGGTTTATTTGAATTTACCTTCTTATCATCATGATCATAGATTCCCATACTTCTTGAATCCTCAAGCATATTTATGGGAATCCATCATGACCTCAAATGAGAAAATCCCTCTTTCTAATTCCAATAAATAATTAAAAATTCTCGATCTTTCAAACCGTAACACTCTCCTTATTGGAGATACTACTGATATCCCTATGGATCCTTCTACTTCTTAAAAAATTCTAGATAGGAAAATTCCTTCTTTCTAAAGAATAGAAATCATATTGTGATATTTTACATTCCTACCGAAATATTTTTGCTTGGTCATATGAGGATATGCTTGGTATACACAAATCTATTATGGTCCATAACATTGTGCTATATCTTGATGCCAAGCCAAATTTTTTTTTTTAAAGATGCATACTAAAGTTTCCCTGATGGTCAAGAATTAGATAGAGAAGTTTTTAAAAGATGGTTTTATCCATCCAATTGAATATTCACCTTGGATATCAAATATAGTCATTGTAGTAAAACTTGATGGTTGTATTCATGTTTGCATCAAATTTTGTGATCTAAACAAAGCTTCTCTTAAAGATAATTTTCTGATTCCTAATATAGATATGATTGTAGACTCGATAATAGGCCATGCATTAATATATTTTGTGGTTGGTTTCTCAAGATATAATCAGATCCTTATTAATTTGGAAGATCAATTTAAGATAACCTTCACTACCCATTGGGGTACATTTTGTTATGTAGTATTATCTTTTGGGTTAAAGAATGCTTGCACAACTTACCAAAGGGAAATTAATCTTATCTTTCATGAATTTATACATCAAATTCTTGAAGATTATTGATGCAGGCCAACAATTGAGAACCCTATGGGATTGTCAATTGTTGCAACCTAAACACTTTAAAACAAGATATTTGAATTAAATCATGGAATGAGAATTAGAGAAAACACATTCCCAAGATTAACCAACATATGGAATTGTAAGAAATTCAAATGAACAAATATGAGTTTTCATTCCAAGCTTCCACAATCTGCAACAAATAAGCTACAAAGAGAACTAGATACCTCTAAAACACTATTACAAGAAAGATTAAACATTCAACCAATAAAAAATAGACTCAAAGTACTTCAAACCAACTACAAGAAATAGCATATGAAGCTAAAAATCTCTGGTGCTTCAATTCCAAAAGTCCTAGTCAAGTCTCACCCATAATTCTACCTTCTAACTCTTAATTTTTCAAAAATCACTTCTTTCTTTCACCTTCTCCAACTTTGGTGCTTCCACTCTCCTACAAATTCAGCTACCATCAATCCTCCTCTTCAATTCTTGGACATCCCACCTTTCCATTACTCTTCCTCATCCATTTTCCAATAAATAATTTCAAATTGTTTTCTAAAATTTTTTGACCTCTACCTCAATCCATCACCTCCACTCCCAGGCATCCAGATTCCAATCCTTCATTAATTGATGCAACTTTTTTTTTTAATTTTTAGAGTTAAAAGATGCCAAAATTGGCCTCCTCCATCCTAGGCCTGGGACTTAGTGTTTCCATTTAAATTTTAAATAAAATATATTTCTAGCACCAAATATCCCAATTTCAATTTAATTGCTCAACATTACAAAATAGTTTGATTTTAAGGAGCAGGAGGAGAGAATAACTTAAAAATAAATCATGCTTGCAAGACCACAACCAAAAAAAAGAAATTAAACAATTTTTTTTTTTGGTGTGCAGGGTTTCTCATACACCTGAATGCTCCTGCATCAAACAAATAGGGTAGAAGAAATGTTTCATGAATATTTGAAAATCATATGTTTGCTTTGGATCCACCATTCTTCTTTATTTTTCTAAAATTTCTTCACCTTACCTTCAGCCTTCATGTCTCTCCCTTCTTTCATCCTTCCTCTCTTTCTCCCTCTCTTGAAATTTACCTCATTATACCATAATTCATCCTCGTACTCTATCTTATCATCTTCATCACAAATTCATGGAAATCAATGAATTGAGTTTGTACATCATTCTCACTTCTTTCTCCTTATTCTTCTTCCTATAGGCCAACACAATGAATAATATCTTACTGCAAATTAGCTTGTAACTCATTTTTTTGCACCTAACCACTCATCCACATTCTTCTTTGATTTCATTTAAATAAGAATTGGCTTCAACATCATCATTAATAGACTTAGTAAAAATATCAATTTCCTCACTAATACCCTCTTTAATTGCTGCTATAACATTCATTTTCAGGATCCTTATATCCTTCTACTTTAAATAAGTCATTTGTATGCAAATCAACATCAACAAAGAATTCACAAAACTTAATTTTTACCTCTTCATTTTCTGTAGTATTTTCCACTCCACTTTTTGTCAATGCCAACCACCCTTTTGAATTGCTGCAACTTGCATTAGTATGCCATCTTCTTCATTATTCTCTGTTGCTCCTTCACCCCTTTCACTTAAGACATTTTCCATGCATTCTTCTTCACATTGTTGCCCCAAATTTTAAATTGTTTCCTCATCCTCATTAAGACCAAACTTTGTTGCAACTTGGATATTCTCTATCTTTGTAACTTCACCTTATTCTTCTACAATAATACTATCTTATATGTTTTCTTGCTTCTCTATTGCTGCCCTTAATTTTCCTTCATAAATTATTGCTTCCACATCCTTCATGCCTTCATCTTCCACCTTTTATTTATCCTCTCTAGTTCCTGCAATCAAGAAACCATTTGATAAAACCAAGTTTTCAAAATTACCACAAGCCATTGTGATTGTTTTCTCCTCTTTCTTTCTCTCTGCTTCTCTTGTTTTATTTATTTCTTTTTTCCACAACTATGTGGGCTTCTCCAAAATTTTCTTCTTTCCATAACCCTCCCATCATAGGATTGTAGCAATGCATATTTCCATCTTTCTTCTCACTGCCCTCTTTACCCATTCTCTCCATTTCATAAGATATTTCTATCACTTCTCCTTCTTTTGGATAAAATTCCACCTTCTCTTCAAGATTTTCAATTTTACACCTTTCATTAGCCATCATACCCTTTTCACGTAATCTTTGTTCATGCTTTCTTTTAGCCTCTTCAAGTAATCTTCTCCACTCCATCTCTATCAAGTCCAATCTAGCCTCAATCTTCTTCAATTATCTAATAAGAAATTTTATAAACCTCTTTTCTTTCCACTCTTCTATAGGTAAAATCCTCACTTGCCTTCTAATGACCCATCTCGTCCTCTTCTTCAAAGACATCTTCAAAGACTCACAAGCCCCTCTATAGTTACAAGTAATCCTTACAACAAACTCACAACTTCATTCAAAGCTTATGTGCCTCCTCTATCCTTTGTAGTCACATGTCCTCCCTAAAACAAATCTCTCTAGGAATCAAGCCCTCCATAGTTATAAGCCTCCTCTCACCTGCAAAAAATCTTTTAGAGCTTGATTCCTCTATGGTTACTGAATTCTCTTCTACAACAAAATATCTCTAAGGCTTTCTTGAGACACCTTCAAGATTCGTCTCATTAACCTCTTTCAAAAACTCGTCTCAAATCTCTCACATCGAGATTTCCTCTTCACAATTCTTTGCAAATTTCCACCTCTTCAATCCAACGATCATCATGCTCTGATACCATTTGATGTAGGTCAACAATTGAGAATCCTATGGGATTATCAATTGTTGCAGCCTAAACACTTTCAAACAAGATTTTTGAATTAAATCATGGATTGATAATTAGAGAAAACACATTCCCAAGATTAACCAACATATAGAATTGCAAGAAATTGAAATGAACAAATCTGATTTTTTATTGCAAGCTTCCACAGTCTGCAACAAACAAGCTACAAAGAGAACTAGACACCTCCAAAACACTATTACTGACAACCAATAAAAATCAAACTCAAAGTAATTCAAACCAACTACAACCAACAACATATGAAGCTAAAAATCTCTAGTGCTTCAATTATGAAATTCCTAGTTAAGTCTCACTCATCATTCTACCTTCTAACTATTGATTTTTCAAAATCCACTTCTTTCTTTCACCTTCTCCAACCTAGGCGTTTCCACTCTCCTAAAAATTCAGCTACCATCAATCCTCCTCTTCCATTCTTGGACTCCCCACCTTTCCATTACTCTTCCTCATCCATTTTCCAGGAAAGGATTTTAGATTCTTTTCTGAAAATTATCGGTATCTACCTGAATCCATCACCTCCATTCCTAGGCATCCAGATTCCCATTCTTCATTAATTGATGCAAGATTTCAATTTTCAGAGGAGTTATAAGATACCAAAATTGGCCTCCTCCATCTTGGGCATGGGACTTAGTGCTGGCATTTAAATTTTGAATAAAATCAATTTCTAGCACCAAAACTCCCAATTTCAATTTAATTTCTCAACCTTACTAAAATCCAAGGTTCTACCTTCTTTAAAATAAAAACATAAGATGCAAAAGTGAGTTATTAATGAGTTATATTATGGATTTGACACTAGTTGGGAAGTAGTAAATTTGATAAATTGATCTTAGGTCATAAGATCTATTTATCTTCTCTCAATTTTCTAACAATATTTTGAGAATTCTCTTGAAATTCCATCATACCTTGGTTTGGACCATTTATTTCTTGATCATCCCCTTGTTTATATTGATTAATGTCGCTAACAAATAGTTCATGGATCCATTTTAGATAAGGCAGCAATTTATGTGTATAAATGCATCTTTCACTGAATCATTGCTTAAAATTGAGGACTTATCACTATCATTTCAAATCTAAGAAACAATTATGTTACCCTTGGATTTTTTCCCCATACTTATCACCATAATTTTATGTTAATCTCCATAAATTCCTAAGGAGTAAACTCCAAAGGTAGCTTTTATGTATAAAAGTTCATTTGGGGTGTTGTATTCTTTTATTAAATGCTTCATCCATGGCTCCCTATTGATAATTATCTAGTTTGGTTGACATTTTCAAGGAAGCCACATATGAATATATATATATATATATATATAACCATTTATGACTTGGAAAAATCCATTCTTAATATATTGTAATCTACAAGTATATACACCACATGGATATCAATATACTATTGGATATGAGGATTTGAAGTTATTTGCATATGTATATTATTTAGGTCTCCTATCGTGTTTAACTGTATTTTATCTAAATAGGTAGATTTTCTAGTGGATTTGGTTGGATTAAGACCCAAATTTTGACAAATACCAAGAGGCATAACATTTCTAAAAGCACTTGAATTAATAAGACAATTATGAAGGTTCTTACCAAAAATTTCAGGTGCTTTTAGAAATGTTATGCCTCTTGGTATTTGTCAAAATTTGGGTCTTAGATTTTTCATCATGGATTTAGATTTTTTCATATTTCTTTAGTTTTCTTTTCAAAATAAATTGAGCCTTTCCTTTGGTAAAAACATCCCTGGATTTTTAAATGATTCCCACAAAGTTTCTTTTTGGCCTAGCATTTGCAAAAGATCCCAAATACTAACATTATCCTTTCATTTCTTGAGGTTCTTATTAATATCATAAATAAATTTGGGAGGTTCTACATCCTTTTCAATAAATGGCGTTGATACATTTTTCCTTTGTCCACTAGGTGGAACTAGATTGTTGCTTGTATCTAGATCTAGGGGCATTTGTGAATTATGAGAAGTTGAGATAGTAAGTGGAATTTTAGTCTTGCTCCTTAACAAGTAATTATTATTTTTCCTCTAGTACTATTGATAATATTGTACTTCATATACTATCCTCAGTGCTCATTTTTTCCCCCTAAAGTAGAAAATCATAAGTCTATAAAAAACATCGTGCTAAAATTATTGGAATATTTATTATCCTTTATAGGCACAATCTTTAAGCTATTAATTCTTCTTGGAAGATGTTTGATATTGATATAAATTTTGAACAATTTACCTTAGAATGAGTTTCTATTTCATGTAACATACACCAATAATTCAAAGCTATATTTGTATGATTGATTAAGGTTCTATCTCTCCTAGCACTATGATTCAATTTATCCATTAGAGTGGAGACACCACCATTATCAGGCCTTATATTCCAGTGGAGGTTTGATCTTTTTAGGTTGAATCCTTTATTCTAAGGACTTTTATTTTGGTTCTAATTAACTTGTCTTTGAAATTGCATGAAATCATTTGATAACTTATTTACCATGCACTTATAATGTTCCAACTCCGAGTTGATGATTTCTTGCTACCTTTGAGGAGTTTGCTCAATTAGAGTATGATGGGGAGAAGTAGAAACCTATTGATTTGGTAATGAATTCCCAACACTCAATGTGACAAATAAACAAGGAGATAATTTTTTATTTCATGTTTGTGGAGTAGTGTTGTATGTGTTAACACATTTCTAATTTTTCCATGTGAGCATATTAAGGGTTGAAAATACTTCATTCATTTAATTATAGCGGGTTGTATACCTAGTTTTGCATAGGGTATTAGGATTTTCAGACCCCATTAAGTATTAGGAGATTGTGGTTCAAATAAATTTTAATTTATCTCATGTGATTAGACATTCCTAGGTATCCTAATGATGCAAATGGCCAATGGCTCCTAGCTAGTAGACAATAATTCTTGTTGCACTTTCATTGCCTCAATATATAGTGCTAATATAGTAGCTATATCAAGATTTTTTCCTCTTACAAATTTTGTTATTGAATCAATTACCCTAACATAAGTTTAAATTATTACCACTTCATATTGATTTTAAGGAGCCCTAATATTGGTGTATAATTTGTGAAACCTCATGTTAAATGACGTCAAATTATCCATGTCTCCTCTTCTCACATTAGATTCTAACTATACCTAGCTTGTTATGGAATTGGAAAGTAACCATAATTAATAATTATAAGTTTTAGGGCTTAATATTAAGGGAAATAACCTGTAAACTACATCTACATGCTAGATATTTTCACTTTTTGAAGAATCTTTGAAATCCTAAATATTTTCTTTGAATTTTTTTCCTTTCCCCAAATATATATTTTGGGAAAAAGTGTTCAATATTTTTAGGAAAATCATGTAAAGAAATGGGGGAACTTCCTTGTCCAAAGAAATCCATCTAACTTAGATTTGGTACTTATATTATTGGTCTTTACTCTTCTATATTGGAGAAGTGGTGCTGACTTAATAATTTTGGAAAATAGAATGGATTTGGTGATAATGTCTCTCTTTTCAAACTTGAAATAGATTAAGCTCTACAACCCTTTGATATTTAAATCTAGTGAGCCAACCAAAATATCTCTTTATTCCTTCCTTTTAATTCCACTTCTATTGATTGAGGATTTAACAACCCTCACCAATAGGTAGGTAAAGTCACAAGACCGGTCTTCCTCTCTTGGAAAGCAATGTATCTCCCAAAGAAATCAAAATACTCTAAGGTCTATGTCACCATAATGTAATACAATAAATAATCTATGTATTTATATTTGTTTAATATTGACCTTTTGTGAGATCTTGACTAATTACCACAGTAAACAAAAAATCCTACTACTAGTAATGTGAAAATAAATATCTAATTTTTATACAATAAATAAAACCAAACTCTATGAAAGTTGAACATTAGCATTCAACTTTAGAAATGAGATCAATTTATCATAGGATAGGTGTTGGAATTTAGATGCTTAATGTAAGTTCTCAATCAATGAATTACGATTTAACTTGTTTATATATGTTTTGTGTGTTTATTTCAAAAAATATATTAAAAAGGATAGTGCTAAAAAAAAGTGGGTTTATTTTGCAGCACCATCCATTAGTTATTTTTTGGAGAGGAAATGTAAAACTAACTTTACTTGATCAATATTACACATAATAATCAATACAAAGAAGTGCAACGATTTATGAAGTGCCTTGAAAATAAAAGACATGTAAAATTACTATATTACACATGCAAGTTCCATATTTCACTTCAAAAAATCAAACATTGGTAAAAATATTTTGTATTTAAAATACCTTGGACTTATATCCTTCTCAAAAAAATAAAAAATAGATGTTACAACATCACTCAATTTAGAAATTAGAGCTTCTAACTTTACTTGTTACTTCTAATTGTTAGGATTTAGTGTTGTACATCATTGCATAATATTTTTTTGGTAGAAGTGGTGAAGCCATTGTAACATTATATTCATATATCAAAAATATTTTATCACATGGTTCTATAGAGAAAATACATCACTTCAAGGAGTAGAAAACAAAATCTACCACGGAGATGATCAAACTATACATACAATTCATAATTCAGAGCAACTTTCAGAAGAAGAATCCATCTCCGAGAGTGGAGGAAAGAACATAGTGGAATGAGGATCATCCATGGCATGTTTGAACAAGAAATGAATTGCATTAAAAGTAGACTTAGCTTTGTAGAAAATAGAATCACCAATATGAGGCTGAAGACAATAGATTTGTGTAGAGAAGGCATGGGGATTATCCCCAACAAGATTTGACACCATTAATTGCCACAAAGAAGAAATAGCCCAGTTGGAGAAGATAGAATTTTGATCCAAGAAGCCACCAACAATAGGTGAACCATTATTGAGACAATAATTTTCCAATGCGAATACTCCAAAAACCAGCTCACCTAGCCCAAACCTAAGTTCAGGGTTTGTAAAGTGATAAAAGTACACTATAGTGCTCTTCATTCTCGATCCTCATCCCTTTAGAGTGAGGTAAGTTAGGGTAGCCCTCCGCTCTCAGCTCTTCATGATGTAGAGCCTTGGTGTGGTTGGTCCCCCTCTCTTACACATATATATACATATATACATATATACATACATATATATATATATATATACATACCATATATATATGTCAATCAATATGAACGTGTTAATATATCAAAGTAAGATATATATAGTATACAAATATATATATGTATATGTATATTAACATACGCGTATGTATTGATGTAATGGAAATGTCCATATGAGTATATTAATATATATATATATATATATATTATTATATTAATATATACATATATGTATATACATGTATATATATACACATACATTATTATATGTGAAATATGAGGATACATAGGAATATCCATATATTGAATGATACAACTCTATTAACTTTTGAATTATGAGTATATATATACACTTATATACATGAAACTCGTGGTGTATATATATATATATATCATGTATGAATAATGTAATGTTACTCTAGTGCTAAATTATCTTATAGCGAATAATAATCTAAGTTTAGCTTATGATAATAATAGCGTGCAACATATTATAAGTGAAATAATGCTAAAAGTGAGTAGTGCATGATTATATATATTTGAATGGAGTTTAAAACATATAAAGAGCATACTGGTATGAATTTAAGTAACACCATATAAAGCACATATAGACCAATGCATTCCAAAGTGAAAGAATAGCTACCAAGACTTTATCAAAGAAAACAATATTTAATGCTTATGCACAAGAAATAGTCAACTAAGTTAAAACAACAAACATTGACCAAATAATGTGGCATGAATGGCATAAGGGGGCACCAAACTAGGAAATAAAATAATCGATTAGAAGTCTATTCTCAGTATGAATTTCTAGATTGTGAAGCATACGAAATATATGAAATTAGTCAAAGTGCAGCTATCTATGCAAGCCGACTTGTAGGAAAACATATACCTTGCATTTATAATTGTCTTTTTTGTTCATTTGTGATGAGTGACTCATTCACTTGGTTGTGTATGCGTTCCTTGCACATAATTTTTAGCTGTCACCTTTTATTTACCTTAGTCGAATCAATTGAGTTGAGAAGTGTCAATCCTCATGCCTCATTTCTAGCCTTTAGTTACTGATTTTTGTGTATAAATAGAGGATCTATTTACCTCATTTGGAGCACACATTATCTGCATTTTTTTGTGATTTTCTGAGCTATTATATTCCAATTTTTTGAGTTGTGAGAGAGAGAGTTATTGAGATAATTGATTGAGGTTTTTGAGGGAGAATATTTGGTAAAGTGGGGGAAAAACTATTTGAGAGTTGTTGATTGAGTTGGGAAGGTTGTGTTGGGAATCCGAATCAACCAATTGGAGCATTGCATAAACAAGCATGCTGATCCCTACTATTTTACTCTTTGTTCTATGTTTTTGAAAAGACTATGTGACATTGCTTGTTTTGTTGGGAAGATAGTTATATTGTTTATTAGGGAAAGTTTGATTTATTATCTTATGAAATAGAAAGGATGATTGATATGTTTAGAGTTGAGATCCATTTGATTGATGTGTTTTTATGCATTCCATAGCAAGGAATGGTTGGATATAGAGGATATTATATACTATATTAGGAAATAGGTTACGTAGCTAATGGTTAAACTAAGTTGATTCATAGAGTTACTATGGTTACTTCGTAGACTTGTTAGATAAACATAGAGGTAATAGGTTATCCTTGGGGTTAGGATAATCCAATGAAGGGGATAGCCTATGCATAGGGTATGAATGGTCATTTGTAAATTGAGCTAGGCAAGTGGGTGAGTGTGTGACGTACACTCCAAAATTAAGAGTGATGAATACATTGGCCAAAGTAGTGTAAGTTGCCACTATTTACATTGTCAATTCACTATGTTTCCAAATTTACATTTGAGATAGGTGAAACAAAGAAAAAGAGGTTCACCCAAAAGGGGATTAACCAAATGGATGAACCTAATTTTGTCTTTGGTTGTTTCAGTCAATTATGAAGGGTAAAATGCATAAATAACAATAAGAAATCAATCCCAAACTGTTATAACCGAAATAAGGAAGGTTTTAAGATGCTGAAACAATATGTACCTTGCTAAAAAAGTGTTGTTTCAAGCCTCACTAAGGACTCATTCAAACAGTGGTGAATGGGTCCCTGTTAGGGCTCTGGAAATGTGATTTTTGGGTTCTGCTCTTTAATGTCCGCGCTTCCAGCTCCCAGTTGTTCAAATCCCAAAAGTCAAAAATAAATTATATAGAGCACTTTCTGTGATCTTGCAACAAAGATAACATTTGCAACTTTTCAATCTTGACAACTTTGCAACTTTTACTCTCCACTTGATCTTCAATCTAAAACCTACAATCACACATCAAGATAGAAGAAAATTTGTTGATTGCTAGGGAATAGGGGTTTTCCTTGGTCAAAGCCCATTTAGGTAATTAAACCTTGTAATGAAATAAAGCATAAAGGGAAGATGAATGAACAACAATGTGTAACAACTCACCAATCCTCAATTGAACCTTGGAATGCAAATTTGAAACTTAGCATGAAGTGGCCAAGATGAGTGTAGATCTTGATCATGAACTTGACATAAGATAATAGATTTGAAGACTTGAACTTGATCACTTATGCTAGATCAAAACATTAGCTCAACCATGTGCAAGACTTTGACATGATGAAAGATATCCTTGATTGCTGCAATAAAACTTTAATAATTTTCTCTTGAATTCTCTTGTAAACTCTTAGGATTCTTGCATAAAGATTCTTAGATGAAACTATGTGAAATTACCTTATATTTATACTTATCTTAAGATTTAATCCCGAAATTCAAATAACACAAGCTGACAACAAATCTAGGATTCAAAATCACTAAAATCTTGCCAAGAATAAGTTCAAAAAGGGGTGTCCTAAGTTAAGGAGGACCCATTCACCATAGGGCAAATGGGTCCTAGCATAGTCAATTAGGACAAGTTTCGGGGACATGAAATAACATGTAAAAAGGGGGTCCTAGGACCTAGGAAGGACCCATTCACCCTAGGTCACTAGTCTAGGACTCAAACCTTGCAAAATTAAGTGTTATGAAACATTATTAATGAGTTTCGGGCTTTATCCCTCAAAAAATACAATTAATAAGGCTTGGATTTGAACTTAAGGGGCCAATAAAGGAAAATCAAACCTCAATTAATTAATAAAAGCCCTAGATTAGTGTGAAAGTGTAAAAATACAATTTGCAACAACCTAAATAAGGTATCATTAAGTCCATTTTGTTAAAAAGGGCCCTAGAATTAATGTGAATGTGTAAAACATATTACAACACTAAATCAAGGCAACATTAAACTCATCTATTGTTAATTATTCCGAATTAAGTAAGGAAAAGGGATACTTTTTCCATTACTACATTTTTCCCCCACTTTAGTGGGAGTTTGTCCCCATGAAAAACTCACACTAAAGTAGACATTCAAGACACATATGTATGCAACAATGACAAAGATACACAATCATACCCTATCAAAGACCAAGAAAATAAAGGAACATAAAGGATCAAGCATCAACTGTTCCAACACAATGTGGAATGTGACTATTTGTCCAAGAAAAAAGATGAAGCTTTGACAGTCTGTCCAACACAATGTGGACCAGGTCTAGGTTGTTTGTCCATAACATGTGTGCTCACTCTGGTGTAGTGGAATCTCAGGCTATCCACTAGGTGAGTATCCCAATGAGGTGGGAAATGAGAGAATCGTATTAGCCTCCCATACCATATCAAAGTTATGCTCCTAAAAAATTTGATAAGGCACCATAATGTTAAATGCTTTTGAATGTTTTGTCTATAGGTTTTTGTTGTTTTTATTTTTGTTCAAGGGGATTTTGCTTCATGTAAGGTCTTCTTCCTAGGGAAAATCATGCCTAATGTCTCCAAGAGAGGACAAGTCAAGAATATCATATTGCCACTTATGGGATGCCTTGTTTCACAACATGCCACTAAGGGAAATCGTATGCTTATAAATATCACACTCTTGGAGGACATCAAACCCAATAACACCACCAAGAAAAGGACACTTCACAAGAAATAAAATCACACTGTGAAATATGCAAAATGTCAAAAGATGTCATCGATGTATGCCCCCAATTTAAAGAAGTTTCTAACACCATTGCTGTGAGCAACTGCTTTAAAGTAGCCAATGTTTTCTCCTAAGACATGAGAGATTTCCTCAGAAAACCCTATGCAAAGTCATATGTTTTTGAAATAAAGTTACGTCATGAAAAAGGAGGGAGGGGTTGCCCCCAATAATACATAAGGGATCTATGGATTCGGGGTCAATATGTCTTTGCTACAATGTTTTCATAGAGCTCAAAATTGTCATCATTCCCAAAACACTTATAGAACTGGAAGAATGACACAAAAAGAGCGAAAAAAGAAAAATCCTTTGGGTCAACATGGAAGAGACCTAAATGTCTCAATGCCTTGTGTCATCCCCAAAAGGAAAACACAAGACAAATGAAAAAGGTAAATTTTTTACGACATAGAGAAGAATGTAGACACATATAGAGGAATGCACAAAGAGAGAGAGATACATCAAATAAAACAGCACAGGGGATCACGTTACGCACATGAAATCACATAAATAAACATGAAAGACAAAGAAAAAGACTAGTAAGGCACACACAAGTCAGCCTATAACACGTCGTCCGCATCCCAATCTTGGTTGGTATAAACGAAAGGTAGACAACTAGCTAAAGGGACAACAACAAGTGCCAAACTAGGGGAAGCACCAAGTTCAACACTCCTTTTAGGAGATTTTCCATTTAAAATTATAGAAGAGGAAAACAATGTATTCAATTCGTTATGCACTTGTTCATCAATATTTTTAATTTCAATGTCATCATCTAGATTAATCACAACAGGAGGTCGAATGAAAATTTCTCTGGAAGGTTCTTGTTTATGTTGTGGCGAGGGTATAGACTCATCATGCATTGCTTCAGATAAGTTCAGATTTTGATTTTCTATGTTATTTTCTTCTTGATTTTGTAACATACGAGCAATAGCATGACGTGTACACCTATGCTCTCTAGCATTTTGGTTTCATTTCAATCTATTTCCAATTTATGTTTGTGTAGGAGTGGGTTTTTCAATCATAGGTTTCTTCTCTTCCTTTAGGGGAGGAACAAAAGGAACCATAGGAATATTTATAACTGCTTTCTCTTTATCTTTGTGAACTTATTTTATCTTAGAAGACACAACATGATTGTTTGGTTATCTTGTGGTCTCTTATAGGAAATGGTAGGAGGTTTTGTCATAGGTTGCTCTTGGTCGGTCGGAAGGACTTTTGGTTCAATCATTGTTTCATCAAGGATAGATTGTTCAATGGAGGGTTGAGGCATGTTTTTAAGGGATAAATCTGCTATACGCTTTGCCTTTAACTTTTGATATGATTTAAAAAATAATTCCTCTCGAGGTCTAATAGGTTCAATAGGCTCAGGCCAAAATAAATCCAATGAAAATTTCCCTCGAGAAGACACAAGATTAAACCCACTATGATGCATAGTAAAGATATCATTTCCAAAGGGAAACTTTAAAAAATTTATGCACAACTAAGGGGCGAAATTCATGGAGCGAAGCCATGGATAGCATAACTTCACACGAAATTGGTCTTATTGTAGGATGATGGTGAATGAGAAATTTAATGTTTTCGGTCCAAATTTTAAAGGGAAATCTATTGAGCCAATCGTAGGACAAGAAAAACCATTATGTGTCTTGATCAATGCTATTGCTTTGTCATATGTATCTTGATAAAGTTCATGCACAAATAGAAATTCTTCAGTGATCACATTCTCTCCATAGAATGGATCAATTAATATCCCATTAGTGGGCTGGTTATTGATTTTTCTAACTATGTAAAGAGGACCATCAGGTGCATGATTAAGTATGTCTTTTTTGAGAAATCATTGTCAAGAGGCTTTTTAGTTGAGCCCTTATGAGGTTTAGATTCAATAAAGTTGACCAAGGCATGGATGTTATTATTCTCTTGTTTGGTTAAGTTCTCATTTAGGAAGAAACTAAGGCTATTGAAAATTTGTGTTCCATTTCTAGTTTGAAGCAATTTCCTTATATTTTGTAAAGTAAGAATCATACTAATGTTCATGCTTTCAGTAAGGATAAAGTCTTGTAAGTTTTCTAGGCTTTCATCTAGTCTTTTTATGTCTTCTTGTGAGAAATGAACATCATGCACATCGTTTATAGGAAATGAAGTATGCATACTATGATCCATAGGGGGTTGATTATCAACACTATTAGGAAGAGAGCTAGAAAACCAAAGATCCACGGTGAATGGTATATCATGGGATGAAATTAGCCTTGAAATACGTCTAATAATAGTATTTATAATAGGAAACCAAGTTGTAAAGCTCATAAAATTTTTACAAACTTAGTGTGCAAACTCAAAATGGAAGGAGTCAATGCAATGACCTAGTATGAATGTAATTTTTAGATTCTAAACAAGGCAATTTACTGATTACACTATGTAATGAATTGAAAATAAAATGTTGTAAATGCAATTTTGAATTTTGACAATGCACTTAAATGAACCAAATTAAGTTGGATCTAATGAAATCAATGAAACAAAAATTCAGTAAACTGAAACAAAGATGTAATAGCAACAAACATAAGCATAAAACAAAAGTTTTGAAATTCTAGAAATGTAGATTTAAATCTGATCAGGGAATCATTCGCCCTAGGGCGAATGGGTGGGTCCTAGTTTAGGGTTTTGAAGTTGATTTTTATAGATTTTAAAGCTTTTTCTAATGTTTTTCAAATTTAGGTTTGCTACAGTAAGTTTTTGTTTCAGATTTCTATAAATGCAATGTGAAACGCAAGATGAAAATGTGAGAAAATGATGAATTACAAGATCTAATTTGATATTTAATTTTGTTTTGATTTTCAAATGAGATTTTATGTGATGTAAGATGATATGCAAAATGACTGATTTTTTTTTTGTATTTTTTCAAATTTAAAGAATGTAAACAATGCGATTCTAAAACCCTAGATAAGATGAAAACTTTGAATGCAAATTAAGACACCTTAAATGAGATCTAATTCAATGCAAATGAATGCAAGATATAATATAAGATGAAAAGAAAGACTTTAAAATCATAAAATTACAATGCTCATGAAGTCGGGTTCACCAAAATGAAACAAAGAAAAAGAGGTTCACCGAAAAGGGGATTAACCAAATGGATGAACCTACTTTTGTCTTTGGTTGTTTCACTCAATTATGAAGGGTAAAATGCATAAATAACAATAAAAAATCAATCCCGATTTTTATAACAACAATAAGGAAGGTTTTAAGATGCTAAAACAATGTGTACCTTGCTGAAAAAGTGTTGTTTCGAGCCTCACCGAGGACTCATTTGCCTAGTGTTGAATGGGTCCCTATTAGAATTCTGGAAAAGTGATTTTTGGGTTTTCTTCTTTAATGCCTGCACTCCCAGCTCCCAGGTGTTCAGCTCTTGAAATTCAGAAATAAATTCTATAGAGGACTTTCCGTGATCTTGCAACAAAGATGATAACTTTTGCAACTTTTAAATCTTGACAACTTTTCAACTTTTACTCTCCACTTGATATTCAATCTAAAACCTGCAATCACACATCAAGAGAATAAAAAATGTTGATTGTTAGGGAATAGGGGTTTTCCTTGGTCAAACCCCATTTAGGTAATTAAACCTTGTAATGAAATAATGCATAAAGGAAAGATGAATGAACACCAATGTGTAACAACTCACCAATCCTCAATGAACCTTGGAATACAAATATGAAATTTAGCATGAAGTGGCCATAATGAGTGTATATATTGATCATGAACTTGACATAAGATAATGGATTTGAAGATTTGAACTTGATCACCAATTTTACATCAATACATTAGCTCAACCACATGCAAAAAATTGACATGATGAAAGATATCCTTGATTGATGCAATAAAACTTTAATAATTTGCTCTTGAATGCCATTGAAATGCTCTTGAATGCTCTTTTTAACTCTTAGGATGATTGCATAAATATTCTTAGATGAAACTATGTGAAATTACCTTATATTTATATTTATCTTAAGATTTAATCCCAAAATTCAAATAACACAAGCCAACATTAGATCTAGGATTCAAAATCACTAAAATACCGCCAAGAATAAGTTCAAAAAGGGGTGTCCTAAGTTAAGGAGGACCCATTCGCCATAGGGTGAATGGGTCTTAACACAGTCAACTAGGACAAGTTTCGGGGACATGAAATGACATGTAAAAAGGGGGTCCTAGGACCTAGGAAGGACCCATTCGATAGGTGGCGAATGGGTCCTAGGTCACTAGCCTAGAACTCAAAGCTTGCCAAATTAAGTGTTGTGAAACATTATTCATGAGTGTCAGGCTATATCCCTAATAAAGTTAATTAATAAGGCTTGGATTTGAATTTAAGGGGCCAATTAAGGAAAATTAAACCTCAATTAATTAATAAAAGCCCTAGATTAGTGTGAAAGTGTAAAGATACACTTTACAACACCCTAAATAAGGCATCATTAAGTTCATTTTGTTAAAAAGGGCCCTAGACTTAATGGGAATGTGTAAAACACAGTACAATACTAAATCAAGGCAACATTAAACTCATTTATTGTTCATTATTTTGAATTAAGTAAGGGAAAGGGATACTTTTTCCATTACTACAATAGGGAATTTCATATGAATAGGTTGTAGCCATTGTATGATAGATCTAGAAATGTTTAGGACACACCACTAAGCTCAAAAAAGGTCATGTTATTATGAGGTTACCAAACCAATCTCTTTGTCGAAGGGTAGGGCCATATATCAATTATATAGATGTGTGGGGGACCACAATTAGTCCAAGGTTGGAAAAAAATTGCTTGAGTGATACTTCTCATCAATTGGCGACAAAGGTTTGCATGAAGGATTTCCAAGACTATTCATACATCTTTTTCTAGTAAGCTCTTTGGAGCCTTGTATATGTATTTTGCATCCATTATGATGGAAAGATTGTAAAAGAGAAATGTTATCATGAATTATTGACTATGCTATTAATAAATTGGAAAGTTGAAAATACTTTGATATAATGCAATAGAAATTTTGGAAAGATGTTTATCTCAAATGTGCATGATATATTTTAATTTAAGGAAAAAAAATTATTGCTCATAATGGATAGATGCTTAAACTTTTACTTGAGGTTAAAACAAAGGAAAGTTACTGTGTAGAACAATGGGAAAGTTACATGTGGTATTAGAGCTACCAGGTTCAACTCTGGAACCTATGTGATAGCTATGATTTCCCTTCCAACATTATGAATCGAATGTTTGGAAAATTCTTATGTCATGATGGTGCATCTCAGGTTAACTGCAAGAAAGTAAGTGATAAAAAATGAGCGCTACCTACGAGCCAAGAAGGAAAGAGAAGCCGTTGTTCATACCATAGAGGGAACCAACTATGACAATTCCATTTGGTTAAGTGATATCGAGACAATCAATCATGCTCTATGATGGATTAGTCAAGAGAAAAGAAAAATGAGAGATGAAGCCAATTTCAAAAACTTACCATCCATCTCTCCTACTAGATCGGACTCGTTATCACTTTCCACGGATATGTCCTCAAAATGTAGTCTCAGTCCAACGTTGATATTTAAAAAACCTTGAGTAGTACCTATGGATTAAGTTATTGTTATAGCCTCTAGTAGAGAATCAGAGGGATATGCACCTTAGAACTATGTATCAGAAGATAAGTCTGAAGGATACTACCCTTTTTGGGATAGGTATGAGCAAATTAGAGATGAGAAAAATATGAAGGGTATACCCCATTGAGCTATGTATCTAAGAGTGAATCTGATGGGAAATCTCCTCTTTACTATTTAAATAGTCATTTTATGTAAAAGGAAGGATATTGAAATCCTTATGAATAAATGAAAGAATATATTTTTTTATCAAAATTTATGTATGGAAACCCCAATGAAATTTTATACTTGTTTATTTTCTCTTTTGAAATGTTTTCCTATGCACTTAGTAAACCATGATAGGATATAATTAAAAGATGAATCTTCAGGTATAACATTATTTAAGAAAATGGTTAGGACAAGAACTAATCCTGGAGGGAGTCAAGAAGTTGGAAAAGGTCCAGATAATGTTGAAGCCAGTTGGATTGACTTTTGGAAATCATGGATAAAACTAATGCAAGGATAGGGAATCTTGAGCAAGAAGAGAGGGGAAGAGAGAGAACGAAAGAATAAGTTCCATCCAACGAAGAAGATGAAGAAGTTCCCAATAGTGAGGAAGAAGGGGAAGATTCTAGAAATAACACTAAATCTAAGGATCAAGAAATTGATGGAACTCAATCATATTCTGAGGGAACTAAGAGGAATTGATTGACAACTTAATTATCTAGGGATATGAGAAAGATAAACCCTCCTAAATTCGAAGGAAGCACTAGTAGAGAAGAAGCTAAGGCTTGGTTAATACAAATTGAGAAGTATTTCTAAATAAGGAACTATTCTGAAGTCACCAAAGTTGTGTGGGGAGCCTTCTAGTTAGTAGGAGAAGCCTCTAATTGATGGATGAACAAGAAAATGGAACTTGGAATCAAATCCCTTAAATTGACTTGGAATAAGTTTGTAGAGATTTTTAGAAAGAGGTGGTTACCCAACTCTTTTTCGATCAAAAGCTCATAGATTTCCAAAATCTTAAGCAAGGAGATATGTTAGTGAATGAATACTAGGATAAGTTCACTCATCTTTTGAGGTATGTACCAATTTACCAAAAAGATGAGTGATTTTGTATTAGGAAGTTCATTATGGGTTTACATGGACAAATAGGTGGAGAAGTGGATGTACATGGCCCAACCACTATGGACCTAGTATATGAGAAGGCAATCAAGCAAGAGAAGAAGCTCAAAGCCATCTCAAATTACCAAGATAAGAATCAGAAGAGCACTGGAGGGTCTCAATTTAATCAAGATCCAAGGAAGTTTAATGAAGGGAAATAAATTCAGAGGTAAGGGACAAAGGATCCCGCAATAGTTGGAATGAGCCAAGGAAGGATCATGGGGAAACAACTTCAACAACTATAACATTGGTAACTACAAAAAAGCTGGAGGGAATGGTGGTAATTCTGAGAGGCCAATTAAAAAGAGAGGACCAGTGAAAGGATAATTTACATGTGGTGGGGATAATTATGTAGTCAATGTTCCAACAAACCATCTAATTCACAACCACATGGTAATTCACTTCCTCCTCAACGAGTTGTGTTTTAGCAAAAGATCCATACAATAGTGGACAATCGACAAGCTGAATACCAGATCACCCTGGTGGAAACTCCAAGTAATTTGTTTGGTATACCTATTTCCATACTTATTGATTCTAGAGCCACAATTTTTTTTGTTTCACCTAGAGTAGAAAATCAAATTTCTAGGAAGGCTGGTTTTATGGAAATTTTTTGGGTTGTAGAATATGAAAACTAGGCAAGAGCAATAGTGAACCAATGTTTATTTGAGGCAAGGGTTGAACTTCCTAGTTTTTCAATGGAAGTAAACTTGTATGTAGTACCCTTAGGATCCTATGATGTCATCTTAGGTATGAATTGTTTATGGAAGCGTAGGGCTAAAGTTGATTGCCATGCTAAAACCATAGAATTTCTAGATGATCTAGGTAATCCAGTGTCTTTTGAAGGAACACCTAGAGAAATGAAATTGTGACAGATTTCGATTGTGTAAATGCATAGGTTGAAAAAGAAAGGATGCCAACTCTTTGCAGTCAAAATGGATAAATTAAAGGAATTCAAGGAAGTTACTCCTCAAGATAATGACATGTATCATGAATCACAAGTTTCTTAGGAGGTTGAAGAAGGAGAAGTGGTAGGCTCTAGAGAAATATCCCATCTTAAAAAATTTGTGGATGTCTTTCCAGATGAACTACTTGTATTGCCTCCTAAGAGAGTATTTCATTTCTCCATTGACTGAGTACTAGGGTCAAAAACTATATCTAAAGTACCCTATAGGATGACTACAATGAAACTAATGGAGCTTAAGGCACAACTGGAAGAATTGTTGTCCAAGGGATTGATAAGACTGGGTATATCACCCTGGGGAGCACCAGTGATCTTTGTTAAGAAGGATGGTACCCTATGCCTATGTATAGATTATCGAATGCTTAACAAAGCTACAATAAATAATAAGTACCCATTGCCACGTATAGATGATATTTTCAATCAAATGCAAGGAGCGACAGTATTTTCAAAGATCGATCTGTGATCCAAATATCATCAATTGAGGATCAAAGACGAAGATAGTTTCAAAACTGCTTTTAGGAATAGATAAAGATATTATGAGTTCACAGTCCTACCCTTTGGACTTATGAATGCACCTACAACATTCATGAACCTAATAAATAACACATTTAGAGATTTCTTGGATAGGTTTGTGTAAGTGTGGAATGAGGTAAATAACTTAAATACACTTCTTAATACAACATTATATCAAAGATGACTCAATTGAACTAAATCAAAACAAGTGATCAAATGAAAGCGTCCTATTGCTCTCTATCTCCAAAGATTTATTAAATCTAAATTTCTCTCAGATTGTGTAAGCATATAAGATTGTTAAAATGACTATCTGAAGAACGAGATGATGATAATATAATGCTAAATGATAAATCAATTAAACTAGCATGATATTGAGGTGAAACAGATAATTGCAGCTCCAAGAAGCAGCCATTGTTGTGAAGCTTGATTGTTGAATTGCTTGATACTTGATGCTTGATACTTGATGCCTGGATTCCTGCAGAGTAAGGGTGTAAAAGCTTGATTATCTGGATCCTTTTCTTGGTTCAATGAGGCTTTATTTATAGATTTCCTGGCTGTAGAAATGCACAGGGAAAGCTTTGAGAGGCTTGGATTCAATCTGGAGGATTGAATGGTGAGAGATGGAGGAGATTGAGAGAAAGAGGGAGATTGTCTCTACCCATGAAAACACCAAGCAAGAGAAGAGGAAAAATTGATGGAAGAGGATTGAGAGATCAAATTCCAAATTTGTCTCCAATTTGTCTCCAAAACTTCCCGTGAAGTTTCAAAGCATTAATTGTGACAAATTTAGACATAGATTAGACATAGGAAATCTAATTCATTTTTGAGGAAATGTAGATTGGAATATTCTTTTATGCTTAATTCAAATATTTTGATTTATTTAAATTAGAAAAGGGAGATAAATAATTCAATAAAACAAACTATAGGATAGTCGTTTATTAAATTAATCAGAGGAATATGGTAATTAATAAATAAAGTGTTTTGTCTTTATTTAATTAATTCGAGAATGATGTGATAGATTGAAATAGGGATTTGATAATTAAATCGAACAAAGTATTTAATTTTGTTTATTTAATTAAGATGAATTTGAAAGTGAACTATATTAAATAAATATTTCTATTTATTTAAACAGTAGAGGAAATAGAATAATTAATCAAATAATTCGTATTTAATTAATTGAATGCTCCAGACCATTTTTAGGTGTATACATTTTCCCCCTCTTCGAAGTGATGTGTTTACACATTGGTTCGAAGAATATTTTTGTTGCTATTGCCAGGATCGATGATATGAAAAAATAGTTCCGTATGCCCCAAACATGATTTTTAGATGATAATAATTTCTTGTGCCCCAGACATGATTTTCAGATGATTTGATAATGATATGCCCCCTCGGGAGATAAATAAATGATTTGATGATTTTTAGAATTTTTTTCAAAAATTTATGATTTTATGATGATTTGATGTGTTTCGATGATGAAATAATTTATCTCCCGACAAAATGATGAAGAAATGAGTCCTCCGATGAATTTTAATTAATTGCATGGATAAAATTAATCAAAATGTTATAAAAATCCCCCAAAAATACCTTTCAAAAATTACAAATAGTGGTAAAAGGTTATTTTCAATTCATTATTTGCTTTTTGAGTTCAAATTTCCTAGTGATAAAGACATTTCTACCAGCTGGAGCAAGATGCCGATTCCTTACCACACTCACTGATTCAAGTGCGTTCGATGCCACAAATGGCCGCCTGCGTATGGACCTCCGATATGTACCCCTCGACCTCCTCGTAATTCGTGAACTTCTATTTTTTATGCATTTTAGGTCCTAGGCATGTCTAGGATAGTTTTAGCGCTTTGAAGCCATGTTGTAGCGCTTACATCTCGATTAACGCTTCTGGTAAATTGTCTAGCGCTTTGAGTTTTAGTGCTTGCGTTTAAAACTCTAGCGCTTCCAGTTGGTAAAGTAGCGCTTTCAATGATTTAGCGCTTAGGAGCCTAATGTTAGCGCTATGAAGCCGGATTTTAGCGCTTTGAGATTTTTGACACTTTGAGTCGGTGGATTAGCGCTTTTAAGGTATGATCTAGCGCTTTTGGTAAAGTGGTGCTTAGATGGCCTATTTTAGCGCTTTGATGCGGAAAAGTAGAGCTTTGAGTTTTTTAGCACTTCGGAAGCCTGTTTTAGCGCTTCGGAGTGTTGAAATAGCGCTTTCATGGTTTTAGCGTTTTGAGTCCCTGTTTTAGCGCTTTAAGGTGATAAAGTAACACTTTTGGGATTTAGCTCTTTTGATGACTGTTGTAGCGCTTCCATGACATAATTGAAGATTTTGACTTAGTGAACTTTAATTATGTCAATTCTAATCATGTCTATTCTTTTGATTGGTATGATTTGACAATCCACATTCTTGATGTTGGATTTGATGATTTAAATAAGACTAACTCTCATGACAGGCGAGAAGAAAACTCCATTTATTGATGATCCTCATGATAGGCGAGGACATGATTCAATATCTGATAATCTCATGATAGGCGAGATCTAGATAATGTTTGATGAACCTCATGATAGGTGAGGTTTGATTCAATATCTGATAAATCTCATGATAGGCGAGATCTAGATAATGTTTTGATGAACCTCATGATAGGTGAGGTTGGATGTTTGCCTATGAATTTTGATCGAAAATTCATACCAAAGCTTTTGGAATAGACTTGATAGTAGAATGACGTTTGATTCCTTGACATAGTTTACTGATTGTAGATTTTTTATTTTTTTGTTATGATGATAGGAGGATCTGGGTACTCTCCAGATGCGTGAGAGTTTTCCGCAGACTACAGATTTGATACCACATTTGACACCAGATGAGCTCCAGGTGATAGGCTAGTGTGGCCTCATGAGTTTACTTAACATGCCCCATTTAGGATTAATCGGGGTTTATTGACCGCACTGGCTGAGAGGTGGCATAGCGACCACAACACCTTTCATTTACCTACCGGTGAGATGACAGTCACACTGGAGGATGTGTGGCGTATCTTACACATTCCGTTCATGGGGGAGATAGTTACATATGACTCTCATGGGACCAATAGCAGAGATGCTCTCCGTCGAGTATTTTAGGATCAAGATATTGAGGGTCCTAGTGTTCAATGGCGGAGGATCACAGACTCTTATGCGACACTACCAACAGTGCTAGCTAGATTTATTGGAGGATTCCTTTGCCCTGATCGTAGGTCAAAGGGATTCCTTGTTGGGTGGGGCAGGACATTGGAGAGTATGTTGGTACATGGTACCAGATATGCATGGGGGATGTGCATGTTAGCACATCTCTATCATGATCTTCATTCCATTGTGTACTTAGGTGCACGTAGTATATCCGCAGGGGCGACCCTATTACAGATATGGGTTTGGGAGCACTTTGCTATTTGTCGATCGTTTCCCATTGCAGATAGACTAGCTGGCAAGCCATATGTTTTTAGATATAGTGATCGATTCACGCAGGCACAAATGGGAAAATTAGAGCATTGGAGACGAGTGTTTGATGACACGGAGATAGTGATATGGCGCCCCTACCTTGATTGTGAGGAGTGGGAGGAGGATGGTGCAGTATTGGGCTTTTTGTGTGATTCTATGTATCTCATTGGCCGGACTCCTTTTGTACTTGAGAGATTTTTGCTCCGTCGAGTTTACAGACAGTATGGCATAGTTCAGTGTATGCCACAAGGGGTAGCTCACTACGCCAGGCGACGCATGGATATTCTAGATTGGGGTCCCACATTGTCCTATGATGTTCTGGTGGAGGGATACAGAGCGTTACAACCATCTTCGTGGGACATGTGGAGAGACATATTAGAGGCAACTGTTACAAAGGATTATGCAGCATTCTTGGCCTTGGTCCCTCATCCTCATATTACTATCCCCGATGAGCGAGCACCTTTACCAGTAGAGGAGGATGTGGCAGAGGATGTTGCCAGTGGGAAGGGTGATATCCTAGCAGATGAGAGCTTAGATAGCAGTAGTTCAGATAGTGAGGATAGCAACAGCAGTGACAGTGACGGCGGGAGTGGGGGATACAGAGGACCAGGTCTAGACATTCACAGTGCACCCTCTTCCAGTAGGCCTCGTAAGAGGCAGGCAGTGATAGTGCCAGCAGTAGGGCAGCAAAGACAAGTAGCTAGGCTCCAGGCACAGGTCCAAACTCTGCAGGCATAGGTTCAGACACTACATGGATAGTTGGTACAGGCTCGGGGCATGGTTGTGCAGACACAGACATAGATGCAGACCCAGGCACAGACTCATGCATAGGCCTTAGCATAGGTACAGGGGCAGTTAGCCGGTATGCAGACACAGGTTGATACCCTGATAGCTGAGCAAGACAGTGCTCAACAGATTGCCGAGAGGGCACAGGAGAGAGCTGAGACCCTACAGAGAGTGGCTGATGGCACCTCTATAGGTGATTATATGAGAGAGGTTCTGCGGGCTGCCTGAGAGGCCGAGTTTTACAAAGGTCGGTATCATGATGCAGTGCCTGCCGAGTGTCGAGTCCGTTATGCCCCATCGAGATCTGGGCGGACTCATACACAGATAGTTAGTGAGGGGGTGACACAGCCTCCACGCAGAGATTCGAGAGATCCGGGTCTGTCTGGGGGTGGTGGTTGTACAGGTCCTGTTGGGCCTGCTCATTCTGGTAGTAATAGGTCATAGAGGCTATTTGTGATCCTCACTGATGTATTTTATGATGTACCTCTTTGTATGATGATGTATTTTTATGTCCGACGTCATTGTATACTTGACATTTTTGATATATATATGAGATGCATTTGATATGATTATGACGATGGCTTCATGATTTCTATGTGATGGATGTTTTTACATTCTTTATGTGATGAGTTTATTCTAAATGTGATGATGTTAATGATGTTTTATTTTGATGTAATGATGCAATGATGTATGTTATGAATGGATAAATGATATGTGGATATATGATGTGATGTATGGATTCTAAATGATGATTTATATGGAAATGATCTTATGATGGATGATATTTGATGGGTGTAATGATGTGATTTTATTATTTTTAAATGTATGGATACATGATTGTATCTATAACATAATATTAATGATGATGTAATGATGTTTTATGATGTAGATGATAAAAGATGTGACAAAAGTGATGATGTAAATACATGATGTATATGATAAATGTATGTTTATTATGATGCAAAATGTGTATGGATGATGAAAATTTTAATGATGAGATAATGATGCAAATGATGATGCTATATGTTTTTGATGATTTTATGTCAAGTACACTTAGTCTCTTTTGTAGATTAGATAATCATTGATTGGAATCCTTTATGCAACAAATACTCTACAGATAATGAATGTTGATGAATGCAATCTAATTTAATCATGCAATGATATGCAAAACATATGTCATTTTACAGTCTTTTTGTGCTTGGTATCATCATAGAGCTTTATTGAATGTTGAAAGTTAATACAAGCGTCGATGGTTGTGTTAATCCAATGACGACTTGAGTACTTTTTTCATGATTTTTGATATTGCAATCGAACACAAGCATCGAGGTATAATTGAACCGAGATGACCTGAGCATTCATTGCGTAAAAAGGCAAAGATTATCATTTGAGTGTGTGAATTCTAAATGTCATCGGTGATACATTTGCATAGCACATCCACCGACAATTCACACATTTATATGATATCGCACATACAACAAACAATAAAAATATCATTCTTTTTCCTTATTCCTCTAGTTCAATACATCATTGAGTCACTCTAAAGAAATGATAATCAAAAAGTATAATTTATCCATTGTTCACTTAGAGTGTTTCATTCATTAATCAGATTTTAGATCATCCATCCTGATTTTGACATGTTTTTGGATTTTCGAGATTTTTGACCAAAGACCTAACCTACCAACCTATCTTAGGGGTCTCGGGGGCTGATTTAAGATTTCCTTGCCTACGTTACACACGCAGAGACCATGTAGTTCGACTGACACAAACCTATGTTTTTGGATTTTGCCTTTTCAGAGTTTCCTATTTGACATGTTTTTGGATTTTTGATAAGGATGGTTGATTCTTCTGACAATGATTGAAATTGCGTTTTGATCTTTGTTTTTTATTTTCTATCACCGGATGCAATTGATACGTTTGGATTGCCCCTAGATATCTATATGTTGACCATGTGACATGACTTGATAGTGGATGTAATGATGGCTAGATGAATGATCTGATATGAATTGATACCGACCTTCAGATGAATGATCCTGACATATATCCAAATAGATGGGAAAACTGATCTTAGAATCACATATGACGCTTGTTTCTAGATTTTCATCACACGCTTTGATTACACCCTTTGTATTTTTCCTATTTTTCCCTTTTTTGTATTTTCTTATTTTTTTTTTTGCATTTGCCAAGATGCCTGTTTGCCAGGTTTTCACCAAGGAAACAATTTGCAGAATTTTCCCCGTGCACTAGGAGACTTTAAGCGTAGAATTTTCTGAGATGAATACTGTTGATAGGTTCATCAAAAAAATCCCCTTATGACGTTGATAACTGATATGCCCCTGATCCATACACTAATATGACGACAAATGGACCAAGCCAGTTAGGCTCAAATTTTCCTTTCTTCTCCCTGTCCTGCTGATTTCTTGGGTTTTCCTTTAGTACCAAGTCGCCTACTTGAAAGACCCTTGGTTTCACCCTGTGATTATAACTCCTTGAAATCCTTTGTTGATAAGATGTTAGATGATTTATAGCTTGTTGATGACTCTCATCTAGCAATTCTAGTTCCTGTAATCTAGATACCCTATAATCTTCATCTGAAATGATACCTTTGAGTGATACCTGAAGGGATGGAATTTCAACTTCAATGGGTAATATGGCTTCTGATCCATATACCAAAGCAAATGGTGTAGCTCCCGTAGGTGTTCTGATGCTTGTTCTGTAGGCCCATAGTGCAGGATTGAGTTGAACATGCCAATCACGTCCAACATTGTTAACCGTCTATTTGAGAATTTTGAGTATGGTTTTGTTTGAGGCCTCTGCTTGGCCGTTCCCTTGAGGATAGTACGGTGTTGAAAAATGATGTTGGATGTGAAACTTTTCACATAACTCCTGGACATCTTGATTCTTAAAAGGTCGTCCATTGTCTGTGATTATAGATTGAGGGATTCCATACCGACAGATGATGTAGTTCAAGATGAATGAGGAGATCTGTTTCCCAGTGATGGTAGTAAGAGGTACTACCTCTATCCACTTCATGAAATATTCTGTAGCCGTGATAATGAACTTGTGTCCATTAGATGAAGATGGATGTATTTTGCCTACCAGATCTAGGCCCCATTGACAGAAAGGCCATGTTGATGTGAAAGGATGCAGTTCTTGTGCCGGTGCATGAATCAGATTGCTGTGAACCTGACATTTGTGACATTTCTTGACAAAATGATATGATTCTTTTTCCATGCAAGGCCAATAATAACCTAAACGAAGGAGTTTCTTAGCTAAAGTCATTCCACTTGAGTGAGTACCACAAATACCTTCATGAACTTCTCCTAAGGCCATTTCAGATTCGTTACGTTCTAGACATTGGAGTAGTGTACCATCAAGACCTCGACAATAAAGGACATCTGTGATTAAAGTATGTCAGGCGGATTGACGGATAAAGTTGCGTTTTTGATTCCTGGAAAGGTCAAGAGGTAGGATATCATCTTTCAGATAAGCATAGGTTGTTTCATATATGGAGGGTTCAGTGGCTTCTAGATGGCATATGGTAACGGATTCTGATTGATAATAGGAAGGACATGATACTTGTTCTACCATAAACTCATAACAAATATGCTTCTCAGGAAATTGTAGTAATGAAGCGATCATAGCCATAGCATCAACAACTTTGTTCTCCGCCCTTGGAATCTGATCAAACTTGATATTAGCAAAGGATTGTTTCAGATGATCTATTTCCTGCTTGTAAGGCATCGATTTGTCGTCTTTGGTTTGATATTCATCATTGACTTAATAAATAACCAGTTGAGAGTCTCCATAGATCTGTAAATCTATGATTTTCCATTGAATTGCAATTTTGACCCCAATAATCAATGCTTTGAATTCCGCCACATTGTTTGTACATTGAAACATGAGTCTATATGACTTTGGAATTGTGTGTCCTTGGGGGGAGATGAACAAGATTCCTGCTCCTGATCCTCGTTGTGTATACAATCCATCAAAGTATAGTATCCATTGTTGGGGCATTGCTGTCATGATGTCTGCATCTGGGAATTCCATTGTCATTGGGTGATCATCTGATAGAGAAGCTTCAGCTAGTTGTTCAGCAATTGCTTGTCCCTTGATTGCCTTTCTCTCGACATATTGAATGTCGAATTCACTGAGGAGCATAACCCATTTTTCCAGTCTACCTGTTAAGGAAGCTTTACTTAGTAGATACTTCAAAGGGTCAATCTTTGCAATTAACCTGATTGTATGAGCCATCATGTAGTGTCTCAAATTTTGAGTAGCAAACACCACTGCTAAGCAAGACTTTTCTATGAATGTATAGTTTATTTCATAGCCATTTAAAGTTCTACTGATGTAGTAGATGGTGTGCTCTTTTCCTTCATGATCCTCTGGTGCTAAGAGTGCCCCCAAAGATATATCTGTCGTGGCAATGTACAAAATGAGAGGCCTTCCCTATGTTGGTGGTATGAGAACAGGTGGTGAAATTAGATATTGTTTGATCTGATTGAATGTCACTTCACACTTCTCATCCCACCTGAAAACTATGTGTTTATGCAATAGATGATTGAAAGGATGATTCCTATCTGCCAACTGGGAGATGAATCTCCGGATTGATTGAAGCCGTCCTCGTAGTGATCTGAGCCGGCTGATGTTTCTAGGAGGTGGCATCTCCATTATAGCTTTGACTTTCGCTGGATCCACCTCAATGCCCTTTGTTGACACAATGTATCCTAGTAGCTTTGCTGATGTAACCCCAAAGACACATTTCTTAGGGTTTAACCTGACATTAAATTTCTCCATCCGTGTGAAGATTTTATCTAGGATATGCAAATGTTCTTCCCTAGTAGTAGATTTTTCCAAGATGTCATCCACATAATCCTCCATGAAAGTGTGCATCGTATCATGGAAGATCATAGTCATTGCCCTTTGATAAGTTGCTCCTGCATTCTTTAAACCAAATGGCATGACGTTCCAGCAGAAAGTTCCCCATGGACATGTAAAATCCATCTTTTCTTGATCCTCTGGAGCTATTCTTATTTGATTGTACCCAGAGAAACCGTCCATGATTGATAACATGGCATGCCCTGCCCTTAAGTCCACAATGATGTCTATATTTGGAAGTGGAAAATCATCCTTCGGGCATGCTTTATTGAGGTCCCTAAAATCTGTGCAGATTCTGATGCTATTGTCGAGCTTGGAAATAGGCACAAGATTTGATATCCATTTAGCATAATCTATAGATTGTATGAATCCGGCATCCAGTAATTTCTTTAGCTCTGTTTTGACCATTAATGCAATGTGTGGGTGCATTTTTCTTAATTTTTGTTTAACAGGCTTGATTCCTTTTGGCAAAGACAAATGATGCATAAGTAGATTTGGATCTAAGCCTGGCATATCCAAATATGACCAAGCAAAATTGATGATTCTTGCTTTGAAGAATTGGATGAATGCCGGTCTTTCTTCTTCTGTCATGGATTCTACCAGATGTAGGATTTTTGCCTTCTCTTTTGTGCCAATGTCCACTGATTGTGTAGGTTCGACCAGAACTGATGATCACTCATGATAGTGTTCTGGGAGAGTGTCAAATCTTCCATCCTTTAGTGCCTCAGAAAGGTTTTCACCGTTGGATGCGTTCTTTATTTTTACTTTTTCCAGATCTAATGCTGCCATAGAATGGTTTTCACCATTAGATCTATTTTCCTTGTTAATTTTGCAACTGGAAGATTTGACACCCTCCTGCTGAGTTGTATTGTTATGAGTAGTATAGATAGAATTTGTATCAGGATCGGTATGACATAGGTAATGCACGATGGCATCATCATTTGCAAATTTTGGTACAGTCAATGGTTTGATGGGTTCCCAATCAACAAGTTCCGGATGGATTAATGGCATGGTATCATCAGATTGATTTAGGTCAATGGAGGTAAGGGTGAGGATAGCAAGATCGTCATACTTGTCATTTGGGATATCGAGATCTATGATGGTACCCTCTTCAAAATCATCTAGTTCACTCAAATTTTGTTCGTCCTCACTAGAGTGATCGATATTTAGTGATTCCTCGACGAATGGTATAGACCCCAAGCCTTGGCCCTCCTCACATGTAGGTGCATATTTTTGCATCACATCGACTGGAATATCAATGTCAAGTAGATCACAAGGTAATGCCCACTCATATTCATTTGAGTCTGTTTCAGAACCCTCTCTAAAGTGAAGGATATTTTCCATAGCTATCTTTTTTAGCTCTTGCTTCTCTTCTTTATACTATCCTAGTCCTGGTTTTTCTTTTGTATGGAGAGTGAGAGGTGTGATAGGTTCTGAGATTCCCTCCTTTCTTAACCCAAATGGTCCTTGTCCTTCATAACCCATCTTTTCAAGAATAGCCTTTCCTTTTCCATACTTGTCTGTGTTGATGCTAACATTTTTGATATCGGTCTCTGATGTTGATGTTTCTTCATCCTTGTATAGCCAATCTAGGATTGCTTTGTTGTTTGTTTCTTCTGCTATGGTTCCAGATTTTAGAAATGTTTCGTGAAGAACTGTGGTAGGTATAGATGTTGGAGGTTTGATTAGTGATGGTTGACCATATTTCCTAGGAGATGGCATTAACTGTGATAAGTTAAGCGATTGCTCCATTGAGTATTGTCCCATTCCTTTATCTGTCAACTGAACTTGCTTTTGAAATTTGTGTGATAGAGAAGTTTGTGTATCCGGTTTGTTTGTTTCATCATGACTTGTTTCCTTTTCTTTACCTTTCTTTTGTACCCACTTGGTAGTGATGCTTGGACTTTGTTCGTTCTTGGATGATGATGAACTTGAAGCTTCCTTGTTGTGAGGGACAAAGGTGTCTTGAGATATTCTTAATGTGTCACAATGTTGTGGGTGGTTATAATCAGCAGCTATAGTCACCTCTTGTCCATTTACTAGGAAATTCAGGCATTGATGGTATGTAGAAGGTACAAACTGCATTTCATGAATCCAGGGTCGTCCTAAGAGTATGTTGTATGTCAATTCTCTATCTAATACTTGACATACTATATGCTTCATCACAAGCCCCACTTGAATGGGTAATACAATCAAACCTTTGGATGATCTTTCCTCCTCATCATAGGCTTTGATGGTCATTTTCCATCAAGCATCAATAACATCTTCGGAATATCCTAGTGCATGGACTAATTTGAGGGTGCAAATGTTCAAACCAGCTCCCCCATCTATTAGAACTCTCTTAACAGGATGATTATGGATACAAACTTCGATATGCAATGCTGTGTTATGCGGATGGTTTAATGAGACATCATCCTGTTGAGAGAATGACAGACAATGAGGGGTAGTCAGATGTCCCACCATAGCTTGGAATCGACACACATCCAAATTATTTGGTACGATTATGGCAACTAATGCTTGCTCGAGAACTTCTTTATGTGATGGTGACAACTTTAGGAGTTCCAGTATTGAGATTTGGGCGGGGATATTTTGTAATTGATCAACAATACTATAATGAAATTGAGGCATAAACGCACATTGAGATCCTACTCCTTTTAATACTACCTTGGCTTGCCCCCTAGTTATGACATTTGTTGGTTGACGTTCTTGATTCTCTTGGGGGGTGTTTTGCATGTGATTGATAATACCATAATTTGATGGAGGTGGAATTGCATGTGTGGATCTAATTCCCCTTAACATAACTTTTGATTGCCCCCGAGTCATGGTGTTTGCTGGTTGATGTTCTTGATTATCTCTGATTTTTAAAACATTGATTTGATTATCAGAGTGTTGCACGCTTGGGAGTAAATCCAAAGAGGTAACGTTGTTGGTGTCATTTTCCTCAATGTTATCACTAACTGTATGATCATATTTGACTTCAGATAGACATAGGATTTTTGTGCTATAGACATGATTGGCGTTATTCCCTTTGCTGTTTGATGATGATGCACCTTTGTCATAATTTGGCAGTGGATCTTTGAAGGCCGAATGATCATTGTTATTTTGAGGTCCTTCCACATACACTTTGTTGCTATCCACCAAATCTTGTACTACATGTTTCAATTCCATACAGTCATTTGTTTTATGACCCTTGTTATTATGATAGTTGCAATAATCAGTGTCATTCCACCATGATGGTTTGACTTTTGGATCCCAGAACCTAGCTTCCCGTGCAGTGAGAAGGCCTCTGGTAACTAGTTCCTTCATCGCTGATTCCATTGATTGACCTAAAGGTGTGAACTTTCATCGATTTGATTGTTTTTGATATGGTAGTGTTTTTGCACGTTCGTTGTTCTGCATGGTATTTGAATGGAATTTTTGGTCACTGTTTTGATTGTTTGAAGAAGATGCAGTCAAGTTGAAAACTAGTTTGACATTTTGTGAATCGCTTGTTGTTTCATTTGTGTTGCGATTCTTTTGCCAAATTTTTGGTTTATCATTACTCGAGTGTTGATTGGAGTAGTTATTTGATTTGTCATTGTAATGTTTGATAACTCCTCGTTTCACTAATGCTTCCTCAATCTTAAGACCATTTTCTATGACTTTTTCGAAAGTGGGTGGACATTGTAATTCTAACCGATAGCCCATTTCTTCTGTTAAGTTCTCAATGAATAATTCCATCTTTCTTCCTCTAGAATAGATCGAGGATACCTAGCGAACAGTCGTCGCCACCTTTGGAGAAAAGACAAGAACGTCTCTCCTTTGTTTTTCTTTAAATTGTAGAGATCCTTGATAGTAACATCATTTTGGATGTTGAATGAATATTGAGAGATAAACTTGTTAACAAGTTCCTCAAACGTTTTTATACCAGGTTGTAGTTTTGAGAACCATTCCATACATGCACCTCCCAAACTTCTTGGGAATAACCTCATCAAATAAGTCTCTTCTTGAGAAAACTCAAGACTCATTGTTTTAAATTCTCGTATATGATCTATAGGATCTGTTCGTCCATTGTACTTATCGTACTTTGGGAATTCACAATGTCTTGGAAAAGGTAGCAAACCAACTATTGCGTCAAATGGATAAGGAAAAATATCCTGTATCGCATATCTTTTGGTTGTCCCTTTCGTCATGTCGTGTATTTGTTGCTGTAATAATTGCATTTGTGAAGTTAAAGCAACAACTGGATCTATTGTTTGCATTGGTAACGGTATCTCTGTTTCATTTGTTTCAGTTGCATCTTTCTAACGGTTTATATCAAAATCTTTTGGAAGTTTCACCCCTAATTCGGCCAACATTAAAAGATATTTTTCCATGTCTTGTTCCAAAATTTTTTCCATAAACATGTGAAACTTGGGATCTTGTTGAGCTGCTTGATTTCCTCTTGAGTTATTTCATTTTTGTCGTTGCGGTTTAGAGTGTTCCAAGGATTTTCTTCTGCCATGTTTTTAGATGATTCAAACTCTTGTTCTAAGACTCTCTGTTTGTGGGATCTAGTGAAGATTGGCATACAAATTTTTGCCCTTTCTTCTGAAATGTTAATCTTTTGTGCGGGATAGTGTCAATTTGAACCTTCTTAAATAAAGTCGAATAAGATGACTGATCTTATTGATGAGAAAATATTCAAAAGGTTAATTACTATACTTTGTTTTGTGATGAAGGATGTATTATCTTGATAATGAAAATTCAGTGTAGTAATTGATTGTGTAATTGATTTTGACACTTGTGATTTGCAAGATCTTATTTCAGTTGATCAGTTTGGAAATTTGAATAAACCTTTCTGATTTTGGTCCTTTGACAGTGATTCTGATGAAAAGAGACTTGTGTTCTGATGAAGATTGTGGACAAAAGACAAAAAGACTAACTGGTAAGATTTTTGAACTCTCTGTTTTAGAGGCGCTAAAATAGAGTACAGAAGCATTGTTTCACAAAAGCGCTAGAATAGACACCAGAAGTGCTGAAACAAAAACCAAAAGCGTTGATTTACTCGAAGTGCTGAAACAGTGCATAAAAGTGCTATAGAAATTGATGGAAGTGCTACTTGACAGAAGCGCTAAAACAGTGCACAGAAGAGCTGTAAAAAGTGATGAAAGCGCTACTTTTCCAGAAGCACTGAAACAGAGACTGTAAGTGCTAAAACAGTGCCCGAAAGCGCTATTTTACTAGAAGTGCTAAAATAGTGACTAGAAGCACTGAAACAGGTTTTTCCAGAGCTTCTAAAAATAGGAATTTAAAGACTCTCTACTGTAAAATTTGATCTGGCCTTGTGGCATACTGTATCAAGGACTGTGGAAGATATGAAGGATGAATCCGTTGACTTCGGTTGTGAAATTGTGTGAGAGCTCTTCTTTGAAAGAAGGCTTGTGAATAGAGCGGTTCTACCACGTAGTCTAAAGAGTGATCCCTAGCAAAATCGTGATAGCGGTGGATAAAAGTTCTATGTTGTAAAAGAAGTTTCTGATTTTGATACAAAAAACGTTGTTTTCTCAATTTGTTTCTATAACCGAGAGGTCTTTGGGCTTTGTAACTTTGATTTTTCTTTTAACAAATGTGGTGGACTTCCACTTTCGCAGCATGGATTTTCTAATTTGTTTTGACTTGAAATTTTCATGATGATCTTTAATCTGATTTAAATGAATTCGAGAAAGCACAACAAGCAATTTTGAATATTTGATTTTAAAACTGAAAAGATTGTGTATGTTCAAAAATCATGAATGATCTTTATTGATTTTGACAGGTTGTTTTAACATTTGTACACAAATCAAATAGACTCACACTTAAGGACAAGTAGGTCATCATTATACTCATAGCCCACATCTTGCAATTACGTTGACTCACACAGCCGTGTCACCCCCTAGAGGGCGCCCGTGTTTTTGTCGTTGCCAAGTGCGTACTCAAAGTGACGGACGTAGATACTGAATCCCTTGAGCAAACAATCCTTGGTAATTATATGGTGAGTGTCTTGGGGGAAAATTCTTCCCTCCCCTTGCACCGTGAGTATGACAATGTATGGATACTGACTCGGCAGGAAACTACTCTATGGTTCGTAGATAGGGTTCCGTTCGGTGTGGCAAATAGATAAACTCCCTCAGGAGACCTCCCAATCTTTAGAACAAAGATTTTGGGGATGGTTATCTTGCCTACTACCGTCAATTTGGACTTTCATGAACAAATTGCATTTTTATTATAGTGGGTTGGATAACCTGGCTTTGGTTGTACCCACTTAGGTCGTTCCCGTAGGGTGAGTACTTTTTCCCACTACGATAGGCCTGCTAAAGAATTTAATAAAGCGTAAATGACATAAAAGAAAAGTGAATCTGGCACTTTGGTCACCCAGTTAAGGGGAGAGCATAAGCCTAATCACTACAAGCACAACATATAGATTTGTTCTATTTTTAAGCCCAAAAAGAAAGATTCTTAATCTAAGTGAAGGTGTTGCTTCACTGAAATCATGATCTTTTTAACTTCTACTGTAAAAATGTGATGACTATCCTAGGATTGATAGATTTGCTTTAGGAAAAACAAGAAAGTGACTATCCTAGGATTGATCTATTTTAAAAACTTTGAAGTGACTATCCTAGATTGATCAATTTTTTTTTAAAACTTTGAAGTGACTATCCTAGATTGATTAATTCTATTCCAACTGTCAAAAAAAAAAAAAAAACGTAAGATCTGGCCGCGAAAGCATCGGATCTAGACTGTTTTTACAAAAGCGCTGGAATATGGCACCAAAGCACTAGAATAGTTACTTGAGGCGCTAAAACCTGAAAGCGCCGAAACAGTGTACTGAAGCGCCAAAATTTCTCTTGGAAGCGCTAAATCACCGAAGTGCCGAAATAGTGTACCGAAGCGCTAAAGTTTGTCATAGAAGCGCAAAAACACCCGGTGCACTAGAACAATAACTGGAAGCGTCGAAACTCTGAAAGCACTAGAACAGGGACCGAAAGCGCCGAAACTTTTAACTAAAGCGCTAAAACAAATCACGCCGTAAACCTACGTAACACTTTCCAGAAAAATTGTAATTTTGATAAAATGGGGTTAATGCCCCACGGTGGGCGCCAAATTGTAAGTGTGGAATGAGGTAAATAACATAAATACACTTCTTAATACAACATTATATCAAAGATGACTCAATTGAACTAAATCAAAACAAGTGATCAAATGAAAGCGTCCTATTGCTCTCTATCTCCAAAGATTTATTAAATCTAAATTGCTCTCAGATTGTGTAAGCATATAAGACTGTTAAAATGACTATCTAAAGAACGAGATGATGATAATATAATGCTAAATGATAAATCAATTAAACTAGCATGATATTGAGGTGAAACAGATAATTGCAACTCCAAGAAGCAGCCATTGTTGTGAAGCTTGATTGTTGAATTGCTTGATACTTGATGCTTGATACTTGATGCCTGGATTCCTGCAGAGTAAGGGTGTAAAAGCTTGATTATCTGGATCCTTTTCTTGGTTCAATGAGGCTTTATTTATAGATTTCCTGGCTGTAGAAATGCACAGGGAAAGCTTTGAGAGGCTTGGATTCAATCTGGAGGATTGAATGGTGAGAGATGGAGGAGATTGAGAGAAAGAGGGAGATTGTCTCTACCCATGAAAACACCAGGCAAGAGAAGAGGAAAAATTGATGGAAGAGGATTGAGAGATCAAATTCCAAATTTGTCTCCAATTTGTCTCCAAAACTTCCCGTGAAGTTTCAAAGCATTAATTGTGACAAATTTAGACATAGATTAGACATAGGAAATCTAATTCATTTTTGAGGAAATGTAGATTGGAATATTCTTTTATGCTTAATTCAAATATTTTGATTTATTTAAATTAGAAAAAGGAGATAAATAATTCAATAAAACAAACTATAGGATAGCCGTTTATTAAATTAATCAGAGGAATATGGTAATTAATAAATAAAGTGTTTTATCTTTATTTAATTAATTTGAGAATGATGTGATAGATTGAAATAGGGATTTGATAATTAAATCGAACAAAGTATTTAATTTTGTTTATTTAATTAAGATGAATTTGAAAGTGAACTATATTAAATAAATATTTCTATTTATTTAAACAGTAGAGGAAATAGAATAATTAATCAAATAATTCGTATTTAATTAATCGGATGCTCCAGACCATTTTTAGGTGTATACAGTTTGTATTAGTACTCCTTGATGATATCTTGATCTATTCCAATAATGAAGAGCATTGTAAACATTTAGAGATAGTTCTCAATGGTTGAGAGAGCACAAGCTATATGGAAAACTCTCTAAGTGTACATTCTTTCAGAGAGAAGTGCAGTACCTAGGACACATAATCTTGAAGAAAGTGATTGCAGTGGATCCAACTAAGATAAAGGTGGTACTTGAGTGGCCAATACCCAAAAGTGTACTAGAGATTATAATTTTTATGGGTTTGGATGGTTACTACAAGAATTTTGTTGCAAACTTTTCTAGAATATATTTTCCTATTACTTCATTACAAAGGAAGGGTAAGAAGTTGGAGTGGTTGGAAAAGTGTCAAGTATCTTTTGACCTACTCAAGGAGAGGTTAACTACTGCACCAATATTAAAGGTACCTAATTTGAAAGGCAACTTTACTGTCATAACAGATGCATCAAGTGAAGGATTAGGATGATTTTTGATGCAAGAAGGTCAATTCATTGCTTATGAGTCAAGAAAGTTGAAGCCCTATGAACAAAATTATGCATCACATGATTTAGAGTTAGTGGCAGTTGTTCATGCATTGCATATGTGGAGACATTATCTAATGGGAAATCCCTTTGAATTAAAGACCAATCATCATGGTTTGAAGTATCTATTTACCCAACCCAATCTGAATGCATGGCAAAGAAGGTGGTTGGAGTTGATATCAGACTATGAATTCAACATCAACTATATCAAGGGAAAAGAGAATCGAGTTGCTGATGCCCTAAGTCGAAGTAGGCATATCGCCTCTATGGTAACAATTTAAACTAACTTTAAGGGACAAATTTTGCAAGAATCCATGAGCGATGAATTCTACAAGAAAGTTAAGCAAGTACTCACAGATGATCCACAAGATGCAAGGTACGAAGGTTTTCATTTTGAGCCAAATGGATTATTAAGGTTTAAAGGAAGAGTATATGTACCTAACTCAAAAGAGTTAAGGAACTTGGTGCGGAAAGAAGTTCATGAAGCACCATAGTTTAGACATCCTGGTGTGATGAAGATGTTGGCAGATGTGAAGTTATATTTCTGGAAGGGTATGAATGGAGATTGATGATGAAGAATTCACACATAGGCACTCAAATCCCAACAAGATAATAGTAACCCTCATTAAATTGCTTGAATCATAGATATGGAAAGCCACAAAAAACAAAACTCAAGAAATAAGTCATTGAATTCTTTAATCAAACTTTGTTCAAATGCATCATCACTAGTTTATATTGAACGTGATACTACTAGGGATCGATCTGTAATCACACAATAACAAAACATAAATCCAAAAATTGCTTGCATCCCAACTATCCTATACTCATTGTCGACCCTTCCTTCTTCTTAATCAGGTTTTATTTTTTTTGGAACTCAATGACGATCTCTTTTCTCTTCCAACCGCCAAACCACAACTTTTACCCTCTTAATCGGGTTATGTTTTCCTAAACCTCTTCTTGCCGCTATTCCTTCTCACCATGATGATGCTTCTCTTTCTCTACACTCGGCTATTTAACAATCTTCTTAATTGGTTGTATTCCCGAATCTTCTCTCGATCTTCTTGTTTTTAGTAACGGTCAAACTTCATCCTGAACCATTGAGCAACCAACGGTCACCTCAAAATAACTGAAACGACTTAGCAACTGTCAAGAGGATTCAATAGTTATCCCATTATGTTCTTGCCTGACAGGTGACAGGAAGTTCAAACATCTAATTCTTAGTGACAGGAAGATAGAATGATGAAGTGACAGGCAACTGCAATGACCACCCATCAAACCAAAACATAACAAAAGCCAAAAACTACTGAAACTAAAGCAAAAGAGAAACAAAAACATAAACCAAAATTTAGGGAGAGCGATGCTCCTGCATCAGACTCCCCAGGTGACTAAGAAATCATGTGCTCCTACACATGGAGTCTATAATGTTCACTTTTAGCTTCAATTTATTTTTCCTCACCTTTCAGTTTCTTGATTCTGCACTTCCATACTTGCATTGTTGCCTTCGAAGTTTCTTGATCTTCATTTGTTGGCTTCTCTTTTTGTGCATACTTCCTCCTCTAATTCTCTTTATTAACTCCAAATCCCCACCATGTTGTCTCCTCTTCACACTCTTCCACCGATATTTTCCCAAATAAAAAGACTTCCTTGTCATGGGTAAACCTAGATACTGCTGGAGTATCAATTGGAACCATTACATCATTTACCTTTTCACCATTTGTCTATTCTTTTACTGCAATCCCATTAAAAAATTTGGCACTTTTGTTCTCCATTGCATCCGCCTTCACTAAGTCTGCGCTTACACCATCTGAACTAAACTGCACATCTAATACTAATTTATCTTCATCTTCATTATAGTTTTTATATTCAAAATGAACATAATTTTCTCTGTCATTGAACTCTGCTTCACATTGACTACCATCTTCCAACAAATTATCAAATTGATCAAATTCAAATTTCTGAGAATCTGCATTTTTATCATTTTCTGTCACTTGATAATCTTTTTCCTTAACATCTACAAAATGTACGTAGTCTTCATAATCAACATCCTTGTCTATAATTTCTTCTACATGAATTGGATTTGCTTCAGGCTCTCTTTCCTTGGATTTCTTCGGATGTCCTGTAATCACCATAGGGTTAGGGAAATAATACTTTTCCAATGCATCCATTCGACTTGAAATCATTTACAGTTCCTCATATAGCTTTATCTTCTCCATGCTATCTCAATATATATCCCAAGATGGGATTATCACAGGTCTTCTAACAACGATCTTCATCCTCTTCACTGTTGCAATACTTTTCCAACTCACTTGGAAATCTACACACATAATTATTTCTCTACTCAACCCACAGGTCCTGGCTAAGTTGCCTCACTTCGGCAATCTACTCAGTGCTTAGAACCTTTTGTGCTATGATACCATTTGATGATGGAGAATTCACACATAGGCACTCAAATCCCAACAAGATAATAATAACCCTCATTAAATTACTCGAGTCACAGATATGAAAAGCCATAGAAAAAAAAACTCAAGAAATAAGTCACCGAATTCTTTAATCAGATTGTTCAAATGCATCATCATTGGTTTACATTGAGTGTGATCCTTCTAGGGATCGATCTGTAATCACACAATAAAAAAACATAAATCCAAAACTTGCTTGCATCCCAACTATCCTATACTCACTGTTGACCCTTCCTTCTTAATCAAGTTGTGTTGTTTCTAGAACTCAATGATGATCTCTTCTCTCTTCCAACCGCCAACCCATGACTTCTACCCTCTCAATCGGGTTACGTTTTCATGAACTTGTTCTTTCTGCTCTTCCTTCTCACCACGACGACACTTCTCTTTCTCTACACTCAACTATTTAACAATCTTCTCAATTGGTTGTATTCCCGATTCTTCTCCCGATCTTCTGATTTTTAGCAATGGTCAAACTTCATCCCCAACCATTGAGCAGCCAAAGGTCACCTCAAAATAACCAAGGTAGCACATTTTATTCCAGGAAATATAATTGATGGAGCTTCTGCCATAACTAAAAAATTTATTCAAGAAGTGTTTAGATTGCATGGGATTCTTGCGAAAATCATTTCAGAAAGGGATGCTTGTGTGACGTCTAGGTTTTGGCAAACCTTTTTCTCCTCACTTGGAACTAAGTTGAATATAAGTTCAGCTTATCATTCAGAAACAAATGGAAAAATAGAAAGAGTTAACAAATGCTTGAAGATCTACTAAGAATGTATTGCATGGATCAAAAATACAAGTGGGAAGATTACCTGCCATTAGTTGAGTTTTCATACAACAATTCTTATCATTCAAAAATAAAGATGACTACATTTGAATTAGTGTATGGAAAAAAATTCGAACTCCTATAAGCTAGGATAAGCTAGAGTATATGATAAATCTTGGTCCAGAATTGTTATAAAAAATGGAGGAGCAAGTAGGAATTATTAAGAAAAGGCTAGCATAAGCCAATGATAGGAATAAAAGCTCTACAGACTCTAAGAGAGTACCCATGAATTTTGCAGTAGGAGAAAGGTGTTGTTAAGAGTGAAACCTCATAAGAGTTCCATCAAGTTTGGAAAGTCATCCAACTAGCTCCACGCTATGTAGGTCCTTTCGAGGTTCTAGAGGAAATAAACCTAGTTGCTTATCAAATTGTGTTGCCACTAACTCTTGCTAGGATGCACAATGTATTTCATGTCTCATACCTTAAAAATTATATACTAGGGGATAACCATGTTATTGATTGGAATGCTTTACAAGTACAGGACCTAGGAGTGGTAATAATTGAGCCTCTCAAGGTGCTCAAAAAATGTAAGATTCGCTTGCGCAATAGAGAGGTTCTGCAATGCAAAGTCCAGCGGGACCAGTATGCAAAAGATTTTGCCACTTGGGAAGACTATTATGAGATTAAGTAAAAGTTTCCTCATGTGTTACATTCTTTTCAGAGTTCTTGAAAAACAATTCTAATATGTTTTATAGTATGTGTCTATGTCTACTATCTAAAATCATCGGGGTCGATGATTCATAAGGGTGGGATATGTTACACCCTGTTGTGTTACTACTTATTTACTTTTACCTAGTTGGGTGAAAATTATTGAAATGAGTGTATTTATGTTTTATGTGTTTTGAAAATATGAAGAATAAATGTTGATTCAATTTGATGTTATGAAATGATTCTAATTGTGAAATATTTGAAGCAAAGGAGCGTATTGTTTTCAGCTGAATATTATTGCAATGTGATAAGTTGGATGCAAGAATTTAATCAAGACTCCTGAAGAGAGGGGGAATATCAATCAAGGAGAAGAACTTGGTCTAGTAACCTTTGATAAAGACCTAAACTAAGCTTTGACACACACACTTCTAGTTGGTCAAAGTCGAGATAATAGTTGGGAAATAGTAAGTTACCTTTGGTCTTGCTTATGGTTTATTTGTGAATGTTTTGTTAGGGGTTCTCAATGTTGAGTCTTTTGTGATAAGTGAGTTCTTCTTTATATGTTTCTTTTGAATCAATATGATATATACATAAAATGTATATCTGTATATATGTATGTGTCAATGATAAACTCATATGCATGAGTAATTATGCACATGAGTATACGCAGATAAACGTATCTATGCATGCTCATGAACGGCTTACCCATATGCATGAGAATATTCATCAGACAAGATGACATATACATACATACATATATATATATACATACCATGTATATATGTCAATCCATATGAATGTGTTAATATATGTTTATATATCAAAGTATGATACATATAGTATACATATATATATATGTGTGTATTTGTATATTAACATACATGTATGTATCAACGTAATGGAAACGTCCATACAAGTATATATATATGTATGTATATATACACATACATTATTATATGTGAAATATAAGGATACATATGAGTATCCATATATCAAATGATACAACTCTTTTAACTTGGGAATTATGAATATATATATATATACATATACATATACATATATATATATATATATATATGAAACTCGTGGTGTATATAAATTTATATACATATTATATATGAATAATGTAATGTTTCTTTAGCATTGAATTATCTTATAGTGCATAGCAATCTAATTTTATCTAATGATAAGAATAGTGCGCAACATATTATAAGTGAAACAATGCTAAAAGTGAGTAACACATGATTATATATATATTTGAATGGAGTTTAAAAAATATAAAGAGCATAGTGGTATGAATATAAGCAATGCCATATAAAGCACATATAGACCAGTGCATTCCAACTTGAAAGAATCATTGATGACTTTGTCAAAGTAAATAATATTTAATGCTTATGCATAGAAAATAGTCGACTAAGTCAAAACAATAAACATCGACCAAATAATATGGCACGAATGGCATAAGGTGTCACTGAATTGGGAAATAAAATCGATTAGAAGTATATTCTCAGTATGAATTTCCAGATTGTGAGGCATATGAAATATATGGAATTAGTCAAAGTGAAGCTGTCTATGCAAGTCGACATGTAGGAAAACATATACCTTGCATTTCTAATTGTCTTTCTTGCTGTTCATTTGTGATGAGCGACTCATTCACTTGGCTATGTATGTGTTCCTTGTGCATCATTTTTAGCTGTCGCCTTTTATTTACCTTGCTGAGTCAAATCAATTGAGTTGAGAAGTGTCAATCCTCATGCCCCGTTTCTATCCTTTAGTTGCAGATTTTTGTGTATAAATAGAGGAGCTATTTACCTCATTTGGAGCACGCATTATCTGCATTTTTGTTGTGATTTTTTGAGCTATTGTATTTTTATTTTTTGAGTTGTGAGAGAGAGAGTTATTGAGATAATTAAGAGAGGTTTTTGAGGGAGAATCTTTGGTAAAGTGGGGGAAAAACTATTTGAGAGTTGTTGATTAAGTTGGGAAGGCTATGTTGGAAATCCGAATCAACCAATTGGAACATTGCATAAACAGGCATGCTGATTCCTACTCTTTTATTCTTTGTTCTATTTTTTTGAAAAGATTGTGTGACATTGCTTGTTTTATTGGGAAGTTAGTTCTATTGTTTATTAAGGAAAGTTTGATTTATTCTTTTATGAAAGAGAGAGGATGATTGATATGTTTAGAGTTAAGATCCATTTTCTTGATGTGTTTGTATGTATTCCATAATAAGGAATGGGTGGATATAGAGGGTATTGTATACTATATTAGGAAATAGGTTACGTAGCTAATGGTTAAACTAAGTTGATTCATAGATTTACTATGGTTACTTCATACACTTGTTAGATAAACATAGAGGTAATAGGTTATTCCTAGGGATAGGATAATCCAATGAAGGGGATAACCTGTGCATAGGGTATTAATGGTCATTTATTAACCGAGCTAGGAAAATGGGTGAGTATGTGACGTACACTCTAAAATTAAGAGTGATGAATACTTTGGCTAACGTAGTGTAAGTTGCCACTGTTTACACTATTAGTTCATCGTGTTTCCAAATTTACGTTCTAGATAGGGAATGCCATATGTATAGGTTGTAGCCATTGTATGACAATCTAGAAACGTTTAGGACACATCGCTAAGGCAAAAAAAGGTTATGTTATTATGAGGTTACCAAACCAATCTCTTCGTTGAAGGGTAGGGCCATCTATTGAAATTAGATAGATGTGCGAGGGATTGCAATTAGTCCAAGGTTGGTGGAAAAGCACTTGAGTGATGCTTCTCCTCATCAATTGGCGACCAAGGTTTGCATAGAGGATTTCCAAGACTATTCATACATCTTTTGCTAGTAAGCTCTTTGGAGCCTTGCATATGTATTTTGTATCCATTATGATGGAAGGATTGTAAAAGAGAAATGTTATCATGAATTATTGACTATGTTATTAATAAATTGGAAAGTTGAAAATAGTTTGATATAATGCAATAGAAATTTTGGGAAGATGTTTATCTCAAATGTGCATGATATCTTTTATATTTAAGGAAAAAAAATTATTACTCATAGTGGATAGATGCTTAAAATTTTACTTGAGGTTAAAACATAGGAAAGTTACCATGTAGAACAATGGGCATGTTACAAAGCATCAAAATATTTTTGAATGAATCAAATGGTGGTGTAGTATAGGTCACTCCCATAGTCAATCGATGAGTTTGGAAACTAGAAATAAAAGTTGCATATTCTAAAGGAAGCTTGATTAACAAATTGAAGACCAATTGTGCATCCTTCTTCTCAATACCACACCCTTTGAGTTGTGCTCTTAATTCATTAGCCTTAGTTACATATTCCTTGGTATTGTCATTTTTTGGGATCTAGATTAGTGAGATCATTATCAATTTGGTACCCCCTAATCTCATGAATTTGACCATAAAATTGAGCAAGTTTATCCCAGGCCTCCTTAAGTGTTTTACACTTATCAATATGAAAGATATGATTGGGAGAAACACATTTATTTAGATTTACAAGAACCACAACACTTTTAATGAACCAATATATCTTTTCTTTAAGATTTGTTAGTTTTGGAACAAATCCATCAATGTAGTGAGATAATCCTTTTTCCATTAATGCACTCTAAGATTTTTTTCCATGTTGCATAGTTATGTGGAGTTAAAAGAGAAAAAATAGGATGACCCAGGGCTAATATTTTGAGAGCACAAGAGAGATCCCAAAGCACAATCACACAATACAACCCCCCCAAATTACTCAATCGAATTAACCTCCCAAGAAAATATGTTTTGATTCTTTATACTTAGTGCAGTTACAATTGTGACTTGCAAGAAAAAGTTAAGTGGTCTTTTATATCAATGCATTACAATTTCCAAAATAAGGTTATATGATAAAAATACAATTTTTTTATCATTATAAAGTTATAAATTGATAACACCATTGTGAAGTACACAAAAAATATGCACTTTTAATAAAATTGCGCCTGAAAAGGAGTTTGTATGAGCCTGAACAAAGCCCTTGAAGTTCCCAAAAGGAAAACAATTCAACAACACCTATGACAAATTACAATTTTTTGAACATCTATGCATCAAAATCATAAATAGCCTACACTAGCGCGTAGAATGCAAACAATAGCTGAAATAAAAAAGTATGAAAAAGGAGGTCATGAGCCCAAGATATCACAACTTTCAAAATTGAACTAAAAAATGGAAACTCACAATGGAGATGGGAGCCAAAAATCAAAAGCCACCTGTTGACGTTAGCATGATGTCACCAGTAAGTTTGTCGGAACTATCACCAACTTTAGAGGTGTCACCAAATGTAGAGCTCTACCAAAGTTAAATATGGAACTTTACCAAATCTAGGAACCTTTGCTAAATTTGGAAGGAGGACAAGTTTGGTGGACCTACTAAATTTTCTTCCAGATTTGGTAAATTTGGCAAATTTTGTAGGGGGTGGGTCATATAGCTTGACTAATAAATTTTTTCCTAAGAGGGAAAATTTCTCCAAGATTGATGATTTGACAATCGATTTATAGGTTCTTGGGCGTTCTAGGCACGATGACAAAGTTTGTTTTAACCCAAAATGCTCCAAAATATGGATACCTTCTAGATCTAGTAACTAACTCCCAACTACAAACCCTTGCAAATCTAGCCTCCAATGTCCAACTAGGAAAAAACAAAAGGAAAGTTTGACTTTTTCAAGCACTATGAACGTAATAGTGAGCTCTTATTTTCTCCACCAATCTCCCAAAACACACCTACAATGTAAGGCCACAAAAGAAACCCCCCATAATTCGGTATTTCTATCATACCTTTCATATTCTCCAGATCATCTGAGGATGCAAGAGAACAATATATTCGATGCTTCAATAAAACAAGATTATGCACTCAAGATCTCCAAAAAGACTAACCAAAGGCACTCAACTTTCTTTGATACTATGTAAGATTTAGCTATGGAGATAGCCACCTAAGATCTAGAGGCCTAATAAAAAGCATAATAAGGTGTCTTAATCTTATGATATGAGACACAATAAGATTATATCAAGTGTCTTAATCCTATGATATGAGACACAATAATATTATAACATGTGTTAATCCTATGATATGAGACACAATAATATTATAACATGTGTTAATCTTATGATATGCGACACAAAGTGATAAGTATCCTATGTGTACCCTAAGTAAACTTAAGTGATAAGGTGTGAACAAGACCTATTAGTGGAACTAGTTAGGTGATACTCGCTATTCACACCAACAAATATATAAACATAACCTTAGTAAAAATGATTACCTCAACTTCAAATTAGACTTAATTATACTTCACTAAATTAGGTATAACTTAATAAAAGTGATGATAAATCAAAGGTCATATAATTAAGAAAATGAATTAGAAAAATTTAATGGGAATCATTACCAAAAGAAACTATGTAAGCACATGCACATGAAAAAATTGAAATTAAAAGAAAAAATATTCCTTCATTCTATGCTTTTTTCCATTTAAAATCACTTTGACTAGCTTCTCCAAATTTGAAATTTTTTCTACCAAAATTTCTTACTCTTCCTCTATCAAAGGTTTCCCTTCTTTTCAAATAATATGATATCTCTTACTTAGATGACTTTGAATTTCAAAGTTAATAAATTCCCCTCCTTTCCAAATTAAATTTCTTCCTAGGACATTTCTTACTTTGGTAACTCTACCTTTCCCTCTTATAGTTCCTTCTTGTTTTCTTAAAAATTTCTCATCTTTTATAACATACTAATATGTCTCATCTATAGTGTATCTTGATAAGAATTAATTCATTATGAGATTGATATTATAGTTCATAGATATATTTGGAAAATAATTGTGCCTCCTCTTCTTATATGTATATTCTAATTTATATCTACCTAGAAATTGTTCCATGAACTCTTGTAAAGATAACTCCTCCTACTTCAAAATTTTAAATGGTTTGAATACTTCATTTATTGATGGGTTGAGAGATGTTTTTATCGTAAGATGCTTTAACATTTTAGACCATAACCTAATTCCCCCATTTCCTTTCCTTCTAATAGATTATGAAGTTTATCCCACCACAATGTGGCACATGAGTTCATTATAAAGATAAATTTTAACCCTTTTTGGGTCATCTTCAAATTTTCCTTGTCAAAGTCCTCTTACACTCCACCCAATTACCCTTTAAAATTATCACATCTTTCTTAATTTTAATTCTCTGTTTAGCGAAATTGTCATTTATAAATTGTAAACTAATAAATTAAATAATGTTGATGGATTGTAATATTTTGTATGCAACTTCTATAATTTGTTCTTTCGTTGTTGATTCATTTAATGAAGTTGTAATTAGATTAGATTCCTTCCATCCCAATCTTCCCACTTGATTCATCATATTTTCAAGCCTGTTGATCCCCTTTACTCTAATAATTATAGAACTATTATAGTTGGGCATATGCTTTTTAAGGTTTATATCACTATTATAGACATTTACATTATAAATAACTTTAACTTTGTGCTCATGGTTAGCATTCAAAACTTTCACCTCCTTTATTCCAACTATTTCTTACTAGTTAAAACATTCATATGAGAAAGTGGGAATAAAGAAGGCAATATCTTTGTTCTTACACGAACTAGCGATGTTAATATATGTGGTCAAAAGATTGATAGTGGTGCTATATTTAGTTTCTCTTGGTTTATTGGAATTGAATGTATTGATGTTACATATAAATTTTAGATGTACTTGCTAATCTTGAATTTTCTTCTTGTTTCTTTGATTGTAGGCCACAATTTAAATTTGCCCATAGATATTACTTTATCATCTAATTTTTTTATGATACTTTATTTAACATTGTCTTTCAAATACTAAGGTGGCCTATTGTCAAAAACTTTTTTTCTCTCTCCATATTATTAATCTCATTTATTTTTTAAAGTTGTATTGAACTTTAGCCCCCCAAAAAAGTAAGCCATTAAATTTAACCCCTGCTGTGGGCTCACATATTACTCATTTGCACTTAAGTCATATGCTTGTATGTATAGCATTTGTAGACTTGTTAAATAATATAATTAGCTTTAAGAGTAAATAAATTTGAGGGGGCACATGATGGTTAACGATTTCAAAGTGATGCTTGTGCCGCCATCATTGTATTTTGGCCCACTCACACCCCACTTACTTGATGAAATGCTCCTTTTAATCTGGTCATGTGCACAAATACTACTCCATTTCACACACAAAATGTTGAGAAATGTTGTGATGATTGAACATTAAATGAATCTGCAGTTTGATCTGGCACTTTTCAGTCTATCATCATGCAATGTGCTCTGATTATCCATGAGCTTCTGTGCATCTACCTAATACTTACTTTCCACTAGAAAATGCTCATGCTTTTCAGCTATGTATCATCTCATTCCTCTAGTCTAAAGATGTTTCAGTTGCTTTACAGTTTTGCAGACCAGCTCTTTGCTTTATTTATTCAACATGAAGGGCCATTAACAAATAAGTATTCAACATAAAACTAGAGGGAAAGGACTGAAATCCAGGGAAATTGTGGGGCAGACTCTGGTTTTCAGCTGCCCATGAAGAGAAATTAAGGAATAAGATAACATAGCACTAGAAAGGCTGGAATCCAGGAGATTCTGACTTACAAAAGAAGTTAAAAGCTGATGAAAATAGGCAGAGCTTTGATGGCATACGTCTGCATTATTGCTGGATTTTGGGTGATGAATATTAAATTGTAGCATGTTATGATTACAGTGATCAAGATTGTTTATATGTTGTTTCATTGCTCTCTCAAAGTTTGAAGGGGAAACTAAGAGCTCAGATTTTGGAGAAGCAAAACTGTGGAAAGATTAGATCAAATATAACTGTCATGAAAATATGGGAGTGATGACAATGATGAGCGAGAAGCCGAGAATTGCAACAATCAAGCGGAGCTCCAGTCGACCCACATTCACCATGAAGCGCACCCATGAGTGGTAGGCTTTATAACATCTCTTTACTAGTCTATCTAGCATACAACATTTTATTTGTGTACTGGTTATAGTTGAAAGATTTGTTTCCATTTGCATTTAAGGGTGATCTGGGCTGTTTAATTAAGGGCTTAATCAATACAAATTCTACTTCCTGGACAATATGAATGAGTTTTTTTATTGATTGGAATTGGAGTTTTCATTAAGCTAACTAATACCGTTGTACAGAATTACAGATGAAATTTCATTAAGCTAACTAAATTTTCAGCCCTGTTTATGATTGAATGACATCTTTATCATTTTGTATTACAATTTAGTATTATTCATATAAGAACTTAAATTTATGTAATCTAAACGGACATTTCATTAATGTACCCAATCTATTAGAAAATATGAATAGTTTTTGCCATTTGATAGGCTTCTCAGTTTGCCAGATAGATAAACAATTAGCTATATATATGTAGAACATTAAGAAAGAGTAGTTTATTTGTCATCTTGAGTCTATCCCACCAACACTGCTGCAGTTTGTCGACGAAACAAGCAAACTATATATGCTCTGAACGTTTTAGAACATAAAATAAGTAATAGGTTAGATTAACTGTTGTATCTCTCGGAGTTATCTTGTAGGCTAACTTTTGTTTTGGGTCTGGGTGAAGATGTTGATTTGGAAGTTCATTGGCATCTGTAGATATTGATATAATGACAAATCTACATGCGGTATTAGAACCTCAACTTAGGTTCAATTCCCCTGAATTATGATGTAAGGAGTGTTGAACTGACTGATGTATCTGGGGGAGTTGATCTTATAGACTAACCACTATTCTGGATCTAAATGAAGATGCTGATTTAAAATTCACTAACAAACCTGCAGATTTTGATGTAAGAACAAATCTATAATAAATTACTGTATACTGTATAAATTCTACAGTGAAGTATTCCTTCCTATAGATCCTGAATAAAGACATTTTATTCCATTCTATCTATCCCTTGGTGTTGGGAACCTAACTCAAGCCTCTTCATGTTTACAGTAATTCATTAAATGGCATGGTTCTCTTACTCAACTTGGATTTCTCCTTGTAACACAATCATGGGTGCTGCTCTTGATTTATGCTACGAAATCTCTTTATCCAAATGCCATCTCCTAGCTAGGATAGGTATTGGATGTAGATTTTCTTTTGAAAGTGATGGTGTCCTGTGAAAATGATGTTGAAAAATGAGTTACATCTGAATCAAAGATGGACTGGTTGTCAAGGTCAGTAGTTCAATGATGAAACACCTCAACAGTAAATGAAAGGTCTTAAATTTGATTCTTCATTTTTCATATTTAATACTGTAATAACATCTAATTATACTGCTAAGTAGCTATATTCTGATTTCCAGGTTGTTGAAACAACTCACTGTTTGCAGTTGTGCATATAAAGGTGGGTTAACAGGTTGGTCAAAAAAAAGAAGCCCTGGAGGCATCCTTTTCAAACTGCAGGCACAATTACATAGTATTTAAAGTTTTCCTCAATAGATTACCCCTTGTACAGATCACATCACACTATAAGATCTGTATGAAACCCTCTCTGCATAGATTTGTTTCTCCTTCCGACCTCCCAAATACAAACCAAAATAGAGCTATAGTAGAAGGTCCAAAAACCCTTCCATTAGATAAGACCAACTCCAAAATTGATGCATCAGTTGATTCTTGACAGTGGAAGAGTTAAACCCTTCCATTAAATAAGACCAACTCCAAAATTGATGCATCAGTTGGTTCTAGACAGTGGAAGAATTTAACAGGGCATGTGATGCACATGGAAGGGCACAATCACAATTGAAATACTACCCACATGAGGATGTCTCTTGTGGCGTCTGAGGTAAGCAATATGGAGGCTTTTCAACTGAATTTTCGCCATCAATCGCCAACACCCTCTTCCCGCCATACACAAAAGTGATATATACGCAAGAACCCTTGTCTGTATACCAAAGTCAGAATTTATTGTCAAAACTAATATACAGATGTGTATTGAGACTTGACCTGAAGAAGATCCAAAAAACCCTAATCACTTTTTGTTGTTTGTGAATAAGCCGTAACTGTCTGAGACCCTGAAGCCCATCCAGATCTTCCCGACCATGAATAGCACGAGTCCAGAAATGAATTCAGGAGAGCCATTAAAGGCATGATTTTGTCGCCGAGTCATTATCATTCCAGCCGGGTGTTTGGTAAACATAAGTGCCCACATAACATAAGATGTTCCCTCCCACGATAGGAATACTTGTGGAAAAAATAGCTTCCCCCCGACTGCTACTAATCTTTACCTTGAAAAGATTGGCACACACAATAATTGCTCAAAGTTTAGTGAGTTGTCATAATTATAACTCCATTATTTTATTTCTCGAACTACATTGAAACCATTTTTTTTTCTTTGCTTTTGTTTTGGACATACTTATGTTGAGTTGTTGACTGTTTAATGGCATTTTATTCTATGTGTTTTTTATTTAGAGTCAAAGTGTAATTATTAGTTGAAAATTTGATGGTCTTATGGTCGTATTTAGTTATTTTAGCTGTAAAATACAATTAAAATTTTAGGAAGACTGTATCACTTGAAAGACAAAATTTTAGTTAAATTATATATGTTTTTCAATCTACATATATTTTTCTTAAAATAGATAACCTTTAATATTTGAAAGGCAACTTCAAATAAATGACCGTCACAAAAAAATTGCTTGACAACAAGATCAATCGTCAAATTTGAGCCTTGGCTTGGAGTTTGTTCTCCATAGTTTGGATATTTTAATATTTGGAGAGAGAAAGATTATTCTAATCTTCTATTTTTTATGGTTTTTTTTTTTTATTGATTTTGTTTCTTATTTCTCATTAAATTTATTATTTACAATTTAGTTTTGCTTGAACTTTAGAGCGTGACTTTTTTTATGCATATTTTATTGTTAATATGTCTAAAACTTTAGAGCGTGATTTTTTCTATGCATCTTTTATTGTTAATATGTCTAATATTTGTATAGCTATCTTATTTATTTGAGAGTTATTTTGTTTTACTTTAAGACTGTTTATTTTATTTTATCTAATATTGTTTATTTATTTATTTTATTTGTAATATATTTGTTTTATAATATATAGTTTTTAATTTTACTTTTACAAAACCCACCATTTATTATTTCAATAATTCTTTTGATTTGTTTTGTTTTGAAAAGTGTAGTAAATGGTATATACTTATATGTTTCTTTTTAATAGTTTCAGATTTTTTTAAATATGTGTGAGTTGTGTTTTTGTTTTTATGTACTCTATGTCTTATTGTTAAAATGGTTTTTATGTCTTATTGCTACTTTAGATCCCCTATTGATCTAATATTTTTTTATATAAAATAATATAAGACCCTTCTTCATTAAAAAGGAGTCTCAATCATTTTTTTAATCCTCTCTAAAATGAAAGAAAAAAATGCTTTTGAGTTTACTTTTAGAAAGGAAAAATATAATATAATTGTTAAAGTGAGTATGCTAAAGATATTTATAAATTTATAATTTTAGTGGAAGAAATTTTATTTTTTAAAAAAGTTATTTTTAAAATCTTTATTATTATTTATAATTTTAATATGTATAAATAAAGATATAGAATTGTTTGGAATTAGTAGTATAATTAATTCTATATAAAAATATATTAGTAAATCTTTTCTATGGAGATTAAATATAAAAGTGATTATTTCCACTATTTTTTAATGGTAATTGAAAAGATATATAATTTAAAGAAACAATAAATATATGAATAAATGTATGAGAGTGATGATTCCTAACTTTCTTGATATTATAATTGAAAGATTAAGTGACTTAAAAGAGCATATAATTATTTTAGTAGACTTTAAATTATTTATACACTTTAATATCAACTTGTATACTATTTGTAGAAATTAGTTTTATTTTTTTATTTTTTTCTCAAGTGCTTTTGTTCTTAAAACATACATTCTTCTATACAATTGAAATTATTTCACAATTTCTTTATTCTTGAAATATATATACTTTTATATAACACCTCATAACTTACGAGTTTACACTAGAACCTCTATAATCTATTTTTATAGTTCATAATTATGTTGTTGCAAATTCAAGCCATCTCCCTTATCAACATTTAGATTAGGTTGATTAAACCATAGATTAAATTAAACTTTCAACTTCTTATTAGGATAAGAAGGTTAAAAAAAATACTAGAACTATAAAGGAGCATTGAAGTTCTTTTATGATTATTGGGGAATATTCTAACTCACTAGGGAGAAGATACTTTCCCTAACATGTCTTAACTTCTCTATGTCCCTGTTGTATAAGTATTGTTTCTCAATTTTAGTGAATATTTTGTTTGTCTTAACCTTATAATTTGTTTGTAATAGAAAAATGACCCTTGTTTCTCTTTGTATATAATAAAAAACATCTGATTAAAGTCTATTATTTCCTTCCAAATATCTTTTTTAATTTACAACTATTTATCTCATTTTGACCTCCCCGGATGGACCAATGCTTCACCTCTGTGAACATCACCTAGATGCAATGAGTGCTAAGTGGACCATTCATTATCATGAGAGATGGGTTCTTGTGAACCACTACTCATGAATCATGGGTCAACGAGTTTGACTCGAAAACTACACGGTTGAATCCTGATATCAATATCATAAATTTTATTTTATTTAAATCTTCTTTTTTATTAAATAGAAAATTTGTACTCTTCGAAATGAAAAACTAGAATAATATAATTAGATATGTCATACATGATAAGAATATAAGTAATCCCATTTCCCACAAACCACTTCCAAACTCCATTCTATTCGATTAATAAGATTCCATTTCTATCCAAAAAATTGTGAATTCTAAGCGCACGAGATATTTCTTGGCGTATGCTTTGAAATGATGAAGCCATCATTTTCTTTCAGTTAGAGCACCATCACCATCACCATCACCATCAGAAAAAGCCCTTGTCCTTTCTATCATCTCAAGAAAGATCTTTCATGTTTTTGGAAGTTTGTATTGGAACAATTTTTGACTAGCCTCAGTTTTTTCCTCCCTGTGAAAAGGAATGGCTCTGCACCAAAGAATCCGCCACTTGAGCGAGGGAACACTCAGAAACCTGCCGTAAATTTGCCAGTCTCCCTTTTTAAAAATTTGTTTCTTTCTGTTTTATGTGGTGCAGTGTAGCATTTGGCTGATTGTTTTAACTCCTCAAGTTGAACTCAGAGTTTGACATGATTTTGGCAGGCTTCTTTCTGACGTACCAAGCGACATTTCTGTAGAGGCAGGGGAAACTACGTTTGCACTCCACAAAGTAACGCTCTACCTCTTCACTTAGTTTATCTAAAGCAAAATTGTAGATGAGATTTGTACAGGGACTCTGTTTTTTTCAGTTCTTTCATGGCTATTTAGGCTTATTGTTGAAAATTAGTTTGATTGAGAATCTCTGGGCTTAATTTTCAAAAATTTAGGTTGCCTGGTGCTCAATTAAGAGCTCCTCTTCTCTTCCCTGTTGAACTTTCTCCAGGCCATGTAGATCAGTTCAGTAGCCCCAATTTTTGTTTATTTATAATTGGAAAATTCCTATATTATGACAGTACAAATCAATTCAAATCAGTGTACTATGTTCTCTGTGAGTGGATTTCATTTCTGTCCTGAGAAAGCCTTGATTTGTCTTGATCTGGGAGTTCTTTTTTTGACTTCTGATTTAGTAACCATATTTTGATGCAGTTTCCTCTGGTATCCAAAAGTGGGCGGATCCGCAAGCAGTTAGCAGAATCCAAAGACGCCACAAGACTCCATCTCCAGGACATGCCAGGAGGCGCCGAGGCCTTCGAATTGGCAGCAAAGTTCTGCTACGGAGGCAACCCTGAAATCACAGCCTCAAATGTAGCCATGCTCAGATGCGCCGCAAGCTACCTTGAAATGACCGACCACTACACAGACGGAAGCCTGGAAACGCGCACAGAGACCTTCCTGAAGGAAATAGTGTTCCATAGCCTCCCTGATTCAGTCACTGTCCTTTACAGCTGCGAAAGTCTTCTCCCCTTTGCAGAGGACCTCAAGATCACCAGCAGATGCATTGAGGCCATAACCTCGGCTGCATCCAATGAAGAGCTCAAGAGAGGCCTCTCTCGTCTCACATCCAGCGGAAGCCAGTCTCAGTGGCCTACCTCTCAAGACTACCCTCAACAGCAGCAATCTACAAAGCCCATGGAAGCCGAATCAGAATCATGGTGGGGAAAAGAACTAGCAGTCCTCAACATCCACATGTTTCAAAGGGTGGTCACGGCAATGAAATCCAAGGGCCTCGGCCACGACATCATCAGCGGAGCGCTCATGCACTACGCCAAACACTCTCTCGAACCCTACTACGCAAACAACAACAGCAAATTACCGCCCGTGGACGCACCCAAAATTGCAGTTGCAGTTGCCGGTAACACCGACTCCGATCGACCCAAGTTCAAATCCCGGGGAGCTGGAGCTCCGACCCTAGCAGAAAGAGAAAAGCGATCCGTAGTCGAGACGGTGGTAAGCTTACTACCACCACAGATGAAAAGAATTCCGGTGAGCTTCCTTTCATGGCTGCTGAGGGCGGCTATGATGCTCAATGTCACAGCTTCTTTCAGAACAGAGTTAGAAAAACGATTTGGCAGCCGTCTGGAGCAGGCCGCCGTCGACGACCTGCTCATCCCTGCGTATTCGTCCTACAAAGACGAGGGGCAGACATTGTATGATACCGATGTGGTGCTACGGATCGTGGCCAATTTTTTACAGTTTGTGGAGGAGGGAGAAGGAGAGTGGTGGGACGGTGATGATGAGCGTGTGAACAGAGAGATCATTGATGGGTACGAGTCTGATGGCATTGCCTCTCCTACCAAACACCCACACACTCATAAACAGAATCACAGTATGATACAGGTCTCCAAACTTCTGGACACTTGTCTTGCTGAGATTGCGCCTGATCCCAACCTGTCCATCTGCACATTCATAGCTTTGGCGGAGGCCGTTCCTCAGCATGCCCGCCTCGTGGACGACGGCTTGTATCGAGCAATCGACATCTTTCTCAAGGTATTATAACTGTTTTATAATACATTTATTTTCAGCTCGTTAATGGAATATATATATATATATATATATAATAACTATATTTAAAATACAAGAATTGAAAAAGTAAGGGTTTAAAACTTAAATTTTTAATAAATTTGTTTTATTGGAATAAATTGGGAATAAATTATAGAAATAGTAGTAACACAAAACAAGAATAAGAGTAAAACGAAGCAAAAACAATTATGAAAGAGAGTTAAGATATGTTATCACAGTGAAATAATAAAAAATACTCACTATTGTTGATTGATGAGCCATCCATAATAGATATTGGATCCACAATAGACATTGGATACACAAAATTGACATGAAACTTCACTTACAAAACAATTTAATTGGTATGAATTTATTTTTTTATGACGATCATCCACAATTTTTTTTTGCTACCCGATACGGGAGCACGAGCCTTCTTGGGTTGAACCTCTTTAGCTAAGGGGCCAAGGACTGAGGGGTATCCATTCTGCCAAATTCGTCCGGGGCATGATCCCGATCTCATCCCTTTTTCGGTGTTAGCAAGACTTGATCCCTGGTGGGCTCATTTAGAACCTTTCAACTTCACCAATAGACCAAGGGCACATTGACAATCCATCATTAAGAATTGTGTGCTTCTGGTTTAAATTGTGTATCTTTTTAGCTGAAAAGATACATAGTTTAAATCAGAAGCACACAATTCTTAATGTAGATCTTACTTTAAAGTAGATTATATAAATTTATTTTAACTTTATTAATTTTGTTGGTATAATTTAACTTTTTAAAAATAATTCTTCAATACACATTTAGTTATTAAATAGAGAAGGTTTTATAAATTTCAACTCTATTAATTTTGTTAGTATAATATAACCTTTTACAAATAAATTTTAAATAGATATTTATTTTATTAAATAGAAACATGGTTTTAAATGAACTTATTTTAACTCTATTAATTTCGTTAATATGATCTAATCTTTTTGAAAATTATTCTTACATAGACATCTAGTTATTCAATAGAAAAAAGTTTATATGAACTTACAATAACTTTATAACTCCTTTTAAAACAATTCTTAGACAAATCTATTTAAATATAAAAGATTATGTATGAACTGATTTTAACTCTATTAATATTGTTAATATTATATATAATATAATAAGAATATTTTTTAAATAGACATCTAGATATTACATGTAAAAGGTTTTATATCAACTTAATTTTAACTCTATAAATTTTTATTAATATAATCTAACATTTTAAAAATAATTCTTAGATAGATTTATATAAAATTGTTGTAGTTCTATTAATTTCAATAATGTAATCAAAACCTTTTTAAAATAAATCTTCAATAAACATCTAATTATTAAATAGAAAAAGTTTAATATGTATGTTTGTAATATATTCACTTTCTTTCATATTAATCTCTAATGATATTTATATAATAATGGAGATCTCAATTGATTAGATTTTGAATTTAGATTTTAGTTTTCTTTTAACTAATTGCCACATAATTTTTTCATCTAAATTTGTTTGTATTGTTAATTTATTTTCTCTAATAGGGAGTTTGTTATGTGTTAGTTAACTTCATTTTTGGATTTTTTTAAATTGAACCTATCTAAAATTAAATTTAGTTGGTATTAATTTTTTTATATTATGTGATGCAGGCACATCCAACAATTAAAGATATGGAACGTAATAAGCTTTGTAAATTACTTGATTGCCAAAAACTTTCTCATGATGCTTGCACCCATGCAGCACAAAATGAGCGCCTTCCAGTGCAATTAGCTGTTCAAGTTCTCTACTTTGAACAACTTAGACTTCGTACTGCCATGAATGGAGATCATCATCATCCTCATCGTCACCATCACCACTCTCACCAAAGTGAAGGACCTAGTGCTTCCATTTCTCCACGTGACAACTATGCATCTGTTCGAAGAGAGAATAGAGAACTTAAGTTGGAAGTGGCACGAATGAGAATGCGTTTAACAGATTTGGAGAAGAACCATGTTTCCATGAAACAAGAACTTGTTAAAACTACTCCCCCACATAAATTCTTGCAATCATTCTCTAAAACTTTGAGCAAGTTGAACTCTCTCTTTCGAGCCAAAGACAATACCATCAATCCACTATTCCTCAACAATAATAATAATAGTCTCATGTCTAGAAGGAGACGTCATTCCATATCTTAAACAAGTTAATAAAATTTTATTGTTCTTTTTATTTGATAAATTTTCTTAAATGTAATATATCTTTATCCATCCTCTTGTGTCAAATAGATTCCACCAAACATGTTAGACATACAATTTCAATATCTTTATTATATTCTTAAAGATTTGAACTTACTTTTTCTTTTTTTATAAAATCTCGTAGAATCGTCCCATTAGATTTAAACATTTTTCTTTTTTTTCTAATAAACTTATGTATATTGAATTTTATATATGTGAAATTATCATTTTTAAAAAATTCTAAATTATCTAATAATTGGAATGAGAGGAAATTTTGTATTTATAAAAGAAGGTGATGTTATTGCAAAAAATGTATCAATGAATAATTCATTTTTATTTAATTTAAATCTTTTATTTATTGTGATTGCATCATTTTGTTTATTTTTATGGATAAAAATATATAACATTTAACTTAAAATTTAGTCTTTGAATTATCATTAACTTAGCATTGTTTTTACGTGTTCAAATGAAGTTTTACTTTTTAAAATGAATAATAATTTAATAATTTGAGATCAAAATGTAAATATGAAATAGATGTATCAAAACAGTAAATAAGAATTGGTCCCACTAGATACAATTAAGAAAAATTTATATGAGAGTATTATTTCTATATATAAATACAATTAAATTTGTTTGCTTCATAAAATAAGCGTTTGATATCATTTCCATGTCATAGTAGATTGTCACATAAACAAAAGGATAGTGAGGCCATGTTATCAATCTATGGTGAATGAGATAATTTGTTTCCATTATTTTTTTGGTTCATGAAAAAATAGAGAAATAATAGTTGAACAAGTTCTTGTATACAATAAAATAAATTTCCATCAAAATATTAGAGCAATTATGGTAATTAAAAGTGCAAAAATATTTTTAAAATAATAAATTAAATAAAAGTAATATACAATAAATTATAAATTATATTTATAGTAAATTAAAATAGTTCAATACCTTCGAATAATAAGATTAAATAAAGTCTTTTTTGTTTTTGATATTTTAATAAATTGTTCAATTTTTTAAAAGTAAAATCTTAATTAACCATCTAATCAAACTTAAGTCAAGTAATCTTAAAATCCCATTTTTATTAATAAATTTACACATACTAAATTATTAATATTATTTTATATTTTTATTTAGAAGAATGTGTATTTTATATAAATGAATGATGTTATTCCATTAATCAAGGATTCACATTCCTTTTTATTAATTTAAAAGTTTTTTTTTTAAAAGAGGGTAATTTTTTTATTACTATTAGAAAACCACTAGTGCAAACAAGTCAAGGCCCTAATAGGCACCCAAAAAAATCCAATAACACAAAAATAGCAAGCAATAATCAAAGAACTGAACCCAAAGAGACCATCCAACAACTAACATTGACCAACCATGTCCTCCAAGATTAGCCTCTCCAAATCTTGGGAATAATATGGGAATAACTGCTCTTAGCCATCAATCTTCCATCCACCAACATTCTCAGAATCCCATTTGACCAAATAATCAACAACCCTATTCCACTCACATGGAATGTGAGTAAAAGACACAGACTCAAGTATGGAGCACACTCGTAGAATATGTCTAATAATAGAGGCAAGTTGCCAATTCACCCCATCCAAGTTTTCCTCAGTACACAAATTAACAATGATTTGAGATTTGAATTCACATGTGATCTTGCACCAACCAAGAGCACAAGCTCTCTCAATAGCAAAGAGAATCGCCAAACCTTCCATTCAAAGTTATTGGTTTATTGCCCCTTATGAATGGAAAAGAAGAAAATGACCTTGCCATAGCTATCTCTTCCAACACCACCAATCCTAGTAGGCCCAGGATTACCCCTAGAAGAGCCATCTGTATTGATCTTTAAAACATCTACCAAAGGAGGGGTCTAACCTCCGTCTAGATCTAAGCCTTCTTTTTGGCATGATGACCTCTTCAAACACAAAAAGAGTCAAAAGACAAACCATGAAGGCTTGGTCTATTCACAATCTCTTTGTATCCCCTCTCCAAAGGAAAAGACACTTCACATTTAGCTTCCACAATATCTTGAATCGTACTAACAACTCTTTGCCAAATTTGTTGAATCATCATCTTGCTTCCATGAAAAATCCTACGATTCCTCTCAAGCCAAATTTTTGAGATGATGAAAGTAGGTCCAATACTCCACACAATCTGGAGAAAAGAGGCTTGTGTTGAAGGCCTCCCCAAACTACTCTAGAATTCAATTAGAGAAGAAACATGAACACAAGGATGTCTCCAAATAACCCACCAAAAATGCCAAATTAGTATAGAAAAAGGACAATGGAAGAACAAGTGGGATGCATCCTCTTCACTGCAACCATAGAGAACACAAACAAATGGGCCCTGAAAACCCCACTTCTGAAGATTATCCCATGTCAAGCATCTATTCTAGGCTAAAGTCCACAAGAAACAATTACACTTAGGCAAAGAAAACTTATTCCATACTTTTTTCAACCACGAAACTTCCATCCCCCATACTTTCGAAAAATCAACTCCTGATAGCCACTAGCCACCATGAAATTTTGGCAACACAAGGGCAAACAACTGAGAGGGGGGGTGAATCAGTTGTCAAACAATTTCAAACTTATTAAACTTATTAACCTTTAATCTCTGATCTAATTAATAATAGTGAAAGCATGAATCAACAACACATCAAAAACACACATAACACCAAGATTTTTTACGTGGAGACCCTGCTAGGGGAAAAACCACATTGGAGGTTAATCCACAAGTTATACCCTGTTAAAAGTATAAGAAGAATATAAGGGGAATGCACATGCATTCAGGTGCACTGCCTAGAGCTCACTGATCAAAGGAAGACTCACTATCTTACAAAAAATATTCAAATTAAAACCATACAAAGAATTTGAACTGAGAAAGTAGCATTTGCAAATGCCTGAGTATAGTTCTGGTTAAGCACATGAACACTTCTTCACTATCTTTCACTCTTCTTCACACTCTGTTCTACCTTCGAATCATTTGAACCTTTTCCGCACATAGCACTCACACACTTCGCTTCACACCTGTCTCAAATGAGATAAATAATCACATATATATATCCACAACAAGAAATTACATTACTTTATGTTGACCTCAACACAATAATAGAATGAATGCAAACCGTTGGCCCAAAACAATAAATATTATTAATGCGCATCAACCAAAGTCAACCACAACATAGTAGAGACCCAAAATAATGTCCTCAAACACAAAAAACCTTCAAATATTCTTCCTCGAAGATCCAAAACACACTTCAAACACCTTGTCGGTCATGAACATGAAAAACATGAACACACAAGAGAAAATCTCAGATCACGAGCACAATAATCACTGCAGACATGCAACACAGATATAACATGATCTAGAAACATCCACAAACACCATAGGAACATACACAACAACTTAGATTACTAGAATCACATTATCTTCTTCCATGAACACCATTTGTAGTAATAGAATAGTTGTCAAAACACATAAACTTATAAATTCCTCAAATCTTCATGCGCACCTCTGAAACTTATGGAGTAGAAACTAGATAGGCTTGAGAACAAACCCTTTAATCTGCAACATCTAGTTAACAACATACTGAACTTTCTACTGTACTGATCTTCACTGCTTCACAAACAACTTATAACATATTTATTACAATTTTCTCAATATCCTCAACATATACAGTCTTAAAGACATTAATGCTAATAGTGTTGACATGAATGACAACCACATATCAGAAGTACAACCACAACATCAAACAATCTCCTCCTTTGGCATTGATGGAAACACATGATGTGAAAAATACACCATCAACGTGACCAACACTTTTTCCAATAATCTCCCCTTTACACATTGCTCTTCTCATCCTTAGTTCACACTGTTCTTCTTCCCCTTTCTTTTGGCTCTTCCACATTTTTTCACATTACTCTTCTCCCCCTTTGACATCAATGGAAAGGTTACACAAGCTTTGAATAATCTAACTACTCCCCCTGAGTAGCATCCACTACAACATCAATCTAGATCAAGATATGACTATGAATGCACAGACTGATGCAAAGACTATGCATCTTAGTTCTAATTAGGAGGGGTAATCACCCCTAACTTCCCTCTGAGATACTCAAAAGTATCTTTAGGAAAAGGATTAGTAAAAAATATCTACAATCTATTCTTTAGTAGGCACATACTCCAGTTTGACTTCCTTATCACTCACTTTATCTCTCAAAAAGTGGCATTTGATAGATATGTGCTTGGTCTTTGAATGCATCACCGGATTCTTAGAAATGTTTATAGCACTTGAGTTGTCACTAAATATGTCAGTAGGTTCATCATACACAACTCTAATATCTTTCAGTATCTGTTTCATCCATAATACTTGAGTACAATTATTAGCAACAACAATATATTTTGCCTCTGCAATAGACAAGGAAACGACATTCTACTTTTTGCTGAACCATGAAATCAACTTTTTTCCCAAGAAAAATGCACCACAACTAGTACTTTTCCTGTCATTCACATTTATTGCCCAATTGACATCAGTAAAGGCACTTAAGGTAAGATCATCATCTTTAGGATACCATAGGCCAAAATCAACTATTCCCTTCAAGTATCTAAAAATTCTCTTCACAACAATCACATGAGTTTCCTTAGGATCGACTTGAAATCTAGCAACAATGCATACAACATTCATGATATCAGGTCTAGTCTAAGTCAAATACAACAATCCACCAATCATTGATCTGTATCTAGTCTGGTTTGCCTTCAGAGAATGATCACCTTGTGTCAACTTACATTCGGTCACCATGGGTGTATTGTTTGGTTTTGAATCTTCCATACCAAACTTATTTAACAGTTCTTTCACATACTTGGACTGAGATATAAAGATCCCTTTATCCACCTGAGTAATTTGCAATCCCAAAAAGAATTTCAACTCTCCAATCATTGAAATCTCAAACTCATTCTACATCTCATTAGCAAACTTCATGCACAAACCATCATCTCCTCCAAAAATGTAATCATCAACAAAGACTTCCACAAACAAATCTTTATCGTCATCAATCTTGAAATATATATTACCATCAACAGTACCTTTGTTAAATCCAAGCAACAAATACTTATCCAATTTGGCATACCAAGCTCTAGGGGCTTTCTTGAGTCCATACAATTATTTCTTCAACCAACATGCCATATCTCCCTAATCAGTCAATTGAAATCCATCAGGTTGCTCAATATATACCTCTTCTTCTAATTCACCATTTAGAAATGTTGACTTGACATCCATCTGATAAACTTTGTAGTTTTTTTCAGAAACATAAGCAAGAAACAATATCACAGCTTCAATTCTAGCAACATGAGCAAAATTTAATTCAAAGTCAATGCCTTCCATCTGAGAATATCCTTTACATACCAGTCTTGATTTGTTTCTGATAAATTCACCTTGTTCATTCAACTTGTTTCTAAAGACCCATTTAGTACCAATTACATTTTTGTCTTTAGGTCTAGGAACAAGAATCCATGTGTTATTCTTCTCAATTTGTTGTAGTTCTTCTTTCATTGCTTCAATCCAATGTTCATCATTGCGTGCTTCATTGACATTACTTGGATCAGTCTTTGAAATTAAATAGTATTCTTCTAAAATTCTTCTCCTAGTTTGGACACCTTTGTTCTTATCTCCTATAATCTAATTTTCTAAATGATTCAATCTCACATACCTTGGAGTCTTAGAGTGTTCTTGAATTTCAGGTTCTTGAGGTCTCTCTTCTGTACTTTCACCAGTCTCTGCTTCTTCTTGTTCTTCTTGATTCACTAGAATGATCTGAACTTGATTTGAATTCTGACTCTTGTTTGTACTATCATTCTGATCATCAGAATCATATCCATAGGTTCTAAAGGGTCTGGCAATGTCTTCATCAACCTTAACATTTTCACTTTCAACCATTTTCTTCAACCTCTTGTTGTAGCACCGGTAGACCTTACTATTAGTAGAATAACCAAGAAAGATTCCTTCATCACTTCTAACATAAAACTTTCCTAGATCTTCATCTATCTTGATATGGCATTTACTCCCAAAGATTTTGAAATATCTAATATTAGGTTTATGACCAAACCATATCTCAAAAGGAGTCTTACCATTATTACCTTTGATTTGTACCTGGTTAAGGATATAAACATCAGTACTCACAACTTCTCTCCAATGGATATGAGGGGCATTTCCTTCCAACGTCATCATTCTAGCAACATCTTGAAATATCATGTTCTTCCTTTCCACAACTCCATTCTGTTGAGGGGTCCACGGTGCAGATAATTGTCTCTTTATCCCATGTTCTTCACAAAAAAAATTAAACTCACCGGAAGTAAATTCACCACCTCTATTTGATCTTAGACACTTAATCTTCAGACCTGTCTCTGTCTCAACCTTATCCTTAAAGATCTTGAACTTTTCTAGAGCTTCAAATTTATCCCTTAAGAAAGTAACCTACATCATCCTAGATTAATCATCAATAAGCAACATGAAGTACCTGTAACCTTGTAGACTTCTAATTCTAGTAGGACCACACAAGTCAGTATGCACAAGCTCTAACAATTCATTTGAACAATGTTGTTTTCTGTGAAATGAAATTCTAGTTTGTTTTCCTAGCTGACATTCCTTGCATAATGTATTAGTAGGATTTACCAACTTAGGAAGATATCTCACAACCTATGAGGAACTTATCTTGATAATATTGTCAAAGTTTACATGACACATTCTTCTATGCCACAACCAAATTTCATCAACTTGAGCTATCAAACAACTTTTACTACCAACATTCAGATGAAAGATGTTACCTTTTGTTTTAGTACCTGAAGCAATCACATTTCCAGAATTTCCCAGTATGCTACAATTTCCATCTTTGAATTGAAGATTATATCCCTTATCAACCATCTATCCAACACTTAGAAGATTATGCTTCAAACCTTCAACATAAAGAACATCATCAGTATTATGCTTACCATCAAAAGGAATACATCCTCTACCACGGATTATATCACCATTGTTATCACCAAATCTTACAACACCACCATCATAATTCTCCAGGCTTACAAATTTTCTTTTATCACCTATCATGTGATGTGAACATCCACTGTCAATTACCCATTCATCTTTTTCTTCAACTCGAGTAGCTAGAGATTTCTCCACATTTGTACAACTAGCATATTCATTAGACACAAAATTATTTTCTTTGATAGCAATAAACACAAACTCATCTTTAGTTGCATTCCCTTTGTCAGATTCATCATATGTCACACCTTCATCGGCATCATAGTAACACTTCTTTTGAAATTTAGGCTTGTAAGGTCTTGGCTTAGGAACTCTTTTCGGACACCTTGATGGAAAATGACCTATCTTGTTGCAAGAAAAACATTTAATAGGCAACTTTCCTTTATACTTACCTTCTCCTTTGGCTTCCCTTTTGACAATAAGTGCTTCAAGCTCATTCAGTTCTCTTTCTTCTTCTTCAATTTGTCTTATTTCTTCCTCATATCTGAATACCTTTCTAGAAGAACTTTCACCCGGATCATATCTTTGCTTGTCTCTCTCAGAAGTAGTAGCTTTAAATGCATATTTTGTCTTAGGAAGGGCATCACCGAATTCACTCATCTCAAAAGCAGTAAGTTTACCAACTAGCACATCTCTGGTTATATTTATCATAGTTCAGAGCTCCTCAATGGCTGCAACTTTAATTTTGTATGCATCAGGCAAAGATCTAAGCACTTTAGCAACAATCTTTGATTCATCCACCTATCCACTAGCACATTTGAGACCACACACAAGTTCATTCACTCTTTGCATGAAAGTTGTTGGAAATAGGATGCCATTAATTGCAATCCTAAACATTATTTATTTCTTGTATCTCTGAAGTCCTTGGAATGTGTTCAACAACACTAGGATTAGGAAGAGAATAATATTTCATGAAATATTCATTTTAATTGACATTTGTAATTAACTCTAAATGTTAAGAACATGCGAGGATGCCTTGGAGTTAGCTCCTACAAAATAGGAGCACATGGGTGCACACATGGGAGGTGAGACTCACCTTAAGTTCAATTAACTAGTTGGTAAATTGTGTACACTTCATAAATGCATCCTAGGTTCCTACAAAATAGGGATTTTTATTTATGCATGTTGAGTACCTATAAAATAGGGTTTGAAGTTGAGTTGAGTTGAGTTGAGTTAAGTTGAGTTGAGTTGAGTTTAGTTCAATAGAGTTTAGTTTAGTTCATCTCAGTTTAGTTCAGTTCAGTTCAGTTATGGTTCAGTTATCTTCAGTTAGGTTTAGTTGAATGCAAGTTGTAGTTAGTTAACTTGGTATGCATGGCTAATGATTTGAGTTGCATGCTAGAAAATAGGGACTACCTTCAATTAACATGGGATGACCATTCTTGCATGAATGGTGTTGAGAAATATTTCAGTTAACAAGAAATAACTTGGACCCACCTTGGGCACCCAAGTTGGCTCCTTGGAATTAACTCCTTTGCATGTTGAGATATTTCTGAAGGCTTAGTTAAGTGGGCCCTCTTTTGGGCATCAACTTTGAGGATAAGCTTTGAAGATATCTTCAGAATAAAGGTTGAGTTATGAATTCAGTTTGGGATGCCCAAATGGATGAAGGAGAGGATTTGACATTGTTCTTTATGACATAACTCTACTTGCAAGAGATAGGCATACCTTTTAGGGACAGGGTTTGAGAATTGTAATTGTAACTCAATTTGAGTTTACAAAGTTAATCAAAGCCTATTTATCTCAAGCAAGTTGAAGAGAGTTATTATCAATTTTACTGCAGGTTGTGTAGAAGTTTTGGTGAAGGCAAAAGAGGCATTCTTAAGCAAGAATTGGAGCTATTGTAATCTACTTCAGAGATTGAATAATAGATTAATTATTGGTGAAGTTTTTTACCCAAAAGGGTTTTCTCCACGTTATATGCTTGTGTAATATTTCTAATATCCTATCTACTTCTTCTATCAAATTCTGTCTACATTCTACAAACAGTAAAATGGATTAATCAGATAATCACCCACAAAGAATCTATAACAAAGGAAAAGCATATTTAGATCAGCAATATTAAGGTTTTACAAGGTATTAAGCTAAGAAAACAACTCAATTTTCAACAAGTGGTATCAGAGCTCAGGTCGGGTAGAGTATTGGGATGCCTTTCTCTTAAAGATTGAAAGATTTATTGGCTTAGTGGGAGCTTTTATTATTTTGGCTACTTGCTGATTTTGGAAATAAATTTTGTTACAGTGGATTCTCGTTTAGATATTGAAAGGTTCAATGGATCTAACTATGAAATGTGGAAATTAAAAATGGAAGATATTCTTGAAGAAAGAGATCAATGGTTAGCTGTTAATAATAAGACAAAAACACCTACAAGTATTTCAAATGAGGATTGGGCTAAGTTATATAAGAAGACAAGAGGAAAAATTAGATTATGTCTTGCTGATGTTATTCTCTTGAATGTTTCAGAAGAAAATACTACATATAAATTGTGGAAGAGAATAGGGGATATTTATCAAACTAAAAGTCTCACCAATAAGTTGTATCTGAAAAAGGTAGTTGTATTCATTAAAAATGAAAGATAGTGATTCTGTTGAACAAAATTTAAATGCTTTTAATTTTATTCTCAATCAGTTAGCATCCATAGATGTAAAGCTAGAAGATGCAGATAAATGCATTTTATTATTTTTCTCTTTACCAGATTCTTGGGAAAATCTATTTGTTGCAATCAGTGGTGATGGTGCAGATCCAAAGATGGAAAATATCATTCCTACTCTCCTATTAGAGGAGATGAGGAGAAAGTCTAAAACTGGCTCCCAAGATGCCTTATTTGTAAGAGGTAGGCCTAAAAAGAAGGAATCTAAGGCGAACAAGAAAGGAAAAGGTAAGTCCAAAGGACGGTCAAAAATCCCTGGTAAGAGTAAGGTAAAGTGCTGGAATTGTGGAAAACTTGGACATATTAAAAAGGATTGTAAGAGCAAGAAAATGGTTTCTAATGCTTCTATAGAGAAATCCACTGATGATAGTAATGTTGCATTAGTCTTCTTCTAATATTGTTGGTGATAACTCTTGGCCTATTGATTAAGGTTGCTCCTATCATATGACTCCTAGAAAGGAGTGGTTCACTAAGTATACTGCATATGATGGAGGGAATGTCTTCTTTGGAGACAAAAACACAAGAAAGGTTGTTGGCAAAGGAGAGGTAAAATTGTGTTTCAGTGATGGTAGGGTTAAGACCCTTAATGATTTTTTACATAGTCCAAGACTTGCTAGAAATCTTCTTTTTGTCTCTAAGTTCAATGATTCTAGAATGCATGTGACATTTGACAAAGGTGGTTAAAGATTGGTGAAAGGAAATATGGTGGTTGCTAAAGGATCTCAGATTGGGACTTTGTTTAAGCTGAATACCTCCAATGTAAATATTTTATCCAATGTAACTGAATTTGAAAATAAATGTATTCTATGGCACCATAGATTGGGCCATATAGGTGAAAAAGATCTTAGCACCATTCTTAATAAAAATTTGGTTGACGGTATTCATAATTATAATATTGGTAAAAATGACTTTTGTGAGCACTGTGTGTTTGGAAAGCAATCTAGATCTAAATTTCATAGTGGTACAAATAGAGCTAAAAGATTATTAGAGATTATTCACTTAGATGTAATGGGCCCTATGGATATTGACTCTATTGGAAAATCTAAATACTATGTCACATTTATTGATGATGTCTCAAGATACACTTGGATATATTTTATGCATAGAAAATCTGATGTGTTTAATAAGTTTAATAAATTTAAGGCTTTGGTTGAGAAACAATCAGATCATAAGATAAAAGCATTGAGATCAGATAATGGTGGTGAGTATTGTTCTAGGGAATTTGATGACTATTGTAAGCATGCAAGAATAGTGAGACAAAAAAATACTCCATATACACCTCAACAAAATGGAGTAGCAGAAAGGAAGAACCAAACCTTAATGGAAAGATCTAGGAGTATGTTAAGTAGTGCTAAGCTAGATCAGTCCCTATGGGCTGAGGTAGTATGCACTTCTTGTTATTTAATCAATAGATCCCCTAGTTCATCTATTGAAGATAAATCTCCTTATGAAATGTGGCTAGGAAAGAAACCTAGTGTTGCACATTTAAGGATCTTTGGTTGTGAGGATTTTGTTCATGTGCCTCAAGAAAAGAGATCTAAATTGGATCCTAAAGCACACAAATGCATATTCATAGGTTATGGTGAAAATGTAAAAGGTTACAAGCTTTGGAATCTAGTAACACGAAAAGTTTCTTTATCTAGATATGTGATTTTTGGGGAATTTAGAGCTTATTTAGGAGAAGAACAACCAAAGGAGAAGGATACTTCTCGAACAATGCATTTTGAGATTAATAATCAGAAGCAACAATATGCACATGTTGAAGAACAATTGGATGGTTTGGAAGAGGAGAGTTTAGAGAGTTCTTTTGAAATAGATGCTCAAGATGAGCATATTGAGGAACAAGTAGAAACCCCTTTGAGAAGATCCACAAGATAACGAAATCCCGTTGATAGGTATATCCCACCTAATTTTCGTTGTATTTTTTCTTTAATGAGTACTAATGATGAACCTAGTTCTTAAAAGGAAGCTTTGTCTTCAAACGAACACAAGATTTGGTCACAAGCTATGCATAAGGAAATGAAATCCTTAGAAACTTGTGACATGTTACAACCCAAATTTTCCATCGAAAACCTATATGATTTTCCTATTTTGAACCTAATATTTCCACTGTCTTTCTCATAAAAAATCATTTACTACCTTTTACAATGCTAAGAATGGCTGTTACCCTTGCATCTTTGCCTTATCTTTAGCCTATATAGCTCTTACATGTTACCTCCATTAAAATCATTTTCCTACCTTTTTCATAAAAAATCTTTTTCCCCCATCCATAGTGCTAAAAAAGGCTTTTACCGCCATACCACTACCATTTTTAAAACCTTTAACGCCCTCATATCTTACCGCTTTACCGTGGAATTTTTCAAATTGGCTCGCGGTATAGCGGTGACGGTTAAGCACAATCACAATAAAGGCTTACTGCTACACCTCGGTCAGTCAGAATATACACTATGGTAGCACGGTAAATAGTCAGCGGTGACTGCGGTGGATGGAGACCGTAGTAACACGGTGATAGGAAAGCAACGTGGAGGTGATAGAAAATGCTAGACACCATGATATTGTGGGATGGGGAGATGGAGCCCACGGTTGAGCGGTAGGAAGGAGAAGACCATGATGGTTAAGACCACCATACTGTTGGGGAGAGAGACAGTGACTACGATAAGGCGGTGGGAGAAAATTCAAATACCGCACAACCACCAATAGGTAAAATGTAGACCGTGGTAAGGCGGTAAACGATGGAGATAACCGTGGCAGTAAGGAAAAGGAAGGCCGTGGCAACGTAGTCAAATTCAAACACCATGATACTGCGGGGAGCTAGTGTGAAGCCAACGGTGGAGCGGTAAATGAAATAAAAGCTACAGGGAAGTAAAATATAAAGAGAGGCAACGCACAAATGAGAATATTAAAAGTGTGACTATAGTTAAAATATTTAATTTGCCGATAAGGAAACTCAATTAAATATTTTAAATTTCTATCAATGAACGTAAACGGTTGTAACGGAAATTGAAGGGTCACGACCCTTGAGATATACTATATAAATGAATTGAAAAAATTAGTTGGGAAAAAAATAGTAGTTAGAATAGTTAGATTTTTTAGACTGGGGGAATGAAAATAATGTACAGACCTTTTTTGAAGCAGAATCAATGGAGATAATATATTTAAACTGGTGCAATTATTTTTGGTATTTAGTTGTTATGTTGTAATAATTTAGATTCTTTATTTGGTTGTCTCCATTTGAAATCCTTTAATTATTTAAATCAGCATATCAAGTATATCTCTGATTTATTAAAGTGCACTCTCATTTTGTGTGATTTAGTTGATTGGTGTCTGCAAGTCAGATTTAAACTCTTTTAAATAAGTCATAGTAATTTAGGGATTTATTTTGGATGGTTAAAGTAGAACCTGATAGAGAAACATTCTAACACAATTTATGAAAGTCATAAATTTAGTAAGGTTTTATGCCAGTCATAGAATTTTCAAAGTGCCTAACAACTAGAGTTAAGCTAGAGAGGGAAATATAAATAGTTTTGGTGTTGACTCCATTGCCCATGTGGATATAAGGCACTGATTTATCACAACCCAGAAAAAAAATTTCATATAAAATAACATTTTCAAATCCTTTCTTTTATGCAGTAGGAGTAGCAGTCAGTATTTTATCTATTCACTTCCATTTTCCATTGTGAATAGATTGTTTGAGCAAGAAATACATTTTAAATCTGCATTATTCACATAGGTTCACCCGCCTAGGTTTAGCAAAGCTTGAAGAGAAGAAGGTACAATTGCATCAATTGGCCTTGTACATTGGCCAAAAGCATTGTGAGATCTTAGCAACCTCTCGTGGTTCAAACCTGCATTTTTGAGACCCAACATGACACATGGGATCTTGAGAGTTTACCCAAAGGAAGAAAGGCCATTGGTTGTAAATGGATCTTTAAGAAGAAGATTGGAGCACATAGTAATCTTGAAAGGTACAAGGCTAGATTAGTAGCCAAAGGCTACTCCCAAAGAGAGGGAGTTGAATTTAATGAAATCTTCTCCCCCATTGCTAAACTTACTTCTATTAGATTCTTTTTGTCAATTGCTGCTTCTTATAGTTTAGAAATTGAGCAAATGGATGTGAAAACTACGTTTTTGCATGAGAATCTTGATGAGGAGATTTATATGAAGAAACCTGATCATTTTGTTGTAAAAGGAAAAGAAGAATTGGTTTGAAGGTTAAATAGATATTTATATGGATTGAAACAGTCACCCAAAATGTGGTACCGGAAGTTTGATGCTTTTGCATTGAAAATTGGTTATGTTAGGAGTGATGAAGATCATTGTGTTTACAGAAAAATAATTGATGATCAAATTTTAATTATTATCTTGTATGTTGATGACATGTTGTTTATTGGTAACAACAAGGTAATGATCAAATAATTGAAAGCACAACTCTCGAGCACATTTGAGATGAAAGATCTAGGGGCTGAAAAATATATCCTTGGTATGGAGATCAACAAAGATAGAGGCAACAAAAAGCTTTGCTTAAGTCAAAGCAATTATGTTGATACTATTTTGAAATGGTTTAACATGCAGGATAGTAAACCAATTAATATTCCTTTACCAGTTGGCACGAAGTTAAATTTAGACATGAGTCTTAAATCTGATTTTGATTATGAGGAAATGTATGAAATTCCATATGCTAGTGCAATTGGTAGTTTAATGTATGAAATGGACTGTATGAGACCAGATATAGCCCAAGCAGTGGGAGTTCTTAGTAGGTTTATGTCTAACCTTGGTAAAGAACATTGGACTTATGTTAAGAGGGTGTTTAGATATTTACAAGGGACTTCTGATTACTGTTTAGTTTATCATGGTTCTAATGACATTGATATTATGCATAGATAATTGGACATACAAGGTTTTGTTGATTCAGATTGGGTAGGAGATCTGGATAGTCGAAGGTCGACAAGTGGTTATGTGTACACTTTATTTGGAGCTACGGTTAGTTGGATGAGTAAGAGGCAACCCACAGTTGCTTTGTCCACCACAGAAGCAGAGTACATGGCTACCACACATGCCTCTAAAGAGGTAGTTTGGTTACAAAGACATGGGAAAACTATTGGTTTTAATTGCAAGCAAGTTAAGCTTGAATGTGATAGTCAAAGTGCTATTTGTTTAGCCAAAAATCTTATGTATCATGCTCTTACTAAAAATGTAGATGTTTAGTATCACTTTGTGCGAGAAATGGTTGAAAGTGGAAAAGTATTAATTGAAAAAGTTGACACTTTGATTAATGTTGCAAATTATCTTATGAAGCTAGTTCCTACAGATAAGTTCTCATGGTGCAGGAAGACCATTGGCCTTGAGTCCTGCACTTGATTTAAAATTATTATTCCTTGTTTAGAATAATTTCAATGTATAATGTCAAGTGGGATAATGTTGGAAATAGGATACCATTTAATTGCAATCCTAAACATTATTTATTTCATGTATCTCCTAAGTCCTTGGAATGTGTTCAACAACACTAGGATTAGGAAGAGAATAATATTTGATGAAATAATCATGTTAATTGACATTTGTAATTAATTCTAAATAATAGGAGCATGTGAGGGCATCCATTGTGAGTTCCTAAATAATAGGGGCACATGGGGCACCCACATGGTAGGTGACACTCACCTTGAGTTCAATTAACTATTCAGAGTAAGAGATAACACTTCTAAATGCATGTAAAGATACTAGGAGTTAGGGTTTGATGTTTGCATGCATGAAGTTTAGTTTAGTTCAGTTCATATCAGTTCAATTCAATTCAAATCAGTTTAGTTCAATTTAGTTCAGTTCAGAATCAATTTAGTTGAGTTCAGAATCAATTTAGTTCAGTTCAGTTATGGTTCAGTTATCTTCAATTAGTTTTAGTCTAATGCTAGTTGAATTCAGTTAAATTGGAATGCATGGCTAATGACTTGAGTTGCATAATAGATAACAGGGACTACCTTCAGTTAACAAGGGATGACCATTCTTGCATGAATGGTGTTGAGAAATGACTTGGACCCAACTTGGGTGCCCAAGTTGGCTTCTTGGAATTAACTCCTTTGCATGTTGAGGATATTTCAGAAGGCTGAGTTAAGTGGGCCCTCTTTTGGGTGCCTACTTTGAGGATGAAGCCTTGAATATATTTACAAAATAAAGGTTGAGTTGGCACTTCAGTTTGGGATGCCCAAATGCATGAAGATGAGGATTTGACATTATTCATCATGACATAACTTTACTTGCAAGAGATAGGTGTACCTTTTAGGGATAGGGCTTGAGCATTGTAATTGTAACTCAATTGGAGTTTACAAAATTGATCAAAGCCTATTTATCTCAAGCAAGTTGAAGAGAGTTATTATCAATTTTATTGCAAGTTGTGAAGAAGTTTTGGTGAAGGAAAAAGAGGCATTCTCAAGCAAGAACTAGAGCTATTGTAATTTACTTCAGAGATTGAATAATAGATTAATTCTTGGTGGAGTTTTTCCCGAAAGGGTTTCTCCATGGTATATGCTTGTGTAATCTTTCTAATATCATGTATACTTCTTCTATCAACTTCTGTCTACATTCTACAAACAGTAAAATGGATTAATCAGATAATCACCCACAAAGAATCTGTAACAAAGGAAAAGCATATTTAGATCAGCAATATTAAAGTTTTACAAAGTATTAAGCTAAGAAAACTCCTCAATTTTCAACACTTTATTGCATTAAAATCATTGTTAATTTTGATTTTTTTAATTTATCAATTAATAGGTTTAAAATAGATCAACATGAAAACCCTAACCTTGCACAAGATGAAAACCCTAACCCTGCACAAAATGGAAACCCTGATCTCGCACAAAATGAAAACCCTCCAAATCCTCCTTCACCACAACTGTTGTTTCCAAATCAAAATGTGCCAACAATATACGAGTCTATTCATAGAAATTTAGATCAATTAAAAAATGTATGTCGAATCTATGAGACACTTGATTAGCTATCAAACATGAAAAACACTTTGGAAATAATCATTTCAAATGTTGAAACTTTGGGGACTCACAATAATAGATTTGTACAGTGGCGAGAGGGACAAAGACAATTTTATGCTAATGGGATATCATATTATGAGGTGAAGGCACTTGATATTGAGAAAGACCAATTAGCCCAGTTATTCATCGATCAAAGAACAAGACAACTTATTAATGTGCAAAAACCAAAAATTTCAATTAAATGGTGCACCCATAGTTAGATAATTTGTGGAGACGTTAGTGGATGGTTTTTGATAAACCACCCAACAACAATCTTGAAGTCCCTCAATATTTTCTCTGAAAATTATATGCTAAGTTTGTGCTAAGGAAACATGTCAATTACTTTGACATGCAAGATTTCTAGGGTGTTGGTAGAGGGATGCCACAAGATAGACCTAGAACACGTCGAGTCATCCCAGTTCATCCCGCTTCGCCTATTGCTGCCCCAACTCCACTACTTTACCTTGATATTGCTATAGATGCAGGGAATCTAAGCATTTATGCGTTACATTCGTTGAGTGATCATTTGGTCACACAAAGCCATCATGTTGCACAACCATTTGACGGTGCATCCCATCACGATGGTGCTACACCTAATACATCCCAACATGATGGTGGTGCACCTGCTGTATCAGCTCCCACTGGTACACTATCATCAACTCCCACTAGTACACAATCCTCTTCGGGACATATTTGTGTGCCTCATTGTTGCATGACGTGCAACAATTTATGTTTGGGTCCTCTCCGACGATCGACTGAGGCTTCCATAGACACATCCAACTATGAGGTTCATGATATGTCGGATGTAGGAGTTGATAGAACACAAAGTGGACCATTTACAAGAGAGACATCGACTGCCAGGGACGATATTGGAGGACTGATAAGACTTAAAGTAATTTTATAGTGTGTTTTATGTAAATTCTTTCATATTTTATGAGAGATATTTGTACTAATATATATTTATGTGCTGGAATCTTTAATAGTTGTTGACAGAGAAGCAAATGTCGCAAGTGCAGGAGGCTATGCATACTGCCATTTCATTTTCCCTAGAGAATCAGTAAACAGTATTATTTAAATTGTTATTTTATATGTTAATTTTTGAAATCTATATTGTTTAAATACATGTACTACATATATTGGTAGTTTAACATAATCTTGTCTTTTTATGCAACAACCTGGTTCTTATACAACCTTGTTGATTGGGTTTGACCTATTGGATGAAGTTGCACAATAGGTATATATATATATTCTTGACATTATAATTA